>JAWMRA010000090.1:8056446-8076310 GCA_035584735.1 Pseudotriccus pelzelni | reverse complement strand
AGCGCGCTTGTAGCAAGCGTGGGTAGAGCCCTTCCCAAATCTTCATTCGCGAAGCCTAGCCATGATGATGATGATGACATGAATTGTACCGGTTACCCAAGGAAACTCCTTAAGGACTATCTATTTTACTAGCTTTGACCGCATTTTACTCTTCTACATAAGATGATAGCCATTCATGTAGAATGTACTGATTTTTTTATAAGTGATGCCACATGGAACATTGGAAACTTGCAGGAGTACAGTGTTCTAATTCATTTTGATGTGTGGTTATTGTAACTTCAGTATTGAGCACAGATTAATGCAAAAGCTTGCTAATTGAGGTGAGTTAATACACAATGCATAAACTCAAATACAGGAAATTCCATTTAGGCAGCACAAGAAACTGTTTTACTATGGCAGTAGTAGAAATTGAGCTTGACTTCATCTGTTTCTCCCAGAAGAAGAGCAATCTGTTGTGATCATCCAGAGCCAAGTTTTGGTGAAATCCTGTTTTGTCTTTCTATCATTTCATCATAATCTTTGAAGTTTATCCTTTAATCCTCTCAAATGAGGCTACTTCCAAGTTTGCTTGAATAAAAAAAAATCTGGAGAAACCTCTGTGGGACATGTAACATCTTTTAATGCTGGCGAAGACCTTCATGTCCTCACTGATTTTGCAGAGAGAACCATCAAGGATTGACAGTGCTCACACCTGGGCATGGCCACAGGTGTCAGGTTCCCAACTGAAAGTGCTTTTCATGGTGTAAAGGTTCATGCCCCAGAGTTTTTATCCTTTCCATGAACAAAGACTTCAAGCAAATGTCTTTGAGACAAATACGGTCTTTAAAATCTCTCTTGAAACCCCGTCGTGAAAGGAAATCTCTCTGAAATTGCTGCAAAACCACCACCGGCACGAGCTGCTGCCTGGGGGCCTATGTTGCTCTGTCACAGACACACTGACTTTGTTAAAACCAGAGGGAAAGTTTACACCAAGAGTCAGGTGTTTCTCTTAGACAGTGTCGAGTTGCTCCTTGGACCTTTCTAAAACTGTCTCTCAAAACTCTTAATGTCACTCACTCCCTTTAGTGAAAGTAAGTATCTTGGAGGGTCAGATGTCCTCTGCTTTCACTTTTGTCTCCATAGCACCTGTGACCTCAGGAACTACTTGACTTGTAAGTCATAAATTAAATCATTTCAGATCAAGAAGTTCTTTTCCAACATAACTTAATTTTGAATGAAATTGACTTATATCTCATTAAGTGAGGTTTAGCTGGCACAGATGTAAGCAATATGGTTGTAAGTGCATTCTCTTCCCTTAAATTTTTTGCTCTTCAAGTTGCCCCATTTCTTAGAAACAAGTTTAACCTAAGGGTTTATTTCCCCCTTTGCTACCAGGCAGTAAAATAAGTCCCGTTGCACATATTTATATTTACACGGTGACTGCATTTACTCCACCCCTCTCTTCCTTTGTTAGCCATATTGTAATTACAGGATTTTTATTTTTCTGTCTTCTGAATAAAATAAATCATTTCTGCTCATGATACAGGTATTTTTGCTGTCATATCTCTGATCCCTGGTGTTTTTTTGTAAGAGAAGTAAGTGATGTCCCACCCTTAATGTTCCTATCCTGCTGCTGAGGTAAGAGGAAGGAGTTGACAGTTTACGCACAAAGTCTCCTCAGTCCCCAGAGAAGTTATATCCTGCTTGGTCTAGATTTTTATTTTTCCCAAGTACAGACTGCTGATTTATATTAAGATACTCCTTATTGTTATTAGTACACCAAAGAACCATTATTTATTTAAATGCATAATGGATGTGCAAGGTTGTAGCTGCCAGAAACCATGTAAATAATAAGGTGACTTCTCAGGGAAGCTTGGATTGGTGTTTCTGAAAATATATGTCAAGAAAGGCTTTAATTTCTCTTTAATGATAAAGGTTTTTTCCTTATTTATTTACTTATTTAAGTCTTAAATAGCCATTGCAATCACAGCCATTGTTCTGAAGCTGAAATAGTCATTACTGTTATGTACCACTGTCTCAAAGTACTGGATTTAGCTTCAAAACAACCCTGTAAAAGGCCTGTATTAGCTGTAAATATTAGGATTACAGATTCAGTGGTATTATTTAAAGCCTTAACTGCAGTAGCTAAGTGCAATTTGACTCAATTTTTCAGGAGTGTTAAATGTCTTAGTTCTGGAAATTCAGTTCACAAGATTTTTGCTGTATCATGTGGCTCTGAAACAGTGATTTAGTGCTGCATAAATCCTGTGTTTATGCATTACAAAGCAGTTGAGGTGACGCAGAACAAGTGGGTCTCCCCCTGAGATGGAGTAAGAAGTATGAGGACAAAATGAACATAATTTTAAATAAGGGTTAAAATACTTTCTGAGCTTTAATGAAATCACTGTTCAGTCTTTTCCATCTTCTGAAGTAAAACCAGTGCACTCAGAAATTCAGAAATCCAAAACTACCGTCTCCGGAGTTCAAAATATACAATGGGAATGAAACATCACTATCTTTAGGTTTGGTGTGGGAGGTAGTTATTTGAATATTTGCATCTTAATTTCAAAGATGTTAAATACCAGAAAGATAAACAGAATTCTGTGCCCAGCTCTTTGGGGTTCTCAAGTGAAAGGAAACTTGCTCGTCATTAAGTGATAATGTCAGTATAATAGTCCAAAAATCAAAAACCTTACTGAATTAAAAATGGACTTCAAAGCAGTTTTGATTTTTTTTTTAAAATTTTATTTCTTTTAGAAACACTGGAGCAATTTTCTCAACAAGAAGCATGACAGGGCATGTGAAATGAATGATAATATAAGGGTGCAAGAGTAATTACAGCTTCATTACTTCACTATTAGGAAATGCTTTCTTTCCCGGGAGAACAAAAAAATATCAGAATAAATTTTTCTTGCTGCCCTCATGTTTTTATATACTCATAATTTATCTGTATCTGGGAATGCACAGTTTGTGTCTGGACTCCAGACTTTGTGTTTTGGACTGTGGCTGCAGGCTCAGCATCACCTGTAGGCCAGGTAAAGGGCTAACCTCTGGAGAACAGAAGAGTTAAGAAATTCCTGTGCTACTTAAAAAGCCGTTCTTATTTTGGGATGATCTGTAATCCTTTTTGCTGTTTTTGCAATATGTTATGGGGGAGGGAGGGGGAGAACAACTAATCAAACCAAAACAGAAATTGAATGGTTTAGTACATTAATTTTTTAACATAATGTTCACTGGCTTTTAAATGAAGAAAAAGATGGTTGGTAAGTAGTGGGGGTAACAATCTGGGGGGCCGTGTTAAGGTTAGATTTTGGTTTTGTGTAGCTGCAGCTGATAAGAAAAATTGTGGGTAAACGTTCTGTGTATTTACAGTTTAGTCTGGTATTAGGATAATATGCTGGTATCGGGAACCACAGATGCAGAGGGTCTGTGCTATGAGAAGCTGTGAACTGTGAGATGTTTGGCAGGTGATTAGTGACAGGCCTTATGAAGAGTGTGAAACAACACGCTCAAACAGATATATTTGTGCACAAATTTAGAGTATATAACGTTTTGAGTGATGCAAACATAAAGAAAAAAGCAATCCGTTTCAGAGGAAAAAAGAAAATACAATTTTTGGTTCATTAATTCCTTGTGGAGTTATCGTGCTTTTTTGTAGAATTAATGTGTACTGAAATTTAACCCTTCGCTAACATTTAATTTCTGGAGAGTAAGAAACATGAGAGGTTTTACGCATGTATGTACTTTTAATTTTGCTGGGATTGATTTATTGACTCTTTTTGTCCGATAATTCTGAGTCTGCAGGGCTCCAGCTTAGACAGGGTGGCCGTGATGAAACATGATTATAACTGACTTAGTTGTGTTGGTCCAGCTTGTCTTACTACTTCACACAGGATTCCTCTTCTACAGTTTAGACCTGTTTTGTTGTTCAAAGCACTGTATAGATATGTTTAGAAACGTGGCTGGCTTGGGCTAGAAATCATAGATGTGCTTCTTAGGACGGGTGAACAAATTGGAAAGAAATATTTTGGGCTTTTTTTCTTTTATTTTTGCTTTTTTCTCCCTTTTAGGTGTTGTATATTAGCGTCACTGGCACAGTGTTGATCTGCAGTGAGTAGCAAAGGAATTCGGTCAACAGGGATTAAATCACACGTTTCTGATGCTTTTAAACATGGTGGAGGGACTCGTGTGGTTTCTCTTTTAAAAAATAAAATCATGTAATTAAATCTTGAGGCTCCACATGCTCCCCGTGTCATGGTGGCAAATTTCCAAACTTTATCTTAATTTCCTCAGAAAGACAAAAAGCCAAGTGTCTCAGCTACTGGTGAAACGTGAAGATCCCAGTGTGAGACACACTCCAAAATGCCTCAGTGTGATTATGAAATGATCCTGTTTTATAGCATAAGTGCAATAATGTGTGTATTGTAACAACGGGGAGAGGATGTATAAAATTAAAATTATGTAAGTTAAGCTCTTAATTATTTTGTTTTCTGCATTTTTAGGTCTTGTTTGAAATTAAAACTTAGATGGATGGCACATAAAATAGCTCTGAGCCAGGGTTTAGGTACAGAAGATGTTAGGGAATGCAAATACCGGAGAAGCTATGGCAAAAAAAATCACTCTCTTATTAACTTTATCTTCTGTTATGATATGGCCTCTGTGTGTGGCCCAGACAGGGTACCAGTAGTTACACTTCTATTCATTTTTGCCAGTAGGAGTTAAAACTCAAAAATGTGAATATTTTCCAGCATCATGTTAATTAAATCTTAGCAACTAAATTCAGTCAGAAGAGGTGAAAGGACGACTGAATTCGAGGAATGGTGAGGAGCTAAATAATGCAAGAAAACAAGAAATTTTAAAAGGAAGTGAAAGAAGAGTAAGCTAAAGCAGGAAAAGTAGGTTTTGCAAGTGCTGTAGCCTTCACTGGTCATGCTGAGGTGGTCTGAAAAGCCCGACTCTGCTGAATAGCCTTAAACTCACATATTTTATGTGTCTGGTACTTCTCTACAGGGAAGGTTTGCTCCTGTGAGGATTGTAAACAGGTGAAAAATGTCGCTCTTTTGTTTTTTTTTTTAGCTTCAGGTGGTAGTTGCTTACATTTTTGCCAAATTACCCCTTCAATTACTTACTGTAACCTGATTTTAAGATGAAAACAGCATGCCAAGAATGAATTGAAGTAACTGCAGTCCAAAATACATTCTACAGATGAACTTTGTGGAAATTTGGTGATTTTGACACAAGTCTTAATATAATTTAATACAGATCGACACAAAAAATATTCACATTCCGTTCATTGAAAAAGTTACTGCACTTTTTAAAACTGAATAATGCTGAATGTTAATAACACAGTGGAGTCAGTCACTGAGCCTCTATAAATGTGGCATTTGGTGTTTCGTTTACTTTTCAGGCTTTGGATGTTTCCCAGGTTGGGAAATCCCTCAGACCTAAAGAACATCAAAACAAATTAAACAACAAAAGCCCAGATTTTGAGGTTTTATGAAGCGGCCTCTAATTTTGAAACAATAAACCAAATGAATAGAGTTAACTCATGAGTAAGCACATGGGAAACACTCCTTACAAGGAGCTGTTTTATCTCCTGGCATGGTCTCCCAGAGGAAGTGATGAAAATATGTCTGATTTTGGGTCGTTTAAAAGTAGAATGAACAAAGCACCCTGGCAGAGGCATTTTGAGGTGGTCCAGCGTATTCCTAGTCCATCCAAAGATGGAATGTGCCTTTAATTGTGGAGCAGCTCAGCCCTTGGTCCTTCATATTAATGTGCTTCTCCTTTATTCAGGAAGTGTCTAATGGCGTTTGGGGGAGGGGAAACTCATTAGCTTCCTTCCTGAGTAATATAATTTTTATTTCCTGTTGTAACAGCCACCTCAGCCAAAAGCAACAGCCTCAGAAGCGCAGGGGGAGGGTTTGCCTGCGCATAACGTTCCCATCTCTGAAGGGAAATCTTGGCTGTGAGACAATTTTAGGCCCATGGGCAGTTTTAAAATACTCTTTGCAGGGGTGTTTTGAACTTTCTGTCCTTATTTCTGTAGTTATGGGGCATGGACGTGACTCAGAACTGCACTTGCAGGAACGTTTGCATTCACCTTCCATGCTATGAGCCCTGGTTGCCTCCCCATCCTCTCCTCGTCCTGTGACCGCCGAATGCCACCCGAAATAATCCCCATCGCAGGCTCCATGTGCTGGTGGGAGCTGTTGAGTCAAAGCCTGGCCAGGAGCACCCCAAATTTGGGGGTTTGGATGTGCCCTGAGCCTCCCTGCAGACAAACACATTGTTCGTTTTGCTTGCCAACTGTGACACAATTTAAATCAGGAAACTTGGAACAGCCCATCTTTGCCTCTTGTAATGTTGTCTTGACATTGTACCATGGAAAAATCACTGTGTTTTTTAAATTTTAAAACCTTGCTTACTCCCCCTAAAATAACCAATACGTTCACAACTTGAGGGCTTGAGGAATATCACCAGAATGGACACTGGGAGAGCTGAGGGTTTTTGACGTTGAGAAGGATTTAACAATTAAACTGAATGAGGTAATAAAATACTGGGGGTTTTTTATGATGCTTTATGAAGTGTGCCTGTGTCATTGTCATGCTAAAACTGCACAGTGTTCTGAGCATAAAGAGGATTTTAAAAATAATTGGAAAGCTGTGTACATTCATTGCTGTGGCTTATAAAAGTAGTGACAGTGTTACCTCAGCCTGAGACGTTAAAAATGTTGTCCACGCTTCATATTGTATATATTTAAACCCAGATGTTTGTCACCTTTTCATCCAGTCATTGCTGTGTTTTAGACTGGTTTTCTGGAAATTACAGTTTGTTTCATTCAGTCTGCTATAGCAAGACTTCGACTAATCTGAATGTGCTGAATGTGCTACAGCCACAAGTTTACACAGGAACTGGGGCCACTAACAGAAAAAATTAAGATGTCGATTATCCTTCACTATACAAGCTCTGCACCTTTCTCTTGGATTCTCAGGCTGGAGTGGTAGCATTTTGATCAGACAGCAGATGAAATAGACCTGCGTAGGAATTAAATACTGCAGACATTTTGAAAAAGTGGCAAACAGAGTGCTTAGAAAATAAGAACAGGCTCTATTGTATTTGATTCTGATTAGCCAGAAATCCATGCAAATAGCAGTCTCAAAGAATAGCAAAACAGGCTGTTTTCTAGAAAACAGACCCTGGAAAGTCCCTTCCATGAAGTGCTGCATTATTGTTGGGAGTGGTGCTTACAAGGAAAATTAAATGTGTTAGCTGCTCATTTCACATAAAGTTGGGGATGAGGGACGTCAAAGCACATGGGTGAGCAGGTTTAAGGTAATTTGCAGAAGAACCAGCCTCACCATCCCGAAAATCTGTGTCCTTCCATCAGCACTTGCTATGTTGAGGCTATTAGAGTAAATTAAGCAGTTAAATGAAGTAATAGTTAATTATCCACGGTTACCTGACATTTCAGTTTTGTCAGCTTTTGTAGGAATCCTGGATATCCCTCTCATGGGACCCTCTGCGTGCAGAAAACTGCTTATTTTTGTGTGATGGGCTGGATTCCCTGGAGAGTGAAAAGCCTAGAGTTGCTTTGAGGGGTTGGAAGACCTAAAAGTGGAAGTGAAGAAAAAGAAGTGGTGGGATAGGTGAGGCTTAAAGTTCTGTGCCTTGGCTGTTGCTCAGGAAACCCCAATAAATGCAATGTTTTCCTCATCCCACTGGCAGAATACCTCGTGTCTGGAGCTCTGTCTCCTGTAAATGCGGGTCTTACTTTGTCAAAACCTCCCCTGTTTCAGGCTGAGGAATCATTGGGTTTTCTCTCTGTGCTGGAGCTGGGAAAGAAGAGAGAGGAAATGCCTCTGCTGTAGTTTAGAATCGGAAGAATGCTTCAAGTTATTTTAATTCTTATTTTTTCTTGTTTCCAGCCTGTACATTACATAGTTCTCAGACTGCTGTATTTTAACCTGAGCTTAAACTTGTAATAGCACCATGGACAAGGAGGTGTTAAGGTGGCACTTGGGTATCTTGTGGCTCTCCTCCATTTTAGATAATTTTTTTAAATTAACAAAGCTAAACTAGGTCCTCTCTGTGCTAGCTGAGAGCTAGAAGCCAGGATTTTTTATATATAGTGAAATATGGATTATTTGTCTCTAGACTTTTAGGTCATCTTGGACAAGGTGCTGAAGCAAAGGGTGACACTGATAGCTTTGCACTGCCAGACTTTGTCAGGGACCTTGGGTAAACATGCTTCTTTTGTTTTGGATTGGTGTTATATGCTGATTTGTTTATATAAATTATCATTTTTGTACTTGCTTTACTTTATAAAGGCTCTTTCTCTGCAATATGTGCATTTTCAGTGAAGATACATATACCCATAATTCACATTTAAACCCAATCTGTATCTATCTGCAACCTGTGCCTGTATAAATGTTTATTAGAACAATTTTTCATACCATATTTCTGGTTTTATCTGATTTTCTTTCTTTTTTTATCATGAAGTGCAGTGAAGGATTACATCGTGAAGCAGTTTTGGTGATCACTCTTACATCAGCTGAATTTTTTCTCTTGTTCCCTGTATAACACAAATATTTAAAAATATCAGTGTTGGTGTTTTCCTGGTGGGTGGCCTGATAGTCCATGGACGAGCCAGGTGGGATAGTTGTGCATGGATCGGCATCCCTCCAGTGCCTGTGTGGGCACTGCCTAACAACAGGAATGATAATGAAATAAGCAAAGTCTTAAGATATTAAATGTGTGTTTTAAGAGCTGTAGGAGGCAGTTAACCCTAAAAGAGTCGAGTTCTCATTATCACCACTATGGATTTTCACACCACAGGGTGTAAAATAATTGGTTCTTTAAGGAGGAGCCACCTGAGACACCCCCTTGGGTTCACCTGCTCTGCTGTGTGACTTGGAAACATAGAGGGTTTAGTCTCAGGGGTTTTTCCTCTTTGCTCCTTGCCCAAATCCTCAGCCAACCATGGGCACTCACTGGTTTTGTTTTCTTGCGTGTAATTCCCAAAGAAAAGGGGGGGCCTTAGGGTTTTTCCCATCAGGACATCCCAAAAGGCCTTTCTGAGGCAGTCCTTAGAGGACTGAGCCCTCCTTTGCCTATGCTGTCACTGGAGGACGGATGGATGGATGGAAGCATGGGTGGGTGGGTGGGTGGATGGATGGATGGATGGATGGATGGATGGATGGATGGATGGATGGATGGATGGATGGATGAACGGACGGACGGACGGACGCCAATGTCTTGAAATCTGGTAGCCCTCGGGGTACCATTTTGTGTGCCAGTTACCCGCAGACTACTCCATTTAACTACTTTATAGCAAATAAACACCAGCATGAAAATGTTAGGTTTTCATAAGCACAGTGCCTAATTATGTTTTAGCACTTGGAGGTGTTAACTTTCTGCTCAACAAGTTACATTTATCCAAAGATAGATGTTCAGTCGACTTGAGAAAAATGAGATACTTTACAGGTCAGCTTTCCATGAGTTTTAAATGTATCATGTTTTTTCTTCAAATGAACACATACTTGTTATAGAATTAAGTATTTATTTTTTAGCACCTGCATACACAAGAAATACCACTAATTTTAAACTTATGAAATTCAGGCTAGAGACTCTATGTGTTGTGCTATGTACCACTAACTCAAGCAATAATGGAGCCAATGTTCGAGAAAAATCACCAAATGGCTGCTTCAGTAGGTTTTCTCTATGGAAGTGTGCTGTCAGTATTACAATATTGTGAAATCACATGTTTTCATGTTTTGGGGCAGAGTAGTAACATTTAGAGCACATGAAAAGCAGTGATATATGTCTATTTGGTGTTTTAGTAAGTAGTTCTTGAAGTGGAATTTCATGACATGAAGGTACAGACAAGGACACACAAATATAAAATTTCTTGAGCAGAGGAAGAGGTTTCTTCATGAAGTAAATTCTACAGTTCATCTCCCTCTGAAAATTTTGGTTTTTGTGCATATGGCTTTTCCAGCTAGCTTCCTATGCAGACAAAAATCCATTTTGAATAGAGAGGGAATTACTAGGGGGGCTTTTTTTTGTTTTGGTTTTTTTTTCCGCCCCCTGAAGTTGTGCATATATTGCCAGCACTGCTGAATCACTCCCAGGCAACCGGAGGATAACCCCTAACAGGGCTGCTTTCCATTTCATAATCAAATTTCAGTCTTTCAGCTCACAGCATATTTCTTCATTGGTTTCATAACTCAGAAAGAACAAAGAATACAGACAAACTTTCATCTTACTAATCACTATATTCCTAAAATGGGAAAGCACTTGACTGTTGTGTGGAGTACTGGGGCATGAGAACTAGAATAAAACACTCTGGAAATCTCAAAAATCTTTGGAAAACAAAATGGATTTAACAATTAGATTAATTAAATGATTAAAAGACACTGTGCCAACCATTTAATTGCTAGAGAAAGTCAGGGTATAAGATAGTCTTGTCATAGCAGCCCAATTAGCACAATTGAACCAACTGTGAATTTTCCATAGAGCATCAAAAAAAAAAAAAAAAGGAAAAAATGGAGTGTGTTTGGAAAGAAGGAGGGCAAAATGAGTAGTGATTGCAGTGCTACTTTGTGCAGCACGTCATGTCTTGAGCATAGTGAGTATCTGGGAATTCAGAGATCCAGCGGTATATACGTAACAGGTCACAGTCATGTAAATCCAACAAATCCTGCCAACTTGGTTTGAGGAGAAGCATCTCCCATCCTCACCCAGATTCCTCGTGGCAAGGGGAAGGCAGAGGGTTAAACCTGTGGTCTGTGTTGCCAGTTGTTCAACAGAGATGTGATCTTGGGGATGAGAGAGCTCGCAGAGTATTTTGTGGTTGTCAAGCGGTGGGATCGGAGACGCCTCAGTCCTTGGGGGAGCCTGGAGGGAGGGTTGTCAGTGTCACTGCTGGATGAGAAGTCATTTTGTTGAAATACCACTGCAGCTTGGCCCTGAGCTCTGACAGCAGTGTTTGGTGTCCTTAAGTGCCTTTTGTTGTCAGCAGGGTGGTTGTTGCTAATGGGTCTGATGGTGCGGCAGGAGCACCTCGGCTAGGTGGCCCCCAGAGCTCCCACTGTACCCAAACACACATCCCTGGCTAACACAGGGCTCAGGACTGAGCTGAAATGAACACTCCTGCTGTCACAGAGCAGAGCCTGAAACTATTATCTAAAGTAACATTTTTTGAATCTTCATAAAGAAGCGGCAAAAGCTTTTAAGGGTAGTTCTCTTGGGGGAGGGAAGGAGTAGGCAGAAGTTCAAAAGAATTTCCTACTTCTCATATTTAAAGCACAAATTATTTTTGCTTTTTTGTAAGTGAACATTCTGTTGCTACCTATGCCTAATACTGACCTTAGTAACTTCCAGTCAGTAATGAAGGTTCCTTTTAAAAAATAACTTGTCTTTATAACCATAACCAGACAAAGAAAAAACCCTTGTCTGGAAATTATGTCCTCAATAATCCAAGAAGAAGCAGCTGAGAGACAGGACTGAAATACTGTCTTTTCACAAGAATTTGAAGTTCCCTTATTCCTTGATGACAAAGCTTTCCTTAGAGATAATTTCTGTTCCAGCCCAGTACCTGGTTTTCAGCACAGCAATAGTATTTCACTGGGCACTGGGGTACAGTCAGACAGTGTGATCCTGCCTCAGATATGGGGAGGATTTGCTCAGAGTGAAGTTGGTTTGGGGGTAGATTTCTTGGGAAAGGAGAATGGATGAGGTGGCAGAATGTACCATCACCATCAACAGGTCTGCTCTACCTTAAGTGAAGAGCTCTCCTGGTGCAACTCTTTTACACCCCCACCCCCACTCCCCCCAAAAACGATCATGTGTGATTTTTTCAGTCTACATTGATTACATTATTATTATTATTTATCACTCATAATAATGTATAAGATGGGATGGGCAGAAATATACAATGCTGGAGTCCGCATGAAACCATAAGAAGCTGCAGTTTGAGGAGAACTGAGAATTTGCAAGGAATGACCTTCCACAATTACACTTCCCAGGCTGCTCCTGTCACGTGAATGCCTTCTTGTTACACAACAGCATTACACAGTTTAGACAAATGTATAGCAGTGGAGCTGTGCCAAGGTTTAATTAGGTCTCGTGATCCAGATTTTGTAATTACTCACTTCTTTCAATGTGATGAATTCACCTTTTTGGGCACAACCTTACAATTGGATTTGAGTAGACCAAGGCCACTCATTTTATGGCTTTTTTGTGTACAGCTGAGTGTTCAGAGGCTTTGTAAAAGGAATAGAGGCTTGTTTAAATTATTTTTTTAAAATTTAATTTATTTTTTTGTGCATAGTGATGAGTACTTTTATGTTCTATCTTGAAGAAAATGAGAAAGTTTCTAGTGGTTATTCAGTGAAGTTCCTCTTGGTACTTCTTTCTCTGTCTTATGGTAGGTAAAAATAGTGAAGGACTATTACAGTAACTGGCTGATGGCTTAGAAACACCTGATAAGTTACAAGTTGAAGAGTTTACAAATGGAATTTTGCCCTTTTTTTTTTTTACAATATTGGCTTCAGTATGTCTGGCACTTCAAAGCTGTCAATGACCAGAAATTAAGCAAGTGGTAAATATGATTGGAAATAGTAATCATCCATCATTCATCTTTCAAGGGGAAAAAAAAAAGGAAACAACCAATACATTTAAATTCCTTAATTCCCATAATTTCCTAAATTAATGAACTTGAAAAAGTAATACTGAATATTTACCCTTTGTCCTTAGGAAAAGAAGGAGAAATTGCAATTTTTAATGTGCTCTCCTAAAGAAGACAACATAGTTGTATCGAAAATACTCAGTAAAATGTTATAAAACTAAATTAATTATATCTGTATCTGTTCAGTTAGTTTCCTGTTTGTTTGCAATAAGTGGAGAGGGCATGAAATACTGTGAATTAGAAGTTATATTTTAGGATAACAGCTAGTAAGTTAGAAATATGGATGTAGTGCTGGTTTAGAAGGTTTGTGGAGGGTTGGATGATGAATTCAGTGGCCAACAGTGGCCATAATAATTTTTATGTGTAGGGTCCAACTCCTCCATTATCAAGTAGATACCATCATTTTTTTTCAGTCAGACTTCTTAAAAACAGAACTCTCCCTTGACTGGACAAATTTAGCAACATGTGAAAAACTGCTAACGGGATAAAAATGAGGATGTCTTACTGTAGGCAAAATACCTGGAATTAAATGCCCTGATCAAAGAACGAGCCAGATAAGGATTTTTATTGGGTAGCATTCTTTGGTTTCAAATCAGATTCTTCTGTGAGCTTTCAACATAAGGCACTTCTTGTGATGGCCTCAAAAATGACCTGTATCTTACAGATTTCTCTCTGGATTTTTATACTTTAGATACTATACTAATGAAATAGCCAAATGATTCTGTTTTTTATTTATCGGTGATTTCCTTATTGTAAAATCCATCCTAAACCATAGCTGGTTTTATTTTTTTTAATATAATCATCTACTTTAGCATTGTGGAGAGTAGCTTCGTTAGAGCAAGGAGTGACCACAGTAACTTTCATTCAAGCACATAATTTTAATTTATAATTGTAAATTGTTCAAATTCAGTATTTTAGCTACAAAAGAAAATACAGTTTTCCATTTTTAAGGAGATAAGATACTGTACAAAAAATTATACAATTTAAATTTTCCTATTTCATCATTTTGTGGAAAAAAAGGGAAAGCAAATTGCAAATTTTTAAAGTGTCAAACTAATGGAGTTATAAATGATGAACAACTTGTAAGGTATGCAAAAGAAAACCATGGTTTGCTGTGGGACTGTGAAAAAAGAACTGAATAATTCATCAGGATAGAATAAATAAGAATATTTCCATGGAGCAATTGCAGGTTTGTTTATTGATCTGTCTGGTATAAGTTCTTAAAAGATTCATTATTTAGCACAAGGGAGAAAATGTAATATACCTAAAATACTGAAAGTGCTTCATTTTTGATTCTGGGACTTCATTGCCCGTCAGGGAAGAAAATGCCAGGGAAACATGAAAACAAAAAAACCCCCACAGTACATTGTATAATGAAGGTTGGAAATTGAAGTTTCTGTAACACCCAAGACTGGACTGTGGCAAAATGGTTGCAGCTACAGAATTCTTACAATTATTAAGCAGTACCAGAAATGTCAGTACAGCTGACCTGCTGTTATGGCCTTGTCCTGCCCTCCCTCCCACTCAGAAATACAGGGAAGGGGTGGTTTTGGTCAAGTGTCTGTGAACTGGATAATGTAGTGGACTCTCAAATAACCTGGTAAACAAATAATTAAACCCAACACAATGCAGTACCTCCCTGGGAATCCCTGCGGATTCACCAGCGGTCAGAGCTGGGTTCCTCTGGGATCAGTGCTATGGCAGATTCAGAAGAAAGAAAAAAAAACACCCAAATCTAAAATTTTGAAAAAAACACCTCTATTGAGACAATTATGAAAATGTTATTTTCAGGTATATTTCTTATAAAGTCCTCTTAGGACATTTAATGGCTAGCAGTCTTAAACTTTAATCCTTTTCTCCCCATTTTAGAATAATCGTTATTTCCTTCTCTCTCTGTTTTTTAAAAGTGCTGAGTGTATTTTGCCATTTTACTTTTTAAAAGTTTTCAAAGTGAGGAAGAGTGTGAACTCAGCAGGGGCAGGTCCCTCTATCCCTGTGGGAGCTCTGCATGCCCGGAGGTTGTTCCCTTCTGACAGAGACCTTGACCTGCTGGGATGTGTTTGTCCAGTGATCTGTTGGATTCTGTTCCAATACTTTTGTGCTCCACTGAACATCCCACAGTGCACATTCCAAGGCCAGCAGAGGTGGGCTCAGCTTGGGCAGCACAGGGACAATCAGGAATTGCTGTGCAGGGAGATGTGATGCTATAATAAGGCTCATCATTATTAGTGCCCTTTAATGGGCTGCTCCTTCCTGGTCAGGGACTGCAGCACAGGCTCTGCTGGACATTTTAAAATGCTCAGGCTTTTAACACTTTTCTCCATCAGTGATGCATCACTGTTGTCATCCTTCACCTAGAAAACCTGCACATACAGAAATAACAACCAACATACTTCACTCAAACTATTCCTATCATCATATTATTGGGCATTGTTGCCTGATGCTCAGCTTAAATAGATCGTATTGTGCTTAAAAAAACCCCAACAAACCCACCCTAAAAACTTTCTATTCTGTTTTCCTTCGGAAATGGAGATAATCTGAAAGCAACCGGTGGACATGAATGGCCGTTGCTCTCAGAGAACCACTTGCATTTACCACATCTCCACAGTCTGTTTGGTTTGTGGTGGTCTCTCTCGTAAGGAGTGTATTATGATTGCCGAATACTTGCTATACCAAGCTCACCTGGCTCGCTTTCTCTTGTCAATTGCAATTATACAGTGTTTTAACACTGATGCATGCATAAGTAATACCCTTAGGCTTTTTTAATGAATCAAAGCCTTGCACTCATATTGAAAGCCAGAGCTTTCTGCAGATTTTACATTTGAGTGATATTTCTCGACTTTTCCAAACAACTTGGAATGGAATACAGTCAGCTTGGATGCTAAATGTGCTGCTGCTAGTTACTCATAACTTTGACTCTAAAACACAGTTTAAGCCATTGAAAAAGAAAAATCTGTGGTAATTAACAGAATATTTCCTTTTTGCTTGGTTTCAAAAGGTCAGCCCTCCTTTATGCCAGTTTTCAGATCTTTCCAGCACCATTCCTTAATTTCCTAGGTAGTGTGCCAAACTCCTGGAAATACAATTTCCATATCTGCATCTTTTGGACATCGAGTGTAAGCACACAGTAAGTGGAGTGATAATTTAATAAGCATCAGCCACATGTGTTCTGCAGGGCAGGTATTGGCAGGTCGTTAGTAACCTGCCAGTGGCTCTGGGTGCATTTTGTGGGCTCCAGTACTTTCTGAGATTTTCAAGCCTTTGTAGGTGATTCAGCCTCATGCCCTACAGAAACACATTGCAGGAAGGAAGACTGCTGGAAATTAAAAGTAATTGAGGTTCTAACACATGACAACAGAAGCAGTTTGGCTTCTCTTTTTGTGTGACAATCTCCTGCTTTGTAAATTGCCAGGAGCAATATTCTTTACTTGCTTATTCCAGCTGAAGGATTTGCAAAGGTAACTAATTTCATCCTCTGATTCACTCCTTAGAAATCCCTTTTTTCTTTTCCCTTCCAAAAACATAACCCAAATTCTTCTAATTTGTCATGGTGGTTATTTTGGGGGTTGGTAAAATCCATGGGCATTACCAGTAGAATCTTGAGCATCCCTTCTTGTGTTATTTGTAACAAAATCCTGTTTTGGAGCTTGTTGTTGTGAGAAAATATTACAGTCAGATGAAATTATCTTTAGAGTGCTTGAAAATCGCTGATAAAATGCATAAATTACTTAGTTTATGCTGTATGTATATCCTTATGCATGTGTGAGGCTGTTTATACACATAATACGAGAAAAAGTGTGCAAGTTACGCTCATGTTTGTGTATGTAGAGACACTCAGATACCATATTTTTTAAAATTCAGTCGAACCTATCTAGTGGATGCATGCAGTCTCTGGCATCCTTCCCCTCATTTCTTATTTTCACAAATCATGATACTTGTATAGGCGAAGACTAAACAATTTTACTTCAGCTTCAGATGAAACAGCGATGTAATGACATACCCAGAGAATGACTTTCTGCGCTTTGGTCAGGTTTTGGGGTTTTTTGAGGGTGGGGGGTTTAATGCCTACCAATGCAATGACAAAGGTTTATTTTCCCTTTGTTCTTTTCAGAGTGCTGCAGCAGCTCCCAGTCCAGTGCTAGGAAACATTCCCCCAGGAGATGGCATGCCAGTAGGTCCTGTACCACCGGGGTTTTTTCAGGTATTCAGAAAAAATTATGATTATAGGCATTTCAGGATAGAAAATCCTCTGTAATACTGATTGCAAGTCTGTAGAAAAGGTTCTTTCCTAAACTATGTCTCACTATATGGTGCAATATTTGAGTTTATTTTTAAACAGATGTGAATAGGTGGAAAGGAAGGGACCTGACTGTAGTTTATGAAATAGTACAGCACAACTCCTCTCAAGAGCAAGAAACAGTGCCATTTTATTAGTAGACATTGAAAATACTTGAATGAGTATAATATTAAAATAATTTCTTATGATAATATACATGACATTACATGGCAGTTTTAAAGTGAGAATGTTACTGGTTGTGTTCAGCTCTGTGCTAAGTCACAGGCCAGATCTCTGAGGTCTTCAGGCTTCAGTTGGAATTAAGACTGGGCAACTAAGAGTATCCCACTGGGCATCTCCTTGCACGTTGAAGATCCCAACCCCAGTGCCCAAAAAAATAAGTCCAGGATTTATACCATGTGTTGCTTTTATTATGTTTTGTCATCAGTGAAACTAAACACCCAGTGAGGATTTTGGGCACTGACAGTGCAGAATATTATGATGGAAAAAATGGCATCTTTTAATGCAGGGCCAACCTGATACTTGTGATCTGAGTCTGGACTGCTCCTGGGGTGAGGTTGTGTCTCCTCTCACCAAAACTCCCTTGGTTTTCTCCACACTGGCAAACTCAGGCATGATTTTTGATACATGAATGAAAAGATACATGCAAGTGAAGTGGAAAATATCTGACTGCTGCCAGTCACAAAATCCTCAGGAGTTGGCAGAACTGATTAATTAATTTATTTCTGCTTTCCCTGCTTTGAACAGCTGGGTAGGTATATTTTTTTTACACACAGTTTTATCTTGATTCTTAGAGTGTATCAATATCAATACTTCACTTGTTTTCTTTCTTTCCTTTTTTTACTTCAGTCACCCACTCCAGTTGTGATGTCAAAGGAATTAATTAACTTTTTTTCCATTATTGTCTGGGATGACAATTAAGAGGGGGAAGGGGCACCAATAGGACAAGTATGTGAAGTGCAGAGGAGAGAGTAACTATTTTAAAGGTTTTACAGAAGGAGGATGTGGGAGTTTTGTTTTTAGAAGCGTGAAAAGACTTCCAGCCACTCTAGATCTTTTAAAGATGTCAGAAAGACAAGATGACAGAAAGTTAAGTGTGGGTAAAATTTCCTTGTCTGCCAGTATCTGGCTTGAGTCTTACTTGAAGCCACAACAACAGCCTGCTCTTTTTGCAAGGCCTGGGATTGAAAATTAACTTTTTTTTTTCCGTCCAAAAGATTATTAATTTTTGCTGCAGTCATCTTCTTAAGAATACACGTAGGTTTGCAAATCCAAGTGTGAGTTTGATAGTGGATGCATCGATATGGTTGGGAGCAATCCCACCAGGGGAAGCTGAGCCAAAATCCAGTCATTTACATCCTGGTGTGCTGGAAACTGTAAGGTGTGTGTAAAGCTGATGAGCGCAGACAGCCCCTGACAGGATGTGGTGGTGTTGGAGTGAGTGTTGTCAGGCAGCAGTTTAATACCAGACTGTGAAACCCTCAGTGGGAGCTGAGTCTCACCAAGGTCAATTCATCTGACAAGAAAGTGTATTGGCAGACACAGCTCTGCCTGTGAAACCTGAAAACTGGGGAACATCATCTGCTGCCGTGAAACACAGGTGAAATCACAAGCTAGGCAGGGAAACTCATGATGAAAACTTCCTACTTCCTTCGTAGGTGCTGTTTTCCTTGTACACCATTAATTAGACAGTGCATTTCTCTGTTCTCTCCTGCAAGTTCCTGGGCCCAGCTGGTCCTGAGATGAACCAAACTACAGAAAACATCATCTGCCTTGGTCTGAGTACTGACAAACTCCAGTCCTCTTTCACCAAGAGTCTGCAGTTCAGACCTGCAGCTCCCTCTTGGATGAGGAAAGCAAACGACTTTGTTCTTCAGGAGAGGCAAGATTACGGGGAGAGCAGAGAGTGGTGCTTATGTCTATATTTAGTTCTCTGAGACTTTGCACTACAAAAGCGTTATAGCACTTCAACTTCTTTTAACCTAAAATTTATCTAGAATGTCATCCTGGAATGATAAGGATGCCTTTTGTTGCTTTCATGAGTTGTTTGGTTTGGCCTAAGCTGAAGCTG
Source organism: Pseudotriccus pelzelni (assembly GCA_035584735.1). Classification (NCBI taxonomy): domain Eukaryota; kingdom Metazoa; phylum Chordata; class Aves; order Passeriformes; family Tyrannidae; genus Pseudotriccus; species Pseudotriccus pelzelni. The sequence continues at coordinate 8,057,272 of JAWMRA010000090.1, read as the reverse complement.
TTGACAGCCACTGCCGCTCAGCTCTGCTTGGAGAGCTCAGATGATTTAGAGTAATTTCTTTCTCTTGGTTTTGCACTGAAACTGTGTTTCAAGTGGTCATAAACCACTCATAGCGATGTAACCAAACTGGAAGTCATTCCTGCTGCAGTGAATTCATATCAGACAGGTCAGGGGAACATGCAAGTCCAGATGGGAACTGTGCTGCAAACAAAGGATTGTTACTGAGATTCTCTTATGGCTGGCTCTGCTGACCATTAACATTATTTCTGAAAACTTCGGGGTTTTTAAAAAATTTTTTTTTTTTTTTACAGAAGAAAATAAGTATATTTTAATTCTATAAAATAAGTATGTTAGTGTAGCAGACAAAGGTAGCTAAATAAGAGAGAATTGATTTTTTCTCAGACGGTATGTGGTAAAACTCTGCTCTTTGTAAAACAAGGTTTTTTTGCATGTTTAGACCACTAGCACTGAAGTTAATTAGCAACCTCTGGCATTTCATGCCTGGTGCATAGAGATGGAGTTTCTGAAGCCATCAGCTTAATTTTTCTTGAATCTGTGTGTACTTGTACTTTTATACTTCAGTTCAGGTGATGGATGATGCCCACTACAGTGCTGGCAGTCCAAAACAATGATACAGTGAAGGGAAGGTGGTGGAGTTGAGCACTGCTATTTTCAACAAAATGACTTCTTTTGTTGAAAGAAGTTAAAGACTTTCTTAGTTCAAAAAAAGGAGAATTGTTTACAGTGTCAGTAAAATTTGAGAAATCAAAACAGGTTTATATGGAGATAGGATGTGCCTCAATTTTCTCCTCCTGTGTATGTGCTT
>JAWMRA010000090.1:8039001-8049271 GCA_035584735.1 Pseudotriccus pelzelni | reverse complement strand
TTTTTTCCTATTTTTCAGTTTGGTTTGGGTTACTTTTGCTCTGCTTTGTGTTTTTTTTGGTTGGTTGGTTTTGGTTTTGGTTTTGGTGGAATGGCTGGTGGTTTGTGTTTGGGTCCCAGGTGTTTTGTATTTGGGTCCAAGTCTTCAGTGTGCAAAGAATTAATTTTTATCTTCAGAAACAAGTGCTGAGAGACCAGTTCAAAGTCTGTGGCCACTGGTTTTGGTTTAGTACCAGGATTTTGGACCCACTGAGTTTTAGGGTGTTTGTGCTGCAAGAGATTTCTTTGCTGTCTCGAGACATCTTGGTAGAACCTTTTTGTGGACAACCACGACATTGGTGGTGAAGAGGAAGTTCAGTACAAATGACAAAAATGAGAATATTTAAGTTTTTAGCAGTAAAATTTTTGGGGTAAGCCAACCCATAGGAACTATTTGAAATCTATTAGTCATTGATGGCAGTTCCACCTGGGTTATCTTCTTGAAGATCAGAAGAAGGTTTAAACCCTTCCACAAGCATGTTTAAGAGGAATACACAGATAAATGAATATTTACAGTATATAAACCTTCATGTAAGCTTGGAAGAATCAGATTTTTTGCAAATCGCACACTATTACATAATATTAGTAGTGTGGTTCTACTCTAAGACACAGTTGAGTTGAGAGACACTTCTGATTTTCCCTTTATGGGCTGTAAATAAAGATGAGTTTCATTTGCTGGATGAGGCAATCCAAACCCAAGGTCCTCACTGGAGTGGCTGCTTTTGGTTGACCTTTGTGGAAATTGTTAAAATTTTGATTTCCTCAGACTTCTATCGTTTCACAAGGGCCTGGCCACGTGCACAGTCCTTTTCTCTTTCTTTCTTTCTTTCTTTCTTTCTTATCAGAGGTTCTCCCCATCAGAGGGCGCCCAAAGAAGTCTCCCTCTTCTACAGCACATCAAGTGCCTTTTTATTAATCTTTTCACAATTTTTATTGAACTGTCTTCTCCAGTTTGTAAAACCTCTGTACTTAAAATTGCTTTCTCCTGCTTACTTTGTATGTGTGTTTATGTAAGTTACACTATTTCAGCTTTCATCTGATTCCAGGATGTGAAAGGTATCATTAATTTATTTATGCAAGATCATAGGAATAATTCCAGCAGTAATTATTGGTAAAGTAATGGCATTTTCTCTGCTTAGCTATTGCTGGACTTTTTGTCCCCGTGCTCACAGTCAAATCACTTTTGGCTCCTTATTTTCTCCTGGAGTTACAGGTACCTTGCCTGCCAAAGCCATCCTCTTCATCATCTATTCAGTCAGATGTTTGTGCCTTTCTCCTGTAGATTTCACATTTAGCACTAATCTTTGTAGATTTCTGGATTATTGTCCCAGTTTGGGGTAGAATAAACAGAGATGTTAGATGTGTTTGCTGGCAGTACCATTTGTTTATCATGGGGGACTGACACTGATCATGGACTGTGAGGGAGTTCAGGAGTAGCCAAGAGGCTTTAGAACCTCGTGGGATGATAGGCAGATTTGGGTATAAATTTGGATTTGAGAGACAAGTGTGAGCATGGAGGGATAGGAGGAGAGGAGCACTGAATTTATATGGCTGATGAAACGACCAAAATTCTAAATATTTACAACAAAAACTTGGAGTGTGTGTCCTTATGGGTTAAATTTTATGGTTTACACTATTATAAAAAAATGAATGAAAAATAATAGTGAATTATTATGCTATTCTTTACCTCTAGACTCTCCCAAGAATACTTTTTTGTTCCAGGGTTCCCATCTTCCCCCCTTCTCCAGTACAGATGTCTGATTATATGATCTGAATAGTTTGTTATTCTTCCTTGTAATGCCTTAAGTTATTTATATTCTGCATTCACAGCTGCTATAATGAAGTTCTAAGCAATATACCTTGATAGATGTATTGTTTAGGAATTTTAAAATTTATTTAATTCTGCTAAACATTGTGGGACAGTATCCTGAATACTCTATTTAGGCTGGATGCTCCAGCTGTGAGTGTGAATGTGACCCAGTGTCGTATTTACAAGCCAAGTGGAATTATTTAGCAGTATTTCTTTTTTTTTCCACAGCCTTTCATGTCCCCTCGGTACCCTGGAGGTCCAAGGCCACCTTTAAGAATACCCAATCAGGTAAGAATTTATCACTCCAGAGTGAGTGTTTGCTGTTTTGCTTAATTCTGTGTAAAATGCATCAATCCCTCTACATACAAATTATATTTACTTCACAGTAATATGGAGGTTGTTGGTGAAAAACAGATATCATGACGTACTCTGTGGCTCTTACAGACACTCTGAGGACTTTATAAAAGCACTGAATTCCCAGTTTACTCTCTTCCCCCCATCAAAGGATGTATCTGCCAGCAAGACAGGGATGAGTAATGAGCTGCTGTTCGTCAGCAGGGACCTTCAGGGGCCCATCTGTGAGATGATGGTTCTGGAAGTGTAGAGAGCCTTTGCGTTTTTAAGTTCTCCCTACTGCAGATAGAGGAGCAGAAACAGTCATCAAGAGATGAGAAACTAAAGACAAGGAGATAGAAAAATGCCAGTGAAACTCTTGAGTGGAAAACGGGGTCATTTACAATACTGGGAAAGGTTGATAGGATGTATGGAAGGAGTATTTTGCTTCAGGGCTGCCTTTCTTATTGTCACGCTATACCCCAGTCTCATTTGTGGCTATTTTTTATATCTGTGTGTCACGGTGTCAACACATCTGTCTCTATTTTTGGCATAATATCACCAGAAAGGATGAAATTTAAATAGTATCTTAGCAAAGGTGTTTGAGCCCCTTATCCAAGTATTTGGGTTCCATATTCTCTGTGTTCCTGGGCAGTGCAAATCCTGGCAGGTGGGAGCTGGACATGATTGAGTGGAAGCACTGCCAACCTGCAGATTTAGTTTCAGGAGTGTTGTTTTGTCTGCTCAGCGTGATGTATTCAGTTCAGAGTTGGAACGTAATCACATAATCTCAGTGAATTACAGGTCTGGCTTCATTCACATTATGCCACGTTCATGAATTGCTACTTTTAGCAGCACTGCCATGACTTGGGTTACAGTGTGGATGGGCAGTGTGTGGAAGCAGTGCTGCTTTAAGACTCAAATAGTGCTGCTTTAAGACTCAAACGAGGTGGTAGTTTGGTCCTGGTCTAATGGGAAGTGCCTGTGCCCATGGCAGGCAGTTGGAACAAGATGATCTTTAAGATCCCTTCCAAACCAAACCACTCTGTGATTAACTCATTCTGTGATTTATATTTGTATTGAAAATGTGGTGGTGTTTTGGAATGCTAAATGGTCCAGTGGATCAGCCACAAGTATCCATTAATAAAAACATTTTTCTACTTGGCCAAACTTCAGTTAAGATCCTGTGAAAATGAGCCTTAACCCTTGTTCAGCAAACCCAAAGGGTAGATTAACAAGTGGGGACATTAAAGCACATTACTCTTGGCTCAGAAGAAACAGCCAAGAATTAAAAAATAAAATATATGTGTTATGTCTTTAAGATAAACTTCTAAGCAGTAAGTGCTTCTCCTCTGTGGTTTCCCTTCCTTCAGGCCCTGGGAGGTGTCCCGGGAAGTCAACCACTCCTGCCCAGCGGGATGGACCCCACACGGCAGCAGGGTGAGTTCAGCCACTTCAAATTATTACCCTCACAAACTTGTGTATTTCTCCCTGTATTTCAAACCCTACTGCACTTCTTAAAACTTTTTTTTTTGTTAATTAGAAAGGATCAATTTGCTAAAAGTTTCTTGTGTATTGTGTAATTTTTAATGTGATGTGATTTTATTGCAGGGCATCCAAACATGGGAGGGCCGATGCAGAGGATGACTCCTCCAAGGGGAATGGTGCCATTAGGACCACAGGTACCCTCTATAAAAGGGTTATTCTTACTTGACATGCCTATGCTTATATTCCTCTCACTTTCTGTAAGGTGTCTCTTGAAGGTGCTCATTCTCTTGAAGGTGCCCAGGATTTGTTTTCATGATCCCCTTCTAAAATAAGCTTCTGGTTTTACAAAAACTATTTAGCTCTGAGTTGCAGCTGTGCAAATCCAAAATGAAAAATCTATCATTTTTGTTAAGATTTGGAATTGAAAGGGGAATCCCTTCACTTGCTTATCTCAGAAAACTGTGTGCTGTCATCAAAGATGACATTGTTAAGGGAGACCAAGGGTGTTTCCTCATCCTCCTCATGGATAATTACGCTGATTAGGAGGAATAATACTTCTAACTTAGGAAAATTCTTTGTACCAAAAATACCCCTGGAAATTCTGTGAAGTTTTTCTTACATACACTGTTGATCTAAATTTTTGGTGTGTGCTGGAGAGGTTTTAATGTAAAATGTGATGCTCCTGTTGCCGTTTCTCACCCTTGTCCATCATGAGCAGATCTGTGGCTCTGTTTTCAGCAGTGGACCAAGGCAGGAAACAAACGGCTCTGGTGCCCACTTGAAACACAAACCCAAAATACTGTTCTGCATTTTGTCAGCACTCTCAGTGAGGGAACGTGTAGGTGGTGGTGTTTCGTATTGGTGCTGCCAGTGTTTTGTTTCACAGTGTGCTTGTTGTGCCCACACTTGGCATTTTCACTTCCTGTTTCAGATAATCTCTTGTGGCTTCTTGTTTGAATAACAGCTACATTTTTAATGATTTAATAGCTTTGCCTTTCCAGTTCTGTCCATAACTGTTTCTAAAATTATGAGTGTTCTTGGTACGAACCAGTTGTGCAGTTCCACACATCCACTGTGTGACCAACAAAACATTATTGAATACATTTATCAATTTTTTTCTATACGCTGAAATACATTTACCATTTTTGGAGGTAGAATGAGAAGCTTTGCTGTGCTGACATATGAGGTTGAGCTGATCCTTTATGCAGCACCATTAGTCACACAGCAGGCAAATCTCATGCCAGTTTTTTTGTGAGGATAATTTTCCCATTTTTGCTGTTGCTTAAAATCCAGTGGTTTTGTAAGTTTGTCCTTTCTTGTGCCAGACATCCTCTTAAAAGGTAACCTACACAAAGCTTAAGTTCACAAATAATTCTATAAATGGGAGTGCTCTTATTTTAGGGCAAAGGATTAAATTTGTTTAGCAATAGCAGTAACTACAGTCAAAGGTTAGACTGTGAGGTGGGACAGACTGTTCTCTTGTACCCCACAGAATAAAACGAGGCATAATTTACATTTTTGTGTAAGTAGAAAAGATTGACTTCTGTCACGATATCAGGGCATAAACTCAGGCTTTATAGCCATCAGGTAATTCATTTATTAGCATTGCTATGATATTAAGTATCATATGAAATGCTCTTGATATTGTTTATCATAGGCCTGGATTAATGGAAGGTGTCCCTACCCAAGGGGTTGAAACTTGGTGGTCTTTAAGGTCCCTTCCAATGCAAACCATTCTGGGATTCTATGATTTATTTATTAGAATGGAATAATTGGAAGAGAGATGTAATGGTTATGCTGTATGTTATTAAAGTTATATGGTGTAATGTAAGCATAACAGAGTCTAATTTAAGAGAATACAGATTGACTTCCATGATATAGAAACTTCAGAACCTCAGACCAGATTTTTAATTTTCAACTCCCTTTGTTTAAAAGTGGAATTCATTATAAAACTTTGCTGGCCATCAAGTTGTCCTCAACATGTGTAAATAATTCCTCCTGGAACAACTTTAACCATTCTTAGCCTATTTCTGTAATTTTTAAACCTTCCTCCATGAGGTTAACAATAATGGGTTTTTAAGTCAACAATCGGGGAACTCCCGAAAGCATGAAAGGCACTGGCCTGTGCAGGCAGCAGTTCCACGGGGACATCATTAACCTGCTGTCCTTTCTTTCCCCCTCCTTTTTGGTTTTGTTTTTTTGTTTTGTGGTAGTCTGACCCTTGGTTGTCATTGCAGAACTATGGAGGTGCCATGAGACCCCCACTCAACGCTTTAGGTGGCCCGGGGATGCCTGGGATGAACATGTAAGCACAATAACAACTCTTACGCTATCTAGAAAATGTCATTATTTCACTGTGGAAGTATCATTTGGGATAGATCAGACAAGGAGAATGTGCTTTGATAACTAACAAATGAAATTTTATGAAATGAACCCATAGTCTCTCACAGGAAGCTTTGCTGTCCCAACAAGTCTGTACAAATACAGACTTGTATTTGCACAGACTTGTTGCCTTTCACAGATCAGACTTCAAATATTGGGAATATTTTGTCAGTATAATCACTGAAGAATGCTACAACTACAGTTCTTCTCTGCAAAATAAATCAGCACTTAATTTTAGCAAAATACCCATTGTCTGGAACTATTAAAAAAAAAAAAGATACATTTGAAAGAAGAAGCGGTGATGATTCTTTCTCAGTTGCTGTTTTTATTTCTATAACTGCATTAATTTCTCCTCTGAACAGAAGAGCTTTATAGATATGAATGTATTTTTTCCAGTTTTTCTGTGTAGTTCTGGGGCTGGATCATAATCTGGTAAAATAAGGAAAACACAGTGATGTGCTTTTTATCATTATATCATAGATACCCGGTTTTACTTTTGTTTTTATAGAAAACATAAATAAATTATAATTTTCATTTGAAGTAGAGCTACCAACTTGAGAAAGTAAAAGAGGTGTTGAGATTGATAATAACATTAAAAAAGAATAAATCTGATCCACCACATTCTTAATTTATTCTGATTTCCAGACATACCTGGAGTTCTTGAAGTAAAATCTAAAGTTGTGTGTTACTCTTATCATAGACATTACACATGGGACTCACTATTTAATTCTAGGAGCCTTCCCAAGGGTAGGCATTTATGCTTTTAAATTAAATTGATGTAAAACAAATGTTTAGGTATTTGAAATTCAGTGTGAGGGTAGTATAAGCACTGTAGAGGATTTCCCCAGCAGAAGTCTGAATTATAAGGAATGAAAATTAACTTTCCAAAATAAAATGTTGTAGAAGTAAAACTGAGGATCGATAAGATATTTTGAAGGTATTTGTCCACATAAACAAGAGTTTACATAGGAAAAATAAGAGAACATGTTTCTGGGTGACAAAAAGAATTCCTCGCCTACCAGAAAGAGAAAAGATGGATGGAAATGCTAATGTTGCAGCATTTAATAAGCACATCCCATCAAACAACAGCGTTGCTGTGATCCAGTTTTCTTTAAATCGTGTTTTCAGGACGTCAGGATTTTTCAGAGTTCAGTTAACACTGAAATTTCAGTGAAGACTTGTTGTCTGGTCAGGTCCAGTATTCAGGATCAGAGTTCATCAGGGATGGCCCATGGGCAGTGGCGGTGGATGGACTCAGCTGTGCTAAATGTGTTCTCTGTTTTATCCCTTGCAATTTGTCTACTGCTCAGTGCAGGAAACAACAGTGTGAGTCATTTAGGGAAATTAATCATTTAGGAAACAGGATAACTGCACGTAAGAGCTGTTGTGTTTTTGTAACCTACAGTTATCTTTACATACCTGTGTGTTTTCTTTACATGACAATATTTCACTCTTCCATTCATGTTTTTTTGGACTTTTGTCAGTGTTAAAATCCAAAAATGTGTGCCTGCAGAAACAGTTGCCATTTTAAAATCCAGCTTTTTCTCCTCGGAAGGCTCAAAAGGAAGCTGTTTTGGTTAAGAGCAGACCATCTGCCAAATATAATTGTACGTTTTTCTAGGTGAAAAAGTCTCCTTTGTGGTCAAAAATGGCAGAATTTCAGTCCATATACTCCATGAGTGCAGCACTGCTAAGTAATTTTCTTCCACTGTTGTCAGTAGTACTGTCAGATTTCTGTTTGAAACAGCTGATACATAACCCATGTTCTTCTGCAGAATAACTTTATTTTAGCTCTAAGTTTTTAAGCTAAGATTTGGTGTAGCCATTTTTTGGAAAGTCTCGTGTCTTTGTGCGAGAAAAAAGGGCCATTTTTTGGAACAAAGAGGCAGATTTCAGGGTGCAATGTTGAATTCCACTGGTGCTTTTGAACACCCTGTGTGACCTGCAGTGCTGTCTCAAGCACTAAGATATCTCAGTCGTGCATCAAAGTGTGATTTTGTCTTTTAAACTTCAATTCACAAACTTGTGCCTGGATGTTTAATTGTTTAATTTCCTGATGGAATATATTTGCCCCTTGGGAAACTAAAATTTCAGATTTTTATTTTTCTAAGCACCAGGATTGACATGACAGGACAACTAAGCTGAATTGGTCATAGTGGTAAATACTTCATTAATTATTTTGGAATTGGTACATTTATAGTAATGTTTTATGACTCTGTTGATGCTTGCAAAATAAAAATTTATTGAAGAGCAAAAGACCTGCTTGCATTGGATTGGAAAAACTTCAGGTTGGGGTTTTTTCAGGTGTGTTTTATAAGCATTTGGCTCCACAAAATCCATATGGCTTTACAGCAGGATCTACTGCAGTGATTTTTGTGTCTGTTCTGAGAGCTGGCCAATAAATTTGAAAATTCTGATGGCTTTTTAGACAAAAGGTGAGTTTTCTGGTGTCAGGATAAATTCCTAAATTTATCTGAGTTACTTAATTGGCACAGAAACAAGTGCAGGGGTGAAAACAGACTTTCAAGTGTTGTTAACAAATATTCCTGATTTCTTTCTCTGAGAGGATGCAATAAACCAAATAAACACAGGAGAAAGAACGGGGTGGGGAGGGGGGGGAACTTAACGAACACGAATATTTCACCATTTCATGTTAGCACTGGAGAAGCGGCTGAACGTTTGACATGACAAATATTTCTTCCCAATGAATAAGGCAGAAAAGACCCTCACCAGCATTCCTGATTTCCAGCATTCCAACAATAACACCAGTGGAAATAAATCAGTTTTCAGTTGATTTTTTTTCTTTTGAGCTAATTCCTTTATAGTTTCATCAACAGTATAATAGATAAAATTATAAAAAATATAAGATTAAGTATGAAATCCCTCAGGCAGTGTAGGTACTTAATAGTTTTTAGTTTTGGAAGACTTAAAAAAAAGGATAGGAAACTCTATGAAGTCATTAATCAGGCATGATTTTTTTCTCTCAGTTTAAATCACTCCCTCGTGCCTGGTGAGCTGTCGTGGTTAATGTTGCTTTTCTACAGCTAATGAGGCCAAAATGCCATGTTAAATGTGGAAGTTTTGTCATCTGCTCTGTTGTCATGGCCTTCAAGGAGTGATTCTGTCTTGTTTATAAATAACAAGGAGCTCTTAATGCTCCCAGAAATAATTGTGGTTACTGAGACACTGTGACTGTAAAGTGGAGATTTTACCTCTTGTATGGCTTTAGTTCCCTCAGGATTGTTGAGAGATGAAGCCTCACTCCCAAACTCTTTTCCTGAGCTCAGCTGAGAGTGAGAAACCTAAAAAAACAAGAATTGTGAGAAAAACATGCTCAGTCTGAAGAGTTTTCTGGTTTTAATAAATGAAATTTATTATTGTTGTTGTGACTATTATCATTATTACTGGGTAATTTTTTTGGTAATTTTTATCATCATCATCATCACCTTGGGGTTATAGCAACATATTTTTCATGGCCTGTTCTTTTATGAATTAGGTGTTCTCAAAACATGTCTCATATAGCATAATTTTTAACATTTTATTCTTATTTTTTATTTATTTACATTTAATGTGTATATTTATTTTTAGCTTTACTTATTTCTGTTTCTATTTTATAATATATTATGATATATAATATATAATAATGTAATTTTCTCCTTTATGTAACATTTTAATAGCATAATTTCTACTGAAGAAACCTTACTATATTGCAATGTTCTAGATCCATAATGAATTGCCTGCATCCTTAGTTCTTTAGGGAGGGGCTTAATTATGTGATCAAGACTACTTGTTTTATGACTGAAAGTGTATTTATTTTATTACTAATATTTATTAATTGCACAGTAAATAAATTAATCAACTCAACAAGTGATAAATGGTAATGCAACACTGAGAATTCTGCTTTAGCATTGTAACTTGGTGTAGCTACGGTTTATAAACTCACTTTAGTTTGAAAAAAGCAACCTTCTTCCTTTTCTGGAGACAGATAATTTAGATTCTGTTCCCCAGAGGTGGTCAGAGGAGAGGGACGGTTCTGTGTCTCATCATTCATCTTCTGTTACAGGGGTCCTGGGGGTGGCAGACCTTGGCCAAACCCAACCAATGCTAATTCTGTAAGTAAATATTAAACATATATTTGACATCTTCTTATATTTAGGGAAATATCCTCATGTCAGGTCCAGCACTTCCATAGCATAAAGGTTATCCTGAGATCCCACAT
>JAWMRA010000090.1:7991264-8022833 GCA_035584735.1 Pseudotriccus pelzelni | reverse complement strand
TATTTGGCAGATGTGTAAACTGAGTACTTAGAACAAAATACAGAGGGTCTGTTGAAATTACCGAAATTATGTTTCAACCTGAAAAATAAGAAAAAAGTATTTAAAATACTGCTTTGAGTGCATGCTTGCATATTGTCTATATAACGGGAACAAATTACAGTACCAAATTTAGAGATAAAAATGGATCATCTATTCAGCACATTACAACTCTGGTCCTGCCAAAAAGTTTGCCTTGGTTTCAGATGACGCCTGCACATTGTTGATTTTAAGCAGATTTAAGAATACAGGTAGTATACTTCAGGAAATTAGGAAAGTTAGGACTGTAATATGCTAAAACCGTGCTTGAGCATGGATGGTCTAGAGCTCAAATTTAAATCTTTCCTAAGCAGACATTATTTTAAAGATACCACCAGTGCAGGAGCATGTTCATGTATCAATACTGACATGCGGTGCAGATTTGGCTTTCTTCTGTTTCTTACTTTGTTAGAGCTTTGTTCACTACTACATTGACTATTTTTGTGAATTTGTCCTTCCACCTTGTTTTGTGCGGCCATAGTTTCCCCAACACAGCCGACAGCTTTGCAATTTTAGTCCAAACTTCTCTTTGGTCGCTGTTCTTCATTTAAGCTTGAAATGTGTAAGAAAGCCTCTCATGTAATGGGAAAGCTTGCCATAAAAATGTATAAAGGTATTCTTTGGTACATGTTTTCACATTTAATAAAAAGGCAGTTTTTGGTTATAATTTGAGTTGGTCAATTTCTAGCCACTATTTAATTTTTGTGTGCAGAAGAAATTGAGAGAGAAAACAATCACCTTTTTTGAGTTTTTGTTTTGCTTTGGTTTGTTTGGGGGGTTTTTTGTATTTGTTTGAATTTAACGTCATAAATGTTTGCTGAAAAATGCGGGGTTTGGGGGAAATCAGATCAAAACCGCATTTGCTGCCTAGTTGTAAGTAGTACAGGTGGACTTGGTGTTGAAAGCTCCTGCCACATTCCCAAAAGTGTATCTCTTGACATCTGATTTGTGTGGCTTTGTACGAGCCTGATTCACAAGCAGTGATTTAATTTGTCTGTCATGTGTTTTCAGTGTGTCTCATGGGAGGTCCAGGGTTCTGTGGTCTCAAGAGAGTGACTGAGTGGTCGAGCAGGCTTGTTCCCAGGGTCAGAGGGTTCAGGACCGGGGAATTATCCACCAGAAACAAGATGTTCATTTGCTACCTCGCTGTTCTTTTGAGAACTTGCACAACTCTTCTTGCCAGTAGGTTCTGGGGATCCTTTAAAATTTTACATTGCTGAGACAAGAAGTTTAGTTTTGCTAAGAGAAAAATCCCGGCAGTTTCTAGCAACAATTTTCGTAGGGAAACAGCTCGAAACATGGGGATTTGGAAAGGTGATGTGTTTTCTCAGCTAGGTTAGTCTCTTGAATCAAGTACCCTGGGTGTGCTAGGAAATAGTACAGTTTAGGAGTTTGGGCTGTTATAGAGATACTGAAATCATCAGTAATTGCTTTTGATGGGAAAAATTATTGGCTGTGGAACAACTGCTCCGATCCTTGAGGAGTCAAACTGTCAACTGGGTGAACTGGATGTTTTAGGCTTTTTTTCCGGTTGTTTAATCTTCATGTTTTATTCTCTCTCATTTGGGTTTTTCCATTAAATGTACTGTGCCAGATCTTTGCACAAAAATAAGAGCATTTCGCCCAATAAACATGTAGAAAGTTGTTCACATGTGTAACTACAGCTCTGCTGTAGAGGGTTTATTTCATTATAGAGACTTTTGAGCATAAGAACAGATAAGGTGTGGTAGTGCAGCATCCTAAGAGCTCTCACTGCTCCAGATCAGGAAGGCTAGAATTGCACGGACTCCCAGATTAGGTGAGATAGTTCCTAACAATGACGTAAAATAGCTTGAAATAAAAGCTGATTTTTGGCATGCAGATTGGAGGAAATAAAATCCCAAATACAGGGTGTATTTAGTTGAGGTAGAAATTCACTAAAGCCATCTCTAACAGGAGTGCAGAGCACATCCAACAACTTAGAGGGAAAGCAAAGCTAAATTGTGTTGCTAAATTGTTGTCAATAAACATGATGTTGAAAAGCAGGTATAAGCTATTTTTTGTTTTCATTTTTCAAGTCTATTTTAATTTTTCTGATTAACTTGTAGTTTTGATTTGATCTGAATTTACATTAATAGATGAGGAAGAGAACACAAGTTCCTGAACTAGGGCTGGAATTACAGACATGAAATAGTGGCTTGAGTAAAGCTGGAGCTTTCTGTTACTTAAGAATCAAGTAAATTTTTATGTTATTCTTTTTCCAGGACAAAAAGCATCCAAACAATAAACATTTTTATCCTTGATCTGGCTGTTTGAGAAGTGCAAATCAAAATGCTATGCTCAAAGACCAGTTTTCATGGCTTTTTTTTTGTGGCAAGTATCCCCTTGCAGTGCATCTATTTTGTGCATGTTTGTCTAAAACTACTGAAAAAACCCACCTTTTTTTTTCCTGAATTTATGTACATACATCTGGTTCTGGTGGGAAGAGAAGGAAGATTTGGTAGCTGGTGGGTTAGCATATTTATGTGGATTACCTAAAGCATTAGTAAACTATTGTCAACTCTGTTCACATTGCACAAGATACTCTGTGTAGTCTACTGCTGGCATTATAACCTCGGTGATCAGTGCATATTCTGTAAATTCCTGTAGGTTTTGTGTACGAAATCTTGTCACCACTGCTTACTACTGTAAATTCTTGTTTTGAAGCAGGAGGTGGCGTTTAATTGTACAGCCATGTGTATTATATACTACAACAGTCCTTTTTCTGTCCTCTATACTTGCTGTCCACATAAGGTTGAAGCTCTGGTAAGCACGCGTAGGGGCTTCAGAATTTATTTCAGACGCAGATCTATAAGCCCTTTACAGGAATATTAAATGTAACGTAAGAGAATCCAACCCAGTTTGTACCCTTTCTTGAGAGCTGGAAGTTGGATTTTAGCAGGCAGCTGCAGGTCAGCAGGTTCCGTGGCAACCCAGCTGCGAGTGCCTGCACACCTGGGAGGTGTCACACCTGGGCAGATGTCCCTTGGCAAAGGGGTGCCCCAGGTACAGCACCTGGGCAGGCTGCTGCCTTACAAAGATATGTGAGCTGGTGTCTTTGTTTTTTCCCAAAAACTGCATCAGTGCCAAGACTGAAAACCATTTTAAGGGAGGTGTGGCGCTGCCTCTATTGTGTCCTCCTCCCCACCCACCACAGGCTCCACCTGAAGTGGTGTTTTAAGGAGGATTTAACTCTCTTGTCTGTTTGTCGAGAGAGAAAAATAACCTGAATTCTTGGACTACGGATTCTTTTTTATAGTATTTCATGATGTACAACAAAGACCTGAAAATGTCCATGTGTTCTTTGCTGGTTTCTGACATCAGAAATTCAAGTCCTATCTAATCTGAAAGGCAATGATGGTAAAGGTGGAAAAGCTTGGAAAGTTGAAGGGGATTCTTACTTGGATTATTTTAAATGTTTTTATGGATAGTTTAAATGACTAGGTTAATCTCTTGAATCAAGTCAGTCTTAATGACTTTGCACCTTCACCGTTTCATGTAAGACTTTGAGAACTTGCAATAAATATTCCTCACACTTACAGTCCAATATGTAGATAAATTCCCTATATTTCTAAGATCAAAAAATATTTCTACAGTTACTTCAGCCCTTTACAGAGAACAACAGGGCAATCCCAATCCCATAATCCCAAGTATTTGTAGGTGTATTTTAGACAAAGAATGACTTTCAACATCATAAATGAAACAAATGTTCAATGTTCCAGTCTCTGGAAGTAAAGGAAACCTCAGTAATTTTGCAAACCAGCAAGAATTAAACTTGTCAATATAAATATTAATGTAGAAAGTGCATGCAAAACTTGATACTGCCTCTGACCTTAAGCATTAATATTATAATATTGGGGATCTCACAAATGTTGTATGTTTCAGAACCACTGTATTTCTCCTCAGTGTGTGCTTCATCTTCATTACTGACAGCTACTGCAAAGAGCCAATCCATGCCGTAACCAAGGCATGGAGATACAAACTTCCCACAGCATCATAGATACGTGGACATGTGTGTGTGTTGTGTTAGGATGAGTAACCACTCCAGCTACAAACTCCTCCAGACCTTGTGTGTATTTTCAGAGCAGCCTGTGGGATGGGTTTGGGAGGACAGCAACCTGTGTGGATGCTACCTGCCAGCAATCCCATCCTACACAGCCTTGGGTCTGGCTTTGGGGAATCATCATGAAGTCAAGCCTCACTGGTTTATCTGTGAAAAGTTCCTTGTCAGACTGGGAGCTGTAAAGACACGGATGGTGTGGGTCTCTGACCCAGAGCGTGTCTGCACTGGAGTCTCAGGCAGGACTGTGACAGGCAGTTTGTCATGGTGATACCGTGCCACCACATCAGACTTGTTTCCGCTCCACACTGTGGCCTGATTCATCCTGCCATAATCTCAGCTGGCTAAAAATTACCATCCTGGGTCTCCTGTGTAAGTCAGAGGAGGGACAGGAGAGGAGATGCCACTCTAAGATTGTATGATGGCATCAGCTGCCCTGCCACTGATGAACAGCTGGAATTAGGTGGGATGAATCCACAGGTTTACAATCAGCTTACATACCTCTGCACAAAAGTGTATTTATTTGAGCTTGGTAAGGGCAAGAATAATGCAGGTCCTTTGAACCCAAATCTGAGTGGCTTACAGATGAGTTTCTGAATTTGATCTCAGACATCAGATTTCTGCCCCATAGTTGCTCTTTTAGTTTTACTTCAGTTTTTATGAACAGATGTAACTTCAACGAACTTGTTGGAACATTTCGAGAAAGTTTACACCTGCCTAGAAATCCTCACCTTTATTTGTTAAGTGAGCTCCCTGGTTGCCTGCACCGATTCATTTATTGTAAGCAACACATGAAGAAGCCATTGCATAGATAGTCAACACCAGCAATAGCATATGCAGATTTTAAATTCAGCTGTGAGCTCGGAACTAAGGTATTAATGTTCATACTTTCCAGGTGTGGCTAGAGATTCCTTTCCTGAGAGCTTTAAGGAATAAATCTATAAGCTCCTGATTGAGGATTGAGAGAGTACATGTAGCAATGGTAGTTTATGTTCGTTTATTTTCTTTCTGTAAATGTGTGATAATGTATTGCGATTTCATGTGCTGGTTTGGAGATGAGGGACTATCCCATGCCAGACAGAGCAGATCTGCAGGCAGCATTATTGTCGGTTGGCAAAGCCTGTTTACAGCAGGTTCCACCTCAGGCCTGCACCACACCCACCTAATTCCAATTCACTCTGATACCTTTCTTCACTCCCTGCCGGTATGGAATCCTGACAGCAGTTGTACGAGTTCTTGTTGAGAGCTGAGGAACAGCTGAAATTTAAAAACAAAAATGTTGTAGCTTGCACCTTTCACCTTCATGGAGTGTCCATGTTCTCACAGCTGGGCTGGGACAGCCGCCTCCACAGTTGCCACGTAGCTCCATCCCACAAAATTGGGTGTCATTTTTTATAAGTTTAACAGGAGCAATATTGATCTATTCACTTATTTCCTAAGTTGTGAGTCACTCGGTGCTGGAAATGATACGCATCTTGTGTAGCTATGAATAGAAAAACTGAGAGTTGTGTTTAGGATGTGCTGTTACAATCCCTGGTCTGCTGCTCAGTGTTTTGAGTGCTGAAGTTAACCAAAACATTAACTTCATGGATTATCTCAGCTTCAGCTCTGCGTGAAGATGGGTATGAATTTCCTGTTGCTGTTCCTGGTTTCTCTGTGAATTCTGAGCCAAAGGTAAAACAGTGGGAAAGATGGTTGTGGCAGCCACTCATTGACAGCTTTTCAGATGCATAAGGCCATTCTGTCTGTCATCTGACATTGTTCCAGTTTTTTCACTGGATCACCGTGCTGCTGATTGTCTCAATGGGTGTTGTCAGCCAGTGGAGGGAAGGTGAATGAGCTCACCACCCAGGAAGGGTAGAACTGTAGCAAGTAACAAGCTGTCTTCTCCAGCATTTATTTGTAGTGCTTCACTTCCAATTAACATTTGTACCTTCAATTATTATTGTACCGTTCAGTATCTTGAGGTGGTATGAGCAGAAATATATGAATATATATATATAATTTACAAGACATATAGGCTTGTATTGTGCCTTTGTAATTCTCTTCAGCTTCAGTATCTGTATGCTACAAGCAGACAAACTTCCCTCTTTTGTTGTGTTCTTTACTACAACAATAGCTGATGACTTCATTAATACTCACTATTTTAGTCTTCTGGGGCTAACATTTATGTTTTTCTGGATGGAAATGCCATAGTGCCCTCAGCAGACATAAGCACAATGACATAACACTGCAGTGCATGCTGTCTCTTAGCTTCTCTCTACATGTGCTTGCATGTTGGAAATTCAGAAGTGCTGCTGTATAAAATTGCTACATTATTTACCCAATATAGGTGGTGTTCTGTATCCCTTTTTTGCTCAAAACTCCCATTGTCTTGAAAGTTAGTGATGGTTCAAAAGGGGATTTTGGCTGCACAAAGGATGCAGGGAACAACTCCTAAGTAGTTTACAGGCTGCTGTAAATGTTTTTTCGGCGAAGAAATGTAGCATTTTAGCTGTAATTTCCAGTGAAAACACCGAGCGTGCTTATCACTTAAGAAGGGGGAAAAAAAGGTGTCAGACTGTGTAATTGTATCTTATCTAACTTTGACACTTAACCAGTTTTACCTGGGTGTTCATGCTATACCAACCAACACAGACCTGAACGGTGACAGCCTTGTCTTAGTACTGCAGCTACACAAGAAGTCACGGTTTTCCAGAGGTTCTGTTTGGATTTTTTGTTCCTTTAACACATTTTCACTGCAGAGGTATTTTTTCTATAGAGTTATGTGAGGCTTTCTTTCACCAACGCAAGAGTCTGTAGCCCTCTGCACTGTGAAAGACAAGGCCCTGTGGGGACACTCGGGATTTGCGCTGCCCAGCAAATCAGCAGAATTTTCACCCAAGCCATAAAAGCCTCTTACGTTAATCTCTATTTATGTAATTAAAGCAATTAGGGGTAGGAGATTCAGGAATAATGAGGTCTCTCTATCAGTTCATTTACTTTTTCTCTGTACTTCATAGGGATTTAAGGGTTCTTTTTCCAAGGCTCAGCTGTGTCTCTTCAAACCAGTGCAGTCCAAGCATCGTCTGAGGTGCAGTTTATGGAGATAGCATTGGAGCGTGAAAAATTTACTTCTGGTAGCAAGGAATAACTTGTGTCCCTGTGGACATGGACACTTGCAAACAAGTCTGATACCGAGAATTAAAATTAAAAAAAAAAAAAATCAAGATGGTACCAGTACATCAGACTCTGTTCTACAGTGGGGTTTTTAGCTTTTGTCATTTGTATTTTATTTTGTGAAAAAAGGAGTTGGGGGGATCTCAGATCACATGGGGAATATTAGAAGTATATCACTCAACAATCATTTTATAAAGTCTAATTCAAAATGCACTATGATTTATTACAAAAGTATATTTTCTTCTGTTTGCCGACATGGTGGTTCCATTTTGTGATAAGTTAAACTCAGCAGTTAATTTGTTGCACTGCCTGGCTGCATGACTTCATCCAGTGTACATACGTACCTGTGCAGCATTACTTTTGGGGTTTGTATTTGAATTTGCAGTATTGATTATTATTTTTGTATTTTACTTTGCCTCTGTTATTGGAATTGTAGTAAACATAATTTATACATATGATTTTACAACTGTTTTGCAACTGAAAAGTCTCCTTTAAATTGTAAAGTTTTATTGATGGATACTCATTAAAATGGTATAAGAATTATATTAACAATTGTTTTGTGTTTTGATGCTCTCTGTACATAAATATATGTCTATTTATCTGTTTAATGGTGCTTGTGTCTTGCAATTTTGGATACATTTTAGAATAAAGTTTCATTTTACAATAAGTAGTTGTATTTTCACAAGCTGTGTCAAAAAAAAACCCAACTCACCTTTTTTCTATTAATAACTAGGGTTATAAAAGAAGCATACGTAAAATATTTGTAACTTCAAGCAGTTATATATTTGTTTCAAGAATACAGAAGTATGCAGTCTATAGAGATGCACAGCTGTATGTGGCAGTTGACTGACTGCAGTTACTGACATCTGTATTTAAAATGTTAGCAAAAGGATGCATTTTGGAGCGCTTCATAGTAGCTCTGATGGCTTTGCAGAAGATTTATTCATGTCTAATACTGAGTTCATCTTGTATTAACAGGAAAAGGTGCACAAAGATGCTTCCCAGAGGCTGCCTTAGGTCCAGCTACCTTCATCTATTGGTATTGCCATAGGTGCTGGTGTTAACTGTGCCACAAAAGGTACTTTTTCTACTGGGAAACCATTGAAGAAACACAAATCCACTCTGTGAACTGGTGCCAGTAACTTAATTTCTGTTAATTTTTCAGCTGTGAAAAGAGAACAGTATTGACTTTGCGGTTATCTTCTGAGCACAAGTGCACAAAAGGCTGTAAAATACTCCTTTACTCCAGTGGAGACTGTAAAAAGCTTCAGTGGTTCCTTTGCAGTCCATTGCACTCCTTTACCTTCTTGCTTCTTGAGCTGGACCACAGGAGAAATGCAGCTTAGGAAAGCAGAGACTCATTTGGGAAAGTTTTTCAAATATCAGCTTTCCCTTGCTCTAACAGAAATGAGAGAAGTTACCATTCCTGTTTCTCTAAAACTCCTCACCCCAAGCGTCTGCTCCTCCACACGCTCCAGAAGGTTATTAATTTGGATTTATAGAGCAAATTTAAAGAGCAAATTTAGATTTTACTTTACCTATCTGTGATTGTAGGGGCTCTGTAGCTCCTCATGTCACAGCAGAGAACAGATCTATACTTGGCCAAACACCTGATCACTGGGACAGTATGAAATGGAGGTGAAAGCCACCTGTGGAAGAACAAAAAATTAGCATTATCTTAGAGAACACATGAGCATGACAAGGTAAACCTGAAAAGAAATTTAAAAATTACTGGTCCAGACAGGCAAAACACAAGTTAATGGGTTTTTTAAATAGGAAAAGGTTTATTTCTGTTTACAGAGTCTTTCATTTGATGTCCAGGATCCATGGTGTGAGAAGCTGATAACTTGAGTTTTTGTCATTGGACTGAGCAGATGAGGAAGGAGAAAATACTGGCTGCAAACCTTTCACAAACCCTGTTCAGGTAGTGACACTGAGGTGTGCCACTGCCACTGTCAACAAAGTCTGTTTCTTCCTTTCACAGATGCCAAAGGAAAGAGATACCTGTACAAGCTTTTCTTTTTCTGAAGCAACAGAATGAAAATAAATGTGGAGAATAGCACAGCATAATGATTTTTACAGCCAGGATCCTCTGGAATGTAATTAGTGTGATGGCACAGCCATCCTGTTGCTTGCTAGAAGGGTATGCGACACAGAAACAGAGATCTTGCAATAGCTGTGCAGTGATAGTAATAAGACAGTGTGGGAAGAAAATCCCTACTGCACTGGGAAACTCTCTCTTGGTTAAAACTCAGATTTTCCTGGCTGTTAAGGTTAAAGCTTGACATTGTTGAAGCTGGATCTTTAACAATGTTTAAATGAACAAGTATTCACAATATAAACTCATTTATGTATGTTTTTAAGAAACTTGGGAAGACTCTCATTGGAATAATAACTACCAAGAGGAAAGGCTGTAAGGAAAGGATACAGAAAGCAAAGCCTTGCTGCTGTATTAAAAGCGTGCAGGAGCACAGAGGCAAATATAAGCCCTGCAGTCTTTCCTGAAAACCATTTACAGTTTGCACCCTCTGCTATGTTGAAGTAACACATCAGCCCCACGGACAGCCGGTGATAAGCCTAGACCATCCCCAAAGTGGTTGAGTCCTCAGTAGCAACAGCACTGTATCCATGCCAATAGTAAAACGCTGACCTTCCTGAACTGGTCCAAAAGCAATGGCTCTGCTCTTCCTCAGGTGGTATTGTCATGCTGTGCAGCATCATCTATATCAGCCATGTGCAGAGAAGGAGGTAAGAAAAGGATCTCTCCGTGAGCTCTCCAGTTATTAACTCCTCCAGGAGTAGGTGACTGGGGCCGTGGTTACTGAGGTGGGCATTAAAACTTTTGTACCAGCACTGCCAGTGGCTCACCTGCTTCTGGAGAGAGGGGAATGTCTCTTCCCTGAATGCGTGCTGGGCTGTCAAGATGGTGACGTGAGAGAGCATGACTTCAAAAAGAGGAAATAAAAAAACATTAAGCTGATTATTACTGAGATTTTGGTGGCAGTGCACACACCAAATGCACCACAGGCTGGTGCCAGGCCATGAGGTGGTCCCGGGGATCCTGGAGCAGGAGTGGTGGTACACCTACTCCATGGTGCCCTGAACACACCCAGCACTCCTTTCATTGGAGTTGTTCAGCTTGGAGAGCCAAAGGTTGCAGAGAGACGTTAGACCACCGTCCAGTGCCTCAAGGGTCTACAAGAAACTGGAGAGGGACTTTATATCAGGGCATGCAGTGCTAGGACAGGGGGGAATGTCTTCAAACTGAGAGTACATTTAGATTAGACAGATATCAAGAAAAATTTTCTCCCTGTGAGGGTGGTGAGGCCCTGGCACAGGCTGCTCAGAGAAGTGGTGGCTGCCCCATCCCTAGAAGTGTCCAAGGCCAGGTTGGATGGGGCTTGGAGCAACCTGGAGAAGTGGAAGGTGCTGGCCATGCTCATGCATGGCAAGGGATGAGCTTTGAGATCTCTTCAACCTTTATTATCCATTCTGTGATTCCCCACAGCCCCAGCACCCCATCCCCTCAGCCCCAACACCCCCTCTTCCCTCATCCTGGCCACCCCTTTTCCCTCAGGCCCATCCTCCCATTCCCTCGCCCCTGGGGAGCTCCCTCCCCTCATCTTCGGGCACCCCTTTTCCCTCATCCCCATCACGCCATTCCTCTAATCCTGGGGACCTTCTTCACCTCATCCCCAGACAACCTCTTCCTCATCCACAGGCACCCCCGTCCCTCACCCCGTCCGTCCCTCACCCCGGCCTCCTTGTCCCCCCACCCCGGCCCCCGTCTGCCCTCACCCCTCTGCTCTCAGCCCCGTCCCCCTTTGCCCTCATCTCGTCGCCCCTCTTCCTCAGCCCAGCGTTGCCCTCCCGCAGCCAGGAGAGGCCATCCCGGCCCATCCCGGCCGATCCCACGGCGCCGGGGCGGGCCCGTCCCGCCCATCCCGGCGGGCGGCGGTGATCCCGGAGCCTGGAGCCTGCCGGTGCCGGGACAGCCGCGGGATGAGACATTCCCCCATGGATGTGTGCATGTGCCGGGGGGTCCTGCCGGCCCACGCCGACCCCCGCGGGGAGCTGAGCGCCGGGCAGCTGCTCCGCTGGATGGACGCCGCCGCATGCCTCGCAGGTACCGGGAGGGAGCACCCCGCCCGCAGCACCGGGAACCTCGTCCCGCTGTTCGCCCAGGAGGGCCTTGGGGGCCGGGGGAGGCTTGAGGGAAAGTTTCAGATGGTGGGAGGAAGGAGTGTTCGAGATTTCCCAGTTACGGGGAGGGGTGAGGAAGGGACCGCACAGGGTCCCGTGGTCCTGCCTCGGTGTCGTCCCGGAGCACATGGCACAGCACTGTGTCCAGGCACAGCACTGTGTCCGGGCACTTCAGGGATGTCTCCAGTGAAAGAGACTCCACACCCTCTCTGGACAGCCTGTTCCAGTGCTCACGGTGAAGTTCTTCCTCAGGGAATCTCATAATCTCCTGCGCTGGAGAGGACCCACAGAGATCATCCAGTCTTACTCCTGACCCTGCCCAGGACTCTCCAACAATCCCACGCTGTCCCTGACAGTGCTGTCCAAACACTGCTTGAGCTCTGGCAGCCTTTGGACCGTGACCACTTCCCTGGGGAGCCTATTCGGTGCTGACCACCCTCTGGGGAAAGAACCTTCTCCTGAGATTCAACCTGAATCTTCCCTGACACAGCCTCATATTCAGCTGGAACATCCTGAGCATCAGTTTCTGCCCCCTTCGTCATGTCCTATTGCTGGGCACTCCTGAGCAGAGCCTGGGCCATCCTCTTGGCACCCACCCTTTAGATATTTGTATACGTTCATGAGGTCCCCTCTCAGCCATCTCTTCACAAGTCTGAACAGCCCTAACTCCCTCGGCTTCTCCTTGTGAGAGAGGTGCTCCAGTCCCTTAATCATGTTTGTCACTCTCCATTGGATCCATTTCAGGAGCTCCCTGTCTCTCTTGAAGACTCCAGTAGGTTTGGGGATTCAGTTAGGAACAGCCACAATGAGAGTGAGGGAGCTGGTGGGGTTGGGGAGGAACACCAGATCTCAGGGGAGAACAAAAAAGATTATGGGGATGTGAGGGTGAGGACAATTAAAAAAAAAAGCAACAGAAGTGGCGAAAGGGATGGGAAAAGAGAACTAAGAGAAGAAAGAAAAGTACTAATTTAAGATTATTGGCACATGGATCCAAAAAACCAGAAGTTACCCTGCCTTGGCAGGGTATTGGACTAGGTGATCTCCAGAGGTCCCTTCCAACCCTTCACAATTCTGTGATCCTGTGGTTCTGTGAAACAACCACAAATCCAGCCAGCAGAGCACTCCATGTCTGATGTAACTCAGCATTGAAAACTTCTAAAATCTCCTCACTGACTTCTGGGACTGACTTGTAGAAGCACAAGCCACCTGGAAAGCACAAAGAGAACCCCAGGCTGTGCCATCGCTGCTGCCAGTAAACTCCATTTCCAGTGCATACATTAGCAGCCCATAATGAACCATGTGGGTATTTCTGGGGAGCTCATGTCTGGGTGCAGCTTCCTGCCATCCGCACTTCCTATGTGGAAAAACTTGGGATCCTGGAGAACTTGTCCCACACAGTAATCACTTAGCATGTGACAACTTCCCAATATGATCACACTTCTTTTTTTTTTTTTTTTTTTAAGATCTATGGGGGTGGGGATTTGATTTCAGCCCTTCAGTTATTTACCCCTAAACAGTGCTTTTTGGGGAGGGACTGTGCTTTCCCCTCATATTTTCAAAGGGAACTCCTCAGATACTGGTATAAGTCCTCTAATTCCTTTTTTTACATCATGCTCACTAAAAACATAGGGCTGCTTAGGAGTGGGAAGTCCTGCCTGTGGTGCATTGCTATTCTCCAGGTTTCGTGCTACTTCTCTCCTTTGCTTCTGTCACTCAGGAAACTTTATGGGGACAGGTTCCCTATATTTATGCAGCTCCCAGTTCAGTGGAGATTTAGGTTCTGACTGGAAGCTCTAGGTGCTATGGTCAAATAAATAATATATCACAATAACTTGCTATGAAAACTATCAGGCTATTGAGCATTAACAGTAAAGAAAATATTTACCTATTCCAGATTAATTTTCATAATTAATAAAAAAGATTGCATTCTTTTTTACAACCAAATGCATCACAGGGAGATGAAGAACACAGTTCAAATTTTGGTAAAAATATTTTACAGTAAGTAAGTACTGAGTTTGATTTTTTTAAATCTCGTTTGCATTTGTTTTTATTTAGTCCGGTACAGGGCTGAGGACATGTACTTACCTGCTTTCCACTGCTGTGACCTTGCTAATAAGGCAGCCGATTTTTCTCCCGTATATGAAAATTCTCAACTGCCATAAAACTTACATGCTGTTTAACCCCAGCTGATATTAATGACACACTGTTTTGAGGGAGAATGCTGAGATTTCTGTAAGCTGTTTAACACTTTTTGACTCTTTCTGTCTTGCAACATGCTTGTTAATGCTTTCTTACTAGAACGTTCATTATTAGAGAATGACATTAAATAGAAGTTTTTCAAACTGAGTAGTATCCTTTTCATCATGTAGTCTCATCTTCCAATGTTACCCTTAAATACGAATACCCTTTACCATGAAATCATGACAAATACTACCTTTAATCTTATTTAGCTTCTCTTTTTTTCTAAGGGGCCCCCTGCAAACTTGCATTTTGATGTTCACAGAAAGAACTGGGCTCTGCTGTGTGTGATCTCTGTGTCTCAAGTCTACAGGTGAATAGCTCACTGCACATGCCTTGTGGTAACTGTGTGCCCTGTGTCTCTTTTGAAGCTGAGAAACATGCTGGTGTGTCCTGCGTGACAGTGTCCATGGATGACATACAGTTTGAGGAGGCTGCCAGGTACAGAATCAGCTGACAAGAAGTCAGGTGTTTTCATTCTGGAGATCCTTGCTTGGCAGAGATAAAATTACAAAATTAGAGATAGCAGACTGATGAACTCAACAGAGTTAGAGGGCTAAGTCCTAAAATTGTTCCCTTCTACCTGTGATAGCCTGCCCTATCTAGAAAACAGACTGATTTCATAGGTCAAAAATAAGCTGTTGTTACTTTGACTTGGCAGCTGAGATCAGAAACCTCTGGCATGGTGTCTTTGGCTCTAGTGAAAGTGAATGATGTAGGCCACTACATATCTCTGTTAAATGAGGAATGCATACCTATAAAAGTTACTATATTAATGTTTGTGTTGTTGCAAGTGCTCTTTTGGTTTATTTCTTACCATCTCATTCTTTCGGCTCTTGTAGAAAAAGCAGAAATGTTTTGTATTCCTTAATCACTGAATTGGCTGGCTCTTACAAGATAACATGGGACTTGTTTTAACCCTTTTTCATGATTTTTAGAGGGATAAAAGACACTATAAGAAGAAATAGCGTCTTTATTCCTAAATCATGTCTTTACATTAACTTAAAGCCATTACTTTGTATTTTTTGTGTGTGTTTGACACCTTGTAATCTGGGAATGAAGGAGAGGTTAGGTGGGATAGACTGGTTGCACAGACCAATACACATGCAATTGTCTTGGCTGTGAACAAAAGCAACGCGGGCTGTCAGAGGTACAGTTGGTGCCAATTTAAAATGGTTTGCTGTATAAGTGTAAAAGCAGCAGCCACTCACTCTTACTTTTTTTAGAGAAGTGGCCATTAGGATGAGAGCTAGAACCAGTGACAAAGAAAAGAATAAAACCATATCAGATCTAGAACCCAGAAGAGCACTTCTTGGTTGTTTTGCAATATTGAAGTGTTTGTCCTGCCTATTATTGCTCTGTGTTTTAAATTTTGCCCTTAGGAGAAAAATCCTGTTGTGAAAACTAACCAAAATTTCTCTTTTAGGCATAATACTTCAGACTTCGTAGCTTCAGAGCAATTTCCTGTCTTGCTTCTGAGAACAGAACAGAGCTTCAGAAATATAATGAAAATGCGTTTCTTTCCAGATTTTTTCCAGTTGCGTCTCTAGTTCTTCTTCCAGCTGTGACATCAATATTTCATTTTTACAAGAATTTAGAGCACAAGTCTAATAACTGTGGAGTAGTTAAGAAATTATTTTTCAGTGTCAGGCCATCCCTAACATCCTGCAATTTCCTAAATTGTGCCTGATCCAGTTGATTATACGAACATCTTACATAAGTAACAGAGCTGTTGCAGCTCCCTCTAGTAAATTAATATGATGTTTTTTAAGTAAGTGACTTACTGTAAGGTTTCATTTACCTAACTTCAGTTACTAAATGTTCTGTGAGGATTGTCTTCTGTGCTTCTTTCTTTCCAGTTGACATGGAAACAGAAATTTCCACAACACTGTATAGTTCAAAACTCAGTTTATGCCATGATAACAAGTAAATTCCTCTTCCTTGTCTTTTAGCATGCAGCAGTTCAATGGTACTGATTTCCAATTACATCTAATTTTAAATTACATTAATTTAAATTTTGTTAGGTGTTCCATGTGTGAATCATAATGAGTTCATTCTGTTAAGTTTCTGGCAGTTTTAGGTGTAACTGTCGTGTTCTGTGACTTTTGCCCCTGTGGATCTATTGTTACTGATCTGAACATTCTCCTTTCTGAAAATGAGCTACGCAGCTGAGAACTGTTACTTTAATGATTGTGCTTTTTCTTTGCAGTGAGTAATGACAAAACTGCTTCTGAATGCCTTCTTCAAAAGCTAATAAGGGCTGTGTACCTGCAGATGGTCTTGATTCTTTCCACTGACCATTTTTCCCCTCTGTCTATTCAAAAACTTCCACTTGTGCTCTTAAATGTGAACAAGAAACTTGCTGTGTAGTTTGTTGCTTCCTGTAGAGGAAGAGGTTTCCTATTTTCCATTCTAGTGTTTGTCAACAATTCTTTCATAGTTCTGGAATTGAAAGAAACAAATGTCAAAACCCTATTTATTAAATTAGGAAGAATTTTTTTTTTTTTTTGATGAACCAAGGTCATAACTTTACCAAATCCTTATCTATGAGTGCCTGTTTCACAGGTACTCAAGTATAACTCTGAGCTATATTTTACATCAGTCTTGGATGTAGTTAGCAGTACTTTTCCTGCCCCAGGGCTGATCTTTAGCAGTTGTAAGTCAGTTTAAATTCCTTGGAGGCAGTGGCCTGATGCCCAGCTATTTTGGCCATGGCTCTGACTTACCATGCACAATGCGTCCTTTCACTACTCTGCTCAATGGGAAAACTTGAGGGGAAACTGCCTTCCTTCTGCCTTCCCACATTGCCTTATGGTAGGATTTTAGGGGTTTGGAAACAAGATTTATTCCTGGTATCAACACGTAGCAGGTACTTTAGAAATTCCAGAAGGAAAACAAATATTTCTTCATTAAATTTGATTTGATGATATATATATAACAAGATGATATATATATAACAAGAAAAAACCAGAACAAATAATAAAATAAGTAATACAATAAAACATTAATAAATAATGTAATAAAATAATAAATATAAAAAAGAAGTATGTAATTCTGTTTAGGTATTTTATGCAGGTCGATAGGGAAGACTGGTTTTCAGAGGTATGCTGCTAGGACAGAGGGGACATGCTGCAGCCCTGTTTTTGTCCAAGGGTTGTAATGTGAATTCTTTCTCCATCCTTTAAAGATGTCAAAGAGCACTTCTTGACATGCGATTATTTTCTTATATGCATGTATCTGAATGCCAGAGATGCATGTGGAGTGTATCTGTGTGCTTTGCAGCCAGATGTAATCAGTGATTTGATGTAACTCACAGTAGGATTTTGAGCAAAAGCAGAATCTAAGCCAAAACTTCTCAGTGTGTCTGGGGCTTGGAGCATACCTGGGTCATACAGACATCAGCAAGAAGAAGGAATGTTAGCATAAAGGCTGTGCAGTTCTCTGAGTAACTATAATTTTATTGAGCATGAACAAAGTCTGACTGGTGAATAATAGTGCTAACCTGAAAACAGTGAAAAATTAACTTTTTCAGTGAATTTTCAGGGCAGCATGGAAGACACTAGGTGATTAATGAGATTTTCTTCACTCTCAGGAATACCCAGAGAGGCACATTCAAGCCCTTACAAAGCTGCATGTGTGCATTCTCTGAGGTGTTATTCTTCTTAACAGGGTGGGACAAATTATTACCATCAAAGCAAAGGTGAACAGAGCATTCAGAACCAGCATGGAGGTAAGAGATCACCACTTATTCCCAATGATATTGAAGGAATAGAACAGAAGTGGGAGCAGACATGGGTGCAGATTTGTTTGTTCCAGATACCTGTGCAGGTATCTAAATAATAACACTGTCTAATGAAACTCTGGTTTTGAAGTATTATAATTACATGTTTCTTGGAGAGTGATCAATGTCAAATTGAAACTGGACTCTAAAGAATTAAAGTCTTTGGGAGCTGTAATGGGGTAGCTGGTGTTGGTCCAGTCCAAAGCTGTTGACCTCCAAGCAGCCTTTAGGTGAGATGCACTGAATAGGTGGAGTTCTGAATATTTTTGAAACTTCTGGTACAAAAATAGGTAAATCAGGTGTAAATACGTTCTTACTCTTCATATTGTAACAAATATGCAGTGCATTGTCGAGTGACTTGAAATCAGAATTGGAAATCAGAATTGAAAATCATAAAATTGGAAATAAGAACTGAAAATCAGAATTGAAATCAGAACTTTGGGAGTACTTTTTCTGCACTGTGCCTGAGTCCAATTCCATTAATATTAACAGGAGTGATGCATCTCACAGAGATGTGTTCAGAAAGGCTCTGAAAATTAGAAAAAAATCAGAAGCTTTGATGCACATCAGGCCTATCCATGGGAACAAATACAGCGTTTCACCTTCAAGTGTTTATTGTTTTCTGTACATTTAGGCAGACCTCTTAGCCCATACAGAGCTTAGAAAGATTCAAATGGGGATTCCAAATGGCACACAAGTAAATGGAAAGAAGTATCTATAAAACGACATCTAAGTGTCTTTCCTGTGTTTTGTTTTACTCTACGAGTGATGCTAAACAGCAGTTGTACCAAAAAAACCTTCAGAGCTCAGTGAACAGTGTGATGTTCTCAAGTGTTACATGAAAGCAGTTTTTTACCTTTTCTGTTTTAAGTGGAGAGACTGGACATGATTAATTTGATAAAAACTGCACCATTTTGTTTCAACTCAACTGACAATGATGTAAATATCTTTTTTTTCCTTCTTTTTAGGTTGGCATCAAGGTTACAGTACAGGATGTTTTGACTAATGTTGAAAAAACTGTCAGCGTGGCACATGCAACATATGTAGCCAAACCAGTTGGTGCTGGAAAGGTATTCTTTCAGTTTCCTTCTAAGCATGAACTGACTGAGTTTCTGTGAAATAACCCAACTTTCTTGCTTGTGAAATCCAGTGAAAATATTCATACTCTTTTATTCTGATCAGTAATAGGAAAAGAGCACAAAGTCCAGACCTTATACAGATGAAGTTGTTTTGTTTTGAATTCTCTGCTCTGAAATTGTTAGGCTATTACTATTATTATTGCTATTACTCTTACTATTTTTCCACTTTCTTTTGCACATTTGTTTTTCATAGAACTGTAGTAGGGGGTGCAGTATTGACAGAGGCAAGCACTGGAAGAGACTCCACAGTCTCTCTTCTTTTCAGAGGCTGATCTAAATAAACCCTGAAACCTGCAAGGGTGTGGGTGTGGGGTTTCTTTATCCTTTGCTTCCCCTTCTGAAGAGATTGTTCAGACATCATTGTTCTGATAGAAGGTGTTATTTTTAAGCTAGCTTCCAATCCAAATTAATTCTTTGCCATTTATGTTAATTAGTTTTCATGCCAATGTTGTTTCTTCTCCCCAGTGTTTGGCTCCCTGGAGGTATTTAGAAATCAATTACAGTACTGTTGGTCTTCACATCTCTGTACCAGACAGGCACAGTCCCTTTAAAGTTTTCTTATGAGAAAGGCCAAATATTCCCCAGATTCTCTTAATGAAATCCCTCTGTATGTAGAATTCTACTTTCTTGAGTGTGACCAGAATCATATATCTGACTTTCCTGTCTCATTGCACATGTTATGACAGTGCATTTGCCTTTTTAACATCCACTGGAGGCTGGCAGAGTCATCCCATGAGCCATTAATATATATATAATCTTTTCTGCTTTCTCTTCTGTGATGGTATATTACCATTTGCAGAAGAAACAGACTGGAACAGTTTTACCAGAACTAAAGCCCAGCTTGTCTCTGAAAGGCTAATGGCCAAATTGCTTCCCTGAAAGCACTGAAATACTATAAAGTAAGAATTGTTTATTATTGGTTTGATATCATACCCATGGCATCAACCTGTTTACCTTTTGCCCAAATTTCCAGGGAGATTAATTCAGGATTAAATTGGTGGTGATTAACTAAGATTAAGCTTAAGGCAGGAATGTCCCAGAGGGAGTTTAAGCGCTCAGTTCAAATTCCATCACAAAGTCTTGGAGAAATTAAAGAACTTTTTTTTTTTCCAAATCCACTTTTCTGAACAACTGTTCCTAAAATTGTGGACAGAGAACCACTATGCACCCACCATCTTAATCTGTTAGCTTAGCCATCTGAAAGAAGATGGGAAGTTCTTGAGGAGAACCAAAAAGAAAGCAAGGAAATGGCAAGAGGGTTTGAGGGAAGAGTCAAAGGCTGAGAAGCATTAGCAGCAAGGCAAGACACAAAATGTTGAATTTCTCTGTGTGTTGCAGTGCTTTGTGCATTATTTCTGAGGCTAGACCTTGTAGAAAAATTACACAAGTGACTGTTCAGTGACAACTCTGCTGTACTTACCCAAATGTATTAATTTTCTTAAGCCAGCACATATTTGTTACCAGTTTGTCATTGAACTGACGTACATGGGAATTTGCACTTACAGCACTGATCAATGCAACTGGATTAATTTGTAATTCAAAAATTCAATACTCAAACCTTCATATTAGGTTTGCTGTTTTTTTTTAAAAATTAAATAACTGTCTTAAACTCTGTGTACAGTCATGGATGTTTGCATTTAAAAGCTAAAAGCACTTTGAGTTTAATGAATGATTCTGAAAGGATAATGCAGAATCTCTTGAGCTTTAAATTCTGTGCTTGTTTGTATTAATAAGCTTGTCATTTTGGACAGCTGATAGCAAAAGGTTGTAGAAAATGCTGATGCCATTCTAAGTTCGAAGTGCACTTTGTTATGATTGTGAAATTAACAACCGGGTTTTTTTCTTTTTCATTTGCATAGGTTGAGTTACAACCTGTAAAACTTCTGTCTACAGAAGACCACCTGGAGCACAGCCTGGCTATTGAGAGGAGAAGAATCAGGCTGGGCTATTTCCAGGTCTTTCAGAATCTAATGCAGGAGAGTAATAAGGAAGGTGATTGCATAAAAGATGGAACAAAAGACTTGTGGGCAGTTGCTAGGGAGTAAAAAAAGCGGACAAAACATGTAGATCTCCTTGGGGTTGTGTTGTCAAGTAGAAAAGCATGTGCCAGATTTGTGAAGGTAAGACAGTAACTCTAATAGAGTGGCATTTCTTTATCTTTCAGACGTTCCAGGTTTAAAATTACAGGATTGAAGGCCATGCATGCACTAAGTAGATGTGAAATACAAGATCTTCACCTAGGTTCCATGTGCAAGGTTTAACCCTTCGCACAGAACTTTGTAATGCAGTAATACAGTCCTGTGACACTCATTGTAGTGTCGATAGAGGGATAAAATTCACTCAGGTTTATGGCCATGTATTTGAAGAAAGCACTAAGAACTATGTTTATGCCCTGAGATCATTCCCAACAAGCAGGAGAAATTTCATAACATGGGTGTCAAAACAGGTAAAAAAAATTTTTTTAAACACCTAATGATCAAATTAGAAAAGCTGAGCCAAGAAACAGGTTCTTCTTTTATTCTGACAGTAATTCCCGTTCTTGAAGAGACTTGTGCTCAAAAGTTGCTGTGTTGCCCTGCAAAAGAAATTATTCCCAGCAGTTAAGCAAATATGCTGGTATTTTGAAAGTGTACTCCATGTATAAATAATAGGCATTATGTGGTTTTACTGAGGAGAGATTAAACCTGTTGTAAACATAGATCCTAGTCTTAACTTTTTAGAACTGAAGAGTCTTGTTTGCTACAAGCAAAGAAGCTATTTGTCTTAATGGTAATTGTCTCACAGTTGAATACCCTGACAGACAAATCAGAGGTTGATGGGTTTTATCTCCGCTGCAATTCCTGGAAACTTCCTTCAAGAGTATTTATTGTAGCACTAATTCACCTTCTTACAAGCGAAATAGGGGAAAGAGAGGAGAAAACATTTCATGGAAAGGCTGCTAGGTAGCAAAATAGGTACAAATCATACCCAGAAAGTGATGCTTGTGTGCTGAGAGGATCTTAGGCAACAACTTAAGTAGGTCTAAAGTACAAGTTAGTCATGCGTTTCCACACGTTTATATAATCACAAAGATAGTTAATTATGATGAAAGTCAGAAGTACCATTCAGGTCAAGCAGCCCTAGCACAGATATGCACTTGTAAAATAACTGATGTAATCTCATACCTAATTCTGTTCCTACAAAACACCACTGAGAAGAACAAAGATCAGAGTGAGGATGTATGGCTAAACATTTGAAAGTGATATTGGAAGTGCTTAGATAATGGAAAGTGATCACTGATCCAGATCCTTTTTCTCCCTTTTGTCTGTTCTGTGTTGTCTCAGGTAATCACAAGATTTGTAACAAGTTATGACATAATCATGTCATACTCTAATCTTAATTAGACACATTTGCACAGTTGCCAATCACATACAGTGGCAAAGTCTTTGAAAGACATTTGAATAAGTGATGAAGAGGGCTCTGGTTCTTCTCTGTCTTTCTGTTTCTCTTCTTTTCCTTCTTGCCTGAAGCAAATGCAAACTTCAGTAATAGGGTGCATTTTCTTCTGAAAAAATTCATTGATACATTGCTGCCATATTTCAGATCGTTTTGAAGAGGAAGATGCAGTTGCAACTGAACTTACTCATGTACAGAGTACTGAGCTTGTCCTGCCTCCTCATGCAAACCATCATGGAAACACTTTTGGTGGCCAGATCATGGCTTGGATGGAGACAGTGGCAAATATTTCAGCAAGGTACTTCCTACACCACAATCTCTGCATGTGATTCTAAATAGATGTGCTTTGGACGTTAAGGATTTCACAAGGATTTATTTCATGAAGAATACAGACCCAGACCTTTGTGACTTTTCTTCCTCCTCACATTGCAGGAGACCCTTGAACTATTTATGTGATACAACTCCCACAGCCACTGTCAGAGTCAAGTATTACACATACAGACCCTAAGGCCAAAGAGACTGTGTTATCCTCCTGTGAATCTCTGCAGAAAATCAGCACTGGACACAGGAATTGAAACTTGCCCTCCCTGTGGTTGGCACAGGGTTTAAAAGCAAAGTTAGTTGTTGAATCAGAACAGAGTCCAGTACAAAGTATTTTTTGTGACACTGTTAGTCAGTGTGGCCTAGTCATAAAATCATTTAATTCCTCCTCTCCTGGAGTCAAACAGTTGTTTTTCTCCCTTCCTGTTCTTGGATACTGCACAAAGCTTCTTTGTGAGCACCACTCAAGTTTCAGTTTGAATTCTCCTTGCACAGCAAGTGACCTAATTCACTACAGGGATGTTAGATATGTTTTTGCTTTTTAACTTTAATAATTAAATGGGTTCACCATTCATTATTCATGTGGTTTTGATTTGTAGTCAGTAGTTGTACTGATAACAACAGATTTTCTGTAGTGGTTGGATAAACAGCTTGTTTTAGTAACATCATTGCACTGGGCTTACCCCAGTGTGCAAATCCATTGGCTTGAAGGTTTTTGCCGTAATATGACCCAAAATATTTACCTGTTTTCATCCACTAAATTTTACCTATTGAGAGGCACATTTAGATATAAAAAGGGAAGGAAAATATCAGCAAATTGAGTACTGAACAGATTTTTTTGAGCTAATGAATTTATCATACTGAAAAATTCAGGAATAATAGCTGGTGTCAGAGGCTGGTTGAAAACGAAGATTTTGTAGCTTTTTGCTTGAGAGATAACTAGTTTCACTATGAATCTTTTGTGAGGCCACTCAGAGCAAGACCTGACCTTTGAAGGTGCGAGGTAAGAGTTGCCATGGCTGCAAACTCTGATGGAGGAATGGAAAAGGAGGAATAACCCTTGGCAAATAAATTTCTAAGGGCATTTTAAAGTTTAGTCACCTTCCTTCTGCCCTCTCCCCTCCCCACCACCTTTGTTCTGACTGACAAGACATGAAAGTCTTGAAGACAGAAATAAAACCAGTTGAATATTAGTAGTATTAGTTGGAACTTGATATGCATTTTCTTTTTTCTTACACTTGCAGTAAAAGCATTCAGAGCAAACTTTACCATGAAAAGTTGAATATTTAGACAAGATTTCTGTTTTATTCCTCTTCTATTTTTGATAATATTTTGTTTGCATCCTTAACATTGTAAATAAGATCAACGTTTAACATTTTAAATCAGAAGAGCAAGTTATTTTTAATTTCATTACAAAGTCATTTGAATGTATTAGGCTATTAAATAGATGTACCAATTAATTAGCTACAGATAATTGTGTGCATTTAACAATACTGGTACATTAGTTTTCAAAGTGCAGTTGAGTTAAAGGTTAGGAGTGCTGCAAAACTGTGTTTTCAAATTTAAAAGGTGCACAATGAAAAGGCTATTTTCAGATGTGCATATGGGCTTCTTGCTGAGAACAGCGTGTTTTCTCAGAGTCTAAAAAAATGGCATTATTGTTCCCAATTTGTGTAATGCACAGAGATCCCAGTAGAAAGTGAAGGGCTTTGACTGCATTTAGAACTGATGAAGAAACCTAATTTTTGTCCACTCCAGAGAGCTTGCAAACTAGATCCCATTTACACAAACTGCATTTGCAACAACATGAGTAGTTTTTTATTCTTATTTATTGTCACACCAGAAGAAAGTGTCTAGCAAACAAGCAAAAAGAATACAAATATTAAAAAGAATAGACAGACCTAAATTGCTTTGCTTGAACACTTTTTCTGGTACTCAGCCTTTCTGCTCAGGTTTCTTTTAACTGTTCAAAGGCTTTATGATCTGGCATTTTTATGTACTCCTTATGCGTACAGAAATTAATGAAACTGTGAAATAAGTGGTTACTCTGTAGGTAAGAGATTCATGGTCTGGCTCTGAAAGAGGGTAGTATCAAGCAGTGAGAATTAATTGGTGTTTGTAAAATGTGTTGAAAAGGAAACAGCTTGACATAAGTGGCATTATTATGTTTGAAGCTCAAATTATGTGCTCCTGGAGCTGAACATGGTCAGTGTATTCCAGTGGGTTATGGAGTAAATTAGTGTAATGTAGTGACCTTCTGGGTTATGCAAACCTTGTTGCTCTAATCCCTTCCCACCCCAGACCTAACATAGGAGGTTCTTCAGCATGACTGTGTGTTTTGCTCTCTGTCTCGCTTTCTTTCCCAGCCGCCTTTGCCGTTCATACCCTGTCCTGAAATCAGTGAACATGTTTAAGTTCTGGGGACCGTCCTTTGTGGGCGACCGCCTCGTTTTCAACGCCATTGTGAACAACACCTTCCAGAACAGGTGAAGCTCCTCATCTATTTGTCTTCCTTGACTTTCCTAGCACCAGCCTAAACTCTGTGTTTCAGGTTTCAGCCTGAAATCCAGGAGGATTGTGTTCCTGAATGAATTATTTTTTCAGCTGGAATTTTGAAGAATGCATCTGTGTCTAAAACTGTCTGTCTATGTGTGGGGTTTTTTTCTGCTTTTCTCACTGGAAGTTTTAAAAAATATATTCCCTGACTTTCATTTTAAAGATCATTTGTAACCAAATCTCACTTCTGTAAATGCAGTCACTAAATATTCCTCTAAAACTCACAGATTTCCAAGGGTTCAGTTCGTCCCAGAGCTCTGATTCTTCAGAATATTCCAGCTTGCCCATCTTGACATCTGTTGACAGATCTGGATTCTGTATTACTGCATATTTTTGTTAATGCTACTTTGCTGCTTCCATTTTTTATTTTATGTCTGAAATGTGTCTGTCCAGATTGAGTAATTTATTTGGTTTGCTACACAAGGTATTTCAGTCAGGCACATCTGGGTGCACAGCAGCCCTTTTTAGCATGTCTCAGGGCTTCTTCTGCCCTTCTACTTGAAGTAGTTCAATAATTAATATATACTTTTCTTTCAGTGTGGAAGTTGGTGTCCGTGTTGAGGCTTATGACTGTGAGGAGTGGATCAAGAACCAACCACGGCACATTAACAGTGCATTCCTCATCTTCAGTGCTGTGAATGACAAAGGAGAGCTGGTCCCCTTTCCCAGAGTGAAATCCACAACAGAGGTGAGCTCGCATCCTCAGAGACAGCAGAGATGCATATTTGAGGTGCTGTTGTCCAGCCCAGCGCACTCTGTGTGCCACAGACCATCACTACAACCAGGACAGGGAAGAAAAATCTGCTTTTTGGAGATTTTTCCACTTATCTGTATGTTTTATGCAATTTCCACTGACTGTAGATGAAACTCTATAGTATTAATAGTTATTTCTAGAAAACCTTCATAAAGATGAGAATTAGAGTTATTAAAGAAGGGTGGAGGAATCAAACAAATCCCATGATGTGGGTGGGCTTTCCAGTCCCTCGGACGTGGAAATCTCAGCATGTGTTTCCCTGAAAGTGGTTGATGAAGCATTTGAAGCAGTTCGAATACTTTGTTAAATTATTTGCTGTCACCTGTCACTAACCTTGCTCCAATTAGAAGAATTTTAGAGACCCAGCATGAGCAGAAATGAAGGGGTTGTTTAACATCAGGGATCTTATCTTTTATAGGATGGCAGCTAGACAAATAAATCAAAATGTCCCAAGTACTAACTGAGGCAGTAAAGTTCACTATGCACTTTGCAGGCTGTTGCAAGAGGGAAAACTGACTTTAAAAAAAAAAATAAAATTTTTCCATTCTTCCTTTGTGCTTCGGACACCAGATGATAAACTGGATTGATAGTTTATTTGGTGGGTGGCACATTTAGAAAGAGTAAAATATGTGTGGTTCACTGCCCAGCTGCCACTGGTTTAGGACCAAAAAAGCACTTAGAGTGAGCAATTGTGATACAACTCTTTTATCACATTGTTTTTTTCAAATTTAAGGGAATATTTCAAAGCCAAAAGTAAACCACTGACTTGAGTTAATCTGGGAAAAGGTGAGGTACAGAGTACAGTTTTTTACTTGCCTGTATTACTTCTGTGGCATTTGTTCATCTGTAAAAAATAATTTTTAGTGGTCTTTTTTTTAGACTTTCTTCTAAAATAATCAGATGTGTTACTGTCTGGTTTATTTTTGATGAAGGATGGTATGAGAAGATACCATGGAGCTATTGCCCGAAGGAGAATTCGTCTAACCAGGTATAGCTTGGCTACAAGGAGGACTTGGTTTTGAAAACTTAGTTTTATAATGCACCTGTAAAAAAACTGTTAAGTTATCAAAGTCTCCCTAATATATATATACGATGTTACATTATTAAATTTCTAAATAATTTTGCGTCAGATGCATTGCAATTATTAGAGGCTACTTGTCTCAAAATTACTTTGCTCTACAGGTTATTTTGTTTCTCCATCCTCCTTGAAAAGAAAAAGGAAGTTATTGCATGTCTGTATTGCATCCAAAAATTGATATAATACCTGTACTTAGAAGACACTTAAGCCTATAGAAAATTATTGGTTTTAGCATACATAAAAGTAAGTGTAAAAAACCAATTCATGTTATTATCGCTCTTTTTAATTGTGTTTTAGAAAATGCATGCTGTCTGCTAAAGGAGACAAACCTTCTGAACCCTGGGAGAGAAGCAACCAGGTAATCTATAGGTGCATAAAAAGGTGGTTTTTTAGACTTTTTTGGGTGTGTAAGACTGCCTGTGTCATGTAGTGAATAGCGATGAACTTGAATTTAGGTGGACTTTTCAGTGCCCAGTTTTTTGGCTAAGTTTTCATTGCATTTAAGACCTCAGGGGCTCACAGAAATTTTCATTCATCTACTCCCATTACATGAAAAAATAAGTAGTTGAGAATTATAATGCAGGTAGGGAAATGTTATTTGAAGAAGCATTTTTCTTTTTCTGAAAAACAATGGTTGTAAATATGCACACACTGATAAAAATGGCTTACCTAAGATTTATTTACTATGAAATTAAAACCTGTTGTGAAAGACTCAAGGCTGTATTCTCTTTATATAGTGGTTAAATGAGAACTCCATCCACTGTAGCCAAGCATAAATAATGAATATATTTGCACTTTCTCTGCTCTGAGCCTGCTGTGTAAAGCAATTGCCAAGATGGACCACAGCTTGATAGCAAAGAAGAGGTTAATTTTCTGGTAGATTCTAATTACTTAGGAAGAAGATTGACAAAACCATTAATTTAGTGGTCTGAGAGGTTGCTCGCGTTATCTCCCTGGTGGTCACAGTTTTTCTGCACTGCTTTATAACTGCAGAAGCTGAAAGTAGTATTTTGTTGTTCTTTAATTAAGGTTGCTTTGCCAACAGCCATGTGAGCACATAATCTAGCCATTGGAAGTGTTTAATTCAGAAACTACTGGGCTGTGTTTTCACTTATAAGGAAAATAAACACTTCTTTGCAGTTGAGGGGCAATGATAGAAAAAAAGAGCATCTCATTTCTGCAATGTTTAGTGGAATGTGCTTTTACCCCTTAATTTTCAGACATGTATCTTACGTTTCAGGCATATTTGAGTTACAGCAACATAGCAGCACTGACACACCTGGCAGCAAAACCAGGCTGGGAAATAACCAGGACACTGGATGATGTAAGTGCATCATTGTGGAGTCACTGCACAGCCACTTGAGCTGTGCTGTACCACAAGAGCTGGGTGAGGAAAAGCAGTGTTTCATTGTATATATATCTGTAATACACTGCCTTCACCAGCTCTGCAAAGGTTTCTAAGCAGGAGGGCATTATCTTGTGATAGTTCCAAATGGACATTGCCAGTCAGACAGCAATTTATATACCATATTTTTCATATATACCATATTATCTGTCTTCTCAAAAGGCCACTTGACGCTGTTCCTGTTCATGATTTTCTTTTCAGATATTCTTGTTCCGGCCCTTTTTCTATTAAAAAATTACAGAAGCCTGAAAGAAAAGCATCTCTCTGTTCACCCACTATTGTTATAAACTCAAAATCAGCACGGAAACTTGTATAAGCCACTTTTAATAGAGGAATATCCTCCTAAGAAAACCAGCAGCAAGACAGTTTAGCTGGGAAAACTTGGTGTTAATGCAGTTGCAGCGTGTGTTTCCCAAACCACTGAGAGGCATCAGATATATGTTAAGGTTGGATTTCTGAAATAGGGTTGGTGACTGGGAGATCACTTTAAAATCATGTAAATCCAGAGGTGTTTGGGCACAAGAAAAGGTGGTTGCAGTCTGACCTCCTGCACATCACAGGCTATGAAACTTTGCTGAGATGTGCTTGCATCTGGTCGATGAGCTGCTTGAGTAAGAGCAGAGACAAATAATAAGGAATTCTAGTGATTTGGGAATAAAACCTACTAATACTCCCTTTTTACCCGTCTTGTTCCATTATACAGGGTTTATGGAATGTGCCCAACCCTTCTATTGTGTGTGCATTGTTATGTACAAGTTGTTCCTTTTGAATTCTTAATGTTAGGGTTTAGGCCTGTGACTAGAAATAAACCCAGAATAATCAAGACAATGTACTACAAGTGTGGGACAAGACAGACAAAACCATGTGTTGAAATAGTTTTTCAGTATATCATTGACTCTGGGTGCTCTGCTTCACAGAAAAGAGAAAAAAAGGGCATTTTGGAAAGAGAAATGCTGAGTTACTTTCGTGGAAGGGGGCATAGGCCAAGGTGTGGCTGATTTGCATGGACCGAGGCATCTGGGATTTGGTGTACAGTGGGTACTCCTGAGAAAATCTGCTGAAGTCCTAAATCTGTAACACTTATAAATCTTGAAACATTCATGCAATTGGTTTCAATATGCACTCACTTTTCCTTTCAGATAAAAATATGGACTTATGAGGACGGTGATGCGTTGTCTTTCAAGGTTGAAATGCAGGTGAAGATCCCATCCCACCTGGCTTTTTCCCTTCTGTCTGACTTCACACTGCGCCAGCAATGGGACAAACATTTCCTGTAAGAACCTGTTTTTCTTCAGGGCCTTGAATCTGCTGACAACTAACCCTTTCTGATACAAATATTTCCTGAGATGTTGGCGCTTTTCTACCCACTTAAGAAGAAACTGTTTTAAGAAGCTGACATCAAAGATTCATTCGTCAAAGTGTGGATTTTGGTTTTTACATTAAAATTTGGTTTACACTCAATCTGATTCCAAAGTATAGGTGCCCTGGACTGTCAAAAGAGAAGGAAGGGACAGAGGTGACCCCTTTCTAAAATGAACACAATTCCATGCTTAGATGTGTCTATGTTAAAAGTGACAAAAAACAAAACAAAAGTTAAAACAGTTGCTAGTAAGAACTTCAAGTTCTTGAAGTGGATATATTGTGCATGCTGTCTGTGAAAATTAGGGAAAACTCTGGATTCCCTCATGTTTGTGTTTAGGACACGGATGTTCAGATTCACTGTACAGTCAAAGTGAAAAATCAAGAAATTGTGTTCTTCAAAAATGTGTCTTTTCAGAAAAAATCCCACATCTTTTAAAGTGTATCTGAAAAGGATAAGGTTTTGGAATTGCTGTAAAAGGTGTTTGGGGGTTTTGATTTACCTTATGTAGTGTAAAATAATGATTAGAGACAGTTGAATTAATATGATGATAATTGGTTTTGGTAAATACTCTCTTAAAGGAAAAGCACTTCCAGCTAATTATTTCATCCTGAAAGGTTTTTACCAGGTGGAAGTGGGAGCTTAGGGATATTTGAAAAAATACAGTCTTGACTGAATTGATGGCTTGTAACAAGTGAAATCTTAAGAAATACCATGTTGATGAGGTGTTGCAGAAAACCTGGATTTTTCAGTCTGTGTTCCTCTTTTTCCCTTGCCTCCTGAATGTGAAAATCAAAGGTTTAATGTTAGGATGGAACACATTTGCACTGTGATTTTTTAAAAGGGATGCAGTTGCATACATCAGGGCCTGCATTTGTGTGCCAAATGTATTTGCAGGACTTGTGAGGTCCTCCAGGCTGTGAGTGAAGAGGAGAAAATATATTATGTGACATCCCCTTCCACAAGGGGCCACAAATCCAGAGACTTTGTGATTCTCGTGTCTCAAAGGCAACCCTGCAAGCCATGGTGAGTAGGGCTTTTGCACTTCTGAGCACTTTGGGGCCACAGTTTCAGGTTCTGTTGACCTTCTCCTGCCATTGGGGGACAAAGATTTTATTTTTTAAGAAGGTAGATTAGTATGTCGATGCCTGCGTTTGTACAACCAGATTTTTTTGGTGACTTGAACGTGCAGTGAAATAAATCCAGATCATCGCAAATTTGCAGCATAGACCAGTATTGCTTCTCTGATGGTGACTCTTTGGGAGTAGTCTGTCTAGAGGCAAAACAGGCCAGAATTCCAAATGAGCAAATTAGGAAAAAATATCATGTCCCAGAAGGCCTGTCAGCAAGCTGAGGCACCAGACTGGGATTTTGTCTTGTTATTTAACTGACTTTGTAGTCCCAGTCAATGTATTTCTGGAGATCTTCTTATTCAAGGAAGTGCTTGAAACCTCACACTATTATTTTATCTGTAAATTTTGCCAATTCCCTTGATCAGCTTAAGATACACTGCTTTTTATTTCAGTTCTTATTGGATTTCCTTTTGTTCTTGCATAATGAAACACGGGACCATTTGGTGTAACTTACCCTTCTTTAGTCTCAATTTCTTTTCTTATATTCATTTATTCTTCAAGGTAACAGTAAAAGGCAGAGTTCCGTACTGTGTTTGCTTTCTACCCTAACATCAGGGAATTGAATGAATTTGAAATACCTTTGCTGGGGCTGCTTCTTAGTAAGAGCTGTTCTGTAAACATGGGTTGTGGAGAGCAGGATAAATTTAAAAAAACATGTTATGTGGGTGGTTGTTCTTTGGCTTTCCACAGTAGTCTGATAAAGCCTCAGTGAGACCCAGGAGAGCCCAGCCCTTCGACAAGTACAGTCGAACACACAGGAGCTTGTTTACCTTCATATGAAAGGCACATAGTTGCTTATGTTGTAGTCACTTCTGTGTATCTTTTTGGACAAGAAGAAGTGTTTGATGGTTCCC
>JAWMRA010000090.1:7956151-7968754 GCA_035584735.1 Pseudotriccus pelzelni | reverse complement strand
ACTCTGTAGGCCCAGCTGTCCCTACTTGGCCTTGCTTTTTTTGACTGAGAGTTGTGAAGTGATCAAAAGGGGTTGCACAGCTGTATTAGTCCATGGCAGGGGCTTGGAACTAGTTAGTCATTAATGTTCCTTCCAACCCAAATCATGCAAGGGTTCCATGATATTGCCCGTGGGACACAGTAAAGTCCTTTTTCTCTGTTAAATTAACTTTTTCTGTGCTAGAGCAGTATACAGGACTGAGCCCAGAGACAACCTGAGTCATACCTGGACTGTCTGGACAAAACTGTTTTAAACCACCATCTCATGAAACCTTTTTTATCACTGTGAATAGCTAGACCAGAATAAAATCCAGGATTCCTGATTATCAGTTCTTAGTATTTTAATCATAAATCCCCACATCTCCCCAAAAGTGGTCATGGATCCTAAGCCTTGAGTCCTGTGCACAACCTCAGCAGCCTCCACTTATCTCCCAGCATCAGGAATAAGAACCAGGAGTCTGAGCCAAATAAACTCTTCATTCAGGCAAATCAAGCAATCCAAGTAAAGTGCTTGATTTGTGAACTTCCACAGTCCACAGGCCCAAAATGGCAAAAAAGGGGATATTTATTTGTTTTTCCCTACAACTCAGTTACCAATGTGCCCATGTTCCCTCCTTTAACTGCTGTGTGGACTGGTGTAACTCCATTTTGCTGCTCCCTGAGATGTCAGCTCAGTGTGAACCACAGGGAGCAGTGCTGACAGCAGTAAATGAACAGGAATAATAAACTCACTGAGATACTACCTCTTTTAAACCACGGCAGAACCTCTCAAACACCCGCTTCATGTTGCCACCTTTCTCCATGGAAATCACCCTGGTGTGGTCCTCTTCATTAATCCAGATGAGAAATGTCTTCTCATTGTTATGCCTGTTGAGAGGGAGGGGGGGAAAAGAGTGTCTTTAAAAAGACAAGCCCTGAAAAATAGCTCTGAGTAGTCTTGGTTTTATTGTAGTCTTTCAGTGCAACAGAGATGTTAATTGTGGAGTAATAACCTTGTTCTGTGTGGTGAGGGATTTGAGCTGATTTCACTGTCAGATCTCTCATGCCAGTGGCAACACACAGGTCTCTTGGGCACAGATGAAGCAGTTTCCTGATCACATCATGCTGCTGCAGTACTGAGTGAGGGAAAATGTGTTGTCCTCTAGTACATGCACAGTTAAGGGGTGCAGCCAAGGGAGAAGCCAAGCCCTGCATCCTCTGCCACCAGGGATGGGGTTTATTGTTCTTGGAAAAACCCAAAGGCCTACATGCTGCTGGGGGCCAAGCAATATGTTCTTACTGAATTGCGTTCTCCCCTAAATCAAATCCCAGTGCACTAAATGGCTGCATCAGTCAAGTGCCATGTGCAGGGATTGCAGATGCTGCTGCCAGATAGTGCTGGTTTGTCAGTCAAGGCAGAAAGATCTGAAAACCCTCTCTTGCCTTGGACAGTCATAGCCAGATTTGTTAAGTGCTGTGTCACACCCGAGGTCACTTTTCCTGGCTTCTTCTCCACTTTCCCCGTCTTGTACTACAGCCTTTCTACAGCACTTAGAAGGTGATTGATGGGATCAGACTCATTTGTGCCAACAGTGAAATATCACTAGGCTTGAGACACATGAAAGCGGAAATCCAAGATCCCCGAAAGCCTGACTTTCAGCTGGTCTTTTACTGTGTCTCCTTTTCCTTTTTCACTTGGAGTTTGTCAGTGCAACACTGAGGAGGTGTAAACATGCTGTG
Organism: Pseudotriccus pelzelni; assembly: GCA_035584735.1. Taxonomy (NCBI): domain Eukaryota; kingdom Metazoa; phylum Chordata; class Aves; order Passeriformes; family Tyrannidae; genus Pseudotriccus; species Pseudotriccus pelzelni. The sequence continues at coordinate 7,966,997 of JAWMRA010000090.1, read as the reverse complement.
CCCTGACACTGTTGCACTCAAGGTACAGTGACCTCATCCTCCTTCACGTAAAAATGCTCAGGGGAAGGTTTTACAAATATTCTGAGCTTGGCCTGGTTCCCCTCCCCCTTTAATTAATCAAGTTGCCCCATTGCTTTAAGAAACATGCATTTGAACTGTGCCCTTGCTGCTGGTGATGGTGGTGGGAATAGTCCTGCAGCCTACAACAAGGACAGAATCACAATCATTAAAAGCAAAATAATTTCCAGAACTTATACTCTTTTTAACAACAATTTCTTGCAAAAGAAGGCGGGTTTTCAAAATATTACTTACAGAAATACTTTCCAATCACATTAATTTTTTTTTCTAGTCTGCATGATGTTTCACATGTAAAAGAAGCAAAACCCAGGTCTGTTTTATTCAAGAGATCCCTGGATAGAAATTAAATTGCTGGTCCTTCTCCTGTTTGTTTGTAGAGATAGTGAATGATGTGCCTCAAGCTTTATCCTTTTCCTTTCCTCAGATTTAGATGGGGACCAGGGAACCTGCATCTTGTTGAATCTAATAGGAAGCTTGTTGAAATAAAATAATCCTTACAGTTTTCCAGCAGGTCATTGGGTTTCATGGGTGATCAGGTTTCACAGCTAAGTGTTCCCTCAGAATCCATTCTGCCTCATTTTTTGGCATTAAAGCCTCTGGTAATGCCCAGAAGTACAGCAGGATGGATGCAGTGCACTGCACAGCCTCCCCCATCCTCTGCTAGTGAGTGCGTGCACTCATCTCAGAGCCGTTATCCCTTTATCTCCACTGAAAATATGGCATTTGGGCACAATATGCATCGCGTGTTGTGACAGTAGAAACAAACCTAGAACGAAACAGGAAATTCAACTTCCCTGTCTCCTTTTTGTCCAGATTATCTGGAAAGAAAGAATTACTTTCAGCCCTGGGAATTAAAACTCTTTTCTAAAAAAAAGCCAACTGGACATGCACTGAGTATGCAGACAGAGTGGCTGCAAGGTTAGGACAAGCAAGGAGGTTTGTAACATGATCCCTAAAGCACACACAAGCTCCTGCACGTCACAACATACCAGATTCCTCTGGCATCTGGCCAGTCACGTGCCATCCCAGCACATGTTAGCAAGGGGGACACTGGCTTGTCAAAGAGAAAATGATCCTGGGTGCCAAAATGGGGCCAAAGGGAGGGAAGGAGAGAGAGGGAGAGAAAATAAAATAAAATTCATGTTTATTCGAGGCAGCAGTGCAACACTATCCAATACATTTTATGTCTAGGCAGTTGAAGGACAAGCAAATCACACAGTACAGCTGGTGAACCTGGTTCCTTTGCCAGCAGCTGAAATCACTTTACCCAGCTTATTTTCTTGAATCTTGCAGATTCTTACTGACATGGGTAAAGTGACCATATTTTGCCAGAAGTGTTTTTCAAATGTAGGGAGGGGTGGAAGGTGGGACCTAACATGATGTGGACATACCAAAGAGTACTCTGGAGGGACCTGTCTGCCAGATCCAGAGGGGTTCTCTGTACACACATATCTCAGGGTAAGAGAAGGCAACGAGTTCTTAAAGACTGAAAAAAACCCTCACAAAAAGTGCTAGTTCTGAAAAGATGCTTCTCCAGCATAAAGATATTTATTCTGAGCATGAAGGCAAGGTAGGAATTAAACTAGTGCTAATCTTGACCTTTTGCAATCAGATCTGTTCCTTAACAGAGATGCTATTTCTGATTTAATAAATGTAGCACTTGCTGTGCCACCAACTTGCCACATTCCAAATTGTTTAGATTTTTTAAAAATAGTAGTGGGACTTTTGTTGTTGGTTTGTGGGGTTTTTTTCCCCAAACCAAATAAGTATTTGATTTTCATGAGTGTCCTGAAGAATTACTAGTTCTTACTACTTGAATACTGCCATATCAAATGTTGAGTGGGGTTTTTTTGCTTGGGATGTTGGTTTTGTTTTGTTTTGTTTTTTTAAATCTCAGGTTTAACTAAGAATAGTGAGGCAAGCTATCCAGAATACATATGACATGGTAGACACATTGATATGCTTTATGTCTTTTTTGCCTTAATGGAGAATTTTAGGTTTCACCTTTGAATACTCTGTGATGGACACGGTGCAGCCAGAACTCCAACCATGCAGAAAGAAAAGGTATAGAGATCTCTTTGCTCATCACAGGGACAGAAAATTCCTTCCTCAGCTGGCTCCATTTGACACTTTTTTTTCGAAAGAAAAATTCCCCTTTTTGCACAAAAAGAGCTATTACTTTCCCTTATGTGCATATGGTCAGATCTGCAAAATACTTAGCCTTCTGGGCTGAGATCCAGTCATGTAGCACTGATTTGGTATCACTGAGATCAGTTTGATCTCATTGAGATCAAATGGTGCTTATGAAAGCCTGGCACAAAGTGTGATCCCACAAGGGTTTAAGGTCCTAAAGTACTGGAGGGGTAAGGAATGGTGTGATTTAAGGGACAAATCTGAGCTTATACACTCAATGCTCTGATTTTTATAAATTTTTGTGAGCACAAAGCCAAACAAAGCAAGGTAAAATGCTGAATCTGTGAAGCCTCTTCCACTTCCCACAGCATTTAGCCTTAAATCATGAGGGAATTACATTCTGCATACTCCTATTTCAACCTCTACTGCTGAGAAAGGCAAGGAAATAAAACCTGCAATAGCTCATCAACATCTTGTCAATAATCATATTACCAAGGACATTCAATAAAAGAAGTTATTGACCTTACCTAAATTCTTAACTGCTGGTTAATCCAGACTGTGACACCTATTTTGAGGTTATAAATAATTATGTTACTTCATCAGCTCCCTTTTCGTTGATGTTATGGATTAATGTACCATGAATATAGCTAAGAAGGTACAGCCATTCCACTGGATATTTAAAAAGCACTTTCAAGCTTTGTTTGACATGTCTTATGCTGTGTCAAAATCCATGGTGAAAATCCTTGTGTTTCAATCTGTGTGACAATGAAAACTGTTGTTATGAGCCTGATCCTTAAACACAGTGACAGGACTGGGCAAAGGTCATCTGGTGCAGTAGGCTACAGTCATTTTTGGGGAATTAGAATTAGTGTAGTTTAGCTTAATGAAATTGCAGACAAATTTTGGGAAATCAGAATTAGTGTAGTTTTGGCACAAAGAAATCTCAGCCAAAGCCCCCCACCGGGACAGTCTAAAATACAGGTATCATGTATTACCTATTGCAGTGTAGTACTTTTTTAGTTAGAATGGTTATTAATATAGAAAATAGCAATCTTTGCTAAAGGAAATGGCCAGGAAAGGTCCTGAATTCACTTCATTTGTCCAGAGAGGTGGCAGCAGCCAAGTGTGTTTGGTTTGGCACAGATCTTGCTCTCTGGGATATAACCCCACGTTTCACACCTACACAGCAACATGCTTCTCAAAAATACAGACTCTGAATGATTTGCTATTCCACTGAAGATATGGTCAGGCCAACTGACAGGGGTAACGCTGTAGGGGTAACGCTGTGATTACCCTCCCTGGTCATGCAGGACAGCGAGTACCCCGGAGGAGGATGAAGATGGAGTGAAGGTGATGGTGTCACCGGGACTGTACTTACGTCGATGAGCTGCTGCTGCTCCCGCTCGGTCATGGTGGTCAGGCTGTAATACTTGCCCGAGAGGTCCCCCCGGAGCCCAGAGAGCGCGGTGACCACGACGTTCTCCACCTCCCTGCGCTCAGCCCGGGAGCAGGCGGGAGGGAGGCTAAGCCCACGGATGCTGCGCCCAGTCCGCACCCGCGAGGAGAGCACGTAGCGCTCGTCGAACTGCCCGTGGGTGATCTGGGAGGAGGATGCTCTGTTAGTTCACACACACACACATCTAGCAGTCTGCTGTTAAAGCAATCCAAACCCCATCCCACAAAAAGAGGGGCATCTTCCTGCCTGGATGTGGATGCCTCTCCTCCGGATCACAAACAGTCAGGGCACCACGAGCCCTTCAAGAGTTTCAGGCACCAGAAGCTGTTTTACGGAACAACGTGGTTCCTTGGCTGGATGAACATGTTAGAGTAACCAGCTCATCCTTTGTGGTTCCAAAATATGAGGGAATCTGGGTGGCTTTTGGACATAAGGATATGGGCAAAGGCAGGAAACCAGGTGGGGAAGACCCTCTGGGAGAGGGAAGCCCAAAATGAAGCTGTAGTTGAACTATGAAAGAAATATTAAGAAGCAGTTCAGGTTTGACCACATGTATGTGGGCATATTGGATTAAACCCCTTTCATTTCAACCCTTACACAGATGGTTATCCAAGGATTTCCAGCCTAACAAACTGCATTCAAGTCAGTCAGTAAGTCAGCTTCATCAGGGGCCCAGCTTAAATGTCTCTGTGCAAACATATTGTGGCACAGAGATGTACAGTGCCTGCAGGGCTGTAATCTTAGTGGCATCAAGGGGATGTGGTGGGATGGCTACTGTACCTGGACTGTTGGAATGAAAGCATACAGGTTCCTTGGGAAGGAAGGCTGGGGAGCCAGGGAGGGGGTGTCAGCTGAAGTCCAAGCTCACTGCCCTGAACTTCAGGAGAGCAGATTTTGGCCTCTACAGGGATATGTTTGTTAGAGCACCATGGAATAAATCCTTAGAGTGAAGAAGGGCCCAAAGAAGCTGTGTAATATGCAAGGATTGACTCTTCCAACCTCAGAAGTGATGCATTCCAACAAAGAGAAAGTCAGGAAAAAACACCAGGAGGCCTCTGTGGATGAGCAAAAACAGCTCCTGGTCTAGCTCAGACACAAAACCAAAACTTGCAGAGGGTAGAAGCAAGGACAGGTATCCTGTGAGGTATATAGAGAAGCTGCAGCTCCTCCGTCCCTGAAGTACCCAAGGCTGGGTTGGATGGGGCTTGAAGCAAACTGGGATAGTGGAAGGTGTCCCTGCCCATGGCAGGGGGTAGAATGGGATGAGCTATAGGGTACCTTCCAACCCAAACCATTCCATGACAGTTCTATGATCTGTAAGCTCATGAGCAGACCCACAGTGCCCAAATGTTTATTTCCACTGGGACTGAGTCCCTGCTATGGACAAGGGATGCAGCTGACAGGGCTGAGTGGCATCCCACTTTCCTTAAAGCTGATGTCTTCAAAGTTGGATCAGCAGTAAGAAAGGTACTGTTGCATGCAATACCATCACTGTAATAAGCAGCTCATATCCTTTATTGTCTCATTGTTTTATTTCAACCCTACCTTGGATGCATCCAGGTCAGTGTGATGCTTCATTGTCCTTGGATCGTAGCCATTATGTCTCGATTTAATGACAGGGTCAAAAATCTCAGCAAACACCTATGGAGCCAAGAGAATCTAGAAAGAGCCTGCACCACAGAAATGCTTTCATGTACCAGCTCCAGACAGAGCAGTCCCAGCCTGTAGTTACCACAGACAGGGACTGGACGTGGTGAATACCGTATTGGGTTTTGGGGTGTATTACCAGCCCGAACACACACCCAGAACCCCCCAGCCACTTGCCTCTTAGCTTTGGGTCATACAGGAGAGTACCCTGTGTTCTCCCTGCCATGGGATACCAGTCCTGGTCAGAGTCACTTGTCTCGGATGTGCCAGCACCAACCACCACTTCACCTTCAGATGAGGAGCAGTGGCAGTGGCACATCTGGACAGGTAAACAAAACCCCAGAAGGGGACAGTCCGGAATGGCAGGTATCCCAATCCACCTTCAGCTGCCCAAAGCTTGGGGTACTGTTAAGAGACTGTGTAATAACAGGTACCATCACAGCAGACTGAAGGAAGCAGACCACAGAGGTCAATAAAAATAAGCATTTTCTTCTGTTTTCCTCTTGTCATTGCAGAGTTAAATAAACTGTCCACCCTAATGCTATTGGTCTTCATTTTTCCTCATGGTCCAAAAGCTGTGGCTTAATGAAACGATGTCTGGCCCTTCCCAGAAGATGTTTCTGTTTTGCTTGTGCCTCTGTTGTTCCACAATGCGATTTCCACATTACATTCATTTTGCGTGTCCTAGAGTTGGATAGTTTTGCCATAAACTGACTTTAACTGTAGGAAGGAGGGTAGCTGCTGGAGGCAGGTAGCAGGTGCCAAGTAGGTATATTTGTTAGCATCAGTTGCAGCAGAGAAGACACCAGCAATACCTTATGTTCATGCTTTTCCTAATGTGGAGAAGTAGGGAGAACACCATCTTTATGCACATGCCCTGCCCCTTATGTACCCTCTGGGATATAATTTGTCTTAGGAACATGTACCCTACTGGAAATCTGTTTTCATCTAATGGGGAAGGACACCATGAAAACTGACCCAAACACAACAGTGTTGTGGAAACCTCTTACCTCGTAGGACTCCTCATCTCCTGCCACCATTCCCACCGTCTTAATGAAAGGGTGGCCAGGGTTGTCCACCCCGGTTTGGATGCACTGGTCCAGGGTGTACCCATTGGGGGTCATCTTGTCCCGAAGCCGGGAGTAGATGGCGGGGGTGAGGCACTCGGCCATGCAGTTGTTGTGCTTGCGCAGATCGGGATAGTCCGCACTGGGGGTGAAAGAGCCTGGAGACATTAACCTGTTCCCTCTGAACAGCGACCCTGGCTGCGCTATTACAGGGAATACGATGCTCAGAGTACATTAAAACTATAGTCATTCTTTGTTTATATGTTGCATTGAATTTTAGGAAGGAAGGAAGATTCTGGTAGCTGGAACTGCCCCACAAACTGCCTTCTGCCATCAGGACAGTGAATCCCAATGAGTTCTGAAAGTGTACTAAGCTCCACTGAAGCTCTGCTAAAACACCATTATTCAGGAATGAAAGAGCTCCAGCATTGATTAGTACAATCAGGAAGGGAATTCAGTTTAGCTGAAGTGCTCTGTAGTTTGGAGCCTAGTTGCTCTCATCAACACCAGTGGGCCTGTCTGACCTGCCGCTGGGCAGCTCTTCTTCTGCAATACCAGGATTTGGTTTAACTGCATTGTGTTTGCACAAAGCTGCATGGTGTACTAAGCCAGGGAAAATAAAGATGTTAGGCTGCTCTTGAAGGCCGTTGCTGGTGCTATCTGAAATTGGAGATATTAGTACAGGGTGCTGTTTTGCAGGCCCCGGACAGACCACACGAGGACTATGCCACTTCCACAGGCATCCCCTTCCTCCCAAGGGCAAGATGTTTCTCCTACACCCACAGCCAGGGCACTGTGCCTAGCTCCCTGCCTGTTCCCCTGTCCTCACCTCGGAGGGAAGAGCTTCCTCTTCTCCTGCACGGCAGCCTTCACATTCTGCTGGTTCAGGAGGTAGCCCGTGGTCAGCACCCCTGTGCCCGCAGCCGCGAACAGTGCGGTGGAGGCACGGCCGGCCAGCAGACGGCAGAAGGTGCCAGCCATTCCTCTCTGCAAGAGAAGGCAACCCCAGGTCAGCCCACCAGACCCTGCACAGCACCAGCAACAAGTGAACCCTCACCTCACACCACAGTCCTGCAAGAGCAGAAATTTGGTTTTATTATTGGTTTGCACTTATCCAGAGTGTTCATAAAAATTGCTGATATTCACAGGTGTATTTTCCTTATTTAATTCTACTGGGATTATGTCTGGAGTATACGAAGTCTCGAAGGAGAGAGAGTTCTAGCAAAGAAAGTGGCATGTTCTGTGCACATTTTTTCCTCCAAGAATCAGAATTTAACTACTCTTGCTGGTGATAGTAAGTTCCTTAGGAAGATGTAACTCGATTCTAAATAAAGGACACAAATTCTATGATTCTACGATTCTACGAATCTAAATTTACAATTACAATTTGCGTAATTGACAGAAGCTTAATCTTAAAAACTGGACTCTGGTAAATCATCTTGGGGAAATGGGCATGGAAGATTTACAAGTAAACACGACCTTTCCCCAAGGATATGCTGTTTCAGTTGTTTTTCCAAAAGTTTTTTAAAATGTGATTCTTTATGCAATTTCTTCAACATTCTTTTGGAGGTAATAATAAACACTTCAAAGCATTTGGTTTTATTTCTAGTAAAACAAGTGTTCTAATTTCCATGTTCTAATTTTCATTGGGTTAGTTATACCCAAACCCTTTACTCCTTCATCTTTCTCACTCCTGTCTAAAGACGGGCTTTCATGACTGCAACAGGATTTCTCCCTCCCAAAATGTAGTGGGAGAATGTTTGACAGTAAATAAAAGTCAAATAAGGGGGTTCTGATGGAGATTTTCTGATTGTTTCTTTTCTGTATGTTTAGCAGATGGTTCTTGTACCTTTTCACAGTACAGTGTCCCTGTCCTACACTCCGGAAATATTTCCTTAGGACTAATCTGCACAAAACTATTGTTGTTACACACAACATCCAAGTGTCTGAGAAACATCACATGTATTTTCACAGCAGCCCTGTGTATTTACAGCCCTGTTTCACTGATGCATCTTTACAGCAAGGAATTGGCTGCCAGTCAAATTCCTGTCCTGAAAACTAGAAGCCATATAAAAATCCCATTGCAGATGATAATAGTATGACTTTAATGACCCCAGACACTCATCAGCATCTCTACCAGCTTGGGGTTTTTTGGAGCTTCTGAATCCTGTGTCACTTTAAAGGACATTGCTGCTGAATGAATAAGAGAACCCCCTCCTCACTCTGGTTTATACCAGTCTTTGAGTGGGTGTGCATTGCTGGGCTTTAATCCCTAAAGCAAACCCTCTCAGCTTTATTGTCCATTTTAATAATGTCCCTCATCACAAGTATATTTCTTGTTGGTGAAGTTATCTTCCACTGTGGCTGCATGCCTTGTCCCCAGGACAGTCTGACAATGCTGGATCACAGAAAAGGTTTCCCTTACCCTGGGACAGGTTCTACTTTACCTGACAGACAGTTCTCTGGCAGCTCTTAAAAGTCTCCAACACTGGAGACACCACAGACCGTGCAGGTTGTCTACCTAAAAGAAATAAATCAGAGTAAGACAGGCTTTTCCCCCCTCTTTTTAAAAAAGGTTGTGCCTAACTAAATGTCCCTTCCTGCAACTGAAGGTAGAACCTTCTGACTGGAGCATAGTATTACCATTGTTTATGACATGCAAAGGATCCAGGAAAGTTAGAATTCCTTATGAGAAGAAAAATATCATCTCGAGTGCTGGGGACTTTTTAGCAAAGTGATGTGACTCCTAATTCAATAAACACCTCTTGCCACAAGGGTGGGCTCTAGTCCTGAATATAAGTGTGCATAGTCCTGCAAAAGAAATTGTTGTACCTTGCACAGGTAGTCAAGTTCAGCAAACAGGTTTTACCTAATGGGGGTACAAAATTAATAAGAAACATTACAGGAAATCACTGGGGTTTTTTTTCAATTTTTTTTCTCTTCACAAAATACCATGATTTCTAAGTAATGCATTGGTTCAGAACAAGCATTTTAGAAGCGTCATTTTAAAAGAGTCTGAATGGAATGGTTTTAAAGTAAGAGAAAAACCTCATCAAAGTTCTTTTTCAAATCTGACCTCAAATCATTAACAGATTCAGCTGGTTTTTTCCCCCCATAGAAATTGTCAACCTGCCCTTAGAACAGGTTTGCACCATCAGTACCTCTGATTAAAGGAGTATGTTTTTTCTAGGAGCACTTTACCAGAAATACCCTGCTGTAATTCAGGTTTCACCACAGATCATCTTTAGGTCTCCACTGCAAGGATTTCACTTTCACCAGGGAAATTTAACCACTGCACAGCCTAAGAAATCACAGTGCACATCTTTCTTTTTTCCGACTGTCTTCCCATGTGCTCATGATAGAAAACTCATTTTCTCATGAGTGTCTGTGGTGCTGCCATGGTGCAGCTGGAAAGGGGAAAGAATATTGTCTCAAGATCAGAATTTTTTGGGCTATCAGTTTTAACCCTTGGAAAGGAATCTAGTGCTTTCCTGAGCTGACCAGGTGCACTGGAAGGAGAACACCTTCCTTAGGAAAGCATCTGTTTTGTGTTCCAAACAATCTAGAGAGAGCATGGTCTGGAGGAGATATAGGAGTTCTGAGGATTAATCAATTCCAGGAAAAAACAAAATAAAATTCTTATTTCTGTCCTATGTGTCTGTTCAGATTGACTCAGATTTGTTATTACTATTAACAGTTTGTTGTAGAAATTTCTACATGTTTTTGTACCACATGCAGCTACTTAATAATTCATGTCTCCACATCACGCTTTTTAAATCAAGTTTTGTATTTACTAATAGTGCTTTGGCACTGCCCTGAACTCTCCATTGTGTTTTATCCTCAACATCCTAACAAAACCAGAACTGTCCTTTCAAATCAGTAATGTACCAGGACCCAGCATGGGAGCAGCTGAGCATCTCTCCATTAAACAGCTCAAACATTTGGAGACCACACCAGCCCTGGGGACCACAGGTCATGGTCACTTTGGGTGCCACAGTCCACTGAGTTTAGGGGTAGTCATGACTCAGTAGTGAATTATTTCCAATCAGGACATAAATAAACTTCCAAGTAAGATTGTGTGATGGGAGTTGTCTGCAACATCAGGAACCTGTTAATTTAAGCCCGTGTCAGTCCCATAAATTGTTGTTGTTGTTTTTTTTTTTATTACTACTTTCATTTTCTCTTTAAACTGGAATGCTTCCCCATAAGCCAAGAAGTTTTCTCCTCTGCTGTGGAATTCTGAAGGTACCAATAAAACTTTCTTAAAGGGCTCCCAATTATTATTTATAGTTTTCTACTTACTTTTTATCTGTGCTAAGTTGCGCATTAATTGCACCAACCTTCCAGAAGTTTCAAGTTCTTTCAGTCCACCACAAGCTTCCCGAGAATTTGGGCTTTGTTTTAGACAGAATTAGCTGCATTTAAACATGCACTGATTTTTAGTTCTCAGTTTGTCCAAATGAGG
>JAWMRA010000090.1:7910434-7921526 GCA_035584735.1 Pseudotriccus pelzelni | reverse complement strand
CATCACTCTCTACAACTACCTGAGAGGAGGCTGTAGCCAGGTGGGGGTTGGTCTCTTCTCCCAGGCAATCAGCAGTAAGACAAGAAGGCACGGTCTTCAGTTTTTGCAGGGGAGGTTTAGACTAAATGTTAGGAAGGAATTCTTTACAGAGAGGGTAATCGGGCACTGGAATGAGCTGCCCAGGGAGGTGATGGATTCTCCATCCCTGGTGGTTTTTAAGATGAGACCAGATGTGCCACTCAGTGCCATAGTATAGTAACTGTGGTGACAGCGGATCAAGGGTTGGACTTGATGATCTCAGAGGTCCTTTCCAACCTGGCTGATTCTATGATTCAAATGTAGTAGTCATGGAATCATAGACTTGTGGAATGGTTTGGGTTGGAAGGGATGTTAAAAGTCATCTTGTTCCTGCCATGGTGTTTCTACTACACCAGATTGATGAGCAGCCAGAGAACAATGCAAATACCTTAAAATGTATGGAAGTTTTTGGCAGGTCTGTTGTTCTTAAAAATTTTTAATGCTTACATTATTTTGTCATTTTGGAAATTGAGTAAGCATTTTTTCAGCAGTCCGTGGTCACTCAGGATTCTCTGGTTTGCAATTCATGTTGTTATTGTAAAATAAGCTCAGAGCTCCTGCTCTCCCAGGACTACCCATCTTTTACTGCCAACATTTCACACTTTTTGGCCAGACAGCAAATTTTCACTTGTCTTCCTTGAAGCAGTCCTGTCCCATAATTTTCTGGCAGTAACTAGACAGTCTTTTCTGGGTTGCTTACGTCTGCTGTCCTTTCTCTCTCACTAGTCTCGCAAGTAAACGACACAGATTGCTCATTACATACTCTGTTGCTGCAGCATTTCTAATTTTCCATGCCAAAGCCCTTGCATTTTAAAATATTTGCTATACTGGAATAATGGACTAAGAGAGATAAAGAATTAAAATCTGACACCCTTGCCATGGAAAAAATATAAGGCAGTGGGAGATTAGGGAGTCCAGGTAATAGCTTCCCCTTTGAAAATGGACAGTGTTGAACTATTAATCATGATCTTTGTCCTCTTCATATTTCTAAAAGAATTGTATTTGTAAATGTTACACAAAAGGTGCAAAAGCATTCAGGAGAATGTTACATTTTTGCAACTGTGCAACTTTTGAAATGGAAACAGAGAACACTTGTATTTTTAAGGAGAGAAAAATGTATTTTTTGTAAATTACCACAATGTAGAGTACGCTTGCACTCTTCATAGAGAATCATCACAACTCAGTCAGGATCAACTCTGAAATGTAAACTTTAGTAAAACTAGTTGTAGATGTTGCTTAATGTAGATATAAGTCTGATGACTCCTAATATTTTCACAATCACATAAATTAACCATCTTTTATTTAGCACAGCAGTTATTTAATGGGTACTGTGGCAGGAACACAGTGAGTACAGAACAGTAACCCAGAACTGTAATAACAGACTGCTGCCACTCCTGTTACAGCTCATGGGCTTGATTCTGATTTTAATTTTAATTTAATAGGTAGTCAAACAAAACTTGGTGTACATAGGCTGTTTCCAGTAACTCAAAATGTTTAATCACTCCCATGATGCCAAGAGAGGTTTTATTAATCCCTTCTGGGCTGTTCAGCTTTTCAAACACAACGAATTTTCCCACTTATACATCTCTTACTGACTTCATTCTCTAGGAAACAACCTCTATGAAAATTAAGTTAAGCCTGTTACATGGCAAAAAGGGAATTGATTTGACATCAGGCAGTTTGACATGGGTACATTTAGCTCTTGAGATGAAGTATTCTTTATTATTAGCATGTAGTAACAAAGCAGTTTATATATTGTTTGCGAAGTGCCCTCACTTTTTCCTTCCTTCCTTCCTTGCTTCCCTTCCTTCCTCCCTCCCTGCCTTTTCTTTCCTTGCTTCCCTTCCTTCCTTTTCGACCTTCTCTCCACCCCACTTTGTCTTCCTCCTGCCTTTGTTTCTTTCAACAATTTCCCTAGTATGTTCTGCATGTATACCAAATTCTTCCAACATTTTTCCCACCTGGCATCTTAAAAGACACTCCGATCTATGAAATTCCACCAACCACTCAGATTCCTTCCCTTCCCTCCTCTGCAAACAATTTTATATTTACAAATCAGACCCACAGCCCCATTATGGTTTACAAAGGAGACCAACACAAAGAACTGGTGGCTCTTTCCATGCACGATTCACAACAAATAAATAAATAAATAAGTATCTGTATGAAAACACAAGTGGCTTAACAGAGTCAATCAACTCAGCCAAGCTGCTACTGTGACAAATCAATCCAGGGTATGTGTATGAGAGGGAGAATACCTGTGAGTGCTTAGAGACCCAGTGTCGCAGGACGTTGAGGACGCGGTTCGTGGCCGCTCTACGTATGATGAACTCCTTGTCACACGTGCGCTCGGAGTTGTTAAACCCTGCGTAGGAAAAAAACACACTTTGGAGTTCATGGAGGTGGCAAAAATTTCAATAGGGTATGAGAAACTTTGGCAAACTCAAAGCTTATAGAATATCTGTGGAAAAGAAGAAGAAAGGTGACTCCCAGGCTGTAAAATGTGGCCATTAAGACTGCTGAAATTCTGCAAGATCAGTAGAACACAAGATGAGCAGAATATAGTCTTGCCTCTCATAATACAGACTAATACAGACACCTCCTTGGGTAAGCATTCAGTTTTAGAAAGATGAAGAATAATAGGCTGTGTCACTAAATATCAAGGTCTCCCTTCAGCATGGAAGAAACAAAATATATTTATAAAAAAATAAAGTGAATTAAAAAAAAAAATTGTTTGTTTGTGTTCCAGTATGGAAGAATTTTACAGTAAGAACCAGGACTAGACCAAAAATAGGCCTGCAATCAAGCAAATTACAGAAAATACATATGATTTACAAAAGGGAAACAGGTAAATTTCAGAACTGGTAAGAGCAAGGGGAACAGAGTAGTTTAAACAGAGAGGAGAAAAACATCAACATAATTAATCTTCCATCGTAAAAGCAGTACTGTACAGGCTCTACTAACGAACACTGTTCAGGCAAATTATTTGGTTTTTTTTACCACGAGTATGACAGGAAGGTGGGAAGGTATAAAGGGAGCACATTTACAGCCAGTGCTGCCTGGAAACAAATACGTGCCAACTGCAGCATTTCAACAAACAAGGAACTTTCCCCCTACATTCACTTTATCTCTTCTTTCTCTTTTCATTCTGCTGCAGTTTGAACATAAATAAAATCTGTAAGATAAAATTATGATTACACTACTTTAATATCAATAAGATTACTACATTAAACCCCTGAATTTCTTTTAGAAAATGGTAACTCTGAAGATACACTTGAGAAGTTTACATTTTTAAAACTTTCTGTTAGATTTGATCTTAAACTGTGCTCTCTATTTCACTCGGTACAGAGACCAGGAACAGCTGGAAAGACCCTTCCGTGTGACCAGTACTTTACTATTTTTTTGGCATAAAAGCTGTTTGAGAGCCTATGTATTATTATAAATAGCAAAGGCAGATTAAACTTCTATTTATTCTGTGATAAACCCATTGGAGGTATTCTAAAGGCAAGTCTTAGTTTTGCTCTATTTTCATTAAAGACAATCCAGAAAATCCAAATTGCTGCTCTACATTTTTGGAAAGATGAACTAGAAAGGAAATGTTTAACTGCAGTCTTACATCTGTTACTACCAGTTAGACCCCAACCCCCAAAAGTATTTTCTACACTTATGCTCATGGGCATTTTTTAAACTGTGGCATTTTACACTGTGGGTGACATGTAAGATTCAGTATCAAACAATGAAGCATTTTCAGGAGTTTCACTGCCTATAAAGACAAAAATAAAGAAAATCTCTGAGGCTTTTCTGAGTAAAAGGTAACACAGGCAACATTTTGTGTGTTAATTTTCTATGCCTTTCACAGTTAACCTATTGCAGAAGCAGTTAGGAATACACATTATAAACTGTTCAATTAGTCACTTAATTGCGGCAGTGAAAGTCACAATGAAAATTACATATTAAAGCAGCAAATTCTTTATCAAGGTAACATTAAGGAAAAGAAGTTTCAGTGAGCTAGAAGGAAAAGAGAGAGAAGCCTACAGAGATAGTTTCCAGTTAGCTACAAAAAGAGTAAAATGAGGAAAGGAAAAAAGTAAAGCCTCCAGAGATCACTTCAGCAAAGTTTTACAGTCCTCAGAATTTCATCAGTTTTGAAGCAGTAATTAGCTTTTTCCAGAGAATGAGCAACACATTCACTCTGATCCATATTCTCAGTACTTAATGTTGATTTCTTGAACCTATAAATGGAGATCTCTAGTGGTGTAAGAAAAGAACTCAGGTGAACACAGATGCACATGTGAATTTAACTCCAGGAGGGTGATTCATTGCACATCTTCAGGTGTAAGACTTTAAATAAATCAGCAAAATGCATTATTTTTTCAAAATAAAACTGGAAACCTACTAACTCCATTCTGATCTCATTCTTAAATACCAAAAAACTCAGAAAGATGGGATATGTTTCCTACTTCATAAAGCATTTATAATGTATTGATCTTTATACAAACAAAAAAGAATTCAAAAATCCTCAAGCAACACTCACCGTCCAAGACTTAAACCTGCAGATTCATTTTGAAGAAAATAATATTTATGACATTTTCTTGTGGAAAGGGAAGGGAGTAGA
This sequence comes from Pseudotriccus pelzelni, assembly GCA_035584735.1. Classification (NCBI taxonomy): domain Eukaryota; kingdom Metazoa; phylum Chordata; class Aves; order Passeriformes; family Tyrannidae; genus Pseudotriccus; species Pseudotriccus pelzelni. The sequence continues at coordinate 7,916,836 of JAWMRA010000090.1, read as the reverse complement.
ATACCCAGTGTTCTCTGACTTAGAGTCCTCTCATTTGGATGCCTGGCTTTACCTCAAGGTTTTACGTCAAGGTTTTACCTCAGGACTTGTTTTGAGTAATAGCAGAACCCAGATGGGCGCCAGATTCAGCAGCTTTAGCATCAGCTCAAGAGCGTTTGGTTGAAGATAGAGCCAATTATGCTGAAGAATAATACAGGAAGTCCTTGGATCTTCCTTAGGCAGCTGGATTTTTTCACTAGAACCATAGACAAGAGTCACCATTTTTACCTATTCACCAATATATCAGAAGACTATGTGAGTCTTCTCTATGTGAGTAAAGTTATGCATAGATATGTATCAGGAAATATATTCAAAACTAGCATGGCAGGTCCCTTCCAGTCAGTACAGCAACAGCTAAACTCCCAACATTTAAAGCACTGGATTATATCACTCCTGATTCTATGAAATTATGTCATATTATTAACCTAAAGAAAAGTTGGTCAATATTAAAGGTGAAAGGAAAAGAAATCTCTAGTTCTGACAGCCACTGAACAGATCTTTTCATTAATCAAAAGTTGAAGACATGTATGAGAAATCTACTCAAGGACTGTGAAATTGCTCAGAAGACTGGTGTTAATTTCAGGGATTTACAAAACTCAGTGAAAAACAGAAAAAATGTAATATGAAAACAAGTAAGATAAGTAAGTATTGTTACTTTTTGCTCTTCTAACTTCGATAAAAAGCTCTAAAGAAAATCCTAATAAAAACTTACTGCCCCAGCTGCATTAATGTAGAAGCAGAAACATGCAAAACCAAGTCCATGGCTAGCACTGGTTTTGGTCCTTGTAACTTTCAAAGCCACATGGATTTTGGGACAGAAACTGCAAAGGGATGACTATGGAATAGGATTTGGTGAGGCCACTACAGACGTTCTCCAAGTAGCATCAATGGACTTTAATGGTGCCACTGGTGTTCCCAGCACTTTCCCATTGCAAATTCCTGCTAATGGTTCAATTTATTGCTGCTCCTCCCTCCTCTCTCTGCCTGCCTAATCCCCTCCTAATACCACTCCAAACAAAAACCTTAGCCACCATGACAACTGCAACAATTACTTGTGCACAGACCACTCATTCATGCATATTTCAGAGTGCACAACCTGACTGGTTCTGAAGGTTCATGTCACCATTGATGGATAACCCATGTGTCACCTGCTGTCTACACTACCAAAGGTGTCCACAGACTGGAGTTGTGAGCCAGGGCTCAGGTGCTGATTTGCAAGGAACAAGGATTCCATCACACCTTTGACAACATATAAGATAACAACCTTCCAAACAGGTTCAATTAACCTTTTAGTAGTGCTGCATATACTCTGTTACTCCCCACATACTTTTCCCACCTATTCTGGGGCTAGGAACAGTTTTTAACTCTGCTTATAAAGTCCCTGAGGTAGTATTGTTCCTATCTCTGACTTGCCTTGGAGGCACTTTTAGCTACCTAGGCTATACATCTCTGTGGTTTGAAACATTACAAAATATCATAGAGTCACGTAATCATTTAGGTTGGCAATAGAGCATCAGGTCCAACCACTCACTTCCCCAGCACTGCCAAGGCTACCACTAACTGATGTCCCCAGGTGCCATATCCACAAGGCTTTTAAATCCCTCCAGGGATGGGGACTCTACCCCTGCCCTGGGCAGCTGTGCCAGGCCTGGACAGCCCTTTTTGTGAAGGAATTTTTCCTGCTATCCAATTTAAGCCTCCCTGACACACCCTGAGGCCATTTCCTCTCATCCTGTCCCCTGTTCTCTGACAGCAGAATCTGACCCCGCTCTGCCTCCACCCTCCTGTCAAGGGATTGTAGAGAGTGAGAAGGTCTCCACCGAGCCTCTTCTTCTCCAGGTTGAGCTCCCTCAGTCCTCTCCACGTCATTATAAATCTTAAGAGTGCACACTGACAGTAACTAATTTAATTAGGATTCTGGATGGACCTGCCCACACCCAGACCCCACAATGGAATAACCTGAAGCACTCCATGGTAAATATCCGTTCCTCTACTAAAGGAAGCAATCTTTCCACATTAGAAATATCAGCAGTATTTCTAATCATTAATCATCTTAGCAGGCAGCTGCTTCAGTAAGTGCCACTTTCAAGTAATGTTTTTCACCATTATCTGTTGAGATTAATATATACTGCTTTCACAAATAGTATCTGCACATCATGGTGATGCAGAACTTCCACCACAGGCTGTCAAACACGACATTAACCTGCCAGCATTCCTAGTTTCACTGAAATACCTCTTTCAATATTATTTAATCACTCTGTTCACGTATTTGTCTACATTATGTTATACAAAATGCAGTTTCACCTTCACATGTTTTTCTTATGTCTACTTTAATAAAAAAAATAGTATTTTTATAGCTTCTGCTATCACCAAACTTTAAAAAAATAGGTGCTGAATAGACCTAGATCTCAACACCTGTGGACAAAACCAGATTAAATTACAGCAATACCTTATACATAAGACCAGAGGTACATTTCAGTGGCAGATGTCATTATCTATTCCATTCATAAGCAAAACTGATGCCTCCAGGTAGGATGTGACAGTGATTCCACCTTTGGAACTGCAGCACTCGGGACCAGATCCAAACATCTCATCACATGTCAGCATGAGACAGACAGCAGACCCTCCTCAAAAGCTACTAATAAGTCCCTATAGCAAAATCCTGCCCTGCTTTTTCTTGTTCTACTGGACAAGCATGACTCTATCAGCAATTTACATTATCTCACCTTTAAAATCCACCTCACCCAAGAAGAATGTTTGTATTACATTAAATTCTGTACTGGATACTTTAAAGAAATTAAATGTGAGCATTTGCTTTTCCATTTCGCTCAAGTTGTCAAAAATTTTCACTCTAGTTACAGCAACTGTATTCTCTGCATTTTGCATTTCTGCATCTAGTGGAAGGTGCCCTGCCCATGTCAGGGGGGTGGAATGGGATACTCTGTAAGATTCTTTCCAACCCAATCCATTCTATGAGTCTAAGATTAATATAGCAGCAAGATTCCTAACCACAGTAATTACCTTGACAAAAATTTTGATACATCCTTTTGCAAGGATTTATCTACACAAAAAGAACTCTGTTCACAAGAATTAGTGGTAAGTAGTTTGAAGTCATGAACAGTTTCTGATGTCTTTCTCAGCAAAAAATCTCCTTAATTTCAAAATTTGATGTGTTAGTTTCAACAAACTACCCTAAAATCGTACCCTGAAGCTGTGCTAACACCTAACATGGGAGAAAATTACACTCCAGCCTTTGGGGAGGTCCCAGCAAACACCAGAGTCCCAAGGAGGTGGAAGGAGAACATTCATGGCTCACCAGACAGATGGCAAAAATCAAGAAGAGTCTCAAATGGAATTCTGTGTCTTGTGGGATTTTTTTTTCTTTCTTCTCATAAATATGCTCAAGGATTGTAGGTCAGTTTCACGATTCAGCCTGGCTTGAATCCAGAAAGCTCAGGCTTAGGAAACATCAGTGCTACTTTCTGACCTCAATAAAGAATAAATACAAACCCCAGGCTTGGAGCAGAACAGTTTTCATCCACAGATTAAAACTGAAAAAGCTTCTCCAATATATGCAGGACAAAAGGAAAGCCTTTCCAATACATAAGCAGCCTAAAAAAACTAATTTTTTTTTTTTCTTTGACATGGATGTTTATAGATAGCTATCTTTATTGGTCACACATTCTCAAGCAAATAATCGGGTTTCACACATTTTACAGATAAGTGGCAGAGAGTATCTTAATCTTGATAAGAAACCTAAACCACCAATGTTTCTGTCTTCCTTTTAATTTCTTTAATTATGATATCGTGTTGTCATAGGTTAGCCAGCTGAAGAATGGCAGAGCTGGAGAAGAAAACTGTATTAACTGAGATGAAAAGAAGCGTGAAGATGATGAAATTCCATTCACTGCATGGAGTACAGCATATTTGATCAATAACACAGTCCTTCCTTTTTTTTTAGTTATTGTTAAATCATCTTAGAGGTCTTTCCCAACCTAAACCATTCTGTGGTTTTCTGTATATAAGCAATCTGAGGCCTGAAAGCAGGAGCTATAACATCGAGCCACAACATTTTGGCTGTCTCAGTTTATAAGAGTGGAATATTTAATTGTTCATTTTGTCAGGCTTTGAGTTTGTTTCACAAAGGGGTTATAAACTCACAGAGTCAGAAATGACTACTGAAACCCAGAAGAAATCCAGAGTGCAATACATTTCAGGCATTTAATTTCACTTTCACTGGTTCTTGGGACATATGAAATCATTTTGTTCTAGGAAATATGCCACTGAAAATCCCTGCTGTAACCACCCACGTCAGAAATAATTCCAAGTATGTATTTGATTCTTCCGCTTAAAGCCTCTGCCACAAATACTATCTAACTATCAAATGAAGTCAAGGGATTATAGTCTTAGTAAGGTAAATCCCATGGACTCACATGCACCAGCTGATGTACAATAGCGTAACACAGATATAGTTGTAGTGACTGTGTTTAATTTCTGCAAAATATTTAAGGGAAAGGTTGGCAAACTATTTTTAAATGACCCTTGCTTTAGAAAGGCTTTTTCTAATCAGAGAAATATAAAGAACACAGCACTGAGATAAAGCAGTCATGTCACGATTATGTGAACTTGAACTAAATCCAGCAGTCTAAAAATATATCAGTCCATCAAAACAATTTTAGTTCAGTGGATGGGAGAGAAAGGCAAGTGGCTAAAGAATACTTTCAAGATCAAGATACTATTTTCTCACAATAACACCAAGGTTGCTCTGATAGTGATGATAATCTATGAGATTATATGTTTATGACATGACTACTACAAAGAATGAAATTATTCCTTTTAACCCAAAGAAATATTCAGATCTGAAAATTTGTCATTTAAAAGTTCTAAAAAACCGGGTTACTGCTATAGATATAACTAGCACACAATCTTGAGATTTCTGGGGTTTTAATGGAGATATTCTCTCAGGAGACCACATTAGAGTCTCACTGTTGAAAAAGAAACCCTTAAAGATTGCTGAAGACTGACAACATACTTGCAGTTACAAGTTATACAACTTCTTACTAAAAATCAGTAACTCAAGAGTAAAAAACCACAAATAATCTGCATTTTTAAAAGCTAAAAGCTAAAATTCAGAAGAACATCCTATTCTTTTCTTAACAACAGCAAGGAGAGAGAAAAAGGAGCCAATGTCATCACCAAACCAAATTCTAAATTTTGGTGCACCCGTATACATCTTCAAAATTGTGTTTCTCTGCACGCTACAAGCTGTTTGTGTGTGCATGCATGTGTAAACTCCCAAGTCCAATTTTTCTAGTGAAATCTTAGGCAAAACCACCCAAATCTTGTGCCTTTATTTATAGATGTGTCTCTAGGAAAGAACAGATCCTGAATTTCAAAGGCTGTTGCTGCCAATTGTGTTTTCAGATTTCAGAATATCATGACAAATGTGCAATGTGACAGCAGAACTTTTTCCTATGACTTCTATAAAAGAACTATTGGGAATGACTGGCAAAGAATAAAAGCCTTTTTCAACAGCCTCCCTTAACAATTATACTGGTGACTCTTTAGTACACCTCAGATACCTTCTTTTTCTGCTGCAGCAATGTTTGAATTATCTTCCATGAATAATTACAAGAATGGTAACACTGCAGCTGGTATTTCTTTGAATTTATTAATCAGTCAAGTGTGTTTGCCTGTGTTCCTGCTATGTCTCCTCATCTTCGGGGAGCATATAAGCAATTTTTACCTGCTGATGTATTTTTACATTGCAAATGATCCCTGGCTCTTGATTTCCTTAATTGCACATCATCTAAACTCAAGACTTGCTCTGCCATCAGTATGAAGAGTATAGCAGATCTTTATTGCATAATGCTCACAGTCTCTTCAAGAAATATTCAAAGTAAGCTTTCAGACCTTCAAAATGCTTAGTGTTGCCCTACCACAAAGAAAGACTTAAAATAAAGTCAATATACAGCTAGAAAATTACAAAAAAGTGGCTTTTGAAAATTTTACCTTTGGTTCCTCTGGGCTTTTTAAGTTAAAGGAAGTAGTTTGTGAAATTATTAATGTTATTTTAAATATTAATATGAAGAAAGGTTAAATGGAAAGGAGGAGATAATTGCAAAGAGCCAAATGTATCATTTTTTAAACCATCTGTGAACGGGTAGTTGACTGTCAGGCAAAACAAAAATTTGGAGGATGCATAACAGGCACCAAAAAATCTCTGAACAAAACATCCATCTCTCAAGCAGCTTCCAGACCATTTAGGTCTGGGCCAGAATGGAAGCCTAAACAAATACTAATGGTTCAAGCAACACTTAGGATCAAGGGGAAAAAATGAAAAAAAGGGCACCAAAAACTCCT
>JAWMRA010000090.1:7851336-7862652 GCA_035584735.1 Pseudotriccus pelzelni | reverse complement strand
CCTCATGTACTTCTTTGCTCTAGCATGAGTTCCTAAAGCTGCAAATGGAGTTGTCTCTGTTTCTCAGCAATGTCCCATAAGCAGCAGGAATTTTAGATCTCAGTCCTTTTCCCTGCTGAAGGGAGAGAGAAGGAGAAGGGGGGGAAGAAGCTGCCTCCCCCCTTCGCCACTTCGTTCTCTCACCGGCTGCCAGCTCTGACCTTGAAGGCTTCGTTATCTCTCTGGCTGGAATTCCTTCTGCAACAGTCCAAGCTCGCTTTTACAGTTTTTTTTCTTCTTCATTCTGTTACTCATCTGGTCAGAGAGGCTTCAGTGCTGCTCCTGCCCCCGGCCCAGGGCCAGGGGAGCAGAGAGGCCTGGCCCCCCACCTAGGGGGGGCCTGCCACGTCTTCTCTCTTACATGGCTGCCAAGATTCTTCCACGTCACCCACCTTCTTTTCCGTTTCTTCTTGAAGATGTAATTGGCAAAGGCGTCACCTAAACTCCTGATTGGCCTTCGTCTGGAAATTCATCAGGACAAACTATTTTCAATCCCCAAGGAAGGGGACTTTTGCAAACCCATGACACCCCTCAAAACACAGCAGAATTTATAAGAGAAAATGAAAAATATACCTCAGTGTATTGAGGGTGAAACAGAATTTTTCATAAGAGAACAAGTTCTGGAACAAAGCCAAAAACAGGACTTCCAGATGCAGTCACTGACAGAGGAATTAGGACTTGCCAGGAATAAATCCTCCAGCCCAGAAATGCAACTTAGAAGAAGCAAACCATACGCTGCTACCCTGGATATTACTGAGAAACAAAAATACTGAAAATTCAAATGAAATGGAAAGAGATGAAAATTAAGGATGGATGTGGAACTGATAATGGGGTCCCATTAAAATATACTGGATTGAATATCCCATTTCCAGCTAGGAAGCCAACAATCTCTCCCAAACAAGGAGAGAGCACTAAGGACAGAAACAATGGGCAATGTCACAGCATAAAATTCTATAATTGCATATTTGCACCCAAATGAAACATCTATTTATCCAGAGTGGGACATGGGGTGCTCTGAGATTGTAGCATCCTTTTCACAACAGCCTGTTTATAACTTGCAAAGTAAACAAAACATAGAATAAATTTTTATGGCTTCAAAGATGTACTTGGCAAAAAAAAATTATGAAAAGCAGTACAAAATTAGACTTTCTGTCAAACTAAGCAAAGAAAAAACCTCAACTACTTTGTCTCAACTAAAACATGGATTTTCATAACTACTCAGAGGGTAAGATCCTCTGGAAAGCAATTAAGTATTTCCCTTTCCCAAATGCTAAATATTCACACAGAACAGGATGCTCCCAGGCCTGTCTTCAATTTATGGATAGTGGGAATTTTCTCAATGCCTCCTAGAATTTTTAAATAAGTTTTATCCTGAGATACTACAAACTGGTACCTTTCAAGGGCTACATAAAATGTCATTCAGCAATTCAAAACAAACACTTGAGAGAAGGGTCAGAAATGTCTTAGACCGAGCTCAAATGAACAGGGACACTGAAGAAGTTGCCAAAGCTTATCCCATTTGTCAAAAATAGAGATGAACTCAAGGGAAAAGGTCTACATCATGATGCAGACAAAATTTAATCCCTGAAGAAAATCTGTTCTGTTTTGTTTAATTAAACTGGCAAAAAAAAAATAAATCTTACAGAGTAGTCTAAAACTATTATTTTAGCTTCTTTATTTACATGAAAAGACCCAGTGGTTTAGTAACTCATTGTACAAGTCCAATTTGTTCTGCTACACACAATATAAAGCAAATAAAAGTGGATTCCAGCAAAGTAGAAAATAATCAGAGCAGAGAGGTAAACATAGTAGTGGGACTCCACTTTTAGCAGCTAAATTTCAGAATTTTTTTTGTCACTTGTTGATATTTTATTCAAGAAAACAGTATTAGAACAAGAAAAGCCATCTCCATCTCCCTGGAAAATTTCCCTAAGAAAATGAGAGACCTCTGCAGAAAAGTTGATTAAGATTATCCCCCAAATGATCCTCTCTGGGGTGCCCACAGCTCAATATCATTAGGATGGTCATTTCAGATAGGTACAAATAAAGTGGAAACAATCAAATAGCAAAAGGGATGGAGATAAAAAGACTGATCTTAGTTACCTCAAAGACCCAGTCATCCTCTGAAGGCTGCCATTACAGCTTTCTCATGGAGCCAAAATTCAACCACCCTGGCCTTGAACATCACAACTGAGTTCTTCTTAGCAAATTCAAGCTCTCAATATTTTCACCCCTGTGTTGTTTTAACACTGTCTTGATCTTCTGTTAGGTTATGCCTTGAAAATTCATGTGTGACACATTTATGGACTGAACTACGAGGAAAAAAATCTTAATCCAGTGTTATGAAGCTCTTCTTGCTCATGCATCTTTTACACCAGGCAACAGAAAAGAATCACAGAATCACAAATCACCTGGGTTGGAAAAGATCTCCAAGGAGTCCAATCTGTGACTGACTCCCACCTTGTCACCCAGCCCAGAGCACTGAGTGCCACATCCAGTCGTTCCTCAGACAGCTCCAGGGATGGAGACTCCACCACCTCACTGGACAGCCCCTTCCAATGCCTGACCAGCCTTTCCAGGAAGAAATTCCTCCTGATGTCCAACCTAAACCTCCCCTGGCTCAGTTTGAGGCCGTTTCCTCTTGTCCTGTCCCCTCTTGCCTGGGAGCAGAGCCCGACCCCCACCGGCTCCACCCTCGTGTCAGGGAGATGCAGAGGAGTTGCAGCAAGTATAAACTCATCCTGCAAAGAAGGAACTGCAGGATCCTGCAAAGAAGGAACTGCAGGATCCTGCTTCTCCTCAATGCCATTAACACAAGACAAAAAAAACATGCTCTTTTCTTCACTTGCTGTCAGTCACAGTCCACAAACAAATTGACCCAGATCCAAGGACAAGGTGGGTCTTCCTCCTCTCCTCCTCCCTCAGCTACAGAGACATGCTCTACTGAGATGGGCTGAGTTCCAAGCCTCAGAGCTGCTCAAGACCTGAAATAATGTGTTCACCCAGGCGGATACCATGCAGAAAATGGTTCACCTGTTACCACAACCCAGCAGGTGCTCTCCTGGAAGAGGACAGCGACCCATTCAGGTACCAGCACTAAGAAGAGGATGCAGATCCCAAGGCTCGATGACCAGGTGACACAAGACCTTTGGCTCCAGGACCTCATTTCACAAGCTCTAAATTAAAATCTACTAACTGTTCGTGTTCATTTTTAAGGAATATAAAGCTAAATCAGTTCTGTTTACATGGCTCCTGTCCTGAGCAATTCAGAAGCTGCCTGGTTCCTTGCGCGTTGCCATGGCACTACAGATTAGCTGAGGTGACTGTTGATGGGGGGAGGCTGGAGAAAGTGCCTCTGCAAACCATTCCACATAACTTCATAAGATGATTTTCGTTTAGATTATACTGTAAACCTTAACCATTTGCCACACAGACCTTTCCTCAGGCAAACATCACTGCATGGCTGGAAGTCCTATCACGTCCTTTTTCACAAGAATGTGTTTCAGGTGGTTCAGGACTTCAGTTTTGAAGTCAAAATTCCATTTGCTGTCCTTTAGCATCATAATGGTTTGACTTCCTCTTTCTTACATTGATTTCTATATCAGAGTTTTCAAAGAAACACTCATTTGTTCATTTGGCATATCATTAAATTCTTAATTCATATAACACATTTGTCTCTAACAAAGGGCTAATCCTAGGGCTTTTTTCCAATAAAATAGTATTCTTCCTGGAATCAATGGAACATGACTGGAATCAACTGGAGTACAATCACTTATAAAAGGTAAAGACAATGAAATAAGCAAGAATGATAAAGGTGGGTTTTCCTATAACCCCCCCATGAATTGCAAACACACAAGTAATGCATTGTAACATTTATTTCTGTTTGGAGAGTGGACTTAGGTTTTTGATATTATTATCAATTTATTTGCAATAAAAAAGAAGCAAAGGATTACAAATTGAGTTTCATACCTCGCTTGGTGAATAGCTTCTACCCACTCATCTCCATCAACTTCATCCTCACAACGGAGCTCCAGTGGCTTCTGCCCTTCATGGCCAAAGAGAACAGTGAAGTAATGCTGCAAATTAGAACAGGGAGAGGAAGGGAAGTTCAGAAACTCTTAAATAAAACAAATATATAAAATTAAGAAAAAAAACCAACAACCCATACAGCAAAAAGACCCAAAACCAAAACCACCAAAAGATCTTTTATACTCAAACCATTGTAAGCCCAAGGAAGATGTTTTTTAAGTTTTAGTCTTGAAACTGAGGTTGAAGTTAAAACTATCCTGAAAATATTGCCCTGTGTATCAAGGTAATAGCTTTCATGATACTTATTGTTAAGTTATTGTTCTTAAGCTTTCACATACAAGATAACAAAATACAATTCCCTAAACAACTCCTACAGTCAAATAAAATAGTAGAACTACAGTGGGGTGTCTATAGCTCTTTCTTGCATTTTTTCACATAAAACTGCATCTTATTCCTCAGCTTTCCAGAAGAACAAGGACCTTTCTCAGTCATCACACTCCCAAAACTTTTTTGCCTTTCTTTCAAGAAACCTCACCCATAACTGTCACTGGAACAACTTTTTATTTTCACAAGAGAATGTTATTCACACAAAAATTGTATTCTTTGATGGCATTTTGTTTCCCAAGGTGTGTTCCATAGAACACGAGGTTTCAGGGAAGTTTCTGCTTCTTTCAGAATGTAGTATTAATACTGCTATGTAGTGAGGAGGGGAGAACCCCGAGTCATCTGCCTTAAATCCCATTTCAGAAGGTTGCATATTTACAACCTTTTTTTGCATACCTTGCACACCAACTTACAGCTAGGTGGCAAACAGAATTGTTCCAACTCTGGTAAAAATAGGTGAGGAAACAGTCTACCTAAACACACACCAGTAGTTGCCACAGGTGCCCTATATGCAACCATCAGTAATACAGATGTTTCACAGGCAGCAGGACCAGTGAGGGACCTGCCCACACATAAAAACATCTGGTTATTGGGTCTGATGTTGTTCAGGAGCTCTTCTAGCTAAACCAGATGTCTCACTTCTCCTCACTACCTAGAACTGCTCAACTCCTCTTCCACTTGTGAACAGGGAAACAAGTTCAAACACACATGGCCAAGACTCCTGTCTGCAATATAACAGCAAATGCCCAACTCACTCCAGTCAGCCAGCAAGGTGTATAATCTATGTCATCTGCATTCTTACCTGCCTTTAGCATGTTTACAACAGTAAGAAACCTGAAGTGCTGTCAACAAACACCCTTCTTTCCTGGGGACGTCACCTTTATAAAACACAGCTGTCTCTGAGAACACTCACACGCTCGGCTCCTTTTTGGGTAATGTGAGTACATAAGAGGTCATTCCATAAAGATAAAACTATTCATTTGTGCGTGGTATTAATTTGCTAAACATTATTACACATAATACAAAACACTTTCCATGCAGAAAACCACCAGCACTGCAGGACTGCAGACAGACGCAACAGAAACAAGGCCAAATAAGAAGCAGAATTCACATTTAACTGGCTTTAAATAAGGAAGCTCAGGGGCTCAGATCCACTAGATTTCAGAAATAAAAAAACTCTAGGGCACAGATGAGGATTAATAAATCAGTAAAAGGACAATCTTATAAAACTGTGCTTTTTCAACAGTGCATATCACTTAAACCTGAATAGAATAGCCATGAATAAGAAAAAACCTTTTAATCAGGTCCATAGGATTTTCCATAGCAGTGAAAGATAACAACTTCTATAACAATATAGTGCAATTGAAAATAACCTACAGCACAGTGAAAAGTACGGCAAGATTACACACAAATGTGCTCTGTTTATAGAGTGGAGTAGTCTATTTTAAAAAAAGTATATTTAAAGAGAAATCACACTGTTCAGCACTGCATATTATGTAACAAGTTATTTGCATTTCATAAAGCTGTTGCATATAAAATTAGAATAAAGACACAAGTACAGAAGAGCACTGGATTTAATCTCATTGTGTGGGGATTCAAGTCAAAGGAAGAGACAATATTACAGTCCTCCCTACTTTTGAAGTGCCATAACTCAGACCTCTTTTGAGCGAGATTTGCAGTGATATCGTTGCAGAATTTAAACTTGGAAGTTTGCAGTTACTATGGTGATAGTCAGGCTCTAAACACTTAGACCAAGAAAATACATAAATCTAAACAAACTTAGGGGTCTACTGTAGCAGGACTGAACCCAGTGGCAGCTAAAGGTAAATTATAGAAGATATTTGTTTTCTGAAGCTACTTCTGAAATCATCCAAATCCTTCACCCTCTCAGACACTGAATGTTAAATGAATGTTGCTCATTTAAAAAAACTAATTTACTAAGAGAAAATAAGATGGTATCTGTGATGCACTATTACATTATCCAGTAAAAAATGTATGTGAGGGGGCCTATATATATAATTATATGGAGATATATATAATTTTAGCACTGCCATTCAATATGAAACAGTGCAGCTTCCACATACTGCAGTACCATACAGGTGAAAAACACCCTTCTGCATACACAGTAGTTTCTTGAAGTGGTAACAGTAAATATTTAAGAATTATAGCAGATATGTACATCAACTGCCCTCATTATCATCATCATCATTCATCATGTCTGCTGGATTAGCACTTGTGTTTCAAGTTCGGTCCATAGTTCAGCTGGACAATTTTGTTATCCCTGGACTGATAGAAGATAAGATGAACATTCTGTATTTTGACATAAAAAAAAGGAAGTAATTTCATTTTAAGGTTATCTTTTCAGTATTCAGGTGCACACAAGCAATATGTTAAGTCTTCATTTGAATAAAAAGATCTTTGGCTGAGTTCTCCAAGGTAAAGCTTGGGGAAAAAAAGGAGAAGTTTCAAATACCTGGCACAGGTATGAAGGCATGACTGACATGTAAGGAAAGAACAATGATTTAGGGTTTATCAAAAATATTACTGTGTATCACTCCTCTGACTTGCACCCAAGGCTAATCGCTTCCTTCCTATGACGAAAAGGAAAGACTAAGGAATGAGCTGATGGGCACCTCTGCTCCAGAAACAAGACTGGAGCAAGATTAAAAACCTGAGTGAAAGAAGTCCAGTACCAGAGCACACTAATTGTGACTCTGGGCTCCCACTGACGGCAGCTCACACCGTAACTCTGCCCTTGTAAAACTGCCCTGATGGCAAATTCAAAATAAGACAGCAAAAGCTCTGAAGGCAACATACTTTCCAAGGAGAAAAACAAGAATTATCCTGGTTAAAAAAAAAATCAATCTAACAAACTCCCATCAACAAAAACCGCAACAAACACACTAAAACCCAACCAACCGACCAAAAAAACCCACAAACAACAACAACAAAAAACCCAACACAAATGATAACAGAATGTAACAGAATGTAACACTACTTTTAAGACCACTGAGAAAGAGCTTTCACCAACACAACCACTCCTAAAACTGAATTTCCTGGCAGCAAAATGATGCTCTCCTTGGACTGTCCAGGGCATCTGCTGTTTATGACTGAAGGTCACACTGACACAGCCAGCACACTCTCCCAGGCACGGGGACAACCCACAGTTCATTCTCCTCCCTCCACCTCACATGAAACCCCAAAGGATGTCTCTCCTGTCCCTCACCTCCCACCCATGTGTCTCCCCTTGGTTACTCCTTTTCATAGCCCAGGACTTGTAGAAACTCAAAGTGTCTTTTTTCATTTGTAAATTAGTGGTGATGCTTTGAACAACCTGTTACTGAAACACCAGAGGACCAAGAGGACCCAGTACTTCCCACAGTGCTGCTGCTCCCTATCACAAGTAGAGGAGCTGCTCCCCTGGACAACAACACTGCTTGACAATTCTACTGCAGCTCCTGCCTTCAGCTCCTCCTAAATTTGGTCAGCACCAAATATCCAAATGGAAAAGCTTACCCTGGAGAAGGGATACCTGTGTCAACAATGGTTTTGTTATCTTATTCTCTCATCAGCACATATCAACATGTAAATTGTGCTTCCAAGGATACCAAGGTGACAACTAAGTTGTGTTGTATTGTGGGCCTGCAAATGATTATACTGTGGTAATAACTACTTGCACCTGAACTACTCTTCTCTAGACTTTTCTTACTAAACTTAGTACAAATTTAAAATAACATACTATAAAATTACCATTTTTAAAACTTAATTGTGATGTGACCTCGTTAGATGCCATTTCCTGATTTTTCAGTGATTTATTGCACACTGTTGTTGTTTTCATTCAAACCAGGATTTTGAGGGTAAGTTAAAAAGAAAATTCCAAGCATCAGTATTGGTGTCTCAGTTTAAATGAGACACAGGTGTTTTGCTGGGAATAAATTATGAGGAAGACCTAAAACTCCTCCCTCTAAGCGATTATAAATCCGAAACTAAGAGACTTCGATTGAGGAACAGTGTGTGAAAGCAAAACTAAAATTATAGCAAGGTAGGAATAACAGCCCTTTATTAAAAGATATATACGTATTGGCAGAAACAATGAAAGAACACAAGTAAAACACCCAAACAATAATCCTATACCCAGAAACAATCCCCTTCAAGACAAACAAATAAAAATCAACAGTGAAAACAGTTCAATTTTCACCCTTTGGGGCAATTATAGCCACAGTCAGCAGGAGGCGCTGTTGAACTGCTGGAGATGTGGAACCTGCAGTTGTTTGAGTCAGTTGGCAGGGGGCGCTGTTGGATCACTGGTAGTCACCACGTGAAGTCTCCCGAGTGCTGGAGACAAGTCGAACAATGGACGTCCTCCCCCCTCACCGAAAGGAGGGAAGGGAAGGGCAAGAGAAAACATGGCTCCCAAACACTGGAGAACTCACTCTTTCCTGCTGGCTGAGATGCACAGTGATGTGGTTGTTTGTCCCTTTCTGATGGAAATCCAAGCAAAACGCTCCAAACTGCCGCACAGCTCCAAAGAGCGGCAGTCCCAACAACTCCAGCCACTCCCCCAGCTCCAGTTACCTCTAACCTCCCTCCCATCTTCCAACTCCTCCCCCGTTTCCCTGGAGACAAGGTGAGGCAATTAACATGGGAATGCAGCCTTACTAGCTCTTTTCTTCTGTGCCACTTAGTCTTCTGGATGCAGTCACCTTGCCCAATTCCCATCCCTCCAACACAGTGGGCAGGGGAAAGGGGAAATTCCAGCATAGCTCCAAGAACAAACAAAACTATGACAGAAGTTCCATTCTCTCTCCGGCTGGAATTCTTTCTGCAGCATGTTCTTCTTTAAGTTTTTTTTCTTCACTCTGTTACATGTCTCGGTCAAGGGGGCTTCAGTGCCACACCTGCCCCCGACCCAGGGCCAGGGGAGGAGGGAGGCCTGGTCCCCCTTGGGGCCTGGTGCCTCTCTCCTACATGGCTCCTAATTTCATCTGCGCCACAAGCCTTCTTAAATATGTAATTGGCAAAGCTGTTACTAAAACTTTTGATTTGATTTGCTCTGGAAATTCACCTGGAAAAAACTATTTTCAGCTCCAGGAGGGGGGAGGCTGTTTTGCAAATCCACAAGAACAACCTGTCTTACTGTTGAAAACTGAGGCAAAGAAGGTGTTAAGTACCTCAGCCTTTTCCTCATCTTTGGTGACTATGTTTGCCCCTATGTCCAACAAAGAATGGAGGTTTCCTTGCCCCTCCTTTTGTTATTGACGCATTTGTAGAAGCACTTCTTGTTATCCCTAATGGAAGTATCAACATGC
This sequence comes from Pseudotriccus pelzelni, assembly GCA_035584735.1. NCBI lineage: Eukaryota > Metazoa > Chordata > Aves > Passeriformes > Tyrannidae > Pseudotriccus > Pseudotriccus pelzelni. Next base: position 7,852,891 of record JAWMRA010000090.1, on the reverse strand, counting down.
TTGTCATTCTAAGCAAGGGCTCAGTGTTAAAAATTATAATCTTCCTATTTCCTGAAACTTGATCTAAGAACATTCTGAAAGGATAGCACTCCTTTCTTCTGAAGTACAAAGAGTCAAATCAAGAGCTGAAAAGTCTGAGTCACCATAGAAAAACAGAATCACAGAATTATTTAAGTTGGAAAGAACTTTAAGGTCGAGTCCAACTACACACCCAACACTGTGTTATGGTTTAACCCCAGCTGCAACTAAGCCCCACACAGCTGCCTGCTCTGAGAAATCATTTCCAGAGTTTCCTGTGGCCCACCCCAGGATACTCTCCCACAGGTCCATTCCTTTCTTGTTCCAAGGACTTCAGAGCTGGATTCAGTACTCTGGCTTCTTCTGTGTATATTAAATGCCCAAAATGTTATATTTATGGGGTATTCAACCATGTACCTCACCTTCATCTTCCTATCTGAAGAGCTGTCTCCTACTGTTCTAAAATGTAAAGTATGTCTTCACTGACCTGATCTTAATTTTCTTAAATCTGACATTGGAAATGAAAAGTTTGATACTGGATAGTCAGTGAAAGACAGGTCATAAAGAGATATTTATTTGCTATAGGAGGCCAATACACTGCACAATCTATTGAAAAGTCACACTCTTCCCCTTTTCTCTTCCCCTTTTCTCTTCCCTTCTTCTCTTACAATCCTTGCAATTGGCTTACTTTCACTTTTGCTTAACCATACTCCAAGAAAGTACAATATGTTGATGGACAGTTTACAATATTATAAGCAGCATGACTTTATTCTCATGTGTTTTGCCTGAGAGGGTATTTATTGTTCAGGTCTCAATTTGTTTCTAAGCACACAGGTAGGACTGCTTTCATGTTGGCTATGGATTTCAAGGAATGAGGCCTCCAGCCACTAGATAGCCACCTCACTAACCTTCAGCTTCTGGATAGACATGGATTATCCCTAAAATAATTCTCCTTAGAGTTCTCTGATATCCAGACATACCCTCTTGAAATTTTCTCAGAAACCTTTAAGACAACCAATACCTTCAGGGAATCATGCCTTTAACACTGGATATGCTTCATGCAGAGTTTGCAGAATTCATCAAAAGTGAGCAGGTTTTGATGAATGGAGGAGATTAAAAGGGTAAGATGTACACTCTGAAATTTACCAATCTGTGCAAGAGCTAGCAGAAAAGGACATTGAAGCAATAGATAAGGAATATGGAGAGATATTCCCATAGGTCTCAAGATCAGAAGGAGCTGCAGAAACTTCTTACCTTGAATCAATATTCAAAATTATTATACAAAATAGAAAATATATATATTGTTTCTCTTTTTATTTGTGTGTGCATTTCATATTGTTTATATATTTTAAAAAACAACCGCTCCAAAGTTTGCAAGATAGATAGGAACTCTGAGAAGCCATTTTTTTCTTTATTTTTCTATTATACATTACATCTCCTTCCTATTTTGTCCCTCTCCATTTTTCGCAGACCTGAATCAAAAGAATCTGTGTAATAGTTCATGAGATTTCATCACGTCTTTTGTCTTTATGTTTGA
>JAWMRA010000090.1:7840790-7851236 GCA_035584735.1 Pseudotriccus pelzelni | reverse complement strand
GCAGCCTTACTAGCTCTTTTCTTCTGTGACACTTAGTTGCCTGGATACAGTCACCTTGGCCAATTCCCCCTCCCCCCAACACAGTGGGCAGGGGAAAAAGGGAAATTCCAGCATAGCTCCAAGAACAAACAAAACCACGACAATCGGTAAGAATGGAAACTACAGATGCAAAGAAGTGGTGAAAAATTTGTCTGTGTACCAAGATTGCTACCAAAAAAAATTAAGAGCCTTAACAAAAGCCTGTCTTTAATGTGAGGCATGAGGAACCTTAATCGTTTGCCATGTTTGCTACCTGGTGTTTACAAGGGCATGTAACAAACCTCTGATGCTGAAAAACATGGCAGAAGTGATTAATTACAATTTAAAATGACAAGCTAAAAATATTTCTTGTTCTTGACTTCTAAAGACATTTTAATTTCAGAATCTGGAAGCCTGTATGCAATCTGAAGTGTTAGTAAATTACTGGGCAAAAGAGAACAATCACTGCAGCAACTGAAAACTTCTCAGTAGTACCAGGAAGAAAAGCAGCAAACTGCATTCTAAATCAAAGCAACTTGTGCTACTCAAGAACACATTAACTCATCAAGTTTTCAGATGTGTTCTACTGATAGTATTTTATCCAGCTTCTCAAATGCAAAACACGACATGTATTCTGTATCTCTTACATCCTGGGGAAAGGGAAGGAAACAAAGGAAAGAAACAAAGGGAAGGAAACTGCTTGGTAGAAGGCAGAATCTCTAGAAGTGAACAAGTGCAAAAGGATGAGGGTATCGAGGTGAGGGAAATGTTTGGGGGAGAAATCAGCAATCCCTCAGGGAGAAAGACTGTTTACAAGAGTGTAATGATAGGATGAAGGGAAATGTCTTCAAATTGCCAGAGGGCAGCACTAGATGGGATATTAGGGAAGAAATTCTTCTCTGTGAGGGTGGTGAGGCCATGGCACAGGTTGCCCAGCAAAGCTGTGGGTGCCCCATCCTTGCAAGTGTCCAAGGCCAGGTTTGGATGGGGCTTGGAGCAACCTGGGATAGTGGAAGTGTCCCTGCCCATGGCTGGGGGTAGGAGTGCATGGGTCACACAACCATTCTGTGATTCTGTGATCACTGGATCAACAGCTTGTTAGTGGGAAGAAGAGTGTTGTACCTTGAGCCAAGGGCGGATAAACGCATGGGGTGAATTTTCCTACATCTTGAGACTTGCTGTGCCACTGCCACTGAGAAGAAATTCATAGCCCATTGTTGATAAATGAGCATGAGAATGGAATAATGACAGGAGTAGCAACCTTTTAAAAAGTTTCTAGGAGATCTACCGAGCCAATACACCAACTGGTAGAAGCCATAATAAGGGCAGGATTAGTGGACATCAGAATTAATATGATGTACTTGGGAACAGTCAGAATGGCTACTGTAAAAGGATGCCATCTCCTCTAAACCCAGAGGAGTTTTCAGAAGGGGTCAACAAGCATTTGGATTTTGACAATAAGGTTTACTAAATGCTTTTGACAGATATTTAGGGAAACACTTAAGCACCCAGGTCTTACAAGAAAAATGTCCCTCCATGCATAAAGAAATAGAAAAAAACAGTCTGATCACAAGCTAAGAAACAGAGTTGGAATACTGGACCATCTGTCAGTTCTTGCAGTACAATAAGGTCATCAAAGGACTTCCTCAGGGAATTGTGTTGGGACTGGGACAGGCATTACCAAGGATGACAAGTTTGTTAATTATTCAAGATGGTAATGATGACAATCTATTAAGAACAAATGCAGACTCAACACACCCGAGTTACTGGAGAGAAAGATGGCAGATGAAATGAATTGTGCACAAATGTTAAGTGACATGTGTGAGGAAAAGCATTACAAGCTTCACATGTGAAAAGATAATACCATTCAGGTAATACCATTCAGGAGTAAGATCCTGGAATAAATTCCATGAAAACACCAACCCAATGCTCAGCACATGCCAAAAAATGACAAATTGGGGTAAGGGATGATTGGGAAAGAAGCAGAACAAAGAAAGTGGACAAGGCTTTTACACTATGAAACATCCTTAACACTGGGAGTAGCTTTGGACCTCCCATGACAGAAAAAGCAATATAAATTGGAAAAATTTCAGAAGATAAAAATGGCGTGGAAAGGCTTCCAAGTGTTCAAACAGGGTAAGTCAAAATTTAAGCTGAGACTCTTCCATGCAAAGCATGGACAAGAGATGATGGCTTTGAACTGGAGGAGGGTCAATTTAGATTAGTTATAAGAAAGAAGTTTTTTACTGTGAGGGAGGTGAGGCCCTGGCAGAGGCTGCCCAGAGAGGTGGTGGATGCCCAATCCCTGAGAACATTCAAGGTCAGGTTGGATGGGGCTCTGAGCAACCCGATCTAGTTGGTAGATGTTCCAGCTCACTGCAGGAACATTCTATGATTCTGTGAAAGGAACAGCTTTGCGGATACAACACAGGTTTACAAAATCAGAAAAGATATGGAATGGATGAATAGGGTTCCACAAGTGTATTTCTGTTCTCATTTAAAAAAAAAAAAATTTCTGTTAACCGAATGTCACAGGAAACAGCTTCAAAACAAATAGAAGAAAGTGGTTCTTCATGGAACAGGCTGCTGCTGCTCCTTGGCAAAGGAAGTGGTAAATGCAGTGACAATGGGAGACTGGAGAGCTCTGGGCAACTGAACACACAGTATTTACATATGAAGAATTCAAACAGTTCTGAAGCTAAAAATAACTGGAAACTTAAAGTCATCTCAGAGGAGAGGGAAAGGAAAGTAAAATACGCACCTGAATTTATGCCTTCCCCAGCATGTCCTCGTGGCCAAGGTGCAAGACAGGTTATTAGACTGGTTGGACCTTTGGTCTACCCAAATAGTCATTCTCATAGTCTTGCAGGAGCTATTTAAACTTCCCTTGATGGGAAGAGCCTTTTAAATCCTTCCAATTGCTTTGCACTTTATTATAAACAAGATATTTGCATTAAGTGCTGGCTCTTACCAATTGTCTGGGGGGTTTCTTCCTTATTTTGGGTTTGATTTTGGGTCTTTAAAAAAAATAAAGAGGCAATTTGCAAAACTGGTAGAGAGCCACTGGAATATTTCAGGTTCTGTGTTTCTTTGTGGTGACACCTTAGGATTAAGGGGGGTTTAAACCATATTAATATTATGCGACCTTCCCTGGCAAGTAGAAATCTAGTATCAAACAGAAATACAGAGAAGAAATTTCTAGAGGTAAATAAGAATAGGGTTTTTATCTGCTGAGAACACACTAGAAGACATTGATTTGGATTTCCATCTCCCACACTTTGGAGAGTCAGAGGTGGGATTTAGGGTCTGCTCTGGCTTTGGTTTCAATCTGGACAAATAGATACTACTTTATAGTGGATTGCAGAGAAGATGGCTTGATGTCTTCTCTCTAACCAATATTGGATTAATCAAGTTTCAACCTGCTCCATAAAATCTACTCTGACATTTGACAGTGAATCGCCTTCCTGAGCCATCCTGCAAATATTGCCTGGGCCGAGAACAACAGGATTCTGAGGCAATTATATTTAAATATGCATACAGCCGTTTTTGAATTAAGGAGATTATACATAGATATACCTTGTTTTATAAACTCTTAAAAAATACCACACCCAATCTGAATGCAAAACAGAGATCAAGGAATACATAAACATCACTGAAAACCTTACTTCTCAGGCAACTCTGCTGACTTGCATCAAAATTACACCAAATTACAATGGTTATAGCATTTGTTTTCATGGATGAGAGAATCAGGCTAATATAGTCCCATCTGCTCTATTTGCATTGCAGACCATTTGTACTTCAGCAGCAGTTTATCAACAGGGAAAAAATTCTACCATATAAAAGGGAATTTCACTAAGTAAAGCCTACAGGAAAGAGATACAGCACAGTAAGTGCAGCTAAATTATTCACAAATAATAAACTGAACACAGGTACCATCATCTCAAAGTACATTTGACACTGTCCAGTGGGAATTTCCTGCCAGAAACCACAAGCCACTTGCTTGTTAGAGACCTGAAAGGCAATGATAGTTTATTCACAGTAAACACTCATAGTGTTCCCAGAACTGCTGCCTTCCTGCACATCCTCAGCACCTCATCCCACGTGAACTGAGGTCTCCTGAGACTGGCTCTGATACATCTTTGCATCTGATTTCCTCAGGTGACTGATGCTGTGCCCTGAAGATACTTTCTACTGACTCAATTCTTAAAAAGGGAGAAGTATTTTCTATAAACCATAGCCAAAACAAACCTGCCTAAACCAGGAAATGGACAAAATTGCTCCGAACACCTAATGGTATACGTAGGTATCCTTCTTACCACTCTTGATACCATTCCTAGGATACTGATTTTCCCAAGCACTTTGAAAAGGATACAGTACTCAGGTCTGCAGTTCATACTTATCAGTAGAACATCTAAATTTTAGCTACCACTTACTGTCTCAGATCCCTTCCAGTCTTCAGTATCCTTATAATATATTCCTCATGCTGGCAAAGGAAAAATCACTTCTTGGGAGACAGTTAGTTTTAAACACAATTTAAGACATTTTCAGGATACATACTTGTATGTGAAGAGTTCAAAATATGGTCAGGTACATGTTGGAACCTTGATCTCCTGTGGTGAAATGTTTGCAGTGCAGATGATGGAAAAGAAGTACGTAAATCCCATTATCCCTCCTGATGACCTACTTCTGCATTCTGAGTCTCTTATTTCTTGTTCATACTCCCATTTCAATGTGTCAGTAGCTTCCACTGGGGCCAAATTTTTGGAAAGGAACAGTCAAGTCAGTCCAATTTCTGGTCTGTTCTCAAGCATAGCACAGCTAAAGAGAATCAGGACTGCAGCCCTAGCACATAACTAAGCACAGTGCAGCTAGATTAGTAGAAAAATGTGATGTTTAAAGTGACGAAGGATGGACTGATGGGGGAAACAGACAGAAGAGACCACAGATAGTACTGTAATCAATGGCAGTGTTATATGTTTTTCAGGACTTAAACTTTCTGTGTTTTGTTCTTTTTTTTCTTTTTTTTTTTTTACCCTGTCTCATTAATTCACCAATCTTCACAACCCTGACCTTTCTTCATGTACTGACAGCCATTCCCTCCTTGCCCAAACAACAGCCAGAATCCCTGCTATCTAGCCTTCTCCTCTAAAACCCAAGTGATACAGAGATCCTCCATATCAATTCAGCTATAAACTATCTCAACATTTGGTTTATCCTGCAAAATCCCTGTATTTAAATTAAAAAAATCAGACTTTAAAGGCCAGAAGGAACATTTATAAATTTCTATTCTGATTACTTATGTAATATGGACCAGAAAAATCTCTCTAGAGAGCTCCTGCAAACACAGGACCAAGGTGAGACACACACGCTCCTTCATCAATTCCAACGTAATGAGAAACCCTCCTGAGACCAGGTTCAGTTGTTCTAGATAATACATTACCCTCACTGCTGAAAATATGCGGCTTCATTTTAAAAAATGAATAACAGGTAAATAATGAAATTGTATAAAGAGGCTGATTTTGAAGATTTCATCCATAGAGTGTGCAACGCAGGAGCGGAGTCTGGGTTCCTCAGTAAACACCAGCATATATGCACAAAAATAAAAAATAAACCCCAAAAAAGGTAAAAAAGGTATACCTATCCTAATTCATGCTCACAAACTATTTCTATAGAGCAAGTAATTTTGAAGTATTAATTTCCAGGAAACAGATTATTCGGCTGGCTTCCGAATTATATTCTGGATATACGCAAACACCAGATTTGACATTTTTTAAACTCTTTACAGACAGTAACTAATCTTCAAACTCCTCTACAAGGTAAGAATTATGGTGCCCATTTTAGACACAAGGATATGTGCAAAGATGCCCAAATATAGATCTACTGAAAAGAGTTCAACTCCAGACTGCTATAAACAGAGCTTCTCTCCTTGAAGTGAGCCAACACACGATAAGAGGGAAGCAAGAATAAGAAGTCATCACATCCTAGACCTTGTTACATCTGTGTTATATATAATAACTTCTATATATAAACATTTTCAGAAAAAACCCCAAATATTCAAAATTTCAAGAAACTGCAGTATCTGCTAAATGAGGTAGAAGACTGGAACACTCACACACCAGCACCAGAGATTGCCAGGGCTCTGATGGAAAAAAAGACCACTGCAAAGAGCCACATAAACTGTTTTCATGAAAACTGAATGATTTAATGGGAAAATGGACCTCCACCTTCCACTTGCTCACATTCCACCAAAGAGAGTACTGGCTGAACTGGACTGAACTCAGGAGGACTGGGAAGGACATTCCAGAAGCCATGAAACTCCACAGAGCTGAACACAGTGCTCTGTAACCATATCTCACACAGACACAAGTTCTTCATTAAAAATACATTTCCCAACCTTGTCCCTAAGGACTGTGAGCAGAAGAGTGGTGCTCAGTGATTTAGTGAACTAGAATTCCATCTACTAACACACCTGGACATTCAAAGCCACCAGGTGGCAGTTTGGGGTACTCTACTAAACACCCCAGTACATGGGATTCACTGAGATATACAGAGAGATAAAATGTCTCAGGACATGAAAGACCCAGTGACTGAGCCCTGTCATACCTCACTCACTAAAAAATGTTTGGATCAAACTTCTGTGACATTTCTGCATGCACTCCTGAGACTGCTATCCTTTAAATTCTCTAAATTTTTAATTAAAAAAAAAACCCAGACAAACAAAAAAACCCGACAAAACCCAAACTAAAACTAACAAAAAAATCACAAACAAACCAAACAAATCAAACAAAAAAGCACCTCACCTTGGCCGAGCAACAATTAAGATGATTCAGTCCTTACGACAATCCTTCCGTAATCCTCAGGAGCATTATTTCAACTTCTGATTGTCCATTGTCAAACTCTGGTTTTGTACAAGGATTCACCGAAATTTCCTTAACTGTTGACATTGTTTTAACAGTAAGCCAAAAATACTCCAAGCAACTAACCCACCTTGCATATATTAACAAAAGTCTCACATTGACAAGAGCGTTATAGCCACCAATGTTTTATATGAAGGGTAAGAACTGAATTGTACTACACTAATGAAGAGTTGAAAATTAGTTTTCAAAATTTGGTTGGAGATGGCAGAAATGTGTTCATGGTTCGGGTAAAATAAAAATCATTTCAGGCTATAAAAGCAATAGAATTACACATGGAATCCACGTTTCATAATATTTGCTGTCAAAGACCCACTTAGGCATACATTTAGTTTTCAATAATTTACCCAACTGGAACTACATTACACGTTTTCTTTTCAGGTTTTTGATAATGTCGCTCAAATTACATTAGCTGTGCTACACTCAAGAGATTAGTAACAGAGACTTTGAAGTTTATGCAGTGTGAAGTCCTTAAGCACGCAGCCATTATAACTGATTTTACACCCAAATTAGTGTCATGCATATAGCAAAGGACATGTTGAAGTTCCCTTTGTAAGTAATTCAACAATTACTCACATTCCCTAGTAATATGATAGAAGCATTTCACATCTTTTAGAAAATGGCTGGGTTTTTTTTTCCCTACAACTTGGTTGTGAATGCTCTGGTTTTAATCATGCTTGTCATTCCACCACTATTAATCAAAGAACAAAGTTTGTATGAGAAAGTAATAGGAAGTTACTTGGAGTAGAAAACAAAATCTGTTTCTTACTCATTAAATACATTTCTGTTCACACATGGCCAGGATTGTGCTGGACCACTGTTGATATCCACTGGCAGGACCTTCTGCTCGTTCAAACACCAAGATCAAACACCTTGACTTTCGAACGCCTGAACGTGAGATGTGAAAGGGGCTTAAAGCAAATACTCCAAGAGGAGTTACAGAATCACAGAAACATGGAATCATTTAGGTCAGAAAAGGACATCATGTCCAAGCTTTAACCCACCACTGTCAAGGCCACCACTGACCACGCCTCCAAGTGCCACATGCACATGACTTTTAAATCCCTCCTGGGTTGGGGACTCACCTCTACCCTGGGCAGCTGTACCAGGGCTTGACGACCTTCTCAGTGATGAAATTTTCCCGGTATCCAACCTGACCCTCCCCTGGCACAGCTTGAGGCTTTTTCCTCTTGTCCTGTCCCTTGTTCCCTGGGAGCAGAGCCCAACAACTCCCTGGCTCCACCCTCTGGTGGGGAGTTGCAGAGAGTGAGAAGGTCCCCCCTGAGACTCCTTTTCTCCAGGCTGAACCTGCCCAGCTCACTCCTGGTGCTCTAGACCCTTCCCCAGCTCCATTGTTGAACTACTTTCAGGCATCCATTTACTGATAATACACTTATATCAACTCCTTTTCACCTGGAGCTATAACAACACAGAGCAATTTCTGTCATGCTGGTTTTTTGCACAGTGTCTTTACAGAAGGATTAGTGATAGAAAAGTTGAAGAAGCTCTTTACTCATGCTAGGCATGAGTTTTCTTTTTATCTGATTAATATATTCTGGCATAGTGTTAGTTAATCCTGATCTCTGGAAGCACCTTTCTGGTAACTGAGAGAGTTTCAGATGTTCCAAAACTCCTAGGTGACAGCAGCATTTGTCACTACTAGTTCTTCTGAGATCATGCTCAGGATAAGGTTTGATTCCCTAAGCAATGCAGCTTGTTAGGGCATTTCATATTACATACATTTAAATAATACCATTTAATTCGTATTATTTTATGCCAATTTCTTTTACAGACTTTCTGAAACACTTTTTGCAGTGAGTTGACAATTATCAGTGCAGGTCTGTAACAAAGTGGCAAGGGCAAAGCAGGGCTGTGTTTCAAGAATTTTGGGTGTTCTCAGTCTCAGTGACCATGGTCAGGTCACCTCTTCCCATAGGTGTCCTGCACACTCTGGACAGCGGCAAAGCCTAATCCTGCTGTGATTTGACATGTGATTTGAGGATTTCAAAGCATGGACATGATGGTCAAATGTCACCTCCCTGCATGGCCAAACGTGACAATGAGAATCAAGAGTGATTCTGAGCTGGTATCACCATTTTGGGGAAGATAGAATTACAGAATGGAGAAAGTGGGGACAGAAGAGTACAGGCATCACTTTAACTCTCCGGGAAGAGAGCAAATTGAATGCAGAACAATGGGATTTTCTGTTCATTTTCCACAAAGAGAATATTTTATGTTCCTTCTTCTTATGCAACCTCAAAATCTGTTTTCTATGTCAATACGCATCCCCAGCAGCAATAGCTTTCTCCAGCTAACCTGAATAAATAAAGCAATTTTGATCTCCTGAGGGACATCATCTTTGAGCAGGAAAGCCTTTCCATTGTTATTTCACAACAAATCCTATGAAGCCCTGCCTTGAGAGGTGCGGAACAGCATCCTCATCTTCCTTTTACAGTAGGAAAACAGCCAAATTTACTGATTTCTTGCCAGTTTGACAGTGATGCACAGTTCATTAGGTCTTGAACTTGCCATCAAAGAAACTTTCAAGTGAAGATCTGCCTTGCAGTGCATTTGTTTCACAGCTCTTTTCATAACAAATTGCTGAAAAATCCAGAACAGCAAGTAAAGCAAAGTGACCAAACCAGCTTCAGTTTAGATACAAAGAAAATTATTTTGGGGGATGTTATTGCACCTTCTTTTAGTGCTGCCAAAAACAAGTTTTAGAAGTTATGATCTCTGCCCTGCTACGGGAGTTTCATTAAACTATATTAAAGATTCATGGTTTTTTTGTAATGTAATAGTAAAGCCTGAATGATCAAAGAAGTATTCACATGGCAATTGTAAAAATTCAATTTGCTTCACATTTCTTTTTTCCATTTGGACATGAAAGTCTCACTTTTAACTGAAGTTCCTTTTCCTGTCACACAAAGCATATTACCTATCTTCTATTTTAATTTTAACCAAAATACATTTTCCTTTTTTTTTTTTTTAATATACACACAAAAACCCATCACATCTTTAAGCCATCAGTTTCCATTAAAACATTTGAGAAGCAGTTTATCACCAAGAGCTGCATTTAAATACAAACAGTTCCTGTTGTTTTTTGTTCTTAACTCCCTGGAATGTAGTGTGGGAAGACTATGTCAGAAATTCAATTTATCTTTTCAAAATCCTCTCATTTTTTTCTTGAGCTTTGTAGCCCACGTGAATATTACCCTTTTCAAAGGCACAGAAATTTACAGCAGTGGGTAAGGATGGAAAAGCTATCCAGTTCTGCCGCCAATAATAAGAAAAAGAGGCATTGTCTGTATTAACAAAACCATAAAGAACATAATTTTCTTCACTAGCAGGCATAAAAGGCATAATGTAAAAATATAGTAGGAAATCAGTTACAGCTTTCATGTCAGTTATAAGCTTCAACCAGTTTCTTAACGAAAACATTTTTTTTCTGAAGCGACAAATAAAATATTCTTTAAGTCATCTTTTCTTGAGGAGTATTTCTAAAAAACCAAAA
>JAWMRA010000090.1:7827881-7840780 GCA_035584735.1 Pseudotriccus pelzelni | reverse complement strand
TTTTATCTACACTAGAGTTGGGCAAGGGAGGAGTGGGGAGTAGTAACAGGGAAAAAAGTCCACACCTTTCTATCTTATGGAAAATTCTAATGTTTTATCAATCAAGAATTATGTGAAACATAAAATCAAAGCAAAAACCCAACACTTTGTGTAGATTCAACCAGTTGCGATGGACTCACCAAAACCTGCCTTGTTTGAAGCCTGTCCCAGATCAACCTGTACATGCCTAAAAGGGACTGCAATGGGGTGTACTCCTTACCCTAATTCTGCAATGGGTAGAAGCCCCAAGGAGCCAAGATATACAAGAAAAGGTGAGAGAGCTTCTTTGAGCTACCACAGCACTAGAGACCAGCAAAGCTTAATGCAACTCAGTTCTAAGCCAAACATTTCGCTGTGGGTCAGTGGATAATTCGATTAACTAAATCAAACCAGCTGCTCAATTGCATGGGGGGAAAAAATGTAGGAAATGATGAGGGTTTTTTCAGGTCTTTCAGAATGACCTTTTTCATGCAAAATAATTTTTTAAAAAAGTTGAAGACCACCATCCAAGGAAACCCTCCATGGATTCCTACACTTCTTGCCTTCATTCTTACAGTTCTATTTCTGACACCTCCTCTCTAACTTTTCTAATGTAAAAAATTAATAAATTTCTTTGTTCTATCAGTTGCATAAAAATAGAATACTACTTCTATTGCAGGAGTTGTAGTAATTACGAAGATTGCCATCCTACAGCCTGACACTGTGTCAGAAAGATAACCTCATTCAAGTTTCTTAAAGAGGAATGAGAAACCCACAAAGCAATTTCTGTCAAGACCTTAAAATTATCTTTCCCAAAGACAAAACAATGCAGAAGTGCATTTGACAACTGAAGCAAGAAGTTCTGAAGTTCCCATTTTGAACACAACGGGGGAAACATACCGTCTTATAGCACTGTAGGTTTTATTCCTATGTCAAAAAAAAAAAAAAAAGTGGCCTAAGAATCACATCAAATTACTCTTTTACTACAGAAATATAAATGATGTAGCCAGCTACAGTAAGGGAGAAAAATGAGTAGAGGAAGAATACTGTTCAGCAAAATTCTGTCTTCAAAGTGACATTCCCATAACTACCATCACATACAGACAGGTTTCCATCCAGGAGTTTGTAAGGAGGTTCTGTGGGATCCAGCCACAGAAAACTGACCTGGACAACACTACCCAAAGCACAGGTACTGCTCTGATCTTGGAAATTTGGAAATGAAACCTTAAATTATGCCTTAATTCCTCACTGCTTAAATGCTGTACAGAGCTAGCAGAATGCTCATCTACAACCCTCAGCTGTGGATGAAACAGGAGGGGTGCACAGAGAATCACAGAATCATTCGGAATAGACCTCCAAGACCAGCAAGTCCAATCTTCAACCCAAATTTGTGTGCAGATGGAGTGATCTAAGTCTTGTGTGATCCTGGGAAGAAGATGCTGTAAGCAAACAGCTCAAGTGAGAACTTTGACATGTGAAAGCTTGTTTCTCACACACCTCAAAGGAACTTAAAAACACAATCAGTAAGCATGAAAACTACTTTAAACTCCATTGACAAGATCCAGGGGATAATTTTTATTCTCTTCCCATTTCTTTTCTTTAGAATGAAACACTGTTGACTCTGTGAACACAAATTACAGCTGTTTCTCAAAAACTGCTAAGCAAAAGCATGTACACAGCAGTGTTATAAAATAATTTGTGCATAAACAGAACACTGAACATGGGCATGGCAGATAGTCACACATCGTGGTTATGCAGTTTACCATCCTGGCTCAAATAAGCCACCTGTTATCCTGTCTGTGACCATAGCCACTGGCCAGTCCTTAAATGATTCAGATAAACTGAGAAAAGCAAACTGTTCCCAGAATGGGCAATAAAATCACAAACCACAACTCTTAGTGTCTGCTGTCAGTGGCTACTCTGTGATCGAGATGCAAGAGTTATTATCGTTCAATAATTCTAAAATAAAGTCATGTACTGTAACAAAACACAGTAGGCAAATCCTTTACTTGCTCCACCAGTGTTGAAAGGAGATTATTCTTTTCTGAAGAGGTAGGTACCTAATTTTTTTTGCAGTGCAAATAACTATATGTACTTGTCGATCATTTAAAAAATTATGTTTTTCTATTACAAAAAAAAAGAAGCTTAAATAGTTGAACAAATCTTCACACTTAAAGGAGTGTTACTTCTCTCTACACTTTTAGAGGCTTGTTTTTTAGATATTTCAAGTTACCACCAAGACCTATCTCTTGTAAATATTTACATCAGATAATTGTTCAAATTTCCACAAGTGCAGTTCTATACCACTGCTCCAGCTAAACAACTACCATTTAAATTTGTGATGGTAAACTCAAGAGCAACTTGTTCATGTTATTCAGCAATAATGTCATTAAGCTAAAGTAGTTATATATCAGAGTCCTAATAAAATCAGCTGCCAGAGAGTTCACAATATAACAAAGTGACAGATGTCCCAGCATAATTTGGGGCTTGTGTACAGGAAAACACTAAGTCCTGCTAAGAAGGTCAGTAATCCAAATACAGCTATTTACACAGATAGATGGAGAGTTGCAATGAAGATCAATGTGCTTTCGTAAAACACTCACCATACAGCTCTATGGGCTCCACTAGAGTAATTAAGGACAGTGGGTGTTTAATTCATAGCAATCTGTTCTTTCATTTGTCCTGCAATGGTTGTATTATGAACACCAGCCTAAGACCTTATCACCACTGAAATAAGTGGAAAAACTTTGACTAAATGCAGAGGAATCCGTGGTCTTCAATTGTGACCCTGATTTCACCTACACTGAGATTAAGATAATGCAATTCCAATTTCCACCACACATTCTTCTCAGCAACTTTCTAGACACTGATAATGCATCACATGCTGAAGGCTCTCACATACCGCAGAACTGGGTTTTGGGCTCAATCCCTTCTATGTTCCACCTCCACTCTTCACTGTCCTCACGTTAAAGGGTATGCAGCAGATCACATGATGTGCCCAATTGCAAAACTCTCAAAAAATACAGCCAAAACTTACCACTCATTATTTATTCAGTATAAAGAAGAGAAAACCCATTATACCAAAGTTTTTATCTATTACCTCTGGAAAAAAACATAAAACACGTGCAAACACAGATCAATAGAGGTGTTATAATTATGATGCCTTAGAGAATAGAAAACTTTCATCTTATATCTGCTATCCTAATTTTTTTCCACCCTTAAATATTAAAGAAAATAAATATTATAGGCTACATGTTAGTTAGACTCATAAAAGAAATCTAAGAATTGAAAACAAAAATTTGTTGTAATTTATGGAGATTTTTATAGGCACAAAAATAATTAGAAATTTATTTTTAAAATAATGTGGGAACTTCCTAAGTCAAAAAATCAGAAACTGTTTATGGGGCACAGGCACAGTTTATAATGCTGGTGTGGCAAAATCCTCTCTCTCTCTACTTTCGCCAAAAACATGGTTAAAAAGAGCTTGTTTCAGGTGAGCAGAGCATGAAATTCTTACAGCAGGTAACTGAAACAACAACATGTGAGCAGCAACCCGAGGCACCGGGCTCCTGTTGCTAAAACCACGTTGTATCATTTGTTGGGACACAAATGATCACTGTTCATTAGCACTGCAGCTAATGAACTGTTTGTGACACGGGATCACTACCACTCCAGTGTTTATTTGAGCATGTGGGACTGTTATTCAGAGCTGCAGTGAACACACAAAAGATTTTTCCAAATAATTTGGATACATAGCTTTAGAAGAGCTCTCCATTAAAATGGCAATTTTTCTTCTCAGACTTTGCCAAATGCTTTTTTGAATCCCTACATACTTACTTCTAAAGTCTTCAGTGGCTTTCTGAGGCTTGCTACACGTTATCATAAAGAAATACCTTTTGATTTTTAATCAACACCTCATTATTGTATTAACTGATTTCTTGCAGTTTGGAGTTCAAGGCAAAAACAGGAGTCACTGTGGTGATCAAGTGCAGGGCATGAACAGGCAGTTGTACTGGCCAGACTAGACCATTTATTTAGATTATTCCTTTATTTATTCATGTGTACTCATCCCTTTCCCTGCCCTTGGCTCTTCCTGTCCCAAAATGCTCATCCCTATTAAGTGCCTGAGCAGTCATCCATTCTCAATATATACTTTTATTGTAGATGGCTATTCTAAGTATTTTGTATTTTTTTGAAGTGTATAACCAAATTTGGCAGGAGTCCACTGTGAAATTTTCTTGAGCCACAAATGAAAAATCTCACTGCTAAACAAGAACGCTGCCACCATGTAGTTTTCTATGGGTTCTTTTTCAGTAAAAGAAAGGTTAAATACATCTTATGCACACACAGACAAGCTAATTTTCCCTGAAAAGTAATACCCTCTTTTGTTGTGAAACTACTGTGTACGTTTAAGTCATGTTGTGGGAAAATAATTGTTTGTAAAACTGACATATTTCTGTTGAATGCAAGGTATCCAAATCGCATAATTTGGAAAAATCTTTTGTGTGCCACTGCAGCTCTGAATAACAGTCCCGCATGCTCAAACAAACACTGGAGTGGTAGTGATCCCGTGTCACAAACAGTTCATTAGCTGCAGTGCTAATGAACAGTGATCATTTGTGTCCCAACAAATGATACAACGTGGTTTTAGCAACATGAGCCCGGTGCCTCAGGTTGCTTCTTACATGTATCTAAACACACAGGCAGCAAAGCCCTTTTTTTTGAAGGAATATTGAGAAACCTGGGGGGTTTGGAGCAATCGTTGCTGAAAATGTAAGACAGCACCAAACAACCTCCTATTTTCTTCAAGTTCATGCAAAGGCATGAAGTTCATTTCAGGGTGGGACAGTTGCAATTTGCCAGAGCCCAAGACCGCTCCGGTGCAAAGCATCACACACAGCCCACAACCACACGTTTATCCATCCATCTGTTGTTGAGCCCGAGAGGAGACTCAACTTTTAGTCTCTGGTGGTTGAGCTGTGACATAATCCAGACTCAACTCTTGCTGTTGTCAGAAGCACCAAAGCATCATTCTGTAATATGAATTACATAACCATTATGAATGGTGTGGAGTTAAACCCGACTTACAGCTCAGGGTTGATACTGCAGTGCTTGTGCCACTGCTTCAGAAGTTGCCTAGTGCTCTCTGTTCCTAAACATGTTTACAAAGGTATTCTGTGCACCACAACAATAAACCTCCTTGTCCACAGACCTCACCCAAGCACACAGTGTTTTGCCTGTAGCCCTGCAAACACAACTAAGCTCTGTCAGTATTTTTGACCTCACTCCTCTTTCAAGGAAGGAAGTCAAGAGGCAAACACTGTCTGATAACAAAAAACTGCAATGCATGACATCACTGCAGAAACATGGCAATCCCTTACATTTATTCAACAAAAACATACCCTAAAATAAAAGGTCTCCAACCATATGCAAGCATCAGTATTTAAAGGCTCTCAGATAAACTGTAGGCACTTACATTAAAATCCTGGATATCACCATTGTCTCAAGAAAACAGCAATGGCTCATACTGAACTAAGAGAATGTAGTAGTGTTTCTTCATATAAAGACAAGATACATCACCAGAATATAGGAAATTGGAAGGGGTACCTCAGAAATTTATTGTTTATTGTGCAAAGTTTTGCTGGGTAACAGAGCTGTAATTGTCAGTTATCTCATGTCCTTCAACCATCAGGACGACTCAAACAAGGCATATTTAAAGGCAGCTCAAACCATTTTCAGATCTGAGTTTGGTTGTCTGACTAGGAAACCAATTTTAATGTGAGTTTTCAATACCTTTTTTTCCTTTTTTCTTTTTTAAAATACATTAGATAACAGTATATACTTAAATTGGTCATATTATTCCTGCTGTTTGTCAGCTGGTTCTGGAAAAACAATCTGGCTTGCTAACAATGTGGCTAACCCTAAAGGAGATGTGCAAGTATTATTTTTAAAACACAACCTTTGTTAGGGATGTGAAAGTTTTGTATCAATTTTAAAAACACTGTGTGACTTTGAGTCCATGATGTGTGATGGGTGCCAATTACAGTAAAAAGGAATTTTTACTACCACATTTGGGAGACTTTGATGACAGGAGTTATGTAGGCAAACTTCATAAAATACATTTTAACTAAATACATTTAGGAAGTACATTTCAGGCTTGCAAGAAGGAGGTCATCCAAGTGATGAGAGAGGGCTTTTGCTATCTACTCTGTTTATTGTGCTAACAGGTGCCAACATTTCCATTTAATCCAGTCTGGTACGTCTGCTGTATCTTCCTGTGCCTTCCTGTGCTTACGTATGGTAAGCTAAGCACGCCCAGCTCTCAGACGCCCGCAAGCTACACAGCTTTGGCTCCTCCACATACAAGCAGCACCTTCTAATTTAGCTTCTCTGAGTAATTAAGAGAGGGCACTGGAATTGGTTAATCCTTTCTGTGCACCCAAATGGCTGCTACGGCTTTAAACACATCCAGCCTGCTGAATAAATCTGTTACTGCTATTTATTTGCTCGGGGTACTTGGATATTTTTGATGACATAAATACAAGCAATGCTGCTCCCACACCCTCCCTACCCAGGAACAGGGATGAACTCACAGGTTGCCCAGAGGCAACAGCACAGGGACATCAAGGCACATGGGGGTGGCCTGGCTCTGACCGACACGTGGATCCATTCACTGCACACTGACAGTTTACAACACCACATATTTTCTCTGTTACTCTTGGGAGAGAGCTTTAGGAACAACTAGCATCATCTGCATAATTAAAACCTGCAGCTATTTCTGTCTGTCAACGGGAGAGATCAAAGATTTCCAGCACAGATACTTGATAGAGAAGGGTCAGACAAGGAAAATAAAAGTCTATTCAGACTTTGTAGTACTAGTCTTGATGGCTGGTAGAAAAGGGTGTTATAGTCCACTGGTAGCCAGAGCCGTAAAAATTTCTTCTATGAGACAGCTTTTGTTCCACATAAACACTGTAAACAGCTCAGTCCACCCCCACTTGCAAAAGGGGTTTGAAGTGTCTCACTAAGTTACTTGTTCCCCTTTCAGACCTCAATAAAAAAAACAACAACAACAACAAAACAAAACAATGTTATGACATACTCTGTTGTGCCACAGTGTAATCCCAAAGTTGAAAACAAGAGAGGGTGCCAACAACTCCAGGCTAAAACTTTCCAACATTTCACCTAAGTAGCCTCGTGCTTCTCTCAAATAGTTCATGGAAAACTGCTGGTGTTTTAAGCTGATTTGACACACTCCAGTTTCCCAAATAACAACTGTAAATTAGCATACACTGACATTCTCAGAACATGAGTAATCCATAGTAAAAGCTGCAGGTTATACATACAGCTCATGCAGAACTGTATACTGTTATTAATAAAAGTATTATTCTGTGATAATTAATTTGATGGATTCATAATTCAAGGGGTTTAAGAGAGTAAAGAGGGCAGCCTGATTCTGATAAATGTTTTTAATTAAATGAATCAATTACATTTGAATACACTTCTTTGGAAGCTTCCAAAGCTCTCTTCCAAATATGTTTTCCATTAATTAACCACATTTCCCTCAGCACTCCACCCCACTCATATCCTTCCTGACCTGGGTGACTTAAAAATAAGCTTGAATCGACAAAGAACATCAGGAAATATAAATGGAAATGGCAGCTGATCAACCCTTAATAAAAGGTACATGGTATTAAAGCAGATCAGGCACCTGGTCCCACTTGATATATTTAGAAGAGACTAAACTCTGAAGTCACTTAGATTAAATAATCTACTCCAGTGAAATTACATCACACACAGTAAAGGACAGGTATTTATTCTATACATTTGATGTAAGGAGCACCATTCATGTACTTTTATAAAAGAAAGTGGAGTAGGAATAAAAAAACCCTCATGATGCCGAGCTGAGCTTAGCAGTGTTCGGTTTTACACAATGCACTTTTCAACAGGTGATAGGTATTCCCCAAATACACCCCAGGGAACAAAGATTAAATAAAAGAAAAAGCCATCTGAGTAAACAGTAGGGAGAAGTAAAGGGTAAGAGGAAAATCAGGCAGAAAATGGGTAAAAAAAGTGACACACACTAGAGCCAACATGAGTCCTTCTGACAGACACTTGAAAATACTAAAGCTGAACAACCACTTTGCCCTCCTTGCTTCCACCTCTATAATAAACACAGCCTGAAGAAGATCCAAAGTTATTTTACATTTCCCAGAGCAGCAAAACTAAGTATCCTGTAAATAGTATTACTGCTCAGCACAAGGAGAATACAAAGGCTGAATTACTGATATATTCCAAGTAACTTAAGACAGGGAAAAAAGGCTTCAGCTTCAGTTAGCAACGGTTATATCACATTCTGTTCATTAGCACAAAAAAGTTTAAAGTTAAGTTTATTCTAGTTGCACAATTTTTTCCTGCTACAATTTAAACATGAGCCAAACCAGAATGACTACTTAAATTTAAATCAGATGAGAAGTGATTAAAAAGAAAACAACCTCTCTCACTCCCTTAGCAAAAAAAGTAGAAAGTACATGTCACATACATGCTGCATTAATGCATGCATGCAGAAAAAAATCATATCATAAGCACAAAAAGACAATTTTATCTTTTTACTTTTTAGAAAACTCTAAAGAATTTTGAATTTTTATTATGGTTCTCAGTAACCCATCAGCTAAGACGCTGAGCCAATAATAAATTTATTCCAGAGCAAGACAAGTAAGACTGATCACTGTACAGCAACTTGAAACAATGTCCTGGCATATATATTTCTTCTCACACATGATTTTACTTCCTGACAACAAGCAGAGAGGAAAATTTAAGAAAGCAGAGTGGGAAGCCTTGCTGGTTTTTCTTGCAAAGAAAGTTCCTACTATTTGGGCCAACAGTCCTGTCTTAGAACTGAATGTCCTGGGTGAAAGTTCAATGTCATCTTTTGCTGGTCCTCGGGGCCTGGTTGTTCAAAGACCTTTCAATCCACGCCACAGCTGAGGGTTGTCAGGTTGGTCAAGCATGATTTCTTCTCTGTAAATCCCCACTGACCACTCTCAATCACCTTGCCCTCACACGTGTGGAAATGCTTTCCAGGAGGATTTTCTTCAACACCTTCCTAGGGACTACAGTGAGAATGACTGGCCTGTATTTCCCTGGATCTTCCTTTTTGGCCATCCTTGAAGATATGAGGGATACGTCTGCTCTCTTCCAGCCCTCAGGAACTTCTCCCAGTCACTGTGATCACTCCACAGTCTTCCAGGTTCACTCAAGGAAAAATTCTGGATACCACTCAGCTGCATTAAGAAATCACTAAAGAATTCTGATGGATTCAAAGACAAAGAGGTTTGTGTTCCAGAGCCACTCAAGAATTAAGAAAATTCTGAGGTTTTATATTAAAGGAGAATAATTTAGAGAAAGAAAAAGTCTATTTTTGCTACATATAACTGTCAAATGCTGACAGTGTTGTAAGGTAGAAAACACAGTAGGAAAGGCAAAAAACCCACAATTAAAAAAGATGAGGTGTCTTAGACAGTGAATGTTTTTGTTATTTTTAACAAATCTCACACTGCACCACAGGGGTCAAAAAGCAACATCAGAAACAGAAATCAGAAATGCCTTAAGAAGTACTTGGAACTGCTGTGTTTCCTTTGCAAAGCAAATCGCCTGAGTTCTTCTGGACATTATTCTACAAGCCATTTAAAGTGATCCAACATTTACTGTTACAATTGCCATAGAGCAAATTCACTTGGTCTTCACCTGAAGTATTACACATTCTCTTCACCCTAGAAATCCAAAGATGTGGAAATCTGGCAACATCAAGACTAAGCAGCCAAGACAGGAGTTAAAGAAAGGGGCTGAATCACAGAATGGACTGGGGGTGTATGGGTTCCCAACCAAGGGAAATCATCCTGTAGGAGCAAGACAGGTGAGAGGCCACCTGAGGGCAAATGCCCCAAGACTCCCAGTGAGGTTACAAACACTCCATATGTGCTCTGTTGAGTGTGCACCCTCCATAGTAGCTCCTTCAGGTTCACACCACAGCACTGTCTCCCATGACTGCTGCATGGAAGGCAAGTGCAGTGACCTCTTTCGATTTTTCTGACCACCTGTGCACTGCACCACTGTCAGAATAACAGGGCTTGGACATCCACCTTGAAAACAACCACAGGAAGTCATTGTCTCTCAGCCAAGAAGAGGTTTCCACACCAAGAAATGAGGTATGTTTCTCCTGGAAGCTATTGAAGCAGCTGGACAAGCAGGACCGGATGCATTGGAGAAGCCATGAGAAAGGACACAAATTGTGAACTAAGTCCTACACATGCCCTTGGTTGTGTTCCTGTCTTCCCTCTTGCATACATCGAGTGACCCTGCTATTATGGTCCAAAAGGGAGGAGTAGAAACTTACCAAGCTCATCCAACCCTCCCAGCACTGCACACATGAGGCAGCCTAGAAGCACCACATTAATGTTTGCAGGGCAGAAACCAGGACAGGAAGAGGAAACAAAAGCATTTTGAAATTCACACGAAGCAACAAGCACTGAAGGGAAAGGTTCAAAGATAAAGCAAAAATGCAAACAAACGTATAATAGTATCCTAGCAATTAATTTCAATTATTAAAAAGCTCATAAATTCACCCATGTAGCCTAAACAGTATTAAGAGGAACTGCTACAATTACGAATAACTTATTCACGAAAGAAATATGAGGAATAAAAACTCATTCCAATTTCAGCCAAGTGCACCAAAACCCAACTGCCTGAAATCGTAAGTTGTACAACTGAGCTCAACAGGACTAGAGAGAGCATTTTGCGTGGAAGGACAAACCTGCAAGGTGCACCCAACAGATCCCAGTGGCAGAGGGGGAAATAAGCCATGAGGTACGAGAGGAATACCCCAGACGAAAGTTTGAGGATCTGGCACTTCTCAGGTGTTGCCATGTGCTTTTCCCCTGTGCAGAAACTTGCATATGACACCTCATGACTAACGTGGAAACCACTTCTGTGCTCACCCATGGAGCCACAGATGAACACCCTAAAAGACTGCAAGGATAAACAAACATCCCCATGCAGATGGTGTCACCCATATGCCAGCATATGGGATGGAATCCCGTGTATTAAGCTGTTTCACAGAACTGCAGCACACAGGAAACTGATTCACCAGGAGGCTTATGGAAGCAAATAACCCCAAATAACTATCCTTCTAGTCTGTGTCACTCGGGCTACAAACACATGTAAGACACGCATTCAAATGTCTTTAAAAAAGAATAGAAAGAAAATACAATAGTCAAAGACGTATTTGCAGAAAGTCAATGACCTTCAGGAAAACCTGTTTAAATCAGAGCTGGGAAGAGACTTTTTCCCCTCCTTTCTGCGGAAGGTAAATTCATTTCTTTATTTCACACAGAACTACTTGGAATTACTCTGAGTTGTCAAGTGTACCCAAGTGGCTGCAGTACTTCCCTCCTGTGGCTGTCCCACAGCAAGACTATCACTTTCTGAGCCACAGGGATGCAAAGCAGCATTCAGGGAAGATCCTTTCTCTTTAAATTTCAGCATTGTTGTCTGTGGTGCAGACATGACCCCTGGTAGCTCTGCAGCCCCTCTCACACTGTGGATGACGGGGCTCTCTCAGGTCATTGCCCATTCTCCGCTGCGTAATACTGGACACCAGCTACCGTGGCTTCCCTCAGGCCAACTAGTAATGCACTTACGAAACTTCCATCTGTAGCAGGCAGCAAAATATGAGAAAAAAAAACCTCATCTGGGGCCTGAAAGCTCACACCTATCAAAACGATAAATCTGCACCAAAAGAAATTGTCTCTGTCTGGTTGTTTCCGCAATATAAATCGTGAATGAATCAAAATTAATTAAAAGCCTCATTTTTTGCAAGCATTTTTATATCAGTTTCATGTCGGTTTTTTAGTTTGGTAGTTTTGGTGTTTGGGTTTTTGCTTGTTTTTTGGTAGTTTTTGCCATTAGGTTACAAATCCAGGTACATGGAGGTGAGGAAGGAGCACTATTATTTGAGGCTGTCTGGTGCACTGTTAACTCAGCCCAACGAGTGCAAAAGCAGTGATTGCAGCCCTTTATTAAACCATTCTTCTCTCAGGAGATGCTAATTCAGCCACCACATGTAAGTGAGACATGATTTCACCGTTTGCATTATCATGATTCTTGGAAGCACATCTCCCTGCACATTAGTCAGCACAGTTCAGAAACTTCTCTTATGATGTTATTCACACGCTTCCTTAGTATTAACACACTTATTTTCAAAACAGACAATGAGATAAGAAAGAATTACTGCACACACAATCTGCACAAAACCCAGAAGTTCTGACACAACTAAATTTGGAAGAATAATGAGAAAAACCATTGACCTGCAGTATTTAAGTGGCACTTTTATTTTTCAGCCACTACATTCACAGAGATTGGTTCTACCTCTACATTTCTTAAGCCAAGCTGGGTCCCCAAAACAAGGAATGATTAGTTACTGTAAAACACCTCATGGATGTGATTTGTGCAATTTTTCACAGGGATCCCAGGCAAAAGGCAGAATCCAGACCCCACAAGAAAGTGTTCTGAATTATCACAAAATTATCTCTTATTCCTTACCATGAAATCTTCTAACATCTCACACACTGCAAATGCTCAGAGAAGGAGCAGGTGAAAACAGAAAAGCCCCATAGAAAATGATCCCTCTCAGGGTATTCATCATAATTCTTTTTCTGAACACTTTACAAGAAAGGAGTCCTTGGTGTTTCCCTCAGCCATCATGTACTTCTTGGGCCAAGAAAGCTACAACCAAAAGATCTCAGTGCCACAAACCCAGCATATAAACATGGCACCACCCCAGGAGCCCTCACCTGCCTGATCAAGCCCTAGGAATATGTAGA
>JAWMRA010000090.1:7815088-7826353 GCA_035584735.1 Pseudotriccus pelzelni | reverse complement strand
ACACCCTGGATGCAATTTTCAAAGGTTACTACCACATCAGGCTACACAACTGTCAGTGGAAATTCATAAAATGAACGTGCCTAAATTCTTAGAGGGCTCTCAAAGGCTTCATGCTGCTACTCACTACTTTCTACAGAAAGCTTAAACTGGCCTTACTAGAGTGAGACCATCAATATACATCAAAGCAAGAATATGACCTAATGAAGAAATAACTGAATATTAATAAAAGCTGTTGTTTATAACTCAACTCTTAGCAGCAAGAACAGTTTAGCCAGTGTACTAAAGCTACTTTTAGAACGTGATGGTCTTAAGCCAGAATAAGCAGATCCACCATTATACCAAATACTGTTTCACTATCTTCAGTTACAAAAATTTTTACAAAATTAGTACCAGATCAACTTTTTCTGCTTCAACTCTCACCTGTTCAGTTCTGGGATTTGTTCAGTTCCTTAAAAACTTCCAACAATTCTCTCAATATGGTCAATTAGCCTCACTAATACCTAAGAAATTACATGATGAACAACTTAGCACCTGGGAGAATACCATAAATTCAGTATTGCACTCATTTATGATATCCTTTGCACACTGAGTCCCCAATTCTCACTGGCCTGTCAACAAACTCCCAGGAGTCTAGACATGACACAGTGTCACTAAATGGCTTCCACTGTGGCCCATGACATCTCTGTTTTGTTTGGCATGTTTTTGGAGGTCAATCTGTGATAAGAACACGTAGTTACCACAAAAACATGACAAATTTTTTCTCAACACTAGACAACTGCACCTGATTTTTAATAAGGTAATTTTAATCCTTATCTGAAATCCTTTATCATCTTTTTAATAAACATTATCAGACACACAAATCAAGAAACTTTCTAGTAATTCTAGCCATAAAGACAGGAGATGTTAGATTCACCTTCTGTGTTTCACTAAAATGCCCGCAGCCAACAAACTGTGAGCCAGATTTTAGCCACTGGGTGAGCATGTTTCCACTTAAATTCTGCAAAATGACAGGGCCAAAAATCATCTGGCTGCATCTTTAAAACACTATAAACAGGACACCCCAGAATTTTACATGCAAAATGTTGTATTGGGTCTTGCTGAGCTGGAGTTCATTTCCCCATAATAACCCTCACAACTACCAATAACTTGCACTGGCAGGTAGAAGGGTGTTGATAACACACCAGTGTTTTGGCTACTGCTGAGCACAGCACCAGCACCATAACATTCCCTCCTCAACTGAGGGCAACATCCTGGGAGGGGACTGAAGTGGGCCAGCTGACCCAGACTGACCAAGGGGATATTCCATACTGTTGGGGATAGGCTCAGGACTGCAGAAGAATTCAGAGAGTGGAAGGAAACCAAAGACTTCCTTCTTGAATCTTCTGCCTGAAGGATGGTGTTGTGACTTTATCCCTGCGTTCAAGGACACGCATCTCTCCCTCTGGAGAGATGCTGGCAGCCCCCCGCAGGACTGGCTACCTGGGAAATCACTGCCCTTGACCAATCCCTGGGTCCTGGTGTTACGACCACCTTCCTCTTCCCCTGTGGGTCGTGTTACCTGACCAATCCTAGGTCCAGGTGTCCCCCTATTCCAGACTTCCCCTCTTCTGCCCTTATAAACCCACCATGTTACCAATAAAACCAGATCAGCTCTGACCTTCACCCTACACGTTGTGTCTGTGTCCTGTTCCTCTGGGACTAAACACGTGCAACTCAGGAAAAGGATCCTCTGGTCTCGGATTTTTACCCTCTCCCATAACCTGGACAGTCACCTGCAGCCTTCCTAAACTTCCAACAGGTGAGGACCCAGCATGTGACCAAAACAGCCAAGAGAAAACACCAGTAGTGTGTGGGAAATGGCAGAACAGATGCAAACACCTAATTTAGGATGGGGTGACCAGTTGCCTAGACTGTGTCGACTCCACTGGCCAAGGCTTCACTGTCTGCCAGGGGATCCAGCTCAGGTGGGGCACCTGAAGGCACAAGAGCAACACCCTGTCTTACACTCCACTACTGCACAGATACAGACATTTACAGAAAATTCATGTCTTACTCAAAGAATGTTAACTAGAGGCACAGCATTTTTAAAATGCAATCTAATGAACTAAATAAAATTAATTAAAGCAATCTAATGAGCTCGCTGAGTTCAAAAGATTGCAAAGGGCACACTGTGCTGCAGTGGACATCTTGCAGAATCTGGGATCTTGAATCACATTGGTTCAAGCCTGCGGAATGATTAAACAACAGGTTACTCAGCCATTATATCACAGTCAAAAGCCTCAAAAGGCAAAAGATGGACAAAAGTCACTGTTCCACCGTGCCACGAGAAGAAAGAGAAGAATATAATCCCAAATTCTTTTAAACAGTTACAGCATTTAACTGCTAAAACACAATCTTTTTTTTTTTTTTTTAAGAACTGGTGTTGTTGATCAGATCTGCCACCAAAAAATGCTTCCAGAAGTAAAATGAAAAATGATAATATAGCTCAGTTCAGAAATGGCAGTTTATAAACACATCCTAAAATAGTTCAGTTAGTTCTGAGCTCATGACAACCACCAAGATACTGAAATGGCTTTATCGACTTGGGGAAGCCTCTGCTTCTATATATACTGGCTCTGTACCTCAAACAGGAAACCTTATGGGATTGGTAAGTCAAAAAACACCACACCAAAACCACACTGGAAGCTCGATTGCAAGCATATATTCCTAAACATTTAGAGCAGAGGCACGGTGTTAAAAAAAAAATTAAAAAAAATCTCTGGATCAATCCTCAGCATCAGCAATGGCTGGTAGACAGAAAAAAATGGAAAGAGTACTACCTAAAATCTCATTTTCCTTCAAGGACAGGGACAGTCTGACAGCACCTTCTTTGTGCATTGGTGTGGCCGGTCCACAGTCAGACAGGAGACAAACATCAACACTGTTCTCAGTCCAGATAAAACCTACCCACTCCCCTCTCCCCCACAGAAGGTCTATGGAAGAGCACCCAAATTCATCGAGTCGAGCTGATAACCCAGCACTGTCACGTTCAGCACTAAACCATGTCCAACTAGTTACCAATCTGCTTAAATGATGAAGGAAAAAAGCCCCCAACCAACAAATCAATTATAAAAGTTAAATAAAGGAAAATTAACATAAATTAAGTATAATTATTCAGTAGGTAAGTGACTGGCTTGCTATTTTTGTGCTCAGAATTTGTTTTCATTTGTAGAAACTTCCTCTTACATTTGAGGAACTGAAAAGATTAAGCTAAGTTGGTGCAACTCCACCAACAAAGGAAACAAAATTAAACAAGTGGCAGCACAGACTATAATACCAGTGGAAGAATGAACTTCATGTTAAACTGTTATGATGTTTTATTTGAAATTTAATTTGAGTGTTCCTATCAACAGCATGAGCTACACCAAACTATGTAGGTCCTAGTCGCCTTGTACAGCCTTTGTGTGATGTTTAAGGTTGGGGCTGTGGGACACATTATTCCTACATGGTAAGTGTTTGTGAGACAGTTTTGGTCCTTATGCCTTGGGATTTATTCCCAAATTAGTTCTAACCTGTGCTTCCAGTCATTTGCTTGCTGACATTTTACCTGTTAGCTAAAAGGATTTCTCAGCAACATCACAAATAAGCCTTTGTCAAATGTCATTTGCTTTGGGATCTAATTATTATCCAATAACTTAATTACGGATGATGTGCTTCTGTTGTAATATTTCAGGATTTTATGATACCTTGCAGGGAAGTATTGAGGACTTCATCCCCTTGTTTCTCTTCAATAATATTTTGCCTCACCAAAATCTGGTCTTATTACCATCAGTCCCAACGACCTTTCAGTTACACTCTGAGATATTCAGGAGGTGCCCTTTGTTGCATTTTGCCCTCAAGGGTGACAGACACTCCAGAAGAGAAAACTGGTTCATGACCAAAGTCACTTCAGGTGGATTAAGCTGCCAAAGGTTTAATATTAAACTATTAAATGTCATCGATATTCTCCAAGTCCTGTGTGAATTTACCCAACCTTTCAGGAGGAAAGTATGTCAAAAATAAACTAGATCTACCTGTAACTCAATTATGAGCTGCACATATTCCCCTTAATTGCACAGTTACAAATAGCCCATTTGGTAAAACTATGGAAGAAACCAACATTTTCTAAAGCTAGGAGAAAATGCCTCAATTTTGGCAAAATAGCAATAAATGTAGCTGTCACATTTTCCTGTTCTTTCCTTTATTCATAAAATGTTTTCACTACCAAGGAAGCAGGTAAACACAAAGCATTTATCGAAGAGCAAAGTTCAGTCCCTGAAGAGATCAGAAGGGGGTTTTTGGTTGTTTGGTTGGGGTTTTTTTGCATTTGCTTTTTTAATTTACTTTTTTTTTTCCAGTTTTTTACCGCATATTGTCTGAGGTCAGATGGCACATTGTAAACTCACTTTTCAATTCTTCATGAAGAGAAAGGGGCAGCCACTTGGCTGCAGCTTTCCTGAAGTGCAGAGCCAGTGACCTGCTTTTCAGTTATGCCTTAAGTACAAAACAAAATTGTTTGAACCAGAGTATTTTGGTGAATGGTTGTCTAATGACAGTGACCAGACAATAGTGAGGGACAGGGATAACCTAGCAAACTAAAACAAGAACAGGCTGCCCCAAAGTTGTCTTCACACAAGAGTCTTTCACAAGAAGGCCTTACAAAAACACCACTCCCAGGATGACCAGTAGCCGTCTTTTTTAATGAACTCGTTCAGTTGAAGATATTCCATTAAAAAAAAAAAAAAAGGAAGTTTGGAGAAGATGAAAATCCAACACATTTTTTTCCTGCCAGATGCTGAGAAGAAAAAGCCATCTATTACTTCTTAAATTCTACAGAAAATTTCTAAAACATGATCATCTCTGGTGGACATTTGCACTGGAACATCCCAGGGAGTTGCCCACATGCGAGCAGTAAGATTTATGGACAATGCAACATCTGAAGGTGCCAAAAAGACCTCTCACCACTCCTCAGCCACCTGCTACATAAAACAGGCATGGGAAGGTGAACAACATGGGGCCTTTTGCCCAATAAAAGCGATTAACATATAAGTCATTATATCTTCAGAAAAAAATGCCCTTTAGATGCTGTTACCAGGTTATATATATATTAAACTATCTGAGAGGTACAGCAAAAGCTGTTGGTGGCATTTGCCTGCCTTAGCACATCAAGGAAAGTATGTAAAACAGAGAGGTTCCAAACATCACAAAATCACTGTGTCCTCTACAAAATTATAGCTACAGTAAGCAGAAAAAAAAATCAAATAATTGGATTCTGTTAATCTGTGGGGACATGGACTTAATACTGCATTTAATTTTGCTAAGTGGAAGAAAGATTACTGCAGGCAAGATACAAAGAATAGTCTCTGCTAAAATCATGTAACATTTACAAGCCTAAATACTCTAAGACAGTTATTAATAACTGCATCAGAACGTTTCCATGTATTCAATGCACAGTTATGAAGGAATCTAAACATACAGGCCTCCTCCCAATGCAGACAATAATAATAATGATAATATTTACATTCTTCTATTCACTTGTTTTCCAATAGTATTTTTTAAAAAAGTATCTGTGAACTTGCTGGATAACAAGTGCCAACCTCCTGTGAAGAACTGCAGAAAGTATGGGTTTAAGGATTTTACTTCACTTTCAGCAGAGACTACCCACTCACTGAGGCAGAGCCATTCTCTTTTCAGAGTTTTTGAAAGAAAAGCTGACATTTTTTTCCTCTCTAAGTCTCTCAGTGCCACAGTGAAGGACTTGCTGAGACCTGCGCTTGTTTACAACCCACAGTTCCTGTGGGAAGAAGCAGTTTAACCAATATCAGAAAATTTTCACATGTAGTATTTCCATGTCTTACTTTGTTGTTTTGAAACTCAGCTTCTTCCACATTATTATTCTTTCAATAAATTAATGTGGTTTTTTTCTTTATGAAATGTGAAATCAGAGTGTATAACAATACCAGTTTGGTGTTTACAAAAACTGTTCTAAATGCTGACGGAGATCAAAACACTTTTCCATAAAAACAAAAACTCCCCTCACAAACCATTTATTATCTGCAACATACTCAACTTGATCCCACATTCCCAGAATATCAACTGATTCACTTATTATGCAGTTATTACTAATAAAGGTGCTGTACTTTTAAAAGAATTTCCTTTGAAGTAAATATCCTTCTGAAGACAAAAAAACCATACTAATACGTTAGTGGAAAAGACAAAATAAGCACATTCTGTCATTGCCATTTTTTTTAAGCTCTTAGCACTGTAATATTACAGCAAATCTTATGAAGGCATTTAGCATCTTTCACGCAATGGTGGTTCCTGTAATACTTTATTCTTCTGTCATGATGGGCTGCTGGAGTGGTCTAACAGCACCAGCAGAGGTTAAATGTGGAATTATCCAACTGCTGGGATTCTTGGGAGATAACCCAAACCTAGACACATCTGTTTACGAAAATTCATTCTCCTGTGTGGAGTAGTAGAGCCGCAACATTCCTCCCACTGAGCTCTGACAACTTACCAGCACAGTTTTACCTGGCACAGGATACGACAATCAATTCCAAAACAACTCAAAACTGAAATTAAAAGGATCTGCAAGTTAAGGAAAACAAAATTTATTTGTCCTGCAAGCATTTTCCATAACCTTCATTACATAACTTGAAGAAAATGCATTGCTTTTTCAAATATCCACTCGAAGTATGCTGATGGAATTCTCTTATGTGATTAATTCTTCTTTCCCGCCCTCATTTGTGTAATTCTATAGCTCAAATCTATATTCTGTAGCTCATATCTATAATTCTAATGTCTAAATTACCTAGGTAAATAAAACCCAGACTGAAAGAGACTACTCTTTTCTTCTCTCTCTCTCTCAGAGAAAAGAGATGTGATTCTTCAAACACTGTCATAGAGCTTTTCATTTTTTCACTCCATTAATACATTTGTGTGGTTAAATCAAAGCAAATTAAATCTAGACATTAAATCTAGTATTTTTACACTACTTAACATGTGCAACACTGAGTTTTCATTATCATCTGATTGATTAAAATAACTTTGTGTGCCTCTGTTCATTAAGGTTCCCTGAAGGTTTATTACTTCACCCGTGTAAGAATATGAGCACATTTTCTGAATAAAAAAGACTGTTTAATTTTCAAATTTTTCTGTTTTCTTTTTGAGATGGGTCAGTTTTAGTCACTAAGGGAACTTCCTGTACACCTTAGCAAAGGTTTGTGTCTATATGTACATACAAACAAGGGTCATCATCATTGCCAGGCTTCACGAACGAAGATTTGGGAAGGGCTCTCCCCACGCTTGCTACAAGCATGCTGATGGCTAAACAGGCCAATGCGAGACAGACAAGTCCGGTCGCAAAAGGCACAGCAGAAAGACTCCCCAGGTGACACCGATAAGACGCGATTCTTTCTGCGTTGTCTTTTCTCCTCAAGAGTGATCCAGGATCACAAACAAGGGTACACTTTAATGAAAAATTGTAAAAACTATTAACACTCAAAAGCTTTGAATAAAGGTTTTGGGTAAAGCAAAAGATGAATATAAAAAGATATTTTCTGGTGATCTACTTGGAAAATTAAAACTAGCATCCCATGAGAGAAATGAAGTGTTCTTCTGCCTCTTCAATAGCAGCCTGCTATTGCTGAAAACCAACATAGTTCATGTTTAAACCAATGCAAAGCTCAGCTTCATGACTTGTAGTTATTTTGTCCCTGCACCACTAAATGCAATTATGAACAACTCATTCATCAATGCAAAAGCACAACTTAAGACTACAAGAGAACAGATATGGAAAGGGTTTGTTTTCACACAGCTTTCTTTATCAAGATGTAGTTTAACAACACTACTGATGAGCAAGTGTACTAAGCCAGTCTGAAGCAGGCAGGGCTTTAAACATCCATGTTTAATTTCATCTGGGGAATCCTCCAATATTCCATTTATAATGCTATAAAAACATGTTTCAAAACAACAAGCAAGACTGTGAGAGGTGCATACAACAAAACTACAGCCATCCCAACTTCCCAAAGTTCACTCGTTAACCATGTACTATCTGAAGGCTGCTGAAGCACACAAGTATTTGTGCTAAATGGGCAAGAAAGCACCAAAGGTCTCTTTGCAAAGGAGACCACTCTAGCCAAGCACGGCGATGTGCTGGGTTTCAGAGTATGGCTTTGGTCTGTGTCCTTTTCTCACAACCATCAGGAAAAGCCTGCAGGCGGCTCAAACCACGCTCCTCGCAACCATCCAAACTTCCCCAAACCTGTCTGACACCTGTTGGGTTTCTCCCGTTCCAGGAGAAAGGCACGAGGGCACGGCAGGCACAAACACATTTCAAACAGGCAGCAGGTAAGAGCAGGAATGCAAATGAGGCAACCGGAGGTGTGTGGTTGAGATACCCAATCTCTATCTACGCTGAACAACCGCGGCGTCCTTCTCCTTGGGATTATGTAATGCACGGGGAGTATTTAAACACCCGCCTGTTTGACACAGTCATGTCAAACAGATCAGCTTTAGGGAGGATCAGCTGGGGGCGGAGGCCAGGAATTCGGCAGTTCATGATTATGAACTGTCACTCCTCTCTGGAAGGAATCTCACCAAAACCTTGAGGGTCCTTCCTCAAGAACACCCAAGCAAGACTCGGCTCGGGCGTTGTGCCATCATTTCTATCTCAAGCGAGATCGGCTCCACAACACCTGCCTGGCAAAGAACCTGCCCACTGCTGCGGGATTGTGCAGGCCACAAATCAGGGCACGGCCTCGACCCTGCAGGGCAGGGGTTCCCGAGGGGGAGCTGAGAGTCTATTACCCCTTCAGAGCATCGCAGAGAGACACACAGCTCCTCAGGGAAGGGCTCAGTGACTTCTTAGAGTGTCCCTGTGCTCTTTTGGGACTTTGGCACCTCGCACCCTCTGCTGAGTTTGGTGAGGCATGTATAGCTGCACCAAAGAAGTGCTGGCATCCAGATGACACAACACTTCGGCTGTGGGATGCTGCTCTCTGGGCGCCCCACTGAAATTCGGCTTGCAGTCACTGGGGGGAAAAAAGAGTCAGGGAGGAGGGAAAAGTCATCGGAGAGAACACAAAAGCCACCAGCTTCGCTGCTTTCTGAGTGGCTGCTTCTCTTCCCAGAGCTCCGAGAGAGGGAGGAAACTCCCCGCGGGGCTCGGAGCCCTGGGTAACAGAACGACCCCTCCGGGGTGATGCGAGGGTGGCGGCAGCGCCCGGCTTCCCCCCACTTTCCCCCCCGCCTCCTTCTCCATCCCTCGGGGATGTGGGGCTGCCGTTGGCGCGGTACCTGCTTGTCCAGCGCAGCATCCTTGGCGCTGCCGGCCGAGCATCCCTTAGGAGCCGGCACCCTCTCGCAGTTGCAGCCCTCTAGCATGTACATGCCGGCGGGGCGGGAGCTCTGCTCGCCCTCGAAGTAGAAGAGCACGTTCTGGTAGAGGGCGAACCACTTCTCGTGCCAGCGGTTGGTCTCCGCCGTCTTCTTGCTGAGATAGCCCCGCTTGGTGCCCTCCTTGCGGGCCAACAGCGCCAGGTACAGGGCGTGCCCCTCGTTGTACCGCACGCTCTTCTGCATCGTGCCCGGACCCGCGGCCGCACCGCAGCCTCCGCGGGCGCTCAGCGGCTCCGCGGCCGCTCCTCATGGGCTCGGGCAGCACCGACGGGGCGGCCCCGGCCCCGCGCTCCGCCCGCCCCCCGGGGGCCGAGCCGTGTGTCCCCCCCGGCCCCCGCCCCGCCCCGCCCCGCAACACCTCCCACCGCCCCGCAACAGGAGCCAGAGCGGGCGCCGGCGGCGGGAGCGGTCCCCGGGCAGTGACGTGCGGGATCAGCCGTAAATCCGCTTTGGAGAGCGATTTAAAGAGCAAAGTCGCCGCCGCCGCAGCGCCCAGGTCCCTGCCCCCCTCCTCCCCTCCCCCATCCCTGCATTTCTCTCTGCCTGCATCCCCCTATCCCTGCATCTCTCCATCCCGCTATTCCTCCGTCCCTCCCCGGGGGCTGGATGGAGCGGGGCTTCAGGCGGTGAAACCCTCTGGCAGCGGTGCTCTCAGCCGGCCGGGGCAGGCCGTAAACCGCGGGGTGATTTGGGGCCGCCAGTGGGATTCTCGACAGTTTCCGCCTTTTCGATTCTTCGAGCGAAAATCTTGGAAAGTGACAGGGCCGGACGAGCGCGGATGCCGGAGCCGGCAACTTCGCCTTCGAGCGAATTACAGCGAACTGCAGCAGTGAAACACAAGTGAAACACCAGAAACCCGTCACTTTTAACCCGATACTCGCGCTGGTTGACGGCGCGGGGAGGTGTCGCAGCTGTCACCCCGGGGAATTGCATCCCCCCGAGCACCGCGTGGCGCGCAAAGACCACCCCGGCTCAGGGTGCGGGGGGCTCTGCCTGTGCCGGGGATCGCTTGAAGCACGCTGGGACCATTTTTAGATTCCAGCTGGCGGCTGTAACACGCAGCATCGCGGGCAGGGAGTGCGTAGGGACCGCCGAGAGGAGGGGGCGGCTCAGCACATGCCGAAAGGAAAATGTGCGAGGAGTTACGCGGGTTTGTTTTCACACCGGGTTAGTCAGGATGGCAGCAGGCGCGGTCCGGTTCCTGCACTCGGGACAGTGGTACCTCCACACCTCAATTACAGCAAATAAATTTTGGAGAGGGAGCCGGCAGCAAAAATCGTTTTACATAGAACATAAGCCATATGGAAATTTCTACCAACCAGAGCACCCTGCACCTTTGATTTAGCAATTTAAACTTCCTCTTAAGGTTCTTTCAGGAAAAGGCATTTGGAGCTGTTTCATCCGAAAATGTATTTTTCTTCTGTAGCTTTCTATCTCTTTGGCTTTATTGAGCCTTAGGAGTCAAAAAATATCAGAAAATTCATTCTGTTACTGACTGTCCAGAAAAAAAAAAAAAAAAGTGAAAATTACAGTATTGCTGTATAATGCACAGAGTTAGAAAATATTCCTTGTGTGATCTGTGTCAGCAATTGTGGTTTTGACTATTATTTGCAGGAACTCTGGACCCATGCAGGGGTGTAAGGCTCTCGCCCTGTCAACAGAAAATTTCATAATAGAAAAAACAAACAGATACACAAATCCTCCTGGAACTGAGCTTCAGATAGAAATTTGAGCTTAATAGGTCATGTCTAGGAAAGTACAGGTTTTCGACAGGGATTGAACATCATTTCTGTGACTAGAATGTGTGAGATGACTTGTGTTCCTGCATCTCAGTGACCGAGGTCT
>JAWMRA010000090.1:7771032-7792128 GCA_035584735.1 Pseudotriccus pelzelni | reverse complement strand
TCTGTCCAGGTCCCCCTGCAGAGCCCTCCTGCCATCCAGCTGATCAACACTCCCGCCAGCTTGGTGTCATCTGCAAATTTGCTAATGGTGGACTCAATCCCCTCATCTAATCATCAATAAAGATATTAAACAGAACTTTGTCAACTCTGATCCCTGGGGGACACCACTGGTCACCGGCCACTAACTGGATGCAGGAATGTGCCAGAACTGCAAATAAAAGAATAATTAGCTTGCATGTCTAAGAAACCTTACTGGGATAGCAAGATAACCTCCACTGCTGGATTCAGCAGGGCTAGAAATGAGCAGTTGTTTCCAGTGTGATCACAGACACTACAACCCTGCCGTGATTGCTTTGTTCTCAATAGTATGAGCAAACGGCAATACCACATCTGCAGTTAATTGTATTTTTTCACCTTTTTCACTGCATCCAGGTCTTTTTTTTTTCTGTCAGAGTATAGTCTGAATACTCCCTTGAGGGAAAAGACTAAAAGCACATTTAGCACATACAGGAATTCAGCAATGGCTCATTTTTTCTCATTGATGACTCTGGTCAGAGGCCTTTAGATCCAAAGCCCTGCATCTGTGCACATTAAAAAAAGAGTATTGCATTCATTATACTCCACAATGACTGGTTTAGATAAACACATATGTAATCACACCTTGAAAGACTAATCTTCCTCTTCAGCTCCTGCAGTTTAGATCAAGGCACTGCAGGGTCTGGAAGGAGAAGCTCACACTGATCGCTGCTATTTGAGTGGCAGACAAAGTATTTGTTTAAATGATGTTTTGCCATCTGAAGAACCTGAGGAGAAGTGTTTGGTTAAGGTTAGCAGCTGCTTATGACAGGTAAAAAAACTGCACCCTTTCCTGCAGTACTTCAAGAACAAGTTGCTCCAGAGTGGGTCCCTTCACAGGGTCAGTCCCTCAGGAGCATGTCTGCCAACATGTCTACCAGCATCATGGTCCATTTTCACAGCAACATATTTAACCTGGTTGCTTACAAGGGAAAAACAATTTGGATATCACGTTCCCATGTGAAATTTGGCCTTGATAGCTGGAAATAAAAAAAAAATTAAAAAGCATTTCTGTATTTTTCCGCTTCACTGTGTCCTTGACAGAGCACTGGGGAAGAGTGCTGCACCAGCTGCACAGTTTGAATTGCCCCTTTCACTCACTCTAAAATACTCCAAGATTATGTTGGCATTTATCCAGACCATGCCTGAGAGGGACAAGATCAGAAGCAAAGGGTGCTCTAAAAAACCAGTTTTTTTAAATGCATTAACACTAGAACAACAAAAAAGATCTCCCTATAATACCCACTCTTACCAGTTACACAGCAGTACAGCACAGTTGAGACTCAGCTACATTTTCTAACACAGAGAAATATTTCTTTAGAACTTGAAGTACAATAAAGATGAAATACATTATTTTATTTATAAAATATTTACCTCATAATTTACCAGTAATTTTTTTCATGTTTTCTAAACATATTCGATCCAATGACAGTTTACATTTTGC
This sequence comes from Pseudotriccus pelzelni, assembly GCA_035584735.1. NCBI lineage: Eukaryota > Metazoa > Chordata > Aves > Passeriformes > Tyrannidae > Pseudotriccus > Pseudotriccus pelzelni. The sequence continues at coordinate 7,790,610 of JAWMRA010000090.1, read as the reverse complement.
AGTTAAGAAGAAGGGTGAAAAGAGAAGGGATGTTGAGAGAGAAAATTTACACACAGTGCAGCATCTCTTATCTCTCAGAAGGCAAAAAAAGTCAACTTAGTGCACCTAGAACTACACCCTGATAGAATCTATTAGTCTCCAGACCTATATTTTGCACTTCCAATATCTTCCATCTTTAACCATGATCTGAGCATTAAAAACTGTCCTTTCTTTCATCTTCAGGTTCACACATACTTTTCCATTTCTGCAGTTCCTGAGAATCATTTATCTTCCATGCTTCAGCAAAAGACTTCATTTTCTTTCTGGAAGAGCAAAAAAAATTAATCAAAACACAGGCATGTTTTTAAATGAAGCACATCAAACCTTGAGAGCCCTACAGTCATCTGCAAAATTTTATACATAGTCAAAAATAGCACAGCTTAAAATGTTATGTGATCTTCAAACAACCAGTTAATATTTTCTAAGATACATGTTCCTGCTCTAGGACAGCCAACAGATAAATTTTATAACTAACTTGCAGTACCAGAAGTATTGACAAAATTATACAAAACACTGAGAAAGGAAATAAACAGCATTGTAGTTCGCACTGTTTAATTTTCATCACTCAGTCCTTACAAATTTGCACTTGAAGAATCATAAAGAGAAAAGGCATTTTCAATATAAATGAATACACACATTCTTCCTATTTTCTTCTTAGTGTTTTTTGATTTACAAGAGCTGTGACAAATAACAAGACATTTAAAATGGGATAACACACATTCCTGACGACAAAGATGTCAAAACTGGATGAAATTACCCAGTGGATTTTCTGAAACAATATGAAAGTGATGTAAAAAAATAAGACAAGGCATCTGGCCCGTGGGTATTGTGAGAGTACAAGTGTACTGCAATGAACAGGTCTGAAGTTGATTCGCAAGACCATGGTTATTTTATGTACCATATCCACCTTTGATGTTGTTAACATCTCTTCTGGGAAAAAGACACAGGGACTCCCTGGCCCTAGTGATGAGACAGGACAAAGGGCTCTCACAGTTTTAGAGTAAGTATTTGTCCTTTCTCACTCTGAGAATACAAGCAAATTACCTACCGAAAACTAAAATAGAGATAGCAGCTTTCATATCCAAAGGCTGATAAACGGGACACAATCAGGTCCCTTAATTACTACTGCTCAGTCAGCTCTCACTTCCCCTCTCTGGCCACTCTAAATCAGGATTCCAATTACATCATCCTGTACTATTTTTACTGCTCATGGGTTTTGTATGCAATTAACTCCCTTTTTAGCAATGAAGACATGCTAGAACTTTCTTGCACTCTGTTCAAGTAATATGCTGGCAGAAAAGATGAATGAGAGGGATATATTATATTATTTCACATTTTAGCTTTATTACTCAGTAACTCTTCCTTCCAGCTCTCACTTTTCTGAAAATTTTTTTCTTGATTTTAGAACTTTATGTAGCCTATAACAACTGAGTTAAGACATTGCTAGTAATTTGTTGGTTTACTTATGTCAGTTACAGACTATCATTTCCAATTAACATAAGCTAATACATTATTTCTCCCACAAACTGCCATGTACCTTCAGATAGAATGTTTTTATTTTGCTTTATTAAAAGGGTATAAAAACCACTGTTTAGCACCAAGAATTGTTGAGTTTCAAAGTAACTTTCTGCACCTATAAGTAACTAGTAGTCACAATGTTCTCATATGAAATTATTCTGCCAGGATTAGCTATGGTTGCAGACAACCAAGATCTTGATTTATTATTTTCTTAGAGAGGCTATTTGAATTTTGGTCATAGGGCTGCCACTGAAAATAATAACAACAAAAAAACCCCAGTGGAAATGAATATGAATATAGCAAATATTTATATCTAAACTGTGTACACAATATTACAAGATTTAGAAGGATTATTGCTATTTGATACATATGCAAGTTTTCATAACTAGTGCAATATATAAGATCATACACCCTAAATGAAAACTGGATATCAGAGAAATGTTTAAATCCCCAAACTTTTAGTAAAATTTGGACTGCTTAGGGAGCAACTAAAATACATTATAAATATTTTCAAGTTAAATCAGAAGCATATCCATGTTTCCTTCTACATTCTATAATACGCAAACACAGTTTCAGGTTCCAAAGTAAGTAAGATACTTCCTAAATTAAATCCATTAATATTTTCAGGATTACTTGTGAGAACAGAAATAGGCATTAGAGAAGGAAATAATTTTTAAAAAGTAACAATTGTTCTGACCTTTTCATATTCACTATTCTCTCCAACTCCTTTGATTTGTGAGCTGCCTTCTTCAAGATTTCTTCTGGAATATCTGCCAGTTTGGCAACATTTAGCCCATAACTCCTTGCAGAGATTCCTTTAGTTATTTGATAAAGAAAAGTGATAAATTCAGGATTCTCTTCAACTTCAGATCCTAAAAAAAATAAAACCAATAAAACTCCTCTATCAGGCAAAATACAGAAGTTCCCTGTCCTGATTAGCCCACAATATAAGCACACAATACAATAATAACCATTATTTAGGGGAAAGGTTAATGGCAAATACCATAGCAATTAAAAAAAAAAGTTCCAAGAATGATTCGGGGCCTTTATGATGCCTTCTATAACTGAAGAATCATAGGATCATAGAATTAGTCGGGTTGGAAAGGACCTCTGAGATCAAGTCCAACCGTTGATTCACTACCACCGTGGTTACTAAACCATGGCACTAAGCACCATCAAGTGAAGGTACCTGTTTCAAAACAGTTTCAAAACAATGATGTGTGTTTTGATGTCCACAGAACACCAGATTCTGGATCTCCTTGACACAGAAGGATGAAGACAATAAAGATACAAAAGAATAAAGTGGGCAGCCTCATTGGAATGAAATCCAAAACATGAAATACAAAACAGTAGGAAACACAACTTGCACTTGAAGACCCATAAATAGCAAATGTTTGCAGACAGTGAGATCTTTCAGAAGGAGCTGCCATATGTTTGGTCCCTAATCCCTGCTCCTTAATCCTTTGTGTTTTGCTGCTGTGGAAAGTTGGATGCTGGGCTGGGTGGATATTTCACCTTGCTCAGTCACCCCTGTGTAAAACGTGAGAGAAATGGATGTTCAGTTCCCAAGCCCCCAAATCGTACACGTGCCACATGAGGCTGACACTCCAGTGAGTTTGGAAGCATCGCGTTCACACTGAGGTGTCAATTAGCACAACAATTTTGATTTCTGCCCATACCTACAGTGCCAGAGACTCACTCAGGTTTCTACTGTACCTTTTTGTTCACCGGTTTCCTCCTCATTCACCAGGAAAGCCATGTGGTAATTAGTAACTTTGTCTGGATACAGCTTCTCCAGCTCACAAACCGAGGGGTAGTGAGTGACAAACAGGGTCAGGGACTCCACCTACAACAGCAAACAGACACGTAAGAAGTTTTGGCTCTAATTTTTTTTTAAACACAGAATCACAGAACTGGTATTCTTTATCCACAGTACTTTGCTATTAACTAAGACATGCCACATTTTTACAAGGAAATGCCAAAGTCAGCCTGTCAGGCTGGAAAAGCGTTCACAGCCATGTGCCAGATGAACACTTACATCTCTAATAAAGTGTTCAAGTGTAGCATAAGCAATGGCAATTCCATCGTGTGTGCTCGTCCCTCTGCCCAACTCATCCAGGATCACCAGGGATCTTGGAGTGGCTTTTCTTATTATCTCAGCAGCATCTGTCAGTTCTTCCATGAAGGTACTTCGGCCTTTGTAGATGTTGTCTGCAGCACCCATTCTGCATTGGGACACAGAACACAGCAACTTGTGAAAAATGCCAGGTAATGCTGGGAGAAAAAAAAATCATGATGATGAAACCATTTTGATATAAATCTCCCGTTGCTGCTCCAAGCAGAGCAGAAGGACCCAGCCAGAACATTCACCTTCCAGAACAACTGCTCAGCACACAATTTTCCCATCTTCACAAACAGTCCAAAAAGGGCCCTGGGAATTCAGGCCAGGCAGCTCATGAGAAGAATTCCAGCAAAGGTATCTATAAAGATGACTTTTACTTCTTTGGTTTAGTTTGATCATCTAATTTTTATGGTTTCTAATGCTAATAATACCCCAAAATATCAGATACTGGCATTTCCATATAGAGTGGGCATTCATGTGACAGGTATTTGAGTATACAAACGCACAGAGCAGTTACTTCCTTCGGGAAATAAGAAAAACACCAATTATTTCCCCTAATTACACAGGCGTACAATCTTTATCAGTACACTTAAACATGATTTTAAGAGATTTTAAGGTTTTTCCTCCTCATTCTTTTAAAACACAGCTGTCCTTGGGCTCAGAAGCCTCCAGCATGTGAGCTACCCACATACAAATTCCTCCACATTTCATGTAATTCTTTTATCCTTGTTTCAGACTCATGTAACCCTCAATCCTCAAATTCTACCTCAAATTGTGAATTTGCAGTTTTCATCTCAGAAACGCGATCAAACTCTCCTCTTTTTCTGCAGCTTTCCTTACTTGTTCAATTAATACACTTTCAGCTAGAAGAAAGAACATCTTCTTTTTCCACTTATGCTTTTTAGTTATGTTAATCTCATTACAGCATCCCTTCTGAGACAGGTTATGACCAGCCACTGGTTAGGGATGCAAAACTGGGTTTATTCAGTCTCATCAGCCAATATATAATTACATACAAACCACACTGATTTAAGGAAAACTGACTGGGTCTAGTATATTGTATTTTCTGAATTAAACACATAATTCAGGATATTGAGGCATTGTGAAATCAGCATTTCATTAAGCTACTTACTGCTGTAATCCTTTCAAATACTGGTTTAAGAATGATGAACATATTAAAGAATTTAATATTATCTTAAAGAATTTAAGGTCCTGCTGTAAAATCCAACAATCCCCCTTCCTGCACAGACCTACAGAGGACAACAGAACAGGTCTCTTTTAAAACTATCAACTACAAATATGTTCAGAATGACAAATACTTTTTATGTTTGAACAATCTCTCTCCATAATGGGGAACTTCAACCTTAATTTCCAGCTCTAGAATTATCACTATTATTATTTTCTCACAATTTATTTGTCTTTTCATCACGGAGGCAGCATCTAACAGGCTGTGTGTGTCTGTGGTAATTACACTGAGAGCTCTCAGATCTATTTATCTCTTGGATTGCAACATTACCAGAGAGTCATATCATTTATTTGTTTTGTATCTAATTTGCATTCACGAAAATAATTTTCAGAACTTCCACACTAAACGTTTAAGATACAAACAGAAATGAGCCCTTGTTGTGAGAGACAGCTGCAAAAGAAACCTTTCTTTCCAGCATCTTAAAACATTCAAATCTGAGTAGGGCTTATCTACAGATTAAAAAAAGAGGTGTATTTTTAAATGACATAAAACCTCCTAAATGCCGTCCTTTGAAAATGCATAAAATTGTTCTTTCTGCCTCTATCTTTAACGTTAAAAGAATTACACTTGTTCTTTGAACATAAATGCTAAGCAATACTATCCCAGAAACAAGAGTAACGTTTTAATGCGGATGATTGCATTTATAAAACCAAGGCATTGCTCTCTAACTTTATGTTTCCTGACATAATGAAGTATTTGACTCAAAACACCTGTTGCATAAACAACTTTTTTTCGTGTTTAAAACAGCCATAATAAATCCCAGCAAACTTCTACAAGATTCAGTCACTTTGAATTTACATTTTAATGTATCTTGCCTCCTAAATGTTTCTGTACATTAAAACATTAAACTTTTCCCACAAGTGCCTCTCTCGTGCAGGGAAGAGATCCATCCCTCCTCAGCAGACTCAGTTTGGCTGGAAACCACTTGCTATAACTTCTCTTTGACAGCCAACCAAATTTTATAAAATTAAAAGCTCTTCATCTTATGATGTTCAACACATTTAGTATGTAATTGAAAAAAAGGGGGAGGCATTATCTCCTTTCAGTGACAGGTTCAAGTAGCAAAGATTCCTGTCAAAGGCCCCAGAAAAAACAACAGAGAGGCTGTGTTCTCATAAATTAATTTTTGGAGCATAAATTTGATGATATAACTTTCTAAAGACGTTATCCAAGATGCTCTTACATAATTCGGTTATCAAATTAAGAGCACAGTGTGGACCTCAGGTATTTTATTATACTTTCATTTTAGTGAGAATCTCCCATACTGCTTGTGAAAATGACAGGCAGCCCAGGAGCTCCCACTGATAAAAAACCCAGCCACATACCACCAAATTAATCCTGGAAAACAAGACTGCAAAACCATTATTTTCATACAGTTGTCAATATCCTGATGCTATTTATTGATTCCTAGTTTATAAAACACTTAATGCTGGGAGGAAAAAAAAAGCAGAGCAGCTTAAATTACATTTTCACCTTGACTTGAGTTTAGAAGTTCATCTAAAATACTTACTGGAGAAATAAAACCAAGTGTCTGTTACAGAAGAATTTACCCAATTCAAGAACAATTAACATTAAAAGGAAATTACTCTTTCTTTGAGAAAAAGGTGTAGAACATTCTCAGCATCAACAAGAATCACCTTATGTGATTCAAAGGTAACACTGAAAACAACACAAATAAAATAAATTCATAATATAACTTCACAATTCCAGTCACTCCCTCACCAAAAACTCTTTGAAATGTCATTTCAAAGATCACTGCATTTGAACAGGAGTAATTTAAATTTAAATTAAAATAGCTAGAAAGGATTAGATTTGCTCCTGCCTTGCAGTTCATCCCTTTTCTGACACGGGACTGTTCTCTACAACTGGTTTTTGAACAATGTATAGTTTATTTTTTTAAAAAATCTCACAAAAATTGTTTTGTATCCTTTTGTTTGGTTGGCTGGTTGGTTTTGTTTTTTTTTTTTTCAGAAAATACTCTTCCCAGCTGCAGCTTTGTGTTGTCTCTGCTGAAAACAAATGGTTGCAAACGTGTGAGTATTAAGATGTGAGTGAAGATATTGTTTATGAGAACAGAAAAACTTGATATTGATCCTGATGTGAGTGGAAGGACTCTAGAATCTAAAGTTTCATTTCAACACTTAAACTTCTCCCACTGAACTGGATTAAACAAACAACACCTACTGAGACTTCACAGATTAAAAAAACCAAAATTTTCAGATTGGTCTGCCAAGAAGATGATAACAGGCATCCCAAAAGGAAGAAGAGCAGGATGGCTGCTCTAGTCCCAAAGTGTAATGGGAACAATTGTTCAGTTTTGCCCACAAAAGTGGCTTGAAACTTTGTGTATTTCAGAAACACTGAGACTTCTAACAAGAATGTCACATGGGGAGTATGAAAGTAGCCCAACTTGGATTTTTTAACTTCTGGCTGCTTTCCACATACAATGAACATGTATTAAGTAATTCTTTTGAAGATTCCATGTGCAAATTTATAACAGTTCACTGGCAAGAAGCTAATGCTTCACACTCCCCCACAAAATACTGGCACGTCATTCGCTTCATACCTATCATGATCTCACTGATTCAAACTAAAAACTGACACTAAGAAAAACAATGTACAGAAACTGTAATTACAGAATTAAAAAAAAAAAGGCAAGACAAAAAGCACTGTTATCAGGATAGTTATTATCTTTTCATTATTCATGGTGATTTGTAATATGTAAAGTTACATGGATGAAGACAGGTAATCAGAAGATGCTCATGATCTTAACCTGTTTACCGTCAACATGCACACACCTGCTCAACCATTTCTACAACTGCATATTTGCAAATTTTAAATGAAGAAATACCAATGGCATGTTATCCAGTTTCGAAGAACAGTCATTGAGAAGCCTCACAGAATGCATTTAATGTAAAACACATTTTCATTTCATACATACATTATTATAGTATGTGACCTGCTCGCTGAGAAATTAACAACACTATTAAAACCTCAGACTCCTATGGATACAAATTTTGATTTACCCTGGAAAGAAAAGCAAGTCCAAAGTGATCTCAAAACTCAAGTTTTATAGCAGTTTTTAATTTTTTTTCCCCCCCTTTTCTCTATCACTGGGTAATTGAAGTGGTCAGAACAAGTAGTCACTTAAATACTCGTTTCCTTCTAGACCTGTCCCACAGGTGAATCCTGCACACATGGGCAAGATCTTTCAAGACGTGAAATGCATTGATTTTTTTTGCTGAAAGTTAGAGGAAACAGACACATCCATGGATTCAATATTTTTAAAAGCCTCACCTTGACGGGCAGGACAATACTGTGCTGGGAGGACAAGATCACCAGTGGAGTTAATACAGTCACTTACAAGGAGTTACCAGAATCCCTCATTCCTAGTGCTTTGTAAGTTTAAAAAAAATCCGTTGTTTTATGAAAGTTTATGTTACCTTACCTAGTGAAAAACACCCAAGAAAGTTGTTTTCTGCAATTCAGCACTGATACCCTCAATAATATGAGAAGTCTTTAAAAATACCTGTTACATAAGCTGGGGAAAATGCATCACTCACTCTTTAAATTATCTGTATAAATGTTACTGACGGCCCAGAAAAAGATCAACTCTATGAATACAAACATTTTGCTGACAGAGAAATTGTAAGCTTAGACACTCAAATTAAGGTCTTGATTTGAGAGTCACCAATATTAGCCTGATGAAGATGAAAAAATGAAGACAAAGAAAAACCCAACCCTAAAGTGTATGCAAGTTTTCACTGTACTACTGTCAGACACCAGCAAGGGAACTCAAGGTAATTAAGTTAATGTGCATATGCAGCTGAAGGATTGAGGCCAAGGGGGATTAAGGAGCAGAAACTATAGCAACAGAGAGGGACAGTGGCTGAAACACTCAGCACAAGTGAACTTTTCCCCTTTAAACCTGTGGACAGCAAGGAAAATCCAATTCAAATTGTGACCAGGTTAAACCATAGGATGGAAGAGTTTTAGAAAGGTAAATACAACCACTCAACTTCACCGTAAAAGAACTGGGAAAATCCTCTCAATCCCAGTCAGGAACACTGAAATATGCAGCAGAAATTGTCCTATAAATCAATCTATATAAAGAACTGCCTTTTATTGAATTTGAATGAATTTTCAAGGCCGATTTAAACCCCTGAAAGCAAACCAGTTGCTTGTATTCTCAGATCTCACCAAATGCCATGTATGTAAACCAAAGACCGTTTTGTTAAATATTGTATTATTACCATGTCTAAAAGATACAAACATAACACTGCAGATGCCTGTTTCTATGAAATGAGCAAAGACATGAAACCAAATTAGCTACAGATATATGCAAAGCACAGCTTAATTTATTTGTACAGAGCTACAGAAGACTGTCAGAAATAGTTACAGTTTAAATGTACTGTGAAATGTCCAACACATAACTTTTCCAGAAAACAACACAATGAAATAAATTTTCAATGTAACAACACTAACTGCAACTTTTACTTATTCTTTTCTTATGAAAAAAGACCCAAAAAACCACTTGTCTCCATGTGACCGAAAAAAAAAGGTCCAAAGAATTTAATAACGGCATCCTGTTTTTCTCCTGGAAGCTGGAAACAATATACCCCAGAGGTGCAATTATATGATGGATTGTGAGCATAAATGAAAGACTTAAGTAATTTTTGTTATTCTGGCAGTAAACACAAATACAATTAAGGAAGAACAAAATGAAACAAATTACTGTGCCATAAAGGAGCAACAATTCTGAAAAGTACTTTGGAGTTATTGACAACTAACAAGTTCTGTTCGTCTGACTCACTGTGCTTTCCAGAGCAATACAAACTATACTTCTTTGGTGTGTCAGTATAAAATTCTCATGTGGACTTGCCATTCACTTGGGATTGCTTTGTGTGAACAGTGCCCTGCTTTTCTGCAGAATACATAAATCAATGTGCATGGCAGAACCACTACGCATCACCACACATATACAGACTGAACAAAGATGTGAAGAAGTGCCTTTGATTTTTTAACTTTCTAACCATTATGTCTCAGAGTCAAACTGCACAGGCAAATTCAGAGACTTTTACTTCCCCCCCCTGCCCCCAACAGGAAAATCTGACTGATTTAAATTTAAACATTTATTTTCAGGTTTAAAGAACTTTAAAAAAAAAAAATTCCTCCAAAGTTCTGGCCAAGACCAGGTCATGTACAAACAAGTTGCTCAGCTGAGATAAACTCCTCCAGTTTTGACTCAGCGCTCATCTCCTGGTGATTTCTGCACACACCTGCAGACAGCCCTGCCAAGCACTGCTATCACCTCTCCACACAGGTTTTTAGGATAAAGGTAGGAGTAAGCTGACCAGCCGGATTCATGACAAATTCTGTGGTATTAACTGGTATTTCTAGGAAAAAATTACCTCCATCATCCTACCTTGTAAGTTTCAAAGAAATCAATAAATCTTAATAAAAAAATAAATGGAAGCAAGGAATTTTCTCATTTTGTGACTGGTCTTTTGTGTTAACAAGACCAACCAATTTCACACGTCATATAAAAATGAGAGGCAATATTTGCCTATTTCTTTGCAAATAGGACCATTTCTGCAGTGAAGCCTGAAATAATGGAGATTGTTATTTATTATTTTAAAATTCAAAATTTCCACCCTCTGTGCTCCTCCTGTGCAGCTCCTTTGTACCAATAAACCAGTAAAACTGGAATGAAATTAAGTGCAACGTGACTTGCCTAGTCACAAAAAGTTGGGAATATTTTTGCCACCAGAAGATAGCTCAACGACATATTTGGGTCCACTAATATTTACAAGTATTATTTCGATTTTATTCTTACGTGATTCACCTCAGATTTCAATTAATTGTGAAAAGCACTTGGAAAACATCTTCTACTCCATTTGCACTCTGACAGAAACATTCTTTTCCCTGCTTCACTTACCACTCCATCCTGTGCTTTCTGAATTTCTCAAGAGTTCTTAGAAAATAAACTCTTAACAAGCCTTGGAACATTTTAATCTGTTAAAGTGCATTGTGCAATTTTAAATATCTTTCAATTTTTAATGAGGGTGGCATTCAAATGAAGAAAAGAAAAATTAAAGTACAAGCATCCCAGGTCAATTGCCAAAGTGCTTGGAAGTATTAGCAAAATATTTGCTTTCCATTGAGACTTCAGACCCTACTAAAATTCATGATAATGCCATAAATATGTATATTTTATTCAAGTAAAATATGTTTGTGTACTTGTTTGTTTCAGCTCCACGCTCTTGACAAAAGAGTAACCTGAGTTTGTCAAGTTGTCAAGATTAAATAGCTGTAAAAGCATTTAGGGAGGTAACATTCACAATACATCTCTTGTAAGACCTGACCTTTTTGAAAATCAGTTCCACCATCTACAGATCAGAAAAACAGCCTGAATAAACCATTGAGAAGAAAGTACCATGGCTTATTGACACACAGCCTTTGCAGAAGCCTGGATTAACCGGGCTGAGTTTTCTTGGGTTTTTTAGAAATCCTTCATCTCTAAACTGACCTCTAGGCTTTAACAGCATTTATTTCCAGATTACAGGAAAGAGGCCGAGGGCTCCGCACATCCTGAACTCTTGCACAAGCCCAGAGAGGCACAACCACAAACATTCCCTTATTTTCTGCCCTGTAAATCCTCTTTTAAGTGACAACAATCAAGGCATAGAAAAAAAATGGGTGAGAGGATCCATTATGCCTGTAGTGAATCATACAAGAAATGTCGCTTTGGGATACATAAATGCCCTTTCCTCTTCCATCTTTGTGGGTCCAATTGCATGTGATTGACGTGGGGTGGGTCCTTCTGCTCCTGGTATGACAGAGATGAGGAGTGCCAGGCACATCACTCAAGCAGGCACTCAAATACTGATTTTTTTGATATAACATCATGCTCTCTCCCATGTGAGTGTGCAATGCCCACAGATTTCAGTGCAATGGGACACATCTTGTCTTTGTGGGTTTTAGGATCAGTTGAAGATCCCATCTGAACAGTGGCAGAGCAAGGGAAGCACAGCCCTGGCTGGCAGAGTAGCACAGAGTTACTCCCTTAGAGAGACTCTGTGATGAAATGTCTTGGCCATTAAAGCAGCTTCCTAAAGACTTAATCTCACCAGTGCAATCATGGTAAGCCAGGCACATGTATAAATAATACCATTTCTTTTTTAAACTGGAACACATCATACATTAAAAACATGCATGGGCACTTTTGTCCAAAAAACGGAGAAGCCAGGAGGAGCATGTTTTCCTTGCACTTACTCTGTTTCTTAATAGGAAAGAAGAATTAGCTGATGTCCAAACACTCCTTGAGCTCCTGCAGCCTTGGTGCTGTGAGCACTGCCCTGTTCAGGCCCAACCACCCTCTGGGGGAGGAACCTTTTCCTGAGATCCAACCAAACCCTTCCATGACACAGCTCCAGTGCTTCCCTCAGATCCTGTTTCTGGTCACACAGAGCAGAGATCAGAACTACTCACATGGGTAGGTCCCCAAAAGCAATTTTCAATAGGATCTTCACTTGGCAAATCTCTCAGTAGTTCTGCTATCTCTTTCAGTGATCAAAATCCCCTCCTTGTACTGAACACATTGATCAACTCAGAGTTGCCACACCTTGGCAAGGTACATGGTTGGAACTAGGTTGCTGGAAATAACATGACTCAGCTAAGGCCAGGTGAGGAGAATGAAACTTCTCCATTATTTCGGTGGTCAGCTGCCCAAAGATTTTTGTGGTCTAAGTTTTAGTTGCATATTACACATATTCAAAATCATTATGCAAGGACAACAGAAATACCAAAACAGCTCTGTAGCTTGAAACCTGGAACAGAGAAATTCAGGATTCCACCCGTGGCTGTGTCTGTCTGAAAGACCCGGCATATATACATGTAATGCAAGCTGGAATAACAAAACTGTCCTTCCCTAGCCAAGGTGAGCAATCACCACCTGTCTTCACAACATTTTCAGATGTAGAGTGGAATCTGAAGAAAATTAGTATCTCCTAACTACGGACTCAGCAATGACGAGTGCCTTCCATGTTAAAAATGGCTTTAAATCATCTGTTAGAAGGACAAAATGTAGGACAAAATTTTGCACACCTAAATGCAGATCATGTGAGGTGCAGGGACTATACGCAGACAACGGTCTGGAAGTGCAGGCAGCTGCATGTCTCAGGTAGAGTGGGAACACTGAACTGCTGCTCACCTAGGCAACCCATCACCCTCACCTGTTAACCTGTACTGTCACCCTCCTCCACTCCTCTATTTTCCTAATTTATCTTCACAGACAATTCAAACTGTGTTTGATATAATGAGAATTCAAGTCATGCTGAGAGTCTGCAAGCAGCAAGGTAACTCTTTCAAGAGAGACAAAGTGCACGAGAGAACAATCTATATGCATCTTACTGATGCCTCTCTTCAATCTTTAACATTTAAGCATATGGCAGATCACTTGCAAGAGGCAGTTTTGAAAGGCACTTGAAGCACAGGGCACTGTATTAGTGGAGATAACTGAACCTGCAGCTTTAAAAGCATTCCCAATCTGGCTGATGGGATAAAACCACACCGCAAGATGTGGGACACTGTAGTGTGACTGTGCTTTCTCACATCTGATCACTGAAATAAGTGAAATAGCTTTTATTTCAACACAAGAAGAGAAAGTCAGGCAGGTAAGTGCTCCAAGAGGAAATTCTTTTTTGTCCCTGTAGCATCACGTAATGTTGGCAGGAGTTTCTCTCCTTTGCAATATTCTTCCATATCGGAGCTTGTGATTTCAAAAAACTGATCTCAAAACCTTGAAATCAAGATTTAATAATTTGAATGATTAAATTATTTATCAAGATTTAATAATTTGAATTATTAAATTAGCCTGTTTATTTGAACATGTTTTGCCTTCAAAGTGCGATAGCATTCTCTCTCAATTTTGAAAACAGATTCATGAGGAGCTACTGCTGACCTACAGAAACTAGGCTGAAGTCTTCTGGCTACAAAAAATTTCATCAATAATAGATTTGAAGTGGGACTTCTTTAAAGGTCAGCTTTCTTCAGCAGCTAAACATTACCATTTCTGAGGGCATGACTGGACCAACAGAATTCCTTTCTTTAATTCCTCCATATAGGCATGTCCATCCTTACTTTGTCTTTCTACTAAAACACGCAGAGAAATGACATGTTAATTTCAATGTCTGAATAACTACATTAGAACTAAAAAAACATGAAGGTTAATTCAAAGCAAAAACTGCTTTAAAATTTGCTGCAAGGAGAAACTTGGATGGGAATTTTCAAACATCAAATTAAATACACAAATCAATATAGATCAGGTGCTGACCTTTTCAAAACCGTTCTAAATTTTGTAAATAGAATGACACTGATTAAGTTAAATTCTTTAAGGAAAGGTGGCAAGAAAACATTATCCCTGATTGGAAAAGGGCAAAAAAAAGAAGCAAATATTAATAAGCAAACCTCCTCAAAATACTGTATACTCCCTCCCTATTACAAATGCCTGGACCAGCCTTAGTCTTGTGTGTACACACCAATCATGAAGCTGGATCACTGCTATTTTCATTCCACCTGTAAGCAACTCCTTTTGTGTCTTCAAAAATGTTTAATATAATCCAGTATTTAAAGTCAACTTAGGGAAGATACCATACATAAATACAGTATATCAGAAGGAATAACCATAGTGGCAACCTTTCAATTTCCATGGAAACCCTATTGGAACACAACTCACAAATCCTAGAGACACAAATCTCTTAAACCTATATAAATCCATGGTTCAAAGATGCAGCCTATGAACAAAAAAAGAGTTTAAAGAACCAATATTCAGACAGATCTATCAAGCAGATCTGTTGGTGCTCCTGATGCACAGAACCCCTTGATGCAGAGTCAGCCTGTACAGCATCCTCACAGCATCCCAAGGGTGCCACACTAACAATAGCCCCCACAAACAACTCACTACAGCAGTGACAGAACTAACTTGTAAATCTGCTTATGCAAAGCATTTGAAATATTAAAAATATACTGAAGCTATTAACAACAACAATAACAACAACAAAAATTTCAGCAAGACATTTGTGGGCTGGGGTAGCAGTGCAGAAAAGGAGTTGTCATTGTGTTATTAAAAAAAAAAATCAAAACAATTAGTAAGAAAAAAAATCCAGGCCAAACCAACCCCCAAAACAAAACATAGAAGATGAAAACAACAAAAAAAAACCCACCAAAATTGGGTATGAGTTGAGAGAAAGTCTCTGACCTCTTCCAGGTCATTCCCTACCAGCAGAGAGTCCAGTGCAAAACCTGAGACTTTAGAAAAGAACATTAAATCTCAAGGTAAGGTGTAACATGTGGCAGCTGATTTGTTGATTCTTTCCTCAAAGCAGGCATTAAAAACTGTTTCAAGGATAACTTCCTAGAGCTGAGAAATATCCTGAATGCAACACCACATTAACCTGGCCTGACAGACTTACATACTTTAAGGCCTTTCCAGAACCCTGAAAAAACAAAAACCAACCCCCAAAAAACCCCGAAACAAAACCAGAGGTGCCTACTTCCTGCAGTCTCTGTACATCTGATAAGCTACTCCTTTTCCCTTTTGCTTCCTGCTACCTTTCAATTAATGCATGACTACTTCTATCTTAATGTATTTTCAATTTCTTCTTGATTAATATTGAGCCAGTAATTGCCAGTGCAATTACATGAATTTCAGTAATTCTTCCATATATTCATCTAGTGTTTGACACATTTCACATTAAATGAAGAGTGGCATATGCAGCTGAGCGTCCAAAACTGATATAGACAGGGAGGAAGAAAAAAAAATCAATCCGCTGTTTTAGGGTGTGAGTAGGTTAGAAATTAAATGGTCTGAAACTTCACACAGTAATACACTCTAGGTCTGCTTGGCTTGAAATCTGAAAGCATAACTTTTACATTCAATCACACTACTTTATCAGAAATGTTGTGAAAAATACTTGGTGTGGAATCGAGGAAATATACTGGGAAACAGGCAGAACTCAGATAAACCCCTAATTTGTTCTCTTTCAAGAAGGCACAAAACAAAATGTCCCTCCCAATGACTCTGTCACACTTCCTAATGTTTTGTGCAGAAATCGTCCTGTTACAATGATAGTCTAAGAAAACTAGAGGAAAGAGACACTCAGCTTTGGAGTAGCAGACTTGCATGTGTATAGAAATTCAGTCAGTGTGAACACAAATGAAGCTCAGCTACAAAACACAGAGGAAGACAAAAATCATCTTCAAATTGCTAGTGACATTATAATGTTTGTTCTGTAAAGTAAATCAGATCCTGTGTGTCTCTGTGTTCCCTTACGAAAATGCTCATCCAACCAATCAGTTAATTCCTTTCAACACAATGCAGGGAAAGAAGTGAACCATACTGAATTCTCATCTCCAATGAATTTTGGAAAGATGATACAAATGTTTTCTAATTTGCTTAGCCCTGAACTGCATTAAGGTGCAATTTCATTCATTTTTGTCATTACACAATGAAGAGTAAGAACACTTCACTTCATATGATGAAGCAATTCCAGGTGAGAACTACTTCAGGTTCTCTGTTAAAAGTTAACTCTGGAATGCTTACTGGCATCACAGAACTAGAATTTCAAGAAATTCTAGCACAGATTACATGACTGCTGTGAAACTCACAACCACAGATAAAAATCCATCTTAAATACTATCAGTAACACAGAACATTTGCTCATTAAAAACATATTAAAGAAAAAGTGGGAAAATCAGCGGGCTAAACCTTAGTAATTTTAGATTATAAAATACAGACTTTTGATTGTACTGATAATCTTTACAAATTACTCAGCATTGTCTCAAAAATGAGACTGAATGAAATAAACTGCCACTACTCTTAATTTCAAATACTGTGAATGAATACAACTGAACTTGACAGCAGAAACTATGACAGAACTTTCAGAGGTGACAACATTCCTTTTAGGGGAAACACCATTTGGCTGCCACCCAGCAAAATATATTTGGCTAAGATGTCCATTCAGGCAGATGATTTAGATATCTGGATGTTAATCAAGACATACACATTAAAATTGTTATCCTTCGAAGATTCAAAGATTATAATACAAGTACTGTTAGGCTTTCCAAAAAATCAGAGTCAAAACTTAACAATGAATACGTGCCTTTAAAATGAAAAGGGAAACGTCAGGTATAAATTCTGGAGTTCTAAATGAAAAATGAAATTACATTTTGATATACAGACACACACACACCCCCTGATACAGTAACATTTCTATATACATTCAGCAAGTTTTGAAAGATTACCTGGTAAAAATACCATCCACAATTCCAATTGTTGCCTCCTCCGCGGGAACATAAGAACCGATTTGTGCCATGACTGTGATCAAGGCCACTTGCTTTATGTAGGAGCTCTTTCCTCCCATGTTAGGCCCAGTTATTATCATGACCCTTTCACCATCTCCCTGGAAATACAAAAGAGAAGTCAAATATACTGTCCTTCATGTGGTGCTTCCATAAGAAAGTCTGGTGTGTGCACCTGCTCAGAAGGATGTAGGAGAAGTCTGCAGGACTCAACTTCCTGTTCCTCACATTTGCTTTTCCAAACATTATGAAGTCCCAGATGCATCAAAATCAATTTTGACTGCTCTTGAGCAAAATGGACACAGTGAAGGAAACCTTCCTGTTCTCCATTAAGGAGCCAAGAAAGCATCTAAGAACTTGGGTTCCAGCACAGGAAGGACATGGAGCTGCTGGAGCGAGTCCAGAAGAGGCATCAAGATGATCAGAGGGATGGAGCAGCTCTGATGTGAGGAAAGGCTGTGAGAATTAGGATCGTTCAGACCACAGAAGGGTGACCACAGGGTGACCTAACTGTGGCCTTGCAGGACCTGAAGGGAGCTGACAGGAAAGATGGAGAGGGACTATTTAGAAGGGTCTGCAGTGACAGGCCAAGAGGGAATGACTTCAAACTGACAGAAGACAGTGTTGGATGGGATATTGGGAGGAATTTATTCCTTGTGAGGGTGGTGAGGCTCCAGCACAGGTTGCCCAGAGATGCTGTTGCTGCCTCATCCCTGGAAGTGTTCATGGCCAGGTAGGATGCACCTGGGAGCAATCTGGGATAGTGGAAGGTGTCCCTGCCCATGGCAAGGGTGGAACTGCACAAGCTTTGATCCCTTCTAAGCCAAACCATTCTGGGATTCTGTACAATTTTCTTTGGAGAAAAGCAGAAACTCATGAGCTCTCAGCATAGCCAGAGCTGTCCTAATTTGGCTGTGATTTGGCCTCCTCTCCAGCTGGAGTTCTCATCACCAAATGGAGAGATTTGACAAAGCCCTGACCTGGATTTTACACTCATAATTGCCTGCCTTGGTATGACATAAGTACACTCAGACTGGCTACAACAAGAAATGAAGACATTGCTGAATCTGGCAACACTTGACTGCAACACAAATACTGTGAGCAGACTGTACCCAGTCTCTAATCCCTCAGTGTATCTGACCATTGAAACTACACAGAAAGTTAAATCAGATGCAAGAACTCATCCCAGCTGTAAGACTTCCTACTCCAGAATAGAACTTTTCCTTTCCCCTTTTCATTTCCAAAGAAATGCACCAACTGATGAACTTCACAAAAGTCAGCACACTCCACTGCCCCAAGGGAGGGGCATGGAGGGCAGGACAAGCTGTATTAGTCACAATGCCTGGGAAACTTGAAACTGATCAGGCACTGTGAAAACAACAAAAAAAATCTCCACGGAAAAAGTCTCAAGATCTATACAGATTTGACTCTTGATAGGGCTTTCATTCTGTTTATAGAGACACACATAAAGTTCAGAGAGGCCTGTCACTTATGTCATAGTACAGAAGGTACAGGCATCTGTAGGAGTTAACAGAGGATCTATTAGCTCTCTGGAAGAAGGGATTGACTTGTGAAACTTTCCTGTGTATCCTTAAAGATAAGTAAGCTATACGCACAGCCTAATTAGAGAACAAATACAGTAAGTTCAAATACTGTAAGTCCGTAAGTTCGGGGGGGTGTGAGAATCATAGCTCAACCTTGAACATCTCCAGGTGTCTCACAACTACTGCCAAACACATTAGTAATAATGGTTAGCCAATTAAGGCGCTGTTGCTTGCTTGCTGCTTAGAAAAGATATATAAAGGAGCTGAGAATAATAAAGAGATGAAGCTTTTATGTTGCCCTGAATAAGCCTTCTGATATATTTTTATTGACCATCATGACATAACAGCGACAGGCATCCAGAATTAATTATATGTAAAAAGCTGTTCAGCTTTTGAAAAGCAAACCTCATCCATGCAGAAGTCACAATACAGTGAAAACTCAGAAAATGCCACAATTGGGAATAAAGGATGAATGTAACAAAATGCATATGACTATATGAGAATAAAATGCATAACATTCTAGTCACCAGGTTATAGCTTTAGTGCTGCTACTAAAACCTTGTCCGTGCTCAACCGAACACAATTTAAAACCAAAATGAGTTCATGAGTTCATTTGTTAAAATCCACACATCTCTTGCATGTGTTTGGTATCTGTCCAGCCTCCCTCCAACCATGCTGTGACACTGGTGGCTGGTTTGCAAATCCTGTGGTTTTCAGAAAGAACATCTTCTGTAAAATCAGAGAACTCA
>JAWMRA010000090.1:7753768-7770932 GCA_035584735.1 Pseudotriccus pelzelni | reverse complement strand
GCAGCCTGGCAGTGCTTATGGCACAGCTCCATCGGCCCGGGAAGGCACTGACCGGGTATCCTGCCTGGGAGGGGAAACTGGACTCTGTAAATACACCAGAGTCCATGTGCTCTCCCTGTCTCTCTCTTTTCTCTCTCCAGCCGGCATTGTGGGAATCATCAAATCTTGTCAGTAACTGTTTTCCTCTCCTTTCTCCCTCTCCTTCTCTCTTTCTTCACCCTTTAATCCGTTTTCTTCTGTTGCTCTTTTCCTTCTCTTGTGGGTTAACTTAAAACCAAATGACCTGTGTTTTACTAAAGCTGGTACATGGATAGTTTATAGGGGATGTTTCCTGTTGAATGGGTCTTTGTGCTGAATGTTTTAATGAAATGCTTTTTTCTTGGTTGTATTTTACTCCTCTAAAAACCTTTGGCCAAAATATCATACTTTTCTCACTAAATTAAAAAGAATTTCTCTTAGAGAAGAGTATGTGACTCTTTTTCCGGATGCTAATTAGAGGTTATAATGAACCAAAAGGCTTTAAAAAAGTCGTAAATAAAAATGTAACTATACTGGGCAGTTCATAACAATCCAGAATGCAACAACATCTGCCCTTACAACTGCACATAGCCATAAGCTAACATCTTATTGGAATCCATGGCTGAAGTTAAAAGTTCTAAAACAATCCATGAGATTTGGGGAGGAGAAAGGGAGAGGAAAAATAATATGTTTATTTCAGAGCACTGCAAGAAACCTTTTCCTCAAGTTAGATATTTGACAATATTTCATCTGAAAACATGACAGGAGATGTATTGTCCTGCTGATTCAAACGCATCAGTTGAAAACTAGAGACGTTTTACCACACTACTTCCTACCCACCACCTCTCTCAAGAAAGAGAAAACTCAAACAACAGTAAAGGCAAAAGTAATTCTGCTGTAATCACTTGATTTTGTAATATCCAGTATTTAGAACACCAACGTAAGAATGGGGCTAAACACGGAAAAGTGGATGATGATTACTGAATGAAATGCTGAATTTTTCTGTAAGTGCCATCTGTCACTTGTTTGGAGTTGACAAATAATTTTGAAAACATTCCCGGCAGTATTGCAAAATATCTGTATCATTGTTCCATATAGAACAGCATTTAAACATATTTCCCAAGAATACATACAAATCTGAATGTTGTTTATCACGGAAATGTTCCACACTGACAGCTGTTTCATACCTTTTCCGTATTTACTGTATAAAAAGGCAGAGAGGGTCCAGCGTTAAGTTGCAAGGATGTCTTTAATATTTATTAAGAACCAACATTTAAAATTTAAAAAAAAAATATAGACAGGTAGCTATTTAATGCAAAACTTCTAATGGACAGGTAATTTAAAGGACAGATTTTAGTTTATTGGGAAAAAGAAGTCTGCATCACACTAACACTTTCAGAAAGAAAGGAAAACACTTAGTAGAGAAATACCTAAAAAAATACAGGAGCAATCTTAGAATCAAGGTGGAAAACTGAGCCTGTCACATCTATTTTGCACATTAAAACACTCCACAATTTTGAGAAAAGATTTTGACAAAATTAAGACTCCTCCTGATTACACCATTAAAAATCCCATATTTATTAATTTGTTTTCAAAAATAACAATTTAAAACATACATTTTCATAATTTTGAGATAACTTTCCTTTTATTTATTCCATTAAGGCTGAATAAGGTTGTAAAAAGAGTGTCTGGCTGCCAGATACCAGAAAAGGGACCAAAAACATGTGGTCATACCTAGCAATATCTCTCTGAAATGCAACCAAAAAGACAGCTGTATGATTCAATTACTTATTTTAACTTCCTGGCCAAGAAGTTGATCCTAGACTCCTTCCCTTGAATGATTTTGAAGTATCTTGGTACTTACTGAAAGGTTAGTGGTATTTGGAACATACTGATCCTGTTCTCCAAGGAGTACGTCAATCACAGGATGCCTCCCATTTTTTATAAGTATTTCTTGATGATTATCTTGCACAATTGGTCTGCAAAAAGGAAAATATATTAATTCTAATTTATTGTAACTAATAATTTAATGCAACTAAAGCCTGCAGGAGGGTCTTCTATGATGTAGATTTTTGTAAAAAAACCCTCTCAAATGATAAAAATTAATTATTGCCATTAAGTATTTTTAAAGACTTCCTCAGTTTCGATCAGTAATAAAAAAATATATTAGCAGATTGGATAAAGAAATTCCACTTTAACCGCAAATTTGTCTACTAGTCTACTAATATAACATGTCTAATTCTTCACTATATATCTCCATGTCTGAAAAGCTCCATCTCCAAATACTGAATGTTCTTCATAGAACAAAACCTGAAAAAGACGCATGTTCCACTGAATTCTATTAATTCGTTTTGTTCTCTGCAACCCACTTTTTCTTTTCCATTGTAAATGGAATTGCAGCACTCAATGGAGAGGTAAATGCAGTTCCATGTCTCAGCAACATTTTCCTAACCCAGAAGTACAAGCACTCTGAAATAAGAGCAGCAACTTATAGGGAAAGGGGCAGGAGCCCTGAGAAAAAGAGGATACTGGAATAAAGCCACAGAATTTTAAGACTGGAAATGAACCAATACTTTGGGCGGACTTTAAAGGAAAGATGTGGGAGTGAGAGTATGCAGTTTTGAAGGAAAATAGAGAGGAAACAAATGCCATATTAGAAACACAAAGCACTGGGGAAAGAAGTGCAAACTGATAATGGTGGGTTTTTTCCCAGCAGTTGTATAGCTGAGATGAAACCAATATATAGACAGTCTTGGGCCTTGCACCACCTTTTCAACAGCAGCCCTTAAACCACTCACAGTCTGGAGAGTGAACACCCAAACATCAGATGATGGTCTCTGGACTACACACACCATTACCTTTATGTCTCTAACATTGCTGCTTGAGAGCCCTGATGCTGTAAATCATCTGTGTAAAGGAGGAGTGTCCCAATCCAGGGATTCTCAGATGCCTCTGAACTGTGAGAGGTGCTCAGCTCTCCCCCACAACTGTGCAGAGCACCTGTGCTCCTGACCTGGCTCACTTACCTACTCCAGGTTGGGCTATAGGAAACAATCCTCACTGAATCAAACATTCCTTCAAAATGCTTAATATTACAGTCCTAATCTTTCCTTCAACAGCCCTCCAAAATTAATTAGTGACACCTTCCCTGCAGCTGAAGTTTCACTGAGAAGTCTCCTTCCAGCCACTTTATAAGCTCTGAGCCACTCTAAAATTCAGTGAATTATTTAAACCTTGGCACAGGGAATTAATCAGACTTCAGTTTGTTTTCTCATCTGAGTATACAGAAAAAAGTGAGCAATTACTTTCAAAGAGATTTTAACAGAGGCACAGGGGATCCCAGAAGTCCAGAGGTGATCAATATTATGTTTAAAGGTGTATAACAGCAGAAGTACATGTACGTTGATATCTCTTCATTTGCCTGTCTATGTGTGGGTCTTGGGCAGGGGCAGGTGCACAGCTCATCACACCTGATCCCAGGCGAGGCATCTTCTGCAAGCTGGAACTAATATTTACCTATTATTTATCCAAAATACATCACTGATACAAACTTCAAATAAATGAGAAACTTAGGTATTAAAAAGATATTATAAACTCAGACCTTGCTGAGAAAAAAAAGAGAAAAAGAAGTCTATGTAAAGTCCAACATTTATTTATATATGTGAGATATCATCCACTACTCAGTTCGAACAACAAACATAATTTATTTGTTGATTTGTTAATTTGATATAACATGTAAAATTTGAACTGCAATGTTTACAGATTTGTGTTCTGCCCAGAAGTGCTGTTTTGCAAAATCGGATTAAGTTGAATCTACTGTAAACAATTTTAATAATGCATTTTATCATAGTAAACATATTAAAATCTAATTTATTTTAAATACCCTCTTATAATTCCCTAAAAAAATCCCAAATAAAAATTAAAAATTGATTACCTGCAGTAGTCTCCTTGTTTAGCCACCTGGGCCAGAGAGAACAAGCAGTCGACAGTTGCTAGGTGACCAATGGCTTTAGACACATGGTGATAATGTTCACTGAAATGGCTGTACCAAAACAGGAAAAAGTAACAGAAGAAAAGGGAAAAAAATAATTCTGCACAGATACAGAAGGATTGCCAAAATACACCCCATACAAGTTCTTCACAGGGCTCTTGCAGTTGCTAAATCCTTCTGAATTCAAATCTCTCAGCAGTGATTTAGAGTCCAACAGTAGGACACAATCTTAATCAAGATGGACTTCACGACATACTAACAGTGACTTATTTTTAAGCACAAAAAAACCAGACAAAAATGAAATTCATTAGGTAGCACATTAAGGGTCAGCAGTTGCCTCAATGAGGTCTGTAAAAATGCCACAATTTATCACAGTGGCAACTGAATCTCAATCACCGGTTCAACTTCAACTGTAAATTACAATCGGAAAAGAACCAAACTAAGAGTGTCTGACACACGAGTTGTCTACAATTTCATTAAAGTATGGCATCTACAACAGAAAATTCAAGAATTAATTTTCATTTTATGTATTCCTTCCCTAGCACAATAATGACATTACCAGGGGAAGAGTTTTCAGTAAAGTTCATTATGTTCATCCTCAAGAATTTGTTTTTTCCCCTCTCCTAGTCTCAAAGGTACAATATAGAATATAAAACCAGCAGGGGAACAAATTTTTATAAACAAAGACATAAATGAATGGAGGAGTGGGAAAGACGAGCACTTTCCTACACCCAGGTCTTTCCTTGTCTGCTGTTATACAACATTATTGAAAGCAGCCAACAGAACATGAAGACAACTGTTTTCATAGCACTGCACAGAAAACATACCTGGAGAAGTGTGAATTGGCATGTTTTGCTAATTTCTACCAAATTTAGAGAATTGCTGGGTTCCCACTATGGGGCAAATCCAGTGAAACAACTTCAGAGGGGACCTGCTAAGCTTTTGCAAACTATCATTACATGACAAGAGGAAAAATTTCACCAGCTCTGCAACTCATGGAAGAAAAAAAATAACAGATGACTGGACAACTGAAAAATTAAAGGCATTCAGAAGTTCCAGTTATATTTTTTAAACTTGCATTTTAAAGATCCTTTGGCCAAATAGTCAAATAATACCATTGAAAACTCTGACCTCAGACAAACAGATGTGCCAGAAGTGAGGGACAATAAAACTCCTACTATTTTCTAGCAAATAATCACAGTCAATCTTAGGACAGAGTAAAAAATATAATTAATAACAAAACTACCATATAATATTAATAAATAGTATAATAAAACCACTTTATACTACTACTTCAATAATAAAACTACTAGATTCACTTTCAGTAAGTCAGCTGTACTTTTATTTCCAAAATAATTAATATTAATTTATTGATATATTAATATTAGTATTTTTATTATTCTGCTCTTAATAAAATTAGTATCTTCTATGATATTCTTTTTCAAACTCTGAGAGACACCTTACATAATTAATAGTGTATTTTCATTAGAATGTTAAAATGCAGAGATATTACTGCTGGCCTCAGGACTCAGACTTCAAGGTCCTGCTTTCAAATGCTTTAAGCAATATTTTACTTGACCTGTAAGGTTGTTGTGGACAATGTAATTATGAACTTCTTTTCAAGATAAACATCTTTCTTTTTCTACTCTTACAGTAAACCCCAAACCAAATACAATGATGAGGACGGGCTGTGTTTTGTAAACTCACTCTAAGAAGTTCAGCCATTCAGCACTGCAGTCAAGGACGAGCTTCTCCTGGAGCTGATTCAGATGCCTGTAATTTTCTATGATAAAAGGGGAGTGGAAGCGGCTCACAGCTTTTGTGCTGGAAGGGAGAGAGAAGCCAAACAAGAAATCAAGGTCACCAAGCACTCAGCTATGCCATTTACATGCAAAATTGGAATAGTTTTCTTACTTACTGGGAGCCTCGAAAATGGATGATTAAAAAAAAAAAAAGTCCTTCTATTGTGGTACCAAACCCTATTGATTCCATTGGTATTTATCATGAATAAAGTGGTCAGTTACTGCACCACTGACCACTCAGAAGGCTTCTGAAATGTTTTGCACAATGTGGCATGTATCATCAAAGTTTACATATTTCACAAAACTCTATTCACAAAACACTGCCTAAATGAATGACTTTTCTGTGGCTGGTTGCATATACAATGAACTACACAAAAAAGAACACTTTAAAGAGGAAAACTTAGTGATAAGCCTGAAATGAACTCTGTAAATACAAACTGCCTTGCTGGTTTTCACTTGGGGCACTTGGTATTTGTTTATGTATTTTCATTTAGGACTCACTTTGGGGTACCCAGGCATTGTTTTACAGAATCCAGATTAGCTGCAATTCTGTCTAATCTCTGCACTTTTAATACTGAACTCTTGCATAAGTGAATAGAACTTCACAGTTCACCTGTGATATCTGTGCTCACATGTTACAAACTGGGTCTTTTAGAAAATTCAGCATTTACATGGACATTATAACTTTAAGGTATTCAACCCATTTAAATCATAAATCAAATTACTGGGGGGCCAAAAAAAAGTCAACTACATAATTCAGTCCATCTCTGTTTCACCTCCTGGAAAAGTACCCAAAACTATCTAAAATCATGCTTACACAGTACCAAGTACCACAGCAAGAAATGCCTGTCTGTATAAGTAAAATGACATTTTAAATGAACTGAATTTATTGAGATGTACAAACAGATGTTTGTACAGCTACTTTAGCCTTTCTGAATAAAATAAGAACAATCAAAATTTTATGAAGCACTTGCACGTGCAAGCTACAGGCACAATGGAATCAAGACCATGGTTTTAACACCAGTACGTGTACTTTGAAAGGTTAGGTAAATAATACAGTGCTCTAAGGATCTACTGTGTAAAAACAAATGCTTTAAGCACTCCATTTTTTCTGCTTGGTTTTGTTTGCTTCTAACCAATAAATTTACAATTGTGGTTGGTTGAGTTCAGCTAAAAAAAACCAACCGACAAACATAAACAAATGAGGCAATAAGAATGTGTACTTAATTAATTGTAGTACCAAAATACCTTGTTTTTACTTCTATAAGTAAAATATTTTACATACCTACTAATCATAACCCAGTCAGATGGCACAGATGCTTTATGGGAATTCTTGACTTCTATAAGAAACTAAAATAACAAATGTAGTATTACACATCATGGGAAGTCAGGAAGGCTGGAGAATCATAACCATTATAAATCAAGAAATCTGCATGCATCAAAGCAAAACTATATTCAGCCTGAAGAGACTAAGCAGGCCATAAATTAATGTTCTTCCTCACCCAAAAAAGCAAGGGTTATGACATACATAACCCTCCTGTATCTACAGAACCTTGCTTGAGGTTTGAATCAACTCAGGCACAGGGAAAACCAGCAATAACGTCAGGATGCTCAGTGCAGTGAAATTTAGGTGATGTGTTTATTGTAGTATTTTATATGATTCATGTCAGTTATCTTTATAACACCAGCCTGAGGCCCTGGATGTCAGAGAATTGAGGCATTCCCAATCACAGAATTCAGCTGGCAAACGAATTTCCTGCTGAGATTAGGTTAGCACAGACTATGCCCACATCTACAGAAAGCCACAAGACCCTGGCCTGACAAAGCTTTTCCATTATAGTTAATATGATTTAGATAAAACCTTCCCCAGCTCACTGAGTAGCCAACCATCACCCTCAAGTACAAACAAAAGTGACAATCCTGACATGGGCACAAAAAAACCCAGCAAAGGCATGGAGGACGAGTTCTCCATTCACCTAAAACACTTCCGAGATATTTGTTGTGAAATACCTCTAATTTCTCTTCTCTTGTGAAGAAGCATTTGAATTCTACATCTATCAGCATGTAAGCAGAATATACTACACAGATCTGAGGAAGAAAGAGCTCAGATCAAACAGACTCCTGTTCTGTGTTCTTCTCCTCCCTAACAATTCCCTTTCCATTACTCCTACTCCTTTGGTGTCTTTCCTTTCCTCACTGACCATCTTCTCTGACCCTTCCCCTGCTGACTCTTTCGGTGTCTGTGAGACACCCTCACCAGATATCATGAAATAACAGCTCCTTTTACCAATACACCAACATACATCTCTGCCTGCAATGGTTTCTGAGCTGTGCACTGCTGGTGGTTTTTAACCCTCCTATTAACTTCACATTTCGGTACTTCCTCAGATGCTTTCCTCTCTTTGATCAATGCCTCTCTTTTCCTTTCCTTCCCACAGCTCTTAGTGCAACTTCCCTGAGAGAAACCTTTCAAATCCTGGCTCCTTCCTCCCTCAGACAATACTCAAACACACTTATCCACTTTCCCGCTGCATTTCAGTATCTCTGCTGACAACCTGCCCAGCTTTTGGGCCTTGTGTTTGCTGTTCTCAGCTCCACCATCAACAGGTCTTTGTCAAGGCTGCTATTCCTAATTCATCCCTTCCCACATTCTCCCTCACCAAGCAGTGCCTGTTTGCTCCCTCCTGTGTCTCTTGGGTCCTCCATGGGCCAATTCCAGCTCCTTCCCTCCCTGTCCTCACCCATTTCTCTCCCTTACTCTCAGTCTCATTCCATTTTCCAACTCCTTTCTTTTCCCAATTTTCTATGGAGTTTTTCCAGCCTTCCTACTCTCAGTTCCTAAAAGATAGTGCTGAGCTGTGCTACCTCACTAAAATTTGGCAGGATCTGACATCTCTTTTTTCACCACTGAACTTCTCAGCTCTCTGAAGCATGTCCTGCCCACACTTGCACAGCGCCTACAAACAAAAGCTCCAGTCCAAAGCACTGTTTCTAAGTATTCAAACAACATTTATCATTCTTTAATACCGTTCCTCTTTTCTCACATCTTTCAAATTACAGTCTTACTCGGTACTTACAAATCCTTCCACCATTCTCCAAGTTAATACATGCTGTGCTTTCCGGTCCTGAGAGTGTATTTCAGCACTTACTATTCACAAAATTAATCCTGGAAGTATGTGAGTGCTTTCACATACAGAGAAAAACAAACCATCACTGAAAAAAATTCAACTGCACTAATGTGCGCAGTTTCTATTATTTAAATCACTAAAGTAATTGACTTAACAAGTAAGAGTCATACTGTAAGAAAGCTGTTCTTTAAAGCTGGACAAAAGATTATAGTCAAATGACCTCATCAAGCACCTTACTAAGCTCTAGTAGCTCTCATTTTTAAGTTGTTCTCTAGACAAGAATGGGTGCAGTCATATTTTAATAAATACAATATTACCTCTTGACCTGAAACGGTAACATACTCAGCAGAAGGATTCTTAATCTGTTTACGAATGTCTGGCAGATGCAAATGGATTTTAGAAAGCACATCCTGGATGTCTTCCTTTTTCTTTCTGATGACAGGGAAGTCTGTAAGGTCCTTGAACAATTGCGTTTTATCTCCAGTCCTATAAGAAGCATAAGATAAAATACTGGTAAAAACAGAGACACTGTTTCTGTTGGCTGCGTCCTTATTTGAATTTGTTATTCTCATTTGTTTTAACATTAGCTTTACTCCCTTCTAAATACAGATTTTCAGGTGCTTGGTCATGGTACAGCATATTTACCAAAAGCTGCCAAACTCATGACATGAATAGAAAGGCACTTTGCATACACAGCACCCCAAGTGCTGGCAAGGTCTTTATCATGATTAAATGTGAAGCTTTAGATAATTTCTCCATAACATGCACACAGATTTTTGACACATTTAGAATTTGACCAAACTTGGGCAGATTTTAAAGAGAATTGCAAAGAAACCACCTTCCCCTGCCAAGGCCCTCATAGAAGCAGAATGCTATAGGGCTTTCTCAGAGCAGCTCTGAGAAAACTCTTCCTTGTTTTCTCCAGAAAAGATTAACCTGAGCACTTTTAACTACATGCAAAACAATGCTCTTTTCTAGTTGCAACATCCAAAAAATGACAATTATTTTGGCTGCACTAACTCAGCTCAGGATTGAAATCTGAAACAGGGAATGCCACTCAAATGGTTAAAATTTGGGAGCTGAACTAGCTATTAAAAACATGGATGTCAACAAAAATAACAAAAATTTAACTTACCCTAGTAAGTATCAGGCAAAGAATAAAAAGCAGTGCAATCAGCCTTAAGTTAACTGGAATATAATTTTGTATTTTAGAGCATACACAAAACTCTACCGATTAATTACATAATTACCCTGAAAACTAATATGTGTAGAGCAAGTAATTAGCCAACTGAAAGTATCAGAAAATAAAAGCAATAAAAAAATCTAATATTCTACTTACTCCGCTACCCCTTTGACTGAGAATGAAACTACAACTGGAGCCAGTGACCAGCCAGGTAACACAAAGCTGTGCTTTGGCTTTGCATTACATTTTGTTGGCATTATGTGAGAGTAAAGATGCCATTTTAAAATACAATACTAATTTTTAGAAATGATTTTGTGCTAATTAGAGCCGTTTCCATGGGAATGCAAGGGGAAAAAAAAAGATCACCAGTAGCCAGCAGCTGATTGTGAAGACTGTCAGTGCTATGTGATGCCTACAAAAAAATTTTAAAGTTGACAGTTTAAAAATAGAAAAAACACAAACCCAAAATCTCCAACTCCCCATAAAAAAAGCCCTGCAGCAGATGAATACTTTTGAAAACAGCTATAGGATTTTATCCACAACTCACAACAAAATTAACATGTGATGTAGTGTCTGCACAATTGTGTGTGCTCATGTACAGATGTGAGTAGTATTGGTGATCTTTATGAAAGAAATGTTTTGGAGTAAAAACAATACTGGTGCATAAAATTGAGATAAATAAAGGCTGAAAGATATGTTTTTTTAGTCATCTTGAAGGAATTCAAATACAATATATGTATTCTGCAGCTCAATGATGATATCTTTCTACTTACACCATTTTTGTATACTATTCTACCCATGATCAATACAGTGACAGAAACCCCCCACCCCCTATTTCAAATCGACAGTAAATGTGGTGTAATTGAGATACTGTTAGTTCTGTCATAAACTGCCGCAACTATAACTGGACACCACACATCAGCATAATCATAATCCCACCTGTGAAATGGGCAGAGCAAATCCTTCTGCCCTTCTCAACATCTTTAATTTATTTAATTTCAATTCAGCATCACCTTGGATCTGTCTCTAATTCAGAAGAAAATGAAGTTAAGTTCTAGACTTCAGTTCTTAAATCTAATTTTAAATCTCACTTTGGAAAAGAAAAAAATGTTTTATGAATAAGGTGGATGTTCACTTTTAGTCTGTGCTGCCCCAATGTAACTATATATTAAATTATATACCACGTACTTCATCAAAGGAACAGTACAAACAAATTATTTGAAGACACTCTCCAATATAATGCACATAAAGTCCATCTTCTTCATCTACCTTTTATTTCTTTTGACCAACAAAGGCCACAATTAAGACAAAAAAAGCAGACAGCTTTAATGAATTGTCACAAAAATAGTAAAAGGCTTATTCCTGACAGCAGAGCCACCACTTTGCTGAAGGCCAAGTCTTCCTTCAAAAAGTGATGTTAAAACAAATTATTCTAATGCAAAACACATTTTGCTGTAAATTCATTGCCCAAAATAGATGAAAAACTTTAAAAAAATTATTTGGCCTAAGGCAAAAAGCCACTAGGCAAAATGTTTGCTCACCTAGTTTAACTTCAAAAAAAGAATATAAGCCATAGATAACAACAACTTCTGCTTTAACTAAAAGCTGCTGTACATAAATACAAAATAAAAAATTTAAAACCAACATGTACTAAAACAAGATGCATAATTTGCATAACTGAATACATTTAGTCAGAAAGCTTATGAGGCACAGAAGATTCATCTATTTTCTCTACTTACTTGGCTGCTTCTTCATTAAGAATCTTTAAATAATGTTTCACTGGGGAGAGAAGCTCTGGGACTTCCAACAGTGCATTTTTCAGTAGCGGAGATCTCACATGGGAATGCAGGATCGGGACAAGAGCTTGGATTTCCAACTGCAGGCGAGACAGGGTGCTGACTATCAGGAAAAACTCTTGAGTTGAGCACTGAGAAGGGAAGCAACAACTAAATCATTCCAATGTACTGTATTTTCACTAAATCCTAGAGGTTCTTTTCCTTTTTGAAAACATGACAAAATACCATTAACATGTATGGACAGTAAAATAGCTGCACCATCTTGGCCCACTGCTGGGGTTAATTAAGCATAATTAAGCATGCCAATTGTCTCAACAATCATTGTTAGGAATCAGACAAGAGCAGATCTCCAGTGCTTCTCGTGCTGGAGGGAGATGTGCATACAAAAGCAGAAAAAGGGGCAATAATATGCAAAAATAAAAAGAGCAGGTTGAGTAACTTTCAGAGCACCACACCTTGTTCATACGTGCTTGTGGATGTGTGTTATCTGCACCCCCATGGTGCTTCTTGCAAGAGGAGGTTTGGAAAGACAGAGTGGGCCACAGACAGGGAGAGTCTTGGAAAAAGAAAGGGAAAGAATAAAACCCAGAGAAAAACAGCAGTCCCTGTTTAAACCACTAATATTACTTGTGCCACGGTTCAGGCACTTTGCTGTTGGATTCCAGATGCTCTTAGGTGTCAGCCTAGTTTGTTACCTTTAGCTCATTCTCAAGAACGACTTTGCAGTTAACAACCCTGAGGAATGGATTTCCCTCCTGCCACACTCCCAATCCCCACTCAACTGTCCCAGGTACCTGAGGTGCTCGTGCCCTTCCTACAAATCAGTTAACACTGATCTTGAAATGGCTTGTACAGCACTGAGTTTGCATTTGTGCTGCACCAGATCTACAAACCAAATGAAACCCTGGCTCTGTGGGACACTTAATGCTCTCAAACCTTGCTGAATTCAGTGACATTCCAGGACATTTCCATTTCAGAAGGTTTGACAAAAATTGTCCATAAATAATTATGCTGATATTTTTTTCATATTTTACTGATCTGTAGAAACACTCCTCCTTTAGTCTTCTGATATTCTCCTTTCAGTCAACTGACAACACTGAAAAAAACAGTTTACTTTCCTCACCTGTGGATGCAGCGAAGGCAGGAGGATATATCTCCCTTTGTATGCCACATCCTGCTCTTCCTACATTTTTTTCTCTCCTACCCCAACAGTCTACAATTCAATTACTGGTCAGGATTTGGTGGCGATCTATACAACACAGATTACAGAACATGTGGGTTTCAGTGAATCACTATTTCACAGAACATATCTACATTTTCATTTTGTCATCCTTTCAGTTTCTTCCCAGAAGTAAATTTTTCTTTCTCTTTCCTTCCCACACCCATATGCAAGAACTAAGACAATTCTCTCATCTATTACCCTATAGTTATTTCTCTCAAATGATGACTGTACCCCAACACAGAAGCAAGTATTAACAAAAATCAATTTAAGCATGGTATTTCATGACATTCAGGAAGGCCACTGAGATTACATTCTGAATGTTTCCGGAATCTAAGCTCATGTCTTTTACAGAACCACTGAGTTAGGGATAGAAGAGACCCTTCAGGTGGTTTCCTGAAACTGCTGCAATTTTTCTGTGTTAGTTTTCTTTCTGTCTGCTCTTATATTCCAAGAAACCATGTGCTTACCACTAATCCATAAAGCAACAACTAGCATCAAGTAAAAGTTTTATCAGATAGCCTAAATTTCCTTTCCATTAAATTAATCCAAATATCTCTAGTTTTAGTTTTTTATATTACAGTAACTCAACTGCTTCTTTGCTGTTAACACCCTTCAAATACATCTAAGCCTTCTGTTCTCCTTCAATCATCAATTTCACGAAAAAAAATAGTCTTTCAATCTTTCTTCACAAGCCATCCATTATTCAGCCTCATGAAAACTTCGGGTTTCCTCTGCACTTGCTGCAGTTTATAATCGTCTTTCTGATAATCTGGGACTTACTTCTCCTACCTTGCAAACAAAACGACAACAAAATAAAACAAAATAATAAAGCAGTAAATCTGCCAATGGCATTTGAAGTCAAAGCACAGAGGAAAGGCCTGAAAGACAAAATAAATGATAAATTCAGGCTTGGACTCAAAGTCAAATACAGTATGACTGATGGCATCATCATCATCAACACTGATGCAGACAAGAGATAAAATTCTGCCAGACTTCCCTTGACTACAAAATGTACTGAGGGAGGCAAAGGCTGATTTATGGGAGAGCAGCGTCCAGAAAAGAATGAGGAAATACGGACAGTAAGACATACATTTGTTGAATAGGTGGTGTATATTTGGTTGGGTTTTATTAAAAGTTCTTTAAGAAAAAAGGAATTAAACAGGTCCTTAATTAATACATGATATATAGAAGTGTGGGAAAGGGAAAAGTGTTCGAGAATATATAAGAACACCTGTCTGAGCAGTTTGGCAGTAAGGGTGGTGAGGCTGATGAACATGAGCCTTCAGTAAGAAGAGAAAGCTAGATTT
Source organism: Pseudotriccus pelzelni (assembly GCA_035584735.1). Lineage (NCBI taxonomy): Eukaryota > Metazoa > Chordata > Aves > Passeriformes > Tyrannidae > Pseudotriccus > Pseudotriccus pelzelni. The sequence continues at coordinate 7,756,485 of JAWMRA010000090.1, read as the reverse complement.
CAGTTCAGCATCACCTAAAATAACCCCCAGAGTTACCATGAGATATGTCAAAAGATGCCTAATGAACATGCTGAAGTTTGTCACAGCAACTCTGATGGCCCACACACTGTAACAGTCAGCTAGTGAGTTAAAACCTATTTGATTCTATGACTACCAGTCAACAGCACCTTTGGAGTAAGCGAAATTCAGCTTTATTTCAAATAACCTTGTCAAACAAAGCATTCCCAAGACAGGGGTGGGCATACCCCTTTTGTGCTTATTCAGAGTATTCCTGTTTCCCTTGGCTCCAGGGGAGTGCAGGACTTTGCATCTAAAATTTAATGTTGCCACTGCAGAAATAATTTAGTGAGCAAAGAGGTAACTTGGAACAGATACATAAAAATAACTTTGAAATGCTGAGTTCCATTACAGTAGGACTGATTCCATTTAAGTCCCAAGCAACCTTACAAAAGCATATAACTGTGTTACAAATTAGAAGCTTTTAAAATACAGTAAAAATGGTTTACATAAAGCAGGATTAACAGTTTGGCATTCACAGAAGATTCTCACAACCTTATTCAATGCTATTTTGGAAGTGTAGTTTTGAGAGACCACCAATAAGAGCTACAGCTTCTCTAGCACCAGAAAAATAACCTCAGAGTTGAAAAAGATGCCAAACAATAGTTTCAACCAGGAGTTTACTGAAAATGGCCTGGCTGCCTCTGAGCATGCAGGAGAGATCACAGAGATCCAACACTTTCTCAAGAACACCGACAGCAATTCTGCCTTGTTTGCATTAGTGAAAAAGTTTCCAACATACACGCAGGGCTGACAGCCACTGACCACTCACTGCAAGTTAAAAGCATTTCAAATAAAAAAATATATATGGGGCTTGATGCAGCACACATTTATCACCCCTTTCAAGCTGCAATAGACACTTTTATTAGTATAGAGAACATACTTTGATTTGGGGAAAATGAGGTATTTAATTTTAAGGTTTTTAACTCCCTTTGTTATGACTTTATATTAATCAGCTTAACGTGGAACAATTTGCTCAAACCACATTTAGTATTGCAAACCTAAAAATACCTCTGATGCAGATTCTGATGCAGAAGTGCAGTATATGCAAGATGTGCATGCTATTATTACAGAAGGAAAAAGAAAGCAAAAAATACAAGGCATGTGTTAGCCAATGTCTACAACATGATGCTATGAGGAGAACTGATTTAAAGCACTATACAAATAGTAACTAATTTCTTGGACATATATAATAGGTATTCATTTAATAAAAGAAAATTCAGAAACACAACATTTTCCTCTGAATCCTCTGAAAATCACACCCTCTTCATTTCACCACATGTGGTGGTACAGTGTCATGGTTTGGTTTGGTTTGTTCTTGGAATTTTACCTTCCCCCTGCCCACTGTGTGTGGAGGGGAGGGGGAATTAGGTATCCAGGTAACTAATGTCCTAGTACAGGAGAACCAGCAGAGCTGCATTTTTATGCTAATGCCTCACTTTGTCTCCAGGGAAATGGGAGGGTTTTGTAAAGTTGGGAGGAGGTCTAGAGGTATTTGGGAGCTGGTGGGAGTGGCCAGAGCTGCCGGCGCGCAGGGAGCTACAGGGAGCGGGCCGGACTGTCTCTCTTCATAGCTGTGCTGTTGGCACAGCTGGAGTCTCTTGCTTGAATTCCCATCAGAAGGAGAAGGAAAGCTATATCACTCTGCATTGCAGCCAGCGAGAAAGAGTGAGTTTTCCAGCGTTTTGGGAGCCGTGGACTGTCTTTTCCCCTTCCTCTTTCCCCTTTCAGTGGGAGGGAAGGGTTAGGGTAACACTGCTGCTGAAAAATAATCTAATAATATGACCAAATACTGTCAGTTGGGATGAGTATTGATCCAGGGACCTACAAGCCTATCAGCCCAACCTCGGTGCCCAGCAAGGTTATGGAGCAGAACATCCTGAGTATGATCACAGGGCACATACAGAACAACCAAAGGCTCAGGCCCAGCCAGCATGGGTTTAGGAAAGGCAGGTCCTGCCTGATATCCAGGTGACCTGCCTAGTGGATGAGGGAAAAGCTGTGGATGTAGTCTACCTGGACTTCAGCAAAGTCTTTGATACTGTCTCCCATAACATACTACTGAAAAAGCTGGCTGCCCACAGCTTGGACAGGTGCACTTTTTGCTGGGTTAAGAACTGGCTGAATGGCCAGACCCAGAGAGTGCTGGTGAATGGTGTTGCCTGCAGTTGTTGTCCAGTCACTAGTGGTGTTCCCGAGGGCTCAGAATTGGGACCAGTCCTGTTTAATATCTTTATTGATGATGTGCATGAGGGGATCGAGTATACCCTCAGTAAATTCATGGACGACATCAAGTTGGATCAGAGTATCATTCTGCTGGAGGGTAGGAAGGCTCTGCAGAGGGATCTGGATTGATGGGCTGTGACACACAGATAATATAGACATGCCAAAAATTACATTTCGCCATTGTTCTGCCTGTCAAAAACTTCCTACCAAAAATTCTCTGTCAGTTGTCTGCCAGAAGTTCTCACCAGGACTTCCCATGGGACTTTTCCTGCCAAAAGATCCTTCTTTTTAAGGTTCCCATATCTCCTCGGACATCTGAATAGGACTCCATGCCAAGAAACCACGTACAACTGTAATAAATTGGTTTGGTCCGTAAAAAAAATTATAAGTAACTAGTTCTAGCTATACCTTAACCATTTCTTTAACAGCTTAAT
>JAWMRA010000090.1:7733653-7747035 GCA_035584735.1 Pseudotriccus pelzelni | reverse complement strand
CTCAACAGCGAGCTACTACTTTATGCTCTATTTAGGTGCAGTATTAGCCTGTTCTTTCTCATCTGTACAAAACATGTCAGCAATCTGAGCTTTATCCAATTTTCCAAACAATCTTCAGTGAAATAATATAACATAATTCAGTTGACTAAAAGCAATACACTTACTTCTGCTGTACTCCCCATCTAAGAATAGCATCATTAATACAGTACTAACATCACTTTGCAGTGTATTTAAACAGAACAAAATCTAACTGCAGAATTTTTATTCTAGTCATTTAAAAGAACTACTTGAAATGAAATAACATGATACTCCCCTATGTTATTCTGCTGCTAAATATGTGAACAATACAGAAAATCAGAAAATACAGAGATATTTGAACCCCAAACTAAAAATTATTTTGACAAAGCAGAAGGCTGCAGATCCAAAAGCACTGCGCTGAATTGACATCTGAGCAGTCTAAATAGGATTGCTGGTTGCTGGAGCGGTAACAGATCTGCTGATCTCCTACAGGAAAGCAAACCTGACATTTTTAGATGTGATAATATATCATTACATTTGAGGCTGAGTGAAACTGGTAACGTAGCTGCCATATAAGAACAACAGAACATTCTCATTCATAGAACGTTTTATTTTTATACACAGTAAATAAATACAAATTTATCAGAAGTCTATTCACTCATGATAAATGCACACAGTATGAGTCCATTCAGCGTGCTAAGGACATAGCTCAAGTACAGTGTGTACAACTGAAATTAATTCTATTAAATCTGTTTAGAGACCACAGTGATAAGTAGAACTGTCAGTCACAGGAATTCAACCCTTAAAAACCATAATGAGGGTATGACACAACAAACGCTACTTTACATAAACTATATTATCTAAACCAAAGCCTAGTAGCCTCCTAACTACAGCACTGTAAAGAATGAAAAGATATTATTTAAGTTACTCACTCACACATTATGCTTTTTTTCTGACCTTCCTTCAGAACACGGTTCATGAATGAAGACTTTGGGTGAGTTAAGTTAAAGACCACGTCAAACTATACAGAGCATTTTATGCTTCAGACCACTCCCTTTCACAATAAGCAACTAATGCCATCAAAACCCAAGGCCATGGTAGAATTACCACGGTGCAATCTATAAGCTGAGTATGTCTTTTTAAAGAACAAGCAGATGAAAAACTGGCTCATTGCAGAAGCTGAAAGGTCAGGGGGATAATGTTTGTGTCAAACACTGACAGCCGGCTGGCTCCAGAGCCGGCCACGGATGCTGGCAATGCCAGCCAGAGACTGTTGTGGCTGGAAAAGAGGCCACGCAGAGGCAGGGCAGCACTTTTCCAGACAAATGTCCTTGTTCTGTCTGCTGGAGAGAAGGACAACAGAGCACAGGTGCAGAAATGATGCCAGAAGGTGGGCATGGACTGTACAGAGGGATCAAGATCACCAAACGCCCCTGAAGCCTCCAACCTATCTCCAGAAAAGTCTGGAACAGACTGTGTATGAGAACTCATTTGCACAGAAAGCAAGGAAATGATCTCCAGGACAGGAAAACCGACCTGTAAAGAGGTCCCCCTCAAAGCCTGGGCACCCCAGGACCCTGCACACCACACTAGCTGCACCAAAGCTGGAGCCAGAACTGGTGACCTCCCTCCCTCTTTAATCCATCTCCCTCTCTCTCTTCCCTTCCACCCTACCCCTCTGTTCAAACCCTACTGCAGTGTCCTTAAACCAAGAGATGAGAGACTAACACATGATTTTCCTGCCAAGTGCGTAATTTGCTAATAAAACTTTATTAACTTCTGCAGACCCTCTGACTTCTGCATCTACACATCTTGGGTGCTCCATTCCCCTTGAGGTTTTTTTACCCATATATCTAAGTTAGACACTGGCTAACTTCACGGGATGAATCCAGATTTGTTAAATTTTGCTGTGATCACTGGAATTTCATGCATGGGCACCAATGAAAAAAGTACAAACAAGGGTAACTGTATCACATTTACTAGAGCGAAATTTAAGTGAAACCTAAAAAAATTAATATCCTTCTGGATGTGCTCACTTGTCCTTCACTTTTTATTCCCCAAACTCCTAGTGTCTCAAGCCTCTCCAGAAAGGTCCAGCGTTCCCTTAAATAAATATGCAGGACAATATTCCTGAATGGATCTCAAATATTTAATAGCAATATACAAGTACTCTAAACTTTATCTTCACATCTGTTAAAAGAACACTCGAGATATGCAAATGGCAATCAAACACTTTTGTTTATGTTCACACACAATGCTTTTCAGCTATTTGTGCCTAAAAAGGGAACGGTTGGCTACTTTAGCCACCCTGAATGAAGGCCTGATTGCTCCATTGACAGGGAATTAGACATGGCATTCAATTGGACCAAAACACAGCTAGCAAAAATGAATGAACACATGTGATGATGTTGCAATCTTTTTCTTTTCTACAACAATTTTGAGATCTCAGGCATATGCTGTAACCTGCATTTGTGCATTATATACTGGCACTGATGTTATAAAATCATTATTTTTAGGAGGAAAATTTAGCCCTGCTGTAGGATTGGTGGATTTATTCATAAATCACTGCTGCAAAACAAGAAGTATATTCTAATCCTGCTCACGATGACGATGGTATCAATTGTCAACCAGTTTAACTCTGATTTAAACTGGTTTCTTCAAGGAACTTTTGACAGTTTGTTTTACTGCCCCAACATTTTAATTATGGGAACAAGACCAAAGTCAATCTTGAAAGACTTTCCTTTAGGATTGTACTTTGTGTACAGAAGTATAAACAAAACAGCACTCACTGCATTCAAAGTGAGAGAATTTAGAACAAGATAATATTTTATATTAGAAAAGATGTAATTGCCAACATCACTATAAAGAGACCCTCTTCTACTCCGTTCTGCAGTACATATCCTCCAAATAAAGGTCATATTGCATCAGTAATACCAATTTACACTCTTCCTCTTCTTTAATAATTCATAAGGAACTGTCATCAGTCCTGAACTATGCAGTTCTGAATTTCCTAAATTTACAGTCATCCTATGCTCTTGCAGACAGAGCATATTCAGACTAATGGTAATTATCAATACAAGGCTTCGATTCCACCTCAATAAAAGCATCCAGAACTGGGTGAAATGGGGGACAAAGTATACTAGAACCATGGGGGAGAAAAAATGGAAATCCAGTTTTTGAGGGGTAACTAAAATTTTGGCATTTGTAAACCACAAAGCAAAGGCTGAAATGTTTTCAGCAACTCTCTAAATGCATACAATTTTTTTCCTTCCTTGAGATTTAAACATCAATTTGAACTCTTTGTTCAACTCTGGCCAACCCTCATGAGGCAAAGGAAGGTGCTTGATCTCAAGAAAGCGGATTTCCTACAAATTGTGCAAGAAACAGCAGCTGAGCAAGGCACAGACACAGATTAATACCCAGGATTCAGTATTTATTTGTCTGTTCTCTTTGGACTGAAGATGGGCAAGCAGCACTGCTGTGGCTTGGAGATAGTCCTCCTTACACCTAGGTAAGGGAACTGCAAAGATGACAGGGGGAGGTGGCAGCCGTGGGTGTATCAGAGACAAGGAAAGAACACATTTTACAGGAATGAGGTCTCAGATTGTTCATGTACAGGGCAACAACTTTCTTGCCCTTTCCTCTGTACCACCACCACAGGACAACATTCCTGTGACACATAACAAAACAAAATGCACAAATAAGCCATGTTTGCTCAACAAGGCCTATGTGAAGCTTTTCTTTCTCCTCTCCTGTAGCCATTGAAAAAACAGCCGACTTTCATACCTACCCTCTAGGGTTCTGAGATTTATTTTGCATTAGGAAATAAACTATTTGTAAATATTGCACATACACAAAGACACAAAGATCACGCTGTGCTACAATACTGTATCCTGAGGCCAGTCCTGAGCCCTGTGGCTGCTAAGTGTGATAATACACAGCTCTACTCCCTACCCTGCTGAAACTCCACTGCCTGACTGGGAAACTGCACATTTCATTCATTCAGAAATGTTCCAAGCCTTTCATTTCTCTTTCTTTCCACTCCCCTTACAAAGTCAGGCAAGGAAGGCACTGGATGGAACTTAACTTTCAAAGGAAAGATAAGGTTTTTGTAATCCACAAATACGTAACTTCTGCAAAAAACTGCTTTCCTGATTCCTCCTAAAAGGAGAACATTACACCTTTCCTGGTTAAGCCTTTCTTTGACTTTTTTTTAAGAAACACACAAATCTTGTCTCTACATGTACCACATCACCAATTATCTGAAGAGTATCTTCAAGTTTGCCCGAATGAGCTGTCTGTACACATTTAACCTTTACTCAACCTAAGGTACGGCTTCTTCAGAGGAAGTTTAGTCATCATTCCAAGTGATTTTCAACTCTAAAGCATAAGCAGTAATTACACCCTCTCACTTTTTGATACACCTACTCATGGACTGGGAAAGATGCAGTACAGAAACCTGACTTCCTCTGAAAATGTCTCTCCAGGAGGCTCAGGTGAATTACAATTACAGAATGTTCTCTAAGTGCATTTGTGTGCATTACTGGGAACAATATTACCGGATATCTGATGCACTGAGTACAAGAAATTACAACTTAAGAGTCAGAAAGGGAGAAATACACAGAGCAAATAGCTTTTCTAACTTTAGCTGAGGAGTACTGTCATCTCCAGTCACAGAAGCCTGAAAAATGTCAAGCATCACTTGGAATAAGCGGAATAAGACAAGAAAACAAAATTACAAACTTTTAAACTGGCTCTGCACTGAGGCATGGGAGAATTTATATTTAAACCAAATATACTGGTTAAGAAAGAACGCCAGGAGCCCACAGGCAAGCAGTTTCCTACCTGCTGAGCCTGGAAAAGGACTCTGTTTTACTGTGGAATGGTATTTGATCTACTGCATCTCACAGGGGATGATTTGGGGGCAAAATGGCTGGAGGCAGGTCCTCCCTAGCTCTCCATCTTCAGAGCTTTGGCTCCCTCCGCTGACAACTCCACAAATTCCAAAAGGTCATAAGGGCAGGAAGAGAAATAAACTAATTCATTTCCATTTATTCCCAGAAAGTGGCTCAGAAATTCTGCCTACATGCTTTTAAGGTGAACATAAGGCCCTAATTAACTTCCATGAAGCCCAGCACTTTTTAGGATAGTTACATCAAAAGCCTTTTGGAAGTGGGTAAAAGATATGAAAGAAGAATTAAAAAAAAGGCACACTGAAATTAACTTATTACAAAAGGCTAATAAGAAAATTAAGCAGTGATGCTTCAGAAGTACAGTGCTTTCACATACAAAATTTAGTCAAGAAAAAAAGATCCTTCTGAAGAAGCATTACCTCACCATTTAAAACTGGTGAAAAATAATAAACATTAAAACTGTTTAATATATTTACAAAAGTAAAACAGAGGGGGGAAATATTTTAGATAACCAGCCCAAAACGATTTTCTGTATGCTACAGCTGAAGAAAACAAAGAAATTATTTACAATTAAGTAAATTCTAGATGAACAATGCTGAGGAAAGGCACATTTAAAAGAACAGATCAAAAAACTTAAAATGTTGGGAAAAAACATTCCATGGAGTCAATACTGTCTGTTACTACACATTCAGGTACAATACTCCATTAAAGTCTGCAAAGAGAAACCAGAAATGATGGAGTCTCTTTCAAAACTGAGGCAAGTGAAAATTGGCATGACAGTGTCACAAAATAAAACATTTCTAAAGCATTGATAAATAAAGGATAGGTCAAAATACAGGAGTGACCAAACAATGATCACATTTCATAATTAGTAAAAATGAACATTTTCCCATGCCATACATTGTACACAGGGATAACAAAAATATCCAGAATGACTTTAGAAGAAATTAAACTTATTAAGGATGTAAATACTTGTGAAGCAAGGAAGACATCCATCATTTATTGGCCAGTTTAGGAATAAAACAACCTTCAGTACTGGGTCATCCTCATTCATTGTCAAAAAGGATACTGAATTAGAATGGTACCAAATCTGACTTCTGCAAAAGAACCTGGTCCAAACCCACTACCATTTATTTGTGCCCAAATAGAGCAGTTTAACCCTTTCAAACTGATTTATAACATCCAATCTTCTACTGTACAATTTCCTGTGTAACCTCTCCTGTGGGTCTCAGGCCTTCAGGACAAACAAATATGTTCAACATCACCACTATAAAACACAGATTTAGCTCAGGATAAAGAACCATCTCACCTGGATTTCATGAGGGGCTGGGTCACCCATTTCTTCAGTCTTCGACGTCCAAAGGAAGTTTTAGTATGATTCAGGACCCAGAGTAGACTTCCTTTTGTTTTCATGTCAGTCTAAAATAATAAAAACAGCTTCATTACTTTTAGCTGAGCAGTCAATATTGTAGTGGAAGGATCTCCACCATGTTACACAGAACATTTTGCTTAGGCTTTAAGATATGCTAACTGCATGTTCATTTACCAATCTCGCCCACCAACAGTGCATTACATAAAGCACTTCCAAGAGTCATAAAATACTTGTTTTTCCTTTAGTGAGAAAATCTTTTTAGTAATTCACTGGAATAAATTAAGCAAGCAAAGTTAAGTTCTGTGCATGAAGCTCTCAGCAGGAGCAAAAGAACAGACCCTACCACATATATATCCCTCGACCGCAGTCCTTGCTCAAGAACTTAAGTTACTCAAGTAAAGTTCTTTGCTAGTCCAAGAACAATAAGGTTCCTAACTCATACTAAAAGCCAGTACAGATGAACTTTGATTTATGGCTCTGAAAATGTGATCCACCTTCAGTCTGATCCCATTTAAAGTAATTTAAGCTTTATGGGTGAAATTTGCAAAGCAATTTAACCAATTTCATTGAGAAGGCAGCTTTTATTAAAAAAAATTACGTTTGTCCTTACCTGATTCTGCAAAATTTCAAGATTTTTCATTGTTGTCCCATTAATTGTCATGTATTCAGTTTCACTGGACAACTGTTTGAAATTGCTGGGGAGAAGAATTTCATATGTTATATCTTTAATTTGGGCACAGACAGAACAGTGAAACACTGCCAAGTTCCTCATGTTAGATAATTCAACAGTTATGCAAAAGAAATTTTAAAAAGTCAAGTAAGAAATCAAAATCTATTTAAATAAAAGAACTGAACACTAATAACTTATTTAATTTACTGTTTGGAAAAAAGTCACTTTTTTTGTTTAAGACTCACTTCCCAGTTTCTGGCAATGACTCTGACAAAGCTCAGAATAAAATCCAACTCTTCTGTTATCTAATCCTTTGACACTAAATGGCTAATTTATTCAGTCTACAACTAAGCAGAGGCAGGACTAATAATCAATACTTCAGGAATGGAACAGGCTTTTAACACAACTCATCATCAAAAAAGCATATCAAAATACATGTTCTTTTTTTTTATTACTACTGCAAATTTAAACACACTACCAACGCAATTATTTAGGATAATAAACATACAGTACATTTAAATTGTTTGATTTTGGTTTTGATGTGAAATAACCATGACCAAAATTACTTGACTTTTTGATACTCCTTAACGGAACTGGATAAGACCAACCCAAAGGCTGTGCTGTTTTAGAATCAACACTAAAAAAATAATTGTGTTAGATGTGTAATCTTATTAGATATGAAAATTATTTCAGTCTCAGACACACACACGTGGTAGTTTGAACCATGAAGTGCAAGATCCTCACTAAATGCTTCTGACAAACCAAGTCATGATTGTCTGGGTTAATCATACTGCTGACTGCCCTTTGCACAGAATCTAGGACACTCTTTACTGTCTTAGATTAAGCAGAACAACTTGCTGGACAGGATTTAAAACTCTTTTCTTGACCTTTCACAGAATTTTTTTCAGTGTATTCGATTTTAAACCCTCTGGAGAAGCATGCGAATGCTCAAACTTTTCTGTTAGGCACACACAACTGCTATATTAAAAACAGAAACAGTACCAAAACTTCCAGAAACATGAAATATTCAGAGACTAATGTTATATATTTATGTACTAGTGTTATATATTTATGCTGTATGCAGGTGTTTGGGCCTGCTGGCAAATTCTTTCTAAATAATGGGTCAAATGTGAAGTATTTTTCACAGAATTAAAAAAAAAGCAGATTCAACTGAGGGCCCTCAAGAAGTTTAATGATCATGTGGAAGAACAGCTGACTCAGAACTGTACTCATAGTCATAATTATTCTGCTTTGTGTGCTATTCCAGCAACCAAGAAAACTGACCAGCAAAACAAAACACTGGAGGCAAAACCCACGATACTTTCCAAAGTACACAAACTTGTAAGCAATAAAACAATACTTCCTTTTATTATCTTTAGCCACAACTGCTGATGCTGACAAAAATTAATTAGGAATGATTTCTGCTTTGTTCCCCATGCCTACTGGCAACAACAAATCCCGCTTGCTCTTCTGAAAGTACCTCTTCTGCTCCCAGGACTCACCTAAACCCGTTTTCCCGTTTGCCACAACTCAAGTCTGTGATCTCTTAAACCCAGCTGGGTGAGAATCAAGACTTTCCACCTCTCCTCAAAAGTGAAAAGGATGCTTTTGGGTGGATTTACTGGTTCTGCTGCTTCCCCACTTCTGGCTTTAGAGCACTTAACACAGACCACACTGCTCACAGCAAGGTTGCTCAGGAGTATGTGAAGACAACTCACTCTGTTCCACTGCACAGTGTATTTACTATTCATTCAGAGTCAGACAACCAAAAGCTGTTTTCACAGCATAAATTATGTGTCTTATATTATCCAGGTGTTTTCTTTATCTGAGTTACTTCACCCTGCTATTAATCAAAGCAATTGAGAGCTTGGAGTATATGAATAATAGTCAGGATCAAGTGCAGGATATGCCCCAACAATAGTTCCAGATGTCAGAGCTCAGAACATATTTTGCTTCCACCCACTCATCTTCCTTCAGCTTGGGATCAGAACTTGATAAAATGTGAAAAAAACAGACTCTTTGTAGGGAATTCAGAGACCAAATGGCATAAGATTAAGGCTGTAAACAACTATTAAGTCAGTGCTGGTTTTGCAGCAAAGGTCTCGACACAATCCTTGTGTGACATGCTAATGCGCTACTATCAGCCATCTCTCGAACCACTAAAAATGACTCTTCAAAGACCATTTGGACTGGATCACAATGACATAACTCCTTTTGTAGGTGACAGTGTGACCTGAGTTTCAAAGAAGAGACTTGCAACGGTCTCAAGCACTTCAAGAGCACAAAACACAAGTGATGGAAACAGATGGCAAACGAGGAGTATGGCACTGTAGGATCATGTAATTTCTGGGCTTAGAAAAAGGAATAGAGGAAACAAACACAAACTTCTAGGAAAGTTTAGGAACACTATGGGGAATACTCATGACAAGGAGGTTCCTACCATAAAATGACTTTTCAGAGCAGAACCATACAAGACAATGAGTATGAAAGGGTTGCTGTGACTGCTTTAGGACAGTAAACTACAACCTCAGGCTTCAATTCTTATGTGTTACTGCTGAACCTGGATCATCTTGGTCATTCCGGCAGTACTTACTGGGGGCTTCTAAAAAAAGAGAGTGACTGACTTTTACAGGGGGCAGTGAAGAGGAAGTTAGTAACAGGGCAAGGGGAAACAGCTTTAACCTAAAATAGGAGACATTTAGTTTTAGGAAGAAATTCTTGCCTGTGAGAGTGGTGAGGCCCTGGCACAGTTGCCCAAAGATGCCACGGCTGTCTCATCCCTGGAAATGCCCAAGGCCAGGTTGGATGGGGCATGGAGCATGGGATAGTGGAAGGTATCCCTGCCCATGGCAGGGGGTGGAACTGGATGGGCTTTAAGGTCCCTTCCAACCCAAACCATTCTGCGATTTTGCCTGCAGAGAAGCTTGCAGCGAAGTCTTTTTAATGCTTTATTCATTATTCTCTGCACAGGAGATGTTATATGTAATTTCATACTCAATAACCCAGCCTAAGTGAATGCATGGTATTCAGATCAGTAGTTTTCAACTACTATAATTCTGGAAATCTGTAAAATTTCTAAGTGAACATGCAAGGCACTGTACTGAAAGCAGATCTTCTTTACTCAATTACCTTTTAGAGAGCTCTAGAGTCCATGTCTTTGAGATCTCTGAGGGTGAATAAACCACAGAATAAACCGATACAAATAAGAGTTGCAGGAATCCCTAGAAGCTTTAAGAAGTAAAAACAAGTCTCTCCATTTTGCAGAAGCATAGTTTTTGTTAGGTATGAAAGACATTACCACAGTCTAAGTAGCAAAGGACATCAAGTCCAGACTATGTTTTGTATTTAATTAACCAGGTCTGAAAACATTAATGAGTAGTGCCACAAGGCCAGAACTTCTGATTGAATTTTTGTGTTGTGTACCATTTCCCCCATTTCTTGAAGTTCATCCATCACTGTTCAAAGTCTACAAGCTATAATCTCTCTCTTCCATCTCCAATATTCTGGAAAACATATACATAAAATCAAAATACACTGAGACACATCTCCCCAGCAACTGCTGTGCAAATGATGATCTTTCAAGCAAAACTGGGTACTCAAATGTATTTGAAAACCTAGATATGCACCAACTTCTTGACAAAAGCCTTTAATCAAGGTCTCTCATTATGTAAAGGTATTAGAGCACATTGATTAAAAATACCTTATATTATTTGTTATTAAATCTATTTTTACTCGCTGTTAGAACTCTAATACAGTACAGTCATACCTTGAGGTCCTGCTGTGACAGAAATCTTTATTTCTTTTTAATATTTTGCCTTATTTAGGAATTTAAAAGTAGATTTAAAAGCTTCGTCTAAATATCAGAGGAAAACTTGTTTCCCCCCACCAATGAGGTTTTGTTATCCCTTACATGATGTTTCATAACTCTTACGACTAAATGGAGATGGAATTCTTTTCAGCTGTGAGAAGAATGTTTATCCAAAGAAGGTACAGAGGTGTAATGAATTTTTCTGTCATTCTTCCTATCAAATAGGTCTTCATCCAGATCTATGTCACTTACTTTAAAAAACCAAAAACTATCTCACAACTCCAACTTCATGCGCACTGACCTGAATTCTTCTAGGAATTTTAAGTTGCTTGACAGTGCAATGAAGTATTCTTTCTCTGTTTCCTAATTCAGGAGGTTCATGAGCCTGACATGATTTGCTTAAAAGTCTTTCATTTTTCAGTTTTTAGATAGTATTTCACTGGCATTAGGAAAAATATTGGAATTTGCCTCAGTATTCGTCTCACTATGTCGACATCTGTGACACGCTAAAAACAGCAAGGAGAACTCAATATCAGGTAGTCAAAGCATAAAGGCTTTAGGAATAAACACAGTGGAATCCAAGCTCCCAACCACAAAGATTTCTCAAACAATGTATCTTATTTCTTCACAGAGCATCACCAGGATATTGAGTAGTTCTTTGCCTTTTCACTCAGATGCTCATACATTCACAAAAAATCCATTAGAACAACCTTCAGCAGGCAAATGTCAATGCCAAGAATTAGTGCTTTTCCTTCCCAGCTGATAATTGTACTTTATTTTAGGATGCAGCTGTTACAAATGTGACTGGCTGCTGCTACACAAGCCTTCACACAATGAGGTTTCTCCTCTAGTACTGAATTACTTCTACATAAAAGGTGGATTTTGTATTTCCTCCAGCTGAAAGAACATTCACCTCACATGTGATTGCACAAAGGGCACTGTGACAGCAGTGACCTGCAAGTGTGACCATGAAATGGCATTTCCTTGCAGTCCACTTTCTTCTTCGGAAACTCTACAAAAAGATTTCTTTACCCAAGCAAACATATTAGAAAATGAATAAAAAACCAAAAACCCCACCCAAACAAACAAAACCACAAACAAACAAAAAACCCCACCAAAAAAACAACCTAAAACCCACACAGGATAAAAAAAATAGTCAACCAAAGAAGATGAGCAGGAGCACCACAGATCAGCTCCTTGATGGATGACGCAGGGAAGATGCCACAGGAATTCTTTCCTCATAAGCTCTATAAGCCCATCAAACTTTTTGTTAACATTTAAATAGTACTTGGAGTGGAGAAGGGCAACTTAAGGAAGAAAATCCACCTCAAAATCCAGAACACCCATATATATATATAATTTCCAAGTATTTTAGGGGACACATGAAAAAGTGTTTAAAGCTGGCATCTGCAGTTGATTTTTTAAATGCAGCCGCATTGAAACAAAACTAGCAATGTAGGGAGCCCTTCAAAATCAGGCTTGAAACTCATACAACATGTGAATGACCTGAAAATGACATATTTCTAAGTTTCCAGTCCACAGCCAAACTGATTTAACTAAATCCTGCCTGATTATGGAACAGAGGAATACGGGGACAACCAGGAGAATACTTTGCACAGGATCCATGACAGCTAAAGTTGTTTTATTTAATAAGCCCCAATGGTATTTTTCAAAGCTGAGCCAGGTAGGATAGCAGTGTCTTATGCTTGTGCAAGGTACAATAGCGGTGTTTTATAATCAGTGCAACATAGGATAACAGAAGCTTGAGCAATGATATTTTTCTGTTTTCATTTGCTTCCACCTGCATAATCCTGTCACAAATTTTGAGTGCTCATTTGAGCATATCTAATAAACCAAAGGGTTGGGATTGCTTAACGGACGACAAGGTTACATGACTGTGTGGTTTTGTAGTAACTTTGCACAAACGGTGATGGTCCAGAGATTTTCCAGAAACCCAGGATATGTTGAATGCATGTTTTTTTTATAACTGATAACTAGATTTGCCAACTCAAACAGGCCTGCTGAGTACTGCCTAAACATAACAACACACTAGCATTTGTACCTGCTTCCAGAACTATAGAAAGAAAAAATTATTTACACACTGCTGGCAAAACAAAACATCTGCAAAGCTAAGTTACAGCATTAATTTTTTTTAAAGTTGCCCAAAAAAGCCCTACATTTGGTTTACTGAGGTAAGATGTGATAGCTGATATAAACAAATTTAAAAATTTCCTCCCTAGTATTTACCAGTTTTTGCACCTTGTTTGTTTTCAGTAACACTTGGCAGCACTACACGTTAATTCACATCACTGACAGTAATGTCTACACAAACACTTCATGAAGATTTTCATGAAACACCACTTAAAGAAATCACTTGATTCTTTCAAGTTCTGATTAGGAGACCAAAAGTAAGGTATAATTTTTACAAAGGCTATGTTTATCACTCTAGTAGGTATGTTCATTACAGTCAAGGAAGCTGCTTGCTAACACTTACAGGAAGTGGTGATTTGAATTGGAAGTTTTTGTAAGGCAACTTACCTTGGATCATAAAGCATCCTTTCCAAATTAAATTCTTTAAGATATGCAATTACTGCTGCCAGA
>JAWMRA010000090.1:7711337-7733553 GCA_035584735.1 Pseudotriccus pelzelni | reverse complement strand
CTGGCTGGAATCGAACCCAGGCCTCAGCGGTGAAGGTCCTGCGATCTAACCACTAGGCCACCAGGGGCTCCCTCACATCCAACACAGACCTCACTGAGAATGCATATTGCCTTCGCAAGCTGGAAGGTCATACCTGTATTTTCCACTTGTCACTGCATTGAAATGATTTAATTTAATGGCTCAGAAAGGGGATCCAGCTCCTGTTCAGGCTCTTACACACTTTCCCGTGGTCTGCAAAGACATGGAGTCCGCACTGCTTGGATTTCATCTTTGTGCAAGAAAGGTGCAGGACCTTTTATGATAAACAAACACACGGACACTGACAATAGAGCAAAAGCAACTCATATGAGAGCTGCTAGTTGGGCTGGAGAGCTGTACTAGACGGGGAGAGAAAACGTAGAGGTCCCCCAGGGACAGCCTGAAGGAGGGGGAAGGCCATGGAGCAGATGGCTGTACTTTCCATGCAGATGTCATATGGGAATGGAAGAGCTGAAAGGTCTCCAGGAAGAATCTGTCCGTGCCTTGTCTGCATTACAGACAGCAATATTCTGACCCCTGTCTGGAAACTGATCAGCACTCAGAATTAACAACATGCCACTTGCTCCTGCTCATGGCTGAAGAACACCTGACACTCCAAATAAAGTGGAGGATACTGGAAATTTCCTCCTTTTAGTTCACTAGGAGTGCAGGTCACAGTTCAGAGCAGAAACAGTGGCCTAACATTTCTCCCATACATTCCTCAGCCATGTCCTGTCAGAAGAAACTCTCTGGTTCTCAAAGTGGCAAATGTCAACTGAAAAAAAATCTCCCATAACAACAAAACACAAACCCTCCACAAACTCCCCCCCAAAACCTCCCAAAAACACCCGAACAAAAAAACCCCATAAAACCAAACGAAAACAACAAAAATACTCTGCATGACCCTGAAGGATTACAGACCAACTTAAAAAAATAAGAAAAAAGGAAAATCAAAATTAGCCCAGAGTATCTCAGTTTAATTTATATTTGAAAAAGAAAGTATGCACATTACTGTGTTTTCAAACCATGCTGATAGGTTATTACACCTGTCACGCAGGCAGAAAATCTGTATTTGTTCTTAAATTCCTTGTTTAAAATACCACATTATTGTAACAAGTATAATAGAAAAGAGAAAAATTCTAAAATATTTCTGCAGTATTTGGGTAATTTTATCCAGATATTTTTGCACAACACTTGATATTCTTAACTAAGATTTTTGAAAGGTGGAAAATACATTCATACAGGCTGCAGAGAAGAAAAACAGCATGGTGATTGTATTTCATTATTAGGGGGCTAAAGCATATGTCAAATGAAGACAGACTAAGGAAACTCAATTTATTACAGAGAAAGGTGAAATTGGAAAAATCTGGGAAAGTCTAGAGCAGATTAGCAGATTACGGTCAGAGGAGCACAATGAAAGGACAAAACCAAACAATCACAGGTTGCAAATTGTTCAAAATTCTGCACAGACTTGAAGAAAAAAGCATTCTTTCCCACAAGACCAATTAAACACATAAGCAGGTGATACAGCGAAGCTGGGGACTTCCCTTCCTTGAGGATCTTCTGAACTGGACAAACCTGCATGAAACCAGAGCTCCAGAAAGCTCATACAAGCCAAATTTTTCCAAGATCCTAAGAAAAAAAATATTTAAGAAACCATGGAAGTTATTAAGAACAATCTAATGTGGTTGTAGCTTTAATTGCATGAATAAGAACAGGAACATATGGACTGGCTTCACAGCCACTGCTCCAGCAGTTTTTCCCATTGCACAGGATGTTAATTTACTGTTAATAATAACCCACTAACGAGCTCTGAAATGGATCTGACGCTTGGGGTAACTGGTCCCAGTGTTGGTCTGCGCTCATGTCATGGTCTCAGGCGATAAGCTCCCACAAGGGGTTTCTCACATCTCAGGAAATCAAGACCTGTGCATGGAGCACTGGATGCTCTTTGCAAAACTAAGGAACCTTCCATGAAGGAATTCACTTAACATGTCTTCATAGAGAGGACTTCAACTACCTATGCACTGAGATTGTGGCACAAAGTCTCTTTTTTTTGATCCCTGACATTCCTTGCTGTTCACATTTCACCTTTACTCCACTGATAGCACCATGTGAACTGACTCCAACTGAAATGATATGATAGATTATGCAACTATAAGGGTTTTTTCCCTTCTTCCTCCTCCCTTTGGAAGTTCAACATTTGGGACACTAATACACCCAAGCCCCCGCTACACTACAGAAATAAAAATATTAAGCCACAAGAAGATCTTCCAGCCATTTGTAACCGCAGATGTCATCAGAGAGCATAACAAAACCAGCTATTAAGCATCTTCATCCTAAAAGACAAATCTACTTTTGAAGATGCTTCAGTAGTCAACCCAAGTTTGCCTTTGCATGTGATCCGTACCTTGCAAAGCCTATTAAGGCTTTTCCAAGGAAGATCCAGCTGTGTGTTGCTACAGTGCATTGTCTGTAATGATCTTACAACCCAATGTGGCTGAAAAATTGTTACCCATGATTTTCTTCCAGAAGTGTCTCCACTGAGCTCTCCACCTATGACTAAAACAAAAATATTCCCAATTCCAAACTTAGAGAGACATCCATTGAGATGCTAAATGCAACAGGCAAAGTTCTGCTCTACCCTCACTCCTTTTTTCCTTGCTGCTACTAGAGTTATTCTCCTTCATTGCTGTCAAACCATGGCAGCACCTGGAACAAAACTTTCTAACCTGATCTTTCAGTCACCCAGTGAAAACCGGATAACACTGAATATGGGGGGAGTGAGCTGAACATAACCACAAATCCTCGTAAGTAGTGAGCAAGAAGTTCTTGATGAAGTAATTGGAATGAAAGCAAAAAAAAAAAAAAAAAAAGGAGGAAGAATCTTTATCGTTACAGGTGTTAACTTGGGAATTAATGCTGCTTTCATTCTCCACACCAAAACCAAAGGAAGCTTTGGGGGTTTGGTCATGTGCATTAATGGGATTGTTATTTTTAATAATTCTAACTCATACAGAAATTTAGCTCTCATATATTTAAAAAAAAAAACAAACACACATACAAAAAACCCACCAAAAAACCACAAACAAACAAAGAAAAAAACAAAACCAAAAAACCCCCCACACCTGCAAATGGTAGACAAATGTTGAAATAAGGCTTCAGATCATGAGAATTCTGTGTTAAACCCCAGTGAGGCCAAACTCTAGTTTCTGGAATGAAAAAGAAGATGCTGATTTTGGTCATCACCTGCCTTGAACAATGAGAAGTGCAGTACTGACACAAAACATGGGTAGTTATATCCCCACTGCTCACAAGGCACGTCTGAAGGAGCACAGAGGTTCTCCACAGCCATAGGGACCTTTGCAGTTCCCAATCACCTGACAAAAGAAAAACTGAAACATGGAATGGTTTCCTGAGGCCCTTCCTGTACCTGGGGAGAACAATTTCCAAGCTTGGGAATGAACACTGTAAAACTAATGGACAAAACATGTTCTTCCCATGCAGAAAAATTCTGCTTAAAGCCCAACAGCCTGCAGATATTGCTCACCCAACACGCCTGAGGTGAGGAAGTACCATTTAAATCTCACTGCTTAAGCAGAATTTGGCATGGGGCACTTCTCATCTTTCATCTCTCTCAGATAAAGAGCTTTACATGTTTTATAATGATTTTAATAGAGGCTACTGGACAGAAAAGGGGAAACAGCTGGCTGGTCAATTACACTTTTAATTAATGTTTCCTTTGATAAGCTGATACAGATTTAAGAATCCATTAAATGTGATGAAATGAACTTGTTCATTTTTCAACAAATTATTTCAGCCTTTCCTGTGAGATGTACAAAGATGCTTAAATACAGTCACATTTCTAATAGAGTAAATACAAGTAGTGTTAATAATTATGCCCTCTGTACACAAATTTTTTTTTAATGCGACAGTCCTAAACTCTAAGAGTGACACATTTAACCATAAATGGCTACTTACCTTGATTTCCCATTCCATGAAAAAGTTAATACAAGTGAAAAAGATGGGAAGTTGTCCGTCCCATGGTTTAATTTAGCATGCAACATAGAGATCCTGTACTTCTCTTTCTTTACAATCAAGGAGTCAACAGCAAAAAGCTACTTAAATTACTTTACAAATGGAAAAGAAACATTTGAAGGAAACAGGTGAAGGCAGCGTGGGCTAAATGGTATGCTTTAAAGAAAAAGAAAAGCAGATCAGAATTAAAAATAGAAGTTCAATTTATCTCATATTTACACTTTGAGTGGATGCTCTCTCTGGCAATGATTCAGCTCAAAATATAATTTTAAATACCACAAGACTGCACACCATCTCTGTCATCATCATCATCATGATGGCTAGGCTTCGTGAACGAAGATTTGGGAAGGACTCTACCCACGCTTGCTACAAGCGCGCTGATGGCTAAAAAGGCCAATGAACTGAAAACAGAGGTGATAAAGTTTTGTGTTTGTTCTGTTTGTTCCTTTTAAATAAGACAAAACCAGAAGAAAAAATAGTATCTTAATTCTAGAGGCAATGGATATTTAAGTTATTAGATTTTGTAAGTCAAGACCTAAGGAAACCGAATAATAAATCTTCTATTATTGCCAACAAGTGAAATGCTTACAATATTAGAGGGAATAGAGGGAATAAAGCTGCTAAATGAAACTGTTTATTTTTGTCAAAGAACAGATTTTTGCCCACAAGACACATGGCCATTTTGCTCAGGTACAAATCTAGATTCCTCTCATAGGCAATGATGAGACAGAAACACCTGAAAAGACATCCCTATTAATATGCATTAAGTTCTTAATATTTCTGAAATAATATGAGTGTATGGACTGCAATAAAGCGACTTCATGAAAGTTCCATGCTCAAATAAAATGTTCCATGTTCTAGTAAATGTTTTATCCTGAGTTCTCTCTCAACAGCTGCCTTGAAATTGTACAACTATCAACATGGCCACACTTCAAGACAAATTCTACCTTTTTGATAAGGAAAGCTATGTTAGAAAAAAGAGGGTTCTTGGCATTTATGGTTTTGATCTTTTTTCCCAGTTGCGGTTCACTATGAAGCCACAAAAACTTTTGCACTGATCTTATGAAAGGGGCCATGGGACAGCAGAAACAATTCCTTAACCCACCAGTACCACTGCAAAAGCTACTGAAGAAACTCCACTCCGAGGTTCCTTTTCTCAGTACGTTAAAAATCAAATGTGTTACTTTGCAGTTAATAATATTTGATAATTAATTTTTATAATTATGCTAATTCTATATCACAGGGTGATTGTTTGACACTGTTGGTAGTTTCCACACTGCCACAGCTCATAAAATTATGTCATGATTTTGAGTAATGAACAGCAGATTCCAAACTATGCATTCCAAAACATAACTTAATGAAGGTGAATTGTAACTGGCTTTGATTATGATAGCTAAGAAAGCACTTCTTTACCTAGGCAACCCAAAAGTATTAGCATTCAAACTCCAATGCCAGGTCAAGGCCATGGTCTGACTGTGGCTGTGTCTGAAACACATGAATTTCTCACACCCACACTGCTTTATCACATGTTTATATTTCCACTCAGATTAACTCAAAGCACAAATCCTTTAATTAAATTTCAAGATACAAAAGGGTTTTTTGTCAAAGCGGTGAGAAATAACAAGTACACTGTATTTCCAATATATACAAATGCTTCATGGTGAGGCTTAACTTCTCCACTTATAGATGCAAACGCATGTGCAATCTTTTCAGATAATTAAAACAGCTTAACATATCAATTAATACTGTAAGTAAGGGTTTTTGACAGCTATGTAACTGTTCCCCATAAATTAAGGCTTCTTTTTTCAGCCCTTCCCTCTTCCCAGCTCACTTTCTCTCAAATGAATCAATTTTCTTTGTACAGCAAATGCAACAGTGCCCTGGGAATGGATTTGATGGATGGAATGTTCAGTGGATGAGGAATCAGTTGGATGGTCATATCCTAAAAAGGTCCCTTCAAACCCAAACTCTTCTGTGATTATCTGAACACCACCTTGCTCTTCACTGTGTTCTCTTGGCTCTTCCTCAAGCCCTAGTAAGAGCTGTACAGTAAAATGCACAGCCAAAAGCAATATAAAGACATGCAGTGAGATGGCATGAACTTATCTAGGAAGCTGTCCAGGAAAGTTATCCTTCCTTCTCAGAACCCTACACTACCCCAGTGAATGTTAAAGATGAAGAAGGGTGGAAGAGTCTGATTTATGCCCTCTCTGGGATGGGATCTGCTGCTTCTCTCTCCATCTCAGGGTCCCCATCAACCACAACTTTGTAGAGGGGTCTGTAGAAGCAGGACAGTGCCAAGAGATTCAAGTGAGGAAGTGAGAAGTGCCAAGAGATTCAATCATACCTGCTACAAAGTGTTTCTAAGTACATCCATTTCCCTCTGCAGAAACAGTCTTTCACACAAACTGAAAGGAAGTATCACGCATGAAACCTTTTTACATTAAAAAATACTGTATTACTAAGCTTTGTGCTTAGTTTATTACTACAGCAGCAGTTCCAATATCCACATAAATTTTGGAAAAAATAAAAAACTCCGAAGTACAAATGTCTAACAATCATTTTTACTATTTCAAATTACCAGAGGAGGAGTCCATGCCTAGAGCACACCCTTCACAAGTCTTTACCAAAAGCCTCTTACCTATGCCACACATAAAAAAGAACATCTGTTAAGAGACAAATGTTTAAGCCAGTCAAAATTAAAGTGTTAGAGACAGCCTGGAAGACAAATTTTGTTCCCTTCTGCAGTTCAGTAGATTGATGCCACATAAAAACCCACTTCAGTTTCATTTCTTTCAAATTTAAGAAAATTAGTATATTCTGGGTTTATGAAAAATAAATACTTCACGGGCTTTCTTTCTTCCCTGGGAACCAACCATCACTACAAGAGCACTATTCTTTTCCTTGATCTGGTATCACTTTTATCTGCATGTCAAACATGCAGACAGTTTAGTCTTTCTCTCCCTCTCGTCTTTGCTCATTTACATCACTACACTGTTTTGATTAAACTTGCTGAATTTCTACTTCCTAGCACTAAAAATCAGGGCAGGAAATGTGGGAAGAAGTAGTGCTGGAGAACGTAACACATCCAAGGCATCCATGGTGCCACTGTTTCACAGGGAAAGATTTATGTCCCAAGTCAGCATCAAAGATGAATAAATTATGGAAAAGTAGTCATTCTTAAAAAAAAGAAAAATGCTAGGACTTTAACAAATATGCCAACAAGCATTTACCAACTATAAAAGAAAAATTTAAACTTGCATGCTGGTTTTAAGAGGTTAAAGGTCCTTCTCCATTTGAATGTGTGAAAAGTCAAGTATATACTGAGAGAAAAAAACCAAGCAACATCAAAACCAGAGAGGACAACAAAAAGTAGAATTACTTACATGTTACTTTGTATAGTTTCTGATCTATCCCATAATAGTAAATCAAACAGGTGCCAAACATGAAAGCAAAAGCTTTGAAGTTTTACCTTTCCTGCTTCTTTTAATAAGGTGGGGGTCCTACTTAAAAAGTTAACTTCCTGATAGCAAGAAATTGGACAGGCACCAAATCAATTTATTTTTCATTAATAATTTCTGGCTCAAATAGTGGTGGGGAGGGGGAAATCCAAATGCATGAATATCACTAATCAGTGCAAAAATGCCACAAATCCAGCATGTTTTCCATACTATTTGCAACTCTGAAGAGGAAAAGAATCTGGGTAAGCTGATTAGGGTGCATATCTTTGCTTTTCCTTTGGGGCATTTGGGCAAGACAAGACCTGCAAAGGCCAGCTGCTGCTGTAAGAAGCAATGTTAACTTTTTTTTTAAATCTAACTTACTATCCAGCATAAGAAAATCACAGGACTTTGCAACTGCCTCTGAGTGTTTCTGTAGCAACAACTTTGCATGCACAGTGGGACAATAATTCCACCCAAAGGATGCCATGTGCCTGTGTTGTGTCCCAAACTGTGAAGGGCAGTCAGACACTATGGAAAATATCACTTTACCCATAAGCAATTTGTCAAATGAGATTTAAGACCCATGCTTCCCTACCTGCAGTGCTATAAAAAATAAGAATCAACTCCAGTACTGAGAACAGCATTTTTCATGACTACAACAGCATTAAATTGAAAAAAAACCCAACCAAACAAACGAACAACCAACCCACCCAACAGTTCTCTTGGGTCATTACATAAGATGATAATACTGTTGTGGAGTTTTTTTGCCCTGCCTGTTCAAAAGGAGTGAGCTATGACACGATCAATACTCTCCAGGCAGCTTCCCCACAGCTGGGTTGCCCAGGCCATGAATTGGATTCCTAGCAGAGCAAAATGCCTGCTTAACCAGTAAACATCTGTTCACTGATGCACTTGGGTTTTGTATTTGCAGAAAATAGCTCACACGCTGGTTTTGTACTTTACTTGCCTTTTTTTTTCCTGCTGCAAACTGCTTGTGGCTTCCACTTACACGAAACATTCTCAAGGTGTTTGCCACAGCTTCCCTTTCACTTAAAAATCCATGGGAATATTACAAGCTATGAAACCACTAGTTTTTATGATTGCCAACCCTTTAGGTATTCTTCAATCCTCTGCTCTGCAATTTAATCTGCAATATTGTTCACTCTCACTGTAACCCTTTGGAATCTTGTTTTTGCCACTACAAGCCTTCCTGTCCCTGCTCACCTCACAAAAAAAATCTCTCAGCATCAACTACATGAATGCACCCTCTGATCTGAGCAACCACCAGCCACATACAAAGATCCACAAAATTAAAAGCATTTTATACTCATTTACGAAACTTCAGTGAGTTCATTCCAGTAGAGTTTCTACTCCTTTACTGACACAAATCCACAACGTTATCCATGAGAAAAATTAGCAATGGATAGCGCTATTGACTAATGTATACAATAAATCAACCATAGTTCTCTATGAGAGACCACACAGACCATAGGTCAGTTGTCAGATCACCTTGGGTTTATACTGTTGGCCAGACATCAAAAAAGATGTAAAAACAACAGAACAGGGCAGACCAGAGTGAAATGATCTCGATTAAAAGTGAAGGACTGTTGATCAGTATGTTTTTACACAGCATCCAAGAACATCACAGAATTAAGACATTTCACAAAAAGGGGCAAATGGAAAAAAAATATAAAAACAGGACCCATGGAGCACTCTTGGGATGCACTGGATTTTTCAGTGAAACAAAAAAGGGGCACATGAGAAGAGCAAAAACCAAAAGAAGCCTCAAAGACACAGTCAGGAAGATCAGCACAGGCCAAGTTCTAAAGCAGCCAACATGTTAAAGAGGCTGGGTGCTGACTCTTGACTAGAAAGAACTTGGAGTACAAAACACAGCGTTCTCCCGTAAAAATACATATATTTTCTGAAGGCAAGACTTTTTTCTTGATTTTCTAGAAAGAAGGAAGCTGAAAACACTAAAAGATTTTCCTCCAGGCAGGTCAGTACTTGCAAACAGGACATTTTGTTCTGAGCCAGTTTCTGCAATGTACATTTAATTTACACTTTGCTTTTGAAGGAAAACTGACCTCCTGTTCAGTACCCTTGATTAGTACTTTTGAGTTCATTAAATCTGCCCTTGAATAGTATCTTCTAGTTATTAACTTTTATGGACAATGTCATGACACTGGTAATTAGGAGCATTTCCTTTATCACATGAAACAGCAAAGTGTGAGATTTCAAACCAGCATGGAACCATGACACACTTCAATACATTTGCTTCCAAGTTTTAAATTACCGAAAGAGAAAGTTTCTAGCTTGTAATACAAATCCATACCACAGGTTAAGCTATTGTTAAAGCTTGCTTGGGTTGACAAACTCCCATTTAATCCAAATGGCTACAAAAAAAGTCTTTACAAAAAGATGTTTGGGTCTAACTTCTTTTAGATCAGTAGTAAAATTACCCATTTATTCACTTTAACTAACCTGGCTTCATACTAACTGAACTAAAACTCCATTTTATGAACAAATTCTACAAGGAGCTACATGATCTTACTACAGCAGCGATCGCCTTTGCTTACTGCTCATTAATGTTATCAGCTTCAGACACGGAAAACTTCTAGCAACTTACTTGGCTCTTGCTTTTGATAAAAACAGATTTAGAACAGCAGAATCGCACCACTCAGCTGTTCTTTTCTTCTTTGCTGTAAATTTGGCAGTGAAAATGAACACAACCCCAGAACAGAAGCACCAGTGAACAGTGTGAGTGACACAGCTGAGTCTGGACACAGTTGTGGTAACAGGAAAAGAGAAGCACAGCATTCCATAAGCAGGAATTACATGCTGTACTGCGCAGACTTAAGGCAGAAACACACACACCAATACAGAATATTCACATGTGCTCTTTGTACCCATCCCACATCACTGTGGCTGCTTAGTGCCAAGCTCAAACACCCAACACCGAATCACCCCCAAGTTACCCACACAACCCCTTTTGCAATTCTCACACAACACACAAAGACCCTTCTCTCTCCTCAACCTCTCCAAGCTCTTCCTCATGGGGCTGTTTTTCTCTCCCATCTGTGCCCTTTGTGTTTTTACAAATTCACTGTTTTTCCACTGCATTACTAATACACAAAGAGATGAGGAGCCTTCGTGAATCACAACCTAGTTCTCATGGTTTTAGTCAGAAAGGTCTTCAAAAATTACAGAAATTAAACTTTTCCCAAGAGGTTTTAGAAAAGAGCAGACAAAGAATGAAATTACCAGGTAATGGGCCAACAACCAAACCTGAATACTTCAGACCTCTCAAAATGCATTAAAATGAAATTCCTGCCTGTGTATAAAAGCAACTATACAAAAACTGAAGCCCAGCTAAAAGCACATGAAAGCAGCATATTTGAATCACTTCAATTAATAATAAATACTTCAGGGCCCTCTAGTGGTTTCATCTCTGGTACAAGAAAATTCTTGAAGAATTGTTTTTGAAATAAGGCTATTGAAGTGTACTGCAATTTGTGTTTTATTTTTGCCACTCTCCTGTAATTAAGAACATTTAGGCTGGAAAGCTGCCTAGTAAATTACCAGAAAGGCAAAAAAATATAGAAGCTAATATCTGTTCACAGAATCAGCTAATGGGTAGTATTTTTGGTTCTTCATAAAAATAAGAAGTTACTCACAAACATTTTCAACTGTGCACAACCATGAGAAAAAAAGAAAAGATAAAACCACTTTCCCAAACCTGTATCACAATGATTACTTAAATGTCAAGATCTGAGCTAGCTCTCTACAGCACAAACCTGAACGGTTAAAAAAAAAAAAAGTGAAAAACTAATATTTGCTCACAAAAATTTCATCTGCAAGATTTCGCAAGTCTACCCCACATGTTCAGAGGATTGCTTCATCTTCCATCTATCACCCTAGCACTTACATCCTCTTCTAGCTTTATAACACAGTAAAACAGATACAGAAAACAGGTAACAAATTTCCTCTTGAAACACACAAAGACAACTCAAAACACAAGTAGATAATGAGTCACAACAGTCCCAAGTCTGTACCTAAGATCAAGATAGCGTAATAGAAGAAATAGAATGACATATCAGTTGCGAAGATTTTCTGTACCTACCTACATTAATAGAAACAAAAAGAAAGAAAATAGAAAAAGAACTATGACAAATAGGAAAAAAAGCCATGTAACACCTTTTTCAGATTCCAGAGTTAAGTGTATGAACTTGGAAATTATTCCAACAAATCCTATGATCAGGAGTGTGGTAGCAAGACTATCTAAATGATCACGTTTAGGCACATGAATCTTTCACAAGCCAGAAAGAAGCCACCAATTTCAGTTTAAGTACAATTTAAGAATAAGAGGGAGCTGGGAGATTTTCAACCCAGCAGCAAACTACAGCCATTCTGAAATGGGCCGCTACAGAACTACACATCCGTACTTGCTTCTGAATCTAAACTCCATCAACAGCTCTGCTGTATCTAAAAAATATAAAGTAAAAAAGTCCCAAACAACAAAATCCCCACAGAACTTACCTCATGGAGGTTATACTGCTGATGAGCTTTTCAGATTGATCTGACAACCTGGATGGAAGAATTATTTCAACTGGCTGCAGGCGCAAAATTCGACTCTCCAATTCTGAGCGAGAAGCAGAGTCCCGAAAACAGTCAAAAATTACCTCTCCAGTGGTTGGTTGGATCGCCTGTCAAATAAAAAAAATACATATATACCCACTGGATATTTACATTTCAGGGAGTGTTTCAATGACTCGAATTGTTAAGCCAGAAAGAAAATGTATGCTGTACAGCTCAAAATTGTACAGCACCCACACACACAGTAAACATGGCAGATCAAAAAACATAACTGTGTTTTTATCCAATCTACACTATGGTAGTAACTTCAAAAGACTGTCATGACTTTGTCTTGGTAAGTGGCACCAATACCTTAAAAATATAAATGCGCCCTTGTTGTCATGAATCCACCTTTGTTCAACTTGTCATACAATTCAAGCCTCGTAATTGAAGTCTATGAAAGCTACATGTAATTCAGCCTGGAATCTAAATGTACTTTTGTTGTTCTCTTCCATCTGCAGTGTGACATTCAAACACAAGCACAATCAAGATGCTTTTAAATTAATTAGTTACCAGCTGACCAGGCTTCAGTTATCACTGTCTTTTGCTGGTTAAACAATCTTGGTTTTAATCTTTACCATAAAAGAGAATATAAATCTGAAGTGTAAATGGCAAAATACCCTAAGTCTTTTCCTCTAAAGAACAGTATTTTATAAAGGACAAAAGTGCTCATAAGCTTTAAAATATTGACCCTAAAAACGTTTAAAGTTAGTAAAGCATCTGAACTAATGATTTCCCTATACTTGGTTAAAATATTTTTTCAAGTGAAACAACAGCAAATACCGTTTCACAAATATTCATCTATCAGCTCCTTTTCTGATGTAAAGCCATCACAGTTCACACACAGGTGGTATCTTACCTAAACTGTCCCTTTTTTGCAAAAACAAAAAAATCAGGAAAAATAATTAAAAAAAAAAAATCAATTCCCCACCCAAAATAAAATATCGAAGACAGATCATGGTAAATCACCCACCTCGCAAAGAAATCAACAAAACCACTCCACACAAACCCTAAAATACTGATTCCCCTGTGAAACTAACTTACCATAATGCCTATAACAATGTCACCTTTCTTCCTGTCCCTTAGGTTTTCTCCATTTTCACAGCAACAGAGCAGGTAGTTATCAGGGACATCTGTTGTTACCTCTTCAACATCTACAGAATCATCCAGCTTCAGCAAAGGGTTCACATGTAACAAGTGTTAAAAAAAAATAGTACAGAGATTTGTGCGGATTGTTCACAGGTCCTTCTGGATCTAAGTCTGTCTCTACTCACAAGCACTAATCTAAAAACTCTTTTTAGCTCTGGTATCTGGCAAGTTAGTTCAAGAAATTAAAGGAAAAAATGAGACAGATAAGGCAGAAGATTGGAAAACGAAAAATGGAAGGGAAGAAACTGGAGTCACTGCAGACTTGGGAAGTCTACCCTCTGCCTTCGGAAAGCAACTACAGTAAACATCACCTCTGCTGTCTCTCAACAAAGCTACAGCCCTGAGGAGATTAAAGTCTTTGAAAAGCCAGCCAGATGTTTTACCACAACATAAAATTAAAGGAATTTTGTTTCCTGCTGCCACTCACTACTCATGTTCCATCCAGATGATAATACTGGAATCAAGGCCTCTCACACACCAAGGGTTAGATCTG
This sequence comes from Pseudotriccus pelzelni, assembly GCA_035584735.1. Taxonomy (NCBI): domain Eukaryota; kingdom Metazoa; phylum Chordata; class Aves; order Passeriformes; family Tyrannidae; genus Pseudotriccus; species Pseudotriccus pelzelni. The sequence goes on along the minus strand of JAWMRA010000090.1, from coordinate 7,719,777 downwards.
AAACCAAACTTGTTTGAAAAGGATATCTTCTCCAATAAGTGTAGACTTAGTGTAGAGAGCAGTCAGCTTACGGCTGAAGAGAGAGCTTTTGTTTTCTCCAGCAGCTTTCAGCGCTGCAGTTTCCATTTGTTTTATTACTCCAACCTACAGGCAGACAAACAAGAAACAAAGTTAGATCTCTGATAATAAATTATTATTTTTACTATTCCATGTAATTGATTATATTTTTAGATATGCAAAGAACAAATGCGTGATTCAAGCTCGAGTGCATCATCAACAGAAAGGGCAGAGGCAAACATCAATCCTATTAATGAGAAAGGCACTCCTTTTCCTGACCCTTTGTCTACTCCTAACTGCCCTCTCAGCTTCTGCCCCTGTGCTTCTTGTCCTATTTTGAAACAACTAAGCTACAGTTCACTGCTTATCAGAGAATGGTTGCTGCAATCAATTTAGATTCAGCGTATGCTGTGATTCTGTGACGTTCTTTTCCTAAAACCAGAAAAAGAGGTATCAAGAGAAAGCCATAGAATGACAGGGATCAAGGAGAGGAAGGAAAAAAAATGGGCTGCAATAAGGAAAACAAGCATGTGAGAAAAAATGAAAGACAGAAAGGATATATAAATTTCTCTTTATCAGATGCAAAGAGTTGATAAAGAAATACTGAGAGGAAATATTGTTACAGAACTGTTCCTGAAAACATGAAGATACTTTTCCGTAAAACAGAGGAAGCCTGAATCTAGTTAAGGCTCATGACACCTCCCAGAACAGAGGAACTGAAACAATTTTAATTGCAGAAGCAGGTGATAATGAGCTGCCCACTTCTCAGCTGAAAGAAGACCCTGGTTACAATAGGTGCGAGTTATTTCAGTGCTATTCTGTGCTCAACAGGGTTTAAAAAAGGTCAGAGATGACCTTGTGTCCCTTCGCCACAAGGCGACGCACATGGACGAACAGCCGGTGGCTCGGAATGCTGGCAGTCATGAAGTTGTGATCCAGGTGGCAATAGATGTTCAGTTCCCTAGCTGCAATCTGCAAAGTACAAGAAAAGTCAGCCAACAGGTTAGAAAGTAATTCAGGAGGGTAAGGAGCTTATCTCTATGACAAGTGATGCACAGCTACAGTTAAAAGCTCAGTGTCAAAGGGAAAACATTCCAGGAGAAAGCCTGGAGGGACAGAGCCCCTCCACCTTCCTATCCTGGCATTGCCACAAAGCAGGGGCTTCCCTATCACAGACTTCACCTGTCAGATTTTTAGGGTGCGTTTTGATCTTCACCACTGTGAGGCAAACCACATATGCTGCACACACAGGCTCTGAAACACAGCTAAACAGATGGTGGTCAAATAATTTTTGCGCTCCTAAAAACAACAGCAATGGAGGTATTTAATTTGTCATTAAGAAGATGGGATTAAGCTGGCTAATCAATTAAAATACTGAAAAATCAATATCAAAGAGCAGTAGAAACGGAATACTTAATAAAAAAGAGTAACACCACCTACTGAAATGTGACGTTATCAAGTGTGATTCGTATTTGACTTTCTGCCCTTTAGTTGTTCACTGACTGAACAATGTGTGTTAAGCAGGAACTGCAGTCAAACACTGAGCTGTCTCCCTGGACCATGTATTTCTATTTCTGGACTGTGAGTACACCAGCAAATGAGTAGACAAATTACGCAGCCCAGATTTCATGGAGAAAATTAATTCCCAGTAACTAAGCAACATTTATCACTGGTTTCAAGTGTGGAAATAGTACCAACCAAAGGTTGGTAGCAAAGACTTCGGGATATATCACAAAAGAAAAACCAAACCAACATTATGAACCATTAATGAACCATCACTTCAAAATTATGTTTGTTATCAAGTCTTTTCCTGTTCCTACCGATCTGGCATGTGTAGGTGTCACATCTGAACATGCATTCAAGATACCCTCTGCATCCAGACTATACTTGCTACGTTCAGCTCTTTTACACCACTTGTTCCACTGTCTTCCAACTGAAATACTCCTGGTAGAGTTTTGAGCCAATTGACCTCTGAGAGTTGTTTCAGTTTTAGCTCTGACAAGTAATTATTCTGGGAACTCACCTTAAATTCTCAGCATGCAAGACAGCAAGCAATACTGTCCAATTACAAAATAATAAAGCCTATTTTGGCAAAATGTTTAAGCATGCAAAGATTTTTTTCATCTTGATTTCAAGTATTAGATGAACCCACAAAGAAGCCTCCCTTCTGGAAGTGGTCATAGATCAAGTAGGACACCAGCACAATGCAACAATCTTTTTATAACCCTGGCAAAAATTACCTCTGCATCTTCTCCAAAGAAGCGGTATTTGTATCCACATTCCACACACAAAACAGCATCTTTATACTGTTTCTTCATTTCTATGAACTGAAGCTCTAATGGAGTGTAAATGCTTTTGGTTCTTTTATTAAGATTTGTATCCAAAGCATTCTGAGAATTTTCATGGGACTTAAGAGATGCAGAAAATTGGCTAAGATCACATCGTACTTCCTCCTGTAAATAAAGGATGAAAAAGTATAGTTAGGAATCATCAGACAAATCAGTTGCCCCCATATACCTTGGCTTGCATTGACCACAGAGCTAAAGATTCTTTTTGCATCAAATGGCTCCAAGAGCTGCAGCGAAACTATTAAAGTAGGATATACAGAACACAGTTTATTTTGGAATTAGGAATTAAAGGAATAAGGAATTAAAAAGTCATGAAAGTCAAAGTTAGTTGACTGGCTTTACAACAATCCTTAGACACCTCAGGTGAAATCATATGCCTACTGTATCATAAGTTCTCAAAACACAGATCAAGAGCCATGCAGGCTGCAAAGACTGGGCAGTCTAAACTGCCCAGATATTAAAATAACCACTTCAGTTTACAGTAAGAAACTCCAATGTAGAGAGATAAATGATGTTCCAAAAATCCACAGTAAATCCAGAAATAAAACAATTTGAGTCTCAGTTCACTGTCTGAACCACCAAGACTGTATTTATTCTTCAGTGTGCCCTTACTACCTAAGTTCAGCAAACCTCCCAAAATAATTTATACACAAAAAATCTATGCTACAATTTCTAAAATTCTTAACATGTAAGACTTTGAGCAGCCCAGTCTCTCTGCAATTTACCATTGACAATGACAAGATGCAGCCTATTCTTGCCAAGCAACTTCAGCTCTACAACTCTCCAACGTTCTGTGTAGTCAGCAAGGTGATGTGTTCAGTCTTTCACAAGCACAGAGAACAACACTGATAAGGCGCATTTCACTTACAGCAAAGTTCTTTCTTACTCAGATCACAATATCAAGTACCAATAAAACTGGCAAAAAAAAAATACTAACACAACACCCTCCACAGGTTTTTAAAGCCTATGATCATTCAAAACACAATTCATTAGGTTGTGCTGCAAAATTCTGTATCTGCAAATAAATCCATTACACTTCCATTTCTAGCAAGCGCCCCAAGGAGATGACAAGTAACCAAGTGAACAGACTATTTCACAGCCATGCTAACTCCGAAGGAACACCAAGATGGCTTAAATCATATACTCTGGGTCATAGGAATGTACGAAGAGTGCAGTCAGAGAACAATCAGGGAAAAAGAGTATTTAACTCTAACTGTAAAATTCCTACAATTGCACATCATCCAGCAAGACAGCACAGCTCAGGACAAATAAAGCTGCACCAAAACTTGGGTGGCCCCAGGAGCTCCGATGTCTCTACTGCAAAATCCTCAGCCCAAGCACTCAGCAGTCCTCAACCCAAGGTCTGTGCCAGCCCAGCAGGAAGACCTTTTCTCATTTTAGGGGAAATTGTAGTGACAACCACATGAAAAAAGGTCATGAAAGAAAGTAAAAGAGGTAAAAACCGAAAGAGAAGTTGAATCATTGCAATAATCATAAGTTGGCAGCTTGAGGGATTTAGAGGAAAACCACTCACATAAAAAGGTTAAAACTGCAGAAAAAAAGCAAGATACAATCATCTAAAACTAGCTGTTCCAAGACGGCAGGCCAGCCCTGGAATCAGTTTTCTGTGTTCTCCAAGGGAGCACACCTACATAACCTCAATCCCTTATTAAAACAGAAATCTTTTGCCACAAGCTGTTCACTTCAGCATTTTGAGCGCACACTCACGCAAACCAGACACCCCTAGTTTAAGTTCATAAGCTTCAGGCAGGGTTAAAATAACTGTATAATCATCTATACAACCTCCTTCCCAGATGGAAGTCAGATGTAAAACTGCACTGAAGGGCAGTTGCCACAATATGCCGGGAGACACCTTTGAGGATCTGACACCTAAACCAATGAATTAACTAAAGTTAATTAGACTCATAATTCAAGAAGAGGCAAAGTATTATTACTCTTACAAAGTACTATTACCCCGGTCTTATTGACTTGCATCATATACATAATAATGACAATTTTTCATGCCAGCTACCCATATTTTCTGCAGATGTAAAAGCAGTGTAGTTATATTTACCAGCCACTGGATTAAGCTACATATCAGCAATACTACTACATAGTATTTATATAAAGAAAGACTGGTAGAAATTTGACAGCCCACATCAAAAGTGGTGGAATTGAAAGAAAGATGAACAAAGTACCACACTGAACATCTGTTATTACGATATTACAGCTTCACTCACAGTCACAAGATACACTGCCAGTGTTTCTGCTCTCAATACTGCTGCTTTTCAGCGGTATTACTGAAGAGCATCCTATTCACTACGAGAAGAGCTTCAGGAAAGCAGGGTCTGTTGGGTTCTGCTGCACTATTCCATGACAGAACACAAAAACATAAAGGGAAGCTTCTGGCAAAACTTGCTTTTTTAAACCACGACAAAAAATCTACACACCACAGGCCACAGCTCTGCATACCTTCTGAGCAACCTTTGGGTCAGTGTCCCGAGATGGAAGAGGGTTATTCAATTCTGAACTTCTCTCCATAATACTGGGACATTTTTCCAATCTCTCAGACTCTTTCTCCTGAAAACCATCCTCCTGGACTCTGGTACACTGCTGGTCTGAATCACTGCAGAATTCTCTCAGTCTGTCTAGAGTTTGCAAACATATACGGGGCTTTTCATGCTTCTGAGGTTCTTCTTCAGTAAAAATACACAACAAAAATATTAGCAACTTATTTTTTAAAGCAGAATGTCTATTAGAATAAAATCACTAAGTACAGAACACAATCATTTTGCTCCATCTCTCTCTTCTCTACATTCCTTCTCCTCTCCCATTGCAATAGTTCTGCCAGACTGACAGTCATGCATGGAACCAGCTTGATTAACTCCCTGGAAAACCAGTATGCCTCATTTGTGTGCTTGGTCATACATGGGAAAAGACGCACAACTATTTTCTCAGCTGGTAACTAAAAAGCCACTAATTTAGACAAAATATTGGAAAACAAGTAGAATTTTTGTCAGTACAGGTTTTGGCAGTATTGCTACTTGGTGGTGTCTTAGTGGTACTTCAAATCATTACACCCACAAAACTGAATATAGTTCCCGCTTTAAAAAACTTAGGAGGCCAATTCTTTTAAAGTGCAATGAACCTTACATACATCCATTTGTTTTTGTACCAGCATTATTTTATGAAACTCTTGGTTCAAAGCCAGATGGAAATCAGGCATTTTCAATGGAGTGGCTGTTATTTCCCAGGTGAGCACTGCATTGGGATTATTCACTGTGGGGTAGCCTTTGGGTACACTAGTTACAGACCAGGCTCTACAGAGCTCTCAGGTGTCAGCTGCGCTTCAGAACAAGACTGTTAAACCAACACAGGAAGGGAAGTTGCACCACTTCTGCCTGGACATCTGGACTTCACTGACTGAACAACCTGTTAAAGCTGAGTCAGCTGAAGGGAATTTGCAGAATAATTCTGAAGCAAGGCTCAAATACCTAGCTCCTGTGCCACAGAAAGGTTCTTGAACAGTCCAAAAGAATGCTCATTATGGCTCTTCAAAGTTGTATCTTACACTCAAGAGACGGTTCCCAAAGTACATTTGACAATGAAAAACTGTTTACTGGCTGTCAATGAATAGGAGGTTTGTTTACAGTCAACTCACTTTTATCCTGAGTCTTCAATGGGTTACAGATATCTTCTAGAGTGACTTGTCGAGCCCTGGACTTCTTTACACAGGGTTCATTACCTTCAGCTGATGTGCTCCTTTTTGTGCCACATTCAGAAGCCTGAAACATAAATTACACAAGGAAGTTCAGTTCCTTTTTCTCTTTGCTGTCCTCTATGAAAGACAATAATGCAACCAAGCATTTCACAAAGAGATAATGGAAAATTATTGAATAACCCTGGAAGTGTCCCAGGTCAGGTTTGACAGGGCTCAGAGCACCCTGGTCCATCGGGAGGTGTCCCTGCCCGTGATGGAGTATGGAGGGAGATGAGCTTTAAGGTCCCTTCCAACCAAACACTTCTGGGCTTCTAAGACAATAATTTACTATATACAAAATCCCTAACTATTTACATGATTTGTTTATAAAACAGTTCTTCTAGCACTTAAGGCTACAAGAGGAAGAGGAACAGTGCATTCTGTGATCAGGTTGGCTGCTGTGCTATAAGACAAACACCTGCAGCTATTGTGGCTTCACAAGGCAGCTTAAAGCTACTTCTGTGGCAGAGAACTGAACCAGCATTTAACAGACTTTCCCACAACACCACAGCCACCGCCTGTGCTTGAACCAGGGCCCTTCTGCGAATTTCCCCTCCGACAGTCCAGATCTCTATCCTTATCACTGGCTGTTCACCCCTGAGAGACACCATTCCCTAAGGACTGAATCCCAGTGATGATGGGGTCATCCATCCTGCAAGTGTCAGTCCAGGCTTAAAAAGGTTTTCCTAAACTACCTGTAAGCACCTGGGTTTGTCTCAAATACAGCACTCTCAACCACTGCTCCTTAGATGTCCTTTGACATGTGCACTTTGAACACTACGTAAACCAAAAATTCGTCAATTTACGCTGTTTCATCACTGACCTATTGCTTAACAACATGCAAGAAGTTTGACTAAGTATAAAGAAATAACTTACAGTTCCAACAACATATAAACATTTTACAGATAAGCACAAAGCAGATGCTTTCAGCAGTCTGCAGCCATATTTCATATGGTAATATCAGACCTTTCAATTGAGGAATTTCAATTTCCTTACAACTAAGCAGGAGCTCCACCCCCACCAACTAAGTCCATAACCTCTACGTAACCCATCCATATATACAGCCCATACGAGTAGCAAAACTTCTGAATATCACCAAATTAACACAAATTAGGAAGTTTTCTCTGCATGAGCAGAAAGCTGCAATCACACCTTTAAAAATGCATTTGGACCAAAAGTAACCAAAAAAGTTGCCTTGAGACACAGGTGGAAAAAGCAAATTACCATCTCAGGCTAGAAGGGGCTGGAAACTCTAACTACAGGGAGACCGGAAAACATAAACTCAGAATGAAAACCTGAGTTGCTAAGAGACAAGTTGCTAAGAGACAGTAATTTTTAAGCAGTAGTGACGCAAAGAGGCTGTTGGATCATTGCAGGCTCTTTTGGCCTTGCACCCAACAGCAGACACACCTGGAGTCACCTGAGCTCCATCACCTGGGCCATAAGCTCAGCCTGCTGCATGCCAGAGTAATTCAGAAAATCTGATTTGTCATCTGGTGTGCAACAAGCCGGTAATTACACACCTGAGAGACACTCAATATTTATTTCAGAACTCCACAGGCCATCAGTTCTCAGTGCGTTCCACAAATCCAGCACAACAACTGGACTTTCTGTGCCATCATTTATACACAGAGATCCAGAGTTAGTAACTTCCCAAGCACAGCCCCCCTATCAGGATTGATTACTCATTTCCATACAAGTTACACAACCCCAGTCAACTTCTGTATGTGCTCAGGGGAAGGGTCTGCACCTGGGCTGGGTCTTTTTTGGCCTATAGGTGTGGAGGTTAGTACTGTAATGAACACAGTTCAGCCATAGGATACACAGACCTTGAGTATTTTGCCAATCAGCAACGTGTACACAGGCACACATCAACACCTTCATTTCACACAGAATCTAATCAAGTTGGAAAAAGGCTCCCAAACCATCGAGTCAACCCTGTGCCTGATGCCCTCCTTGTCACCCAGCCCGGAGCACTGCGTGCCACGTTCCTTGGACACCTCCAGGGATGGAGACTCCACCACCTCCCTGGGCGGCCCCTTCCAATGCCTGACAGCCCTTTCCAGCAAGAAATTCCTCCTGCTGTACAACATTCCCTGGTGCACCATAGGACTGTGCCCTCTCGTCCTGAGGAAATCCTTTACTGCGCCCCTAAGGCTGGTGAGTTCCAGGATGTCCTTCCGTAAGGGATGCAGCTGCTGCCTGTCCCACTGACCAGGTCTCTTTCCTTTCTGATCAGGAAAGTACACGGACACCAGAGAACATTCGGATTTAG
>JAWMRA010000090.1:7694603-7711237 GCA_035584735.1 Pseudotriccus pelzelni | reverse complement strand
CATGTCCAGGTGGATTTGGGATGACTCCAGAAAGGGAGACTCCACACCCTCCCTGGGCAGCTGTTCCAGGCTCTTCCAACCTCCATGGAAAGAAGTTCTGCCTCAGGTTGAGAGGGAGCTTGTTGTGTTTGAGTTTATGGCCTTTGCTCCTTGTCCTGTCACTGGGCACCACTGAACAGTCTGGGACCATCCTCTGACATCCCTTGGGGATATTTGTGCGGACTGATGGGATGGTCTCTCAGTTTTATCCTCTGCAGACTAAACAGGCCCAGTTCCTGCAGTCTCTGCTCATCAGGGAGATGCCCCAGACCCCTCATCACCTCTGTGGCCTCTGCTGGACCCTCTTCAGAAGCTCCTTGTCTTTCCCTTGTCTGAGGATGCCCTCAGGTGCCCGGTACCGCTGTCCTGTGTCACACAGGTGCTGCGGTCCGTCCCTCGCCTGCGGGAACCCCTGTCCCGCCCGCCCGCCCGCCCGGCCGTTCGTCCCTGCCCTGCCCGGTCACCGTGCTCCGGTCGGAGCCGCGCTCGCCGCCGGTCCCCGCCGCGCCGAAGAACCTGCTGAGCACAAGCTGCCTCCCGGCCCCGCCGCGCTCCCGCCGCCGCCCCCTCGGCACCATGGCCCGGCCGGGCCCGGCACCGCCTCCCGCCGGATGGGGCCGCTCCGCCCGCCCCCGTCCAGCCAGCCCGCCCCGGAGCTGCACCGGTCGACCCTCACGGCGCGGCCATGGCGTGCTGGCTCAACTCCATCGTGGCCGTGAGCCAGAACATGGGCATCGGCAAGGACGGGCGGCTGCCCTGGCCGCCCCTCAGGTACGGCCGCGCCGCAGCCAGGCGGGAGTGAGGACGGGCGGGCGGACTACAGCTCCCGGGGTGCTCCGCGCCACACCACCGCCACCGGCTGCTGCGGGGCCGCGCGGGGTGCGCCGGGAGTTGTAGTCGCTGAGGGCCATGCTCGGCGAGGCGGGAAAGCCACGGCAATGGCGGGATGGCGATGTGGGGGTTTCAGGTGGGTGCGCCCTCACTCCATGGCGTGGGTTGTCCCTCCTGTAACCGAGGACAAAGGTCCCGCCTCGGCCATGGCATCGGCCCAGGCTCCGCCTAGCTGCCTCTCCCCGGGCGCCCGCTTTATGTTTGGTTATTTTTCTTCCTTTTTTTTTTTTTTTAATTAGAGAAATTAAAAAAAAATATTATAAATTAGAGACCTAATTGTTAAACCAAATTGTAACGATCTTCGTGTTTTCTCGCCAGGAATGAGTACAAGTACTTCCAGAGAATGACTAGCACCTCTCATGTGGAAGGTAATGTGGAGCTGTGTGTAGTGTCAAGCATGGAAAACCGGGGATTTTACGTTTCCCTGGATTACCAGCCTTATTTCTGCACACAGCCTGCCCTCCCAGACCTTCCCTGTACTTCACCCCTTGGGAAATCGTTCGGGACAGGTGAAGACATGTGGTGATTCAGATGTTTTGGGGGTGCAGGTGATCTGTTAATAAAAAGGATTTCCAAGTCCTATTTCCCCAGTAGAGTAGAAAACTTCTCCTGAAGTTTACCTAAAGCGTCTTTCCCTGAAACTCCATGTTAAAAATGGAAAGGTTTTCACATGCTGATTAACTATCAGAGCTGGTTTGTTTTGTTCAGGCTGTTTCAGCTTATCTAACTTGTTTGCTGTAGCTCAGCCTTGGTCATTCGTTCCAAGCCTCTGACCCTTCTGACTGTAATTTTGCTTGGTTTTCTGAGTGCTGAGCCATCCCCATATGCCAGAAAACTGTAACCCCACTGATAATACACAGCAGCAATAATGCAAACATTTCCCAACGTGCTCACTCTTTCCTATGGGTTTTTTTTTCATGCTCCTGGTCAGCCTAATGTGTTCTCTTGTTTTGATTAGGTGACCTATTCCATTTTCTGACGTAAAGGTCTCTTCCACAATCCAAAAGGAATGTCTAATTGCATTTTTGAACAGTCTTAAGGGAGGATTTTATTTATTTTTTTGAGACCTCATTCATTCCATTGAAAAATTAAATGTACAAAAAAAAAAAAAAAAAGAAGGACACAATTGTAAGTCTATTTAAATGTCTTCAGGTTGAATCTTACCTGGCACAAATAACCTGTGATCAAAAAAAGATACATTTAAAATACAATTAAAAAGAAAAATTTTGCTCCATCCCGCCTGCAGATCTTTTGATAAGCTATGACCTTAGATGTTAGGCAGGTAAGTTGCTTCATAACCAGACTTCTTATGGATTATGCTGCCATAAATCTTCACAGCAAGGTATGTCACCATTGACTCTCTTGACTCTCAACCTCTGTGTTTATTTTTCTGACAACTCCATTTCCTCATAAAGAGAAACCTTTCTCCTCTTAGGAATGTGTATATAAGAGATAATCTTATAAAAAGAGGTGCATATACGAGGTTATGAATGCTTGGGTTTGGTCAGAAATTTTATTTGTGGGTGAATTTGTATAATATGATTGAACACCTGATGCACTTCAGCTTTAGATTTAATTTTGCATGTTCTTCTAAAAAATATTACGAATTTATAAGTCTGCATGAGACTGCTTTGATGTCAGCTGACTGACAATGCTTTGAGGCCACAAATATACGATGGGTTAGTGAACCAGGGCCTAAGCTTGTGGTTTCGTTAACTGCTGTTGTGGAGTTTGGAAGGGGAAGGGAAAGTCCAGCATTGTCATTAAACAGAAAATTTAAGTAAATGTTTCCTCTCATACTCAGGTAAACAGAATGCATTGATAATGGGTAAGAAAACCTGGTTCTCTATTCCTGAGAAGAGCCGTCCTTTAAAAGACAGAATTAATATTGTGCTCAGCAGGGAGCTCAAGTAAGTATGAGAATAATAGGCCTGTGAAACAAATAAAAATTCTGCACCTAAAAATACCTGTAGCAAATCAACATACAGTAATTCCAAGTATATAATTTCTGGTATTTGGTTAGAAAGAACTTCTGCTCTTGATTCTGAATGTTATAACTACTTTACCTCTAAATTTTTTTTTTTATTAATTTAAAAGTAATTGTCATTACTTTGCATTTTAAGTACAACTTCTAGCTCTACTCTTAAACCATTTGAGAATTGTCAATAGTTTTTCCAACTCATGTATTCAACTGCATTTTTCTGGTTCCTGTTTAGATTGGTGGTTCTGAATCCCTTTTTTGAAGATTATTTTTATTAGGATCTGTGGATGAACTGCCCTTTTTCAGAGCTCTCATCTCAAATGCATCACCCACAGTCACCCAAATATTATTAAACGAAAATGTCCACTTAGAGTGTTTTATTGTTTTGGATGATGTTGGTAGGCTTGCAGCTGATCATGTGCATGGACAGAGGGGCTTTTCAACTATTTTTATTGAATGAAATGTTAATGTTTTGGGATTCAGGTAAAAATCGGTAATTCCTATATTATCTGTATTTAATTTATAGAGTATTTATAGATATGTAAATTGTTCCATTATGCTTTTTCCAGAGCGTGTTATAAAATTTCAGATCTATAATTTATAATGCCTCTTAAGTTACAAAGAATATGAGATCTGATAAACAGTCCTGCAGTAAGATGAGAATTCTAACACAGATTGGCAATAACAGACATTTCAGGATGATTACATTTATTTATTTGTGAATTCAGCAAAACACATTGTGTGTCTAGATTGTATTGATGATCGCGATGAATTGCCCTCTATTTATTTAGTGATAAAACTTTGCTTTTTTCTAGGGAAGCCCCGAAAGGAGCACATTATCTTTCTAAAAGTCTGGATGATGCTTTAGCTCTTTTGGATTCACCAGAGCTAAAAAGTAAAGTAGACATGGTTTGGGTCATCGGAGGCACTTCAGTTTACAAGGTATGTGCCTACTCCTGAGTTATTCATTCTCTCAATGGGATGAGGATCGCTCAAGTCCCTATTAATTCTGCATTAGGAAGTGCAAACTGCAGTGATTGTAACAGAGCAAGTCTTGGAAAGTGAAAGTCTTGGAAACTTAGCTCTTGAGTTTAAAATGCCTGTCCAAGTAACCAAATGTTGGTCTTGCCAATGGGCCAGTGCCATACAGTTGCTGTGCTTCTCAGAACTTTATTTTAAATATCTAAATGGCTCAGTTTTTGAGCCCAAACCCCGATTGCTATGTTTATTTTACTGAGGTTGCTGTTTGACTCTGCAAACGATATGAAAAAAAAAGGAAAAATGGTCCAGCATTTTTAGCCAGAGTATGACCCTTTTTGCATGTATAAAGGTGAAAAAATAGAGTCTAGAGAGAGCCGCCAGGTGGTGGTGTCAGCAATAAGAGGAGATAATCATATGACAAGAGGTTGTACTCACTCTGCTTTCCCATCCAACAACCAGATGTCCCTACTGCTCCCAGTCTCTGGATTCTTAATTGAATTGTTAAGAACTATAAAGCAATTATTTTTTTTAATGGTAAAGGAAACATTTTTACTGTCCTTTACTGTCCACTTATTATGTGGCATTTGGACTTTAGATGTATGATAACAGTGCTGTCATGCTCCTAGTAGCAAATTGGGGCTGATACTGTGCCTTGTATGGGGTAGGAAAATACGTTTTCTGGTATTTCTTGCCTTTGCAGTTTATGCCTTTCACAAACCTCTTCTCTGTGTCTTGGGAATGCATCTTTTACAGTAAAAACCCCAAAGTATTTAGATATTGCTAAGGCTGTAAGAAAAATGAAGTGCATGTGCAAATAGCCTGTGAAACACTGTTGTTTCTTTACCCCCTTTTTTAAATTTCTGTTTTATAATCACTTCCGAGTTTGGTAAAATGCACATCATGTATTTGATATTGCAAATGCATTCAGTCTATAATCAGGTATTATCCTATAGAAGTAATCTGTCCTTTCGTCTCAGTCTGCTTCCAGGCAGGGAATTTGTGGAGACAGCTTCTCATCACAGTGGGTACAGCTGCCCAGCAAGAGCCTCTGTCAGTGGTTCTGCAGCATGCAGGTGTGAGCAGAACCATTTACCCCTTCCCTGCAACAGCCGTAGGCTCATCTAGTGCTGTAGAGAGTGATTGTTTTAGCTTCTCTTTCCAGGAGCACCTGTCTGTAGACTTATATTTTAACTATTTTTCCAGTGTCTGGCTGATATTTGATAGAGAATAATGTCATTTTTTAGACTATTACTCACCAATACTTAGATTAGAAATTGGAAGCTTTGACCAAGAGTAACTGGGAATGTACTATTTGAGCTGATCAGTGTAAGGGAATATGTCTTAGGGTAATAGGACATCTGTTTACCCTGGACATGGAGAAACACTAAGAGAACTGAGGGTGTTCAGCCTGGAGAAGAGAAGGCTGTGGGGAGACCTCAGAGCCCCTTTGAGCAACTAAAGAGGCTCCAAAAAGGCTGGAGAGGGACACTGGACAGGGGCCTGGAGCAACAAGACAAGGAGGAATGGCTTCCCACTGCCAGAGGGCAGGGTTAGATGGGATATTGGTAAAGAATTGTTCTCTGTGAAGGTGGTGTGGCCCTGACACAGGTTGGCCAGAAAAGCTATGGCTGCCCCATCGCTGGAAGTGTTCAAGGCCAGGTTAGGTGGGGCTTGGAGCAACCTGGGATAGAGGAAGGTGTCCCTGCCCATGGCAGGAGGTGGAACTGGATGGGCTTTAAGGTCTCTTCCAACCCAAACCAGTCTTGGATTCTAAAATTTCAGCTGTTTTCCCTCTTGCAAGCATCTGCTTAGGACATTTCAAAGGAAGATTTAATTCATTAGAGGGAAATCTTAACAGTTTTATACAGATTCCAGCATGCAAACTAGGCTTGTGATCTTAACTAAAAGAGTTTGATGGAAAAAACACACCTCTACCAAAACTGTAGTTCATATTCACAGTGCCTGTATTAAAGATGCACAAAGGGTGTCACAAGAGTATTTCCATTATACCATGTACAAACATGTGGGAAGTAAAACAAAAATTGGTAATTGAAGTGAATAATTTTATTTGGTAGTTACAGGTATTTGGGTTTAAAGCATTATTTTGTTCTTACTGCTTTGTGTGGCTCAAAGGTTTAGAGCTGATTATGTTTATTAGTATGAGCCTGTGCTTGTCCATATAAAGGGCTACCCCATTTTGGTTATTCAAGCTATTATAGGACTTTATTATAGGAAAACAAGTCTGTTCATCATTTCTGCTGTCAAATAGGAAGGATGTTCTCATGGGAGCTTCTTGCTGCCCTTTTAGATCAAGGCAAGGACATGCAGGTGGTACAGTCACTGGTTCCAAGGGGAAGGTGCCTCCAGGCTCCTCTGTTACATCTCCCTGTCTGATCCTATGGGCAAGGAATACGCACAGCACATGCCTGGCGTGTTCAGGATAGGTTTTTGTGGATTGCTAACTCCTTAATGCACAGAGATCTTTCAGCTGAGTTCACTACAAAAGGGAACAGATCCCTGGCACTTAACTTTGGGGTGGTCTGCTTTGGCAGCCTGTCAGGGGCTGTTGTGGATGTTGAAGGATGAATAGGAACCTGGGGGGATTCTTGGGGTTCTTACTGGGGATGCTCTGCCCTGGTTGGTCTGTGGTCCTTGGCACAGTGAGCTTAGCCTGGTGACATCCCACTGGTGTGGGATTCTGCGGAATGAGAATTAGATGCAGAACATACTGTAAGTGATGGTGCACAACAGCAGCAGCAGCTTGGCCGTTGCCAGACAAGGGGGTGGCTTATTGTGCTGTGGAGCCTTTTAACATAGGTCCCAGCCTTAGCACCTTCTGATCAGTTTGGCTTGGGGAGGTCCCCTGTGGCCAGGGCTGTTGTTCCCCAGCTCCCAGGAACAATCCTGCAAGCCTTGTTTCTGTAGGTGGTGTGACCAGGGAACATGAACATGATCTTCCAGACCTTTGCTGCCTTTGGTTTCCCACACCCTTAGTGTAGGTCATTCAGGATATCTGAGCACTGACTCACCTGAAACAGTGCATCCCCTCTGTGCGTCATGTCAGCCCAGACACCTTCACACTGAAACACTAGTCTGACCTGACCTCACCCAGGGAGTTGTGCCAGGTCAGCACCTGCCCAACTGCAGTGCGAGGGCAGTACTGATGCCTCCAGGGAAGCTTTTGGACTACTCACAGTGCAGGTTTACAAGCTTAATTTCTTTGGATCTTAGCATGGTGATATACTCTGTGGATCCTCAGCGCTGCTCGAGATCTCCTGAGTTCCAGAAGGAGTTGGGGGGTGCTGTTGGTTGTGTGGGTGAGGAAGGAGGAGCGGAACAGCCCAGCAGCGGTCAGTAGGTTACAGCGTAAATTATGAAGCTGTTCTGTGTAATGACAGGCACTCCATGATTTTGTGCAAGCACTTTGTGTTTGAGGGCTGTCTGCTGACCTGTGAGTGCTTCTTGTGTACTGGAAGTGGCTCACTTATGGGTTCTGGCCCTGGAGTCCCCTGGTAGCTGTTAGAGCTCATCAGACATATCCCGGGAGCACATTTCCTTGCTTGGTATCATCCCCAAGAGATTTAGTTCAGGGGTATCAAAACTGCTCCCAAGTACACCTCAAGCTTGATGAGTGGGAACAATTGGAAGATTCAGTAATAGTTGGACTCGATGGTCTTAGAGGTGTTTTCCAAACTCTGTGGTGCTACAGTTCCATGATTTCAAATCTGCGTTTCTCTTCTGAGTTCAGACACTGATGCTCTCTGTGTGGAGGTATTGTCTTCTAATTGAGAGGTTCAGGTCTTGGTTTTGACTCTGAAAAACAATGCTACTTGGACATCTTAAAGGAGTCACAGAGTCACAGAGTGGTTTGGATTGGAAAGGTCTTTAAAGACCATTTCATTCCGAACCTTCTGCCATGGGCAGGGACACCTTTCACTAGACCAGGTTGTTCAGAGATTGCTCAGTGTAAATTGTATCAGTTTCTTCTAACTAGATTTAAACTGTGGAGTTTACACTGGTTAGAAACGACACTCAGGCTTTACTAGGCTGTTCGTAGGAATAGGATCTATGAGTCCAGCACATCGCCATGTATGAAATAAGGTCTTCTAAAAAAAAAAATAAACAACACACACAGGTATTGATTTACTTATGTGGATGATATGGTCTTGTGACATGTTATTTGTAGAATGAGTATGTCAACATTCCATCAGCTCAGCACTATTCATCTTCTAACTTCTCTTCAGTCCTGAAAAAAGGAATGGATGGAATGGGCTGGACAGGGTGAGAGTGAATTGAATGTCGCTGAGGAACTACTTTAATCCCCGTGGAAATGACAGAGTTGTGATGAAGCTTCTTTGCCATCCTGCCAGGTCCACGGCAGTAGTTGGTAGAGGCAGTGTCAGAGTCCAGTCATCACCAAACAGGCTCATGTAGAGGTTCCACACATGTAAGGTTTCCTGTTTGATCCAAAATGTGCTTATCTGAAGATATGTGAGAGACGACAGGGCCATGGGCACAGGCCAAGGCCAGATCAGAATGTCAGCCCGTGACATGATTCAATAGCTTATTTAAATCCCAATACAGGGAAAATTGCACTTATCAGAATAAAGCAAGGGAGATGGAAAGTGGAGTCACTTTACAATGTGTTTCTCCTTGTCCACTGCACTCTCTCTGACATGGCACTGGGCATTCCCAACTGCTGAGGAGGAACATATGGGTTACAACCACCTCAAGTCTGTTGCTTTTCCCCAAGTTCTTCTCTATTTGTTGTTTACCATTCATGGACCACCTCCACACATAGACTCCAGAGCCGATCTGGTAACTGAGGAAGCATTTGCACTTCTTTTATTAATGAGGGGATGGTTACACAGCTGGTTGATTCACTCATCTAATGAAACTGTTTACCTAGAACAGAGGTCACCATCTGGTCCCTTTGGACTAAATTCAGCTCTCTTTCCAACATCTGTGGTCAATGTGCCTGTCCTGGTGGTAGGGAGCTCTTGCTGAAGCTGAATTTCCAGAGCTAAATAGGACATCAATTTATTCTTCCACTACAAAACAGAAGTATCTCTATTTGAAAAAAAAAGTATGTTTTTATTTGTGGAGCAGATTATTCTTCTTCTCTAATTTTGCAGATGTATGTTTCTCTTTTTACCTGCCAAACTTGCTTAAACAAATCAAAATACTGGTACTTATGTAAAAACTGGACGAATACCAGTTCAGTGCTGTTGGTGCTGTTACCCCTTCCATTTTTTCCTGTTGTCTAGTAATTGGGCGGATTTTCTAGAAATTAACCTCTCAGCAGTGGCAACAATTACTTTTGTTGGATTCCATTTGCTATGGCTTGGTTCCTGTACTAGTTGAAGTAGTACCTAATAGCCTGCTGCATGGTGAGTCACCTTCCATAAAGAACATTACTCATTGCCAGTTTAAGGGAAAGGGAGGAATGGCTGCAAGCTTTTCAAAAATATATCGTAACCATCAGCACCAGCGTAGCTTTTAATAGGTTATTTTAATGCCACGGAGTCTGGGAGAGGTGTCTTTCCAGCCTGATCTGGAGACAAAATATCTCAAACTTTTAACTCCTGAAGTTGTTAATGACAGTCATACCTAACCAGTATCATTTTAACCTTTTTTGTCCAAGGAGCTTTGGAAACATTGTTGTTAAAAACTTTCAATGCATTTTATCACTTTGCCACAATTCAGAGATAGAACTTTGAAGTTACACTGATAGGCAGTTGGATCTCTGGAATTGCAAACTAATGCAGACTGAAAATACACTGCAAATCCTTAATGTGGACATTAATTAAACATCAGAACAAACAACCTTGAGGTGAGGGCATCTCCCACTACCTAAACCTTCCTGTTTCTCAAAGAGGTGTGATTCAGAAATTGCTTGTTGCAACTAGGCCACACTGTTCCTTTCTCCTCAGAGGGCTATTCAAATTTTTTTCTTAATTTCTATCAGATAACCCAAACTCTGAGAATAGGTATTACTGCCACTTACCAGGTGGAACTGACACAAGGTGAAATTAGCCCTTTAGAAAGTGCTCTTGAGCAGAGTCTAAAAGAGGAGATTTAGAGTGTAATTTTCCCTGCTTTGCTAAAACCCTGTGGTACATAAAACAGTGACTGAGTTTCTGTTGTTTTTAAAGGCAGCAATGGAGAAACCAATTCATCATCGATTGTTTGTGACAAGGATCTTGAAGGAATTTGAAAGTGACACATTTTTTCCAGAAATTAACTATGAAGACTACAGACTTCTCACAGAGTAAGTATCAAATTGCATACGAGGCTTGTCTTCAGATTAACCTAGTTTGAATGTGTAAGGGTCCTATTAAGGCCATTTTGGTTTGACTTAGAAGGGATTTTTTCCCCAGAATCATACTTTACTTACAAGTTAGAGTTGCAGCACACTCTGCACAGAGGTTCTTGGACCTCACTGTGTTGTTCAGCCTTCCTATAATCTTTACAGTAAAAAATTGCACCTGTCAGTTTGCTTCAAAAGTAGCTTTCTTACTGTTTCTTGGGTTAGAATTACTCAAATATTTACTAAGCTTTGTAACTCTCTGTGTGTTGTGAGTAAATAATATTTGGCCTCTGAAAGTCTTTGATAAATTGCCAAAGACAAATGAAATCATTTTGAGCAGGGAGGGTTGAGTTTTATAGATTTCTGAGCTTATTCCTAACAAATGTAGTAGGGAAGGGCATCAAATTGTGAGTTTGTCATATCCAATAATGCTTTTATGTCCTCTCCAACAAGACTACATCCAACAGGCAGTAAGGAGTCAGCAAAAATTCGAACATCTTCCTCAAGAGCCAGGAAGGACAGGACCTGTTTCTCCTCCTGCTTTATTTTTGGCTTCCAGCTGGTTACAGACCAGCAGTATAGGAAGTGTGGGAAATTAAGGTCTCTTCAGGGGGCACAGGAGTGGATTAGCACAGCACTGGGGGAGCCAGGGAAGAGGGATGCAGGAGAGACAAACAAGGTGGTGGGTGAGGAGGATGAGTCACCACCTCCAACTCCAACATATTCTGAGCTGCTCTGCATTCACTTCAGTGTCCTGAGGTCTGACCCAAAGCTTCCTCTCTCCCTCATGGCAGTTCCTCGGGTGTACATTGGTTTTGGCCAGTGAACTGAAATGAAAGTTTGGCCTTGGAACATGAATTTATAAAGTATGAGGCAATCTCCTCACTAAAGTGGAAACCTGACACCATCACACTTAGCAAATAAAACTTAAAATATACTTCTCCGTCAAAGTCAATATTACTCATACAAAATCCTTGTTCTGTCACAGGCAGATGAAAAGATTTTTTAAAGTGTCTATTAATAAAAACTGGTTTAGAAAATCTGGTATATATTTTTGTGGTAGTAGTCAGCTGCTTTGAGAATTTGTTGCAGACTTTTAAGAAACCTTGTCTTCAATGTTTCTTCTAAACCATCTGAAGAAAAGCAAAGCAAAAAAAAAAAACCAAAGTGTTCTGTACCTTGGCAGACATTTTGAATAACATGTTGGAGGCTTTAATAAAAATGCTGGGAATTTTTTGATTAAGCCAAAAATGGGGGGATTGTTTTGCATCAGAGTGTGCTTTCTTGGTATAAAAGATGTGTGTACAAGTTGCAGATAGTATTAATATGATTTCTAAAAACAGTTTTTATGTAGTATACCTGTTCTAAGGACAGTATTTTCACTTCCTTTTCCAAACAACTCGCTTTCTAGTTGATTGGATAAATTACAGTTGAATCATCATGACATTTTAATCTACTTTTAGACTTTTGCTTTTTCCTCTCCTTTCTGCCCAGGTACCCAGGTGTCCCTGCTGATATCCAAGAAGAGAACGGGATCCAGTACAAATTTGAAGTGTATGAAAAAGCTGTTGTGCCTCAGTAAATGAGGCATTCTGTACTTCTATGTAAGGGTAGGCATTTTAAATCCTGAAGTCTTGCTGAGTGTAAATACACATTAAATTTTTGAGAGCAAATCATGTTGGATAGTACAACAGTTCAGTAGTGAATGATTCCAAAAAACACACCCCACACTCTGTAAACCCTGCACTGGAAATACAAGGGTGGTCTGCAGCATGAAGAGGTAGGTCTGAGCAATTCCATAACAAAGGCTGTGTGAGACCTTGCATTGATCTGACAGTCCATGGCAGCATCCCTGACACTTCCCTAATGAAAGGCATTAGACTGTGTCAGAGCATTTCTACTGAAACCAAGGTTTTCGGTATCTCGTGGTTCAAAACGTCCAGTCAGTCCTCCAGAGCTTGACTGTGATGCTGTGTACCTTTATAGCACTCTTTGAAGTGTGTTGGTGTAGAGGGAAAGCAAGCCCAACAGGAGAAAGGAGGTCTGGAAGTCTCAGGCAGCAGTTAAGGGATGCACTGATCCTTCGTGCTACTCCAGTGTGGGTCTCCACAGGGTCCCCAGTTCTGCCACCAAACCTGCTGCAGTATTGGCTCCTCTCTCCATGGGGCCACAGGTCTTGGCAGGAGCCTGCTCCAGCAGGGCTTCCCTCAGGATCAGAACTTCCTTCAGGAATCCCCTGCTCCAGTGTGGGGTCCTCCAGGGCTGCAAGAGGGTCACAGCACCCCCACAGGCCCCCAGGGGCTGTAGGGGCACAGCTGCCTCACCACAGGCTGCAGGGGAACCTCTGCTCCGGCTCCTGGAGCACCTCCTGCCCCTCCTGCTGCACTGACCTGGGACTCAGCAGGGCTGCTCTTCTGTCACATTCTCACTTCTCTTGTGACTGCTGCTGTTCCCCACAGGCTTTTCCCTACCTTCTTGACTTACCCCAGAGGTTCTGCCCCCATGGCTTATGGGCTCAGCCTTGACCAGCAGCGGGGCTGCCTCAGAGCTGGTTGTAGTGAGGGAAGCTTCCAGCAGCTTATCACAGAAGCCACCCCTGCAGCCCCCTGGGACCAAAACCTGGCCACACAACCCCAGTATAGTCTGATAAAGAGGTTTTAACATGTCCCTCACTTCACACCTGTGAGGAGGTTTTGCTGCTCTCGTGAAAAGTTACTGTGCCTCTTTGACCGGCACCACCTCGCAGTGCAAGAACATACACATTGATTCCTTAAACAGTCTGTTCCTACATCCCTGCCAATTGTTACCAGTAAAGATGCAGTTAATTCGTCACTGTGTTTTTGAATAGTCTATCTGACAAATGCAGATTATAAGCAGATAGTCAAGTCCAGTTTCATCTTCATTAAATACAGCCAGTATAATAATTTGTGCTGCTGTTCCTTTAGAATACCAGCTACGAGCATCCCTTGAATTTTTCTCAGCAATTTATAACACTTAGCTGATAACAAAGATAATTTTTACAGCATCTGCTCTGGTTTGTCTCAGTTTTCTCTGTTTCCTTTGAAACTGTAAGTACTTACTATCATTGATCTTCTTGTTCCGTGTGTGCTGATATTACATCAATCGATAAAAGCAAGTTTATGCTTGCATAATGCGGGAAGAAGTCTTCTGAGTTTTAAATTGGCAGCACATTGTTGAAGGGGAGGAAAGAGACTGTTACCAGGGAGATGTCACGTGTTTTTTTTTAAATATAAGTCACAGTGACCCTGACAAGAGAATAACTTCCTGAAAGCATTTAAAGCATACCAGTTATAGGTCAGTGTTGAAAGCTCTGCATAAACACTTTGCAAAGTACTGTGTTTAGGACAACTGACATTTATTAGACATGGAAGAAAAGGCTTCATACAATGTTGGATTACACTGTGAAGCTGAGACCAACATCCATTAGGAAATTTCTGCCTAAGCATACATTGCAGGAGATACGGTTCATTATGGAGAATGATTTTGATTGCAAAGAACCTGGATGGAAAAACAAGCCTGCTAAGAACAGTTTACTCTTGACTGTTTATGGACTGACTTAGTCCTCTCCACATTCAACTATGTTCCTTTGTCAAATTCAGCAACAAATTAAGTTAATTTGTGGTTCGTGGAAATATGGACTTTTGAGTTTCCTACTTCAGTGTGTCTCTCTGCCAAAGAGATGCATTTTTATTTGGTTTGGGTTTTAGTAGAAGCTCTGCATTTTCACAGCACTTTTTGTACCATAGCTTCTCAATACACACATCCCAGCTGAGAACTAGGAAAATGCATCTGAATACAGTGAAGTTTGGTCCAAAATAAGTGTGTTCACCCCACTGACAGACACACTGACCACTACAGGGTGAGATGCTGATGTTTCAAGATGGACAGAGGCAGAAAGGTGTGAGTCTGCGTGCTCAGGAAGCACATACATTCTGTTTGCTGTCAGGGATTTATTTGCTGAGGATGGTTACCTGGCACCTCCTACCTCCCCATTTATATTTTCCAAGAGAAAAATAAATATTTTATACTATGGCTTGAGGAAGAAAAAAATCCTTGGTTCCAAATACAACTTCACCGTGTTTTGTTTATCCCTGTATTTCATTGATGAATGATTCCTTGAAAAGCCATAGTTTCTCATTATGTGTAGTACAGGGAAAAATGTCATGTTTTTCCCCAGTTCCATGCAGCTAAGTGCAATGAATAGCATCATGAGTGACAGTATAATTACCAATCACCAAGAAAAGTCTAGTACAGGTATAATTTAATCCCCTTCATTCATGCTTACTCGGGAGCAAACTGTTCTAAACAGATTAAAAATTTGATTTTCAGGAATAATACTAATTTTAACAAGATAGCTAAAACCAGAGGGTCTTCATAAAAGGTGAAAAACAAACCATAAATGTTTTTATTGCTTGTCTATTACTCATTATCTCTTATCTGACAGTGGGTAGTGACTTCCCTCTGGCAGTAGAAAGCTGATGTTTTCAGTAGTTTTACAGCTACAGTGTATTCAAGGTCAGAACTGGGAACATTCCAACAACAAATTTCTACCACGGACAGCAATCCATAGAAAAGAAAGGTACGCTCTGAAAAATAAGTTTCCTAATTTAGCAAACAGAATACTGTTAGTATCTATGCAGAAGACCAGGGGAAAAACAGGAAGGGGAAAATTACAATAGCTATCTTTTTCAGGTTATACGAGGAGAGCACCAGGAGCTCTTGACATGAAATCTTAATGGGGAACAGACAATGTTGTCTTCATCAGACTATGGCTAATTTCCTGAAGACTTAACCCTAAACCCAAAATAATCCTGAATAATTTAAAAGTTATGCTAAGAGAAGGAGACAGGAGCAGAGAGAGGCAGCAGCTAATTTGGAAGGGGGAGAAGCTGAGGGGTCGATTGTATGTTAATCAGGGCAGAAAATGAGGTGAAAAAGCTTGGTTAAGGACAGATTTAGGAGATGGTTCCCTCGTTATTCAGGTGTGCATTAGCTGTCACTGCTTGTCCTGGAGGACTGCGGGAATGAAGCCAACAAAGTCAGGGTAGGCTGACTGGAAAATCTGAAGAGGCAGATTCTGGAACAGAAGAGTGGAAACAGGAAAAGAGCTGAGAAGAAGAAATTGATGTTTCCTAGAAGGATGACATGGCTTATCGTGTTAGTTTGCCCTGTAGCTATTACTAAGGATACACTTTCAGAGTGCTGCAGGGTTTAGCACCAGTAGGAATGCAATGACAAAGAAATTTGTTAATGAAGGACTTCCAGGATTTGGGTGTTTGTGTGACTGCCTTTGTCAGCTGCACAGAAATCTTCAGCTAGAATGGCTATCCTGAATTGCCTGCACTTCATCCCAGAGCCAGAGCCCCATTCCACATCATCCAATGCCCGAGGCTCTCCTGCTTGCCTTGGTGAACACCATGTGTTTCTAAGACTGTGTGTGGGAAAACCTGCTCGATCCTGTGTCTTCAGTTGTGAGGACATGTCTCCTGCTGGCACTGGGGTGATCCTGGGTTATTCTATCCTCTGTTCTCTGCAGATCATTCTGTGTCCTTTCACATAACATCAAAGCAAAATCCGTACAAGAAGCCTTTTGTTAGATTAATTTACATGGTTGGAAAAAGAATAGACAAGCTCTCAGGCAGAGTACTGTTCTAGTTACATTTTCAGGACTTTTTTCAAGTGGCTTGGGCAAGAGCTTAGTTGCAAAACTTGCCCGTTCATCTGCAATTAAATTGGGTGGGTTAAAGTAGGTTATCTTTTTTTTTAAGTCTTGTTTTGCTCTTTTTATCATTTAATGGTCTTGGCTATAGCATTTGTGTATCACCTTCAGTCCTCAAGCTGTGGTCCTCTCCATTCTGTCCCTCATCTCTTGAGCTATCTCATTGGATTGGAAATTTACAGAAATTCAGAGAATTGTGCTGATCAAGAAAAGTGGGTATTTCAAATAGAGGTCTCTTAAGTATGTGCTTGTTTCCAATGAAGTGGTGGTGAAGTGTTTTTCTTGAAATGGGACCAGATGTTTGCCTAATTAAGGAAAGCTTTAGGTATAAAAACAAATATTTTGTTAAGTGATGTCTGCTGTGAAAACAAAAAAGATATAGAACTTGAGAGGGCAGGAAATGGATGGTAGGCCACTACCCATGGAACCCTACATCAGTGTCTTTTCCTTCCTTGAACCAATGCTGTTTTCTAATGCCAAGCAGTCTTTTTCAATAAGCAAACCATCATATAGAAGCCACTGGCTTAAGTTCTGTCATTGATTTAATTGAGATGGGCACTTACACAAAACACAATGTTCATTGTTCCTCCAGACTCAGAGTTTTCCACACAAAACCCTGCTGGGCCCACTCACATTGGTTTTGGACAGCTGTACCAGTTCATGAATTACCAGCTGGAGATCCCAAACAATAG
>JAWMRA010000090.1:7631595-7641966 GCA_035584735.1 Pseudotriccus pelzelni | reverse complement strand
CCTTTGTACAATGTTCCTAATATTCTTCTGTGGGTTTGGGTCTGCTGAACTGAACGGGACAAAATTTCCTTTGAGCAAGATAGAATGGGGGAGTGAGTGTTCTTAAAGCAGGATGCTTTGATTAACCCTTTTAAAGCCTTGCTTCCCTTCAATTGGACAAAGAGATCTTGATCAGGAATTATTCACCACACAGTATAGGAGCTGTAACAACTGTTGGAACGGAGCGCACTGGGAAGCAATAATTGGAATATGAATATGTAAAGAGTTGAAATGTGAGCACGAAGCAAAGGTTGGACTTTATGATCTTGGAGCTGTTTTCCAACCTTAGTGATTCTGTGATTATGAAAAATAAAGCAATGGTATTAATGCAAAACCAATTATTAAGTAGAGATGATGTCACTCACCCAGACCAACAACCAAATCTCTTTGGCTCATCCTGGAGGAGTGACCTTGAAGTGTGTCCCCACTCCAGGGAGGAATCTACCTACCCACAAGAAGGGACATGTCACAAGATCCTGCCCTTCAAATTTGGGATTAGGCTTTTCTAGAATTAAGTGCTGGACTGTCAGTCAGGTGTGTCCAGGCTGTGCCAGCTCAGCAGCTTTGGGGAAGTTCTCAGTGGTGTCACCTGTTTGTTCCTTTGCTCGGGGTTTGTCCTAGCTCTTCTCTCCCTCTCAGGATGTTTCTTTCCCTTTGGGACTGATGAGTCAGGCTGCTTTCAGCTCTGTTCAACCCAAAAGCAGCCTGACCCCCCTTCTCCATTCCCCACTGGGGGCTTTGCAAACAAGGCCTTGTTGGGGTTGTTTTACCCCATTCCAGCAGAGCATCCTGGCACCCCTGGCTCTCTGCTGTGTTGGCTGATGAGATGTGTAAAGTGTGGTTTCCCAGCCCTTTTTGGGGACTCTGGGGGCTCTGTTGCCATCCAGCCTGACTCAGCCCTGCACTGAGGGGCTGCCAGTGACCCCTGTGATTGGGGCCTTTGAGAAGTTCTCTGGAGTGTAAGTCTGCACCCCTGTTCCAGCTGGGGAGCTCCTCAAACCCCAAATGCAGTGCTGAATGGTTCCTTGTTGCTGTCTCAGGCTCTGGCGCAGTCACAGCTCAGCCCAAGCTGCCCCATGCAGCAAACAGGAAACAATCCCTGGTTTGATTGTGTTGCCTCAATAACTGTTTTCTGCCATCTGCTTCCAACTTTGAATCACAAATGTAATTTGTGATCACATTGTAATCACATTGTAAGTGTTAAAGAAGAAGAGCGGAAAAAAGTGCCACATAATGAAAACATGAACATGACCTTAATGTAAACATAGCCTGGATAAGCTGATGCTGCTTCTTCATTCTTATCCCTGGTTTAATTTTACTTCTTTAGTTTGGTATGTTTGTGGAGTTTTCTACTTGTTCTGACTTGACAATTTGCTGCAAAACACTCTTGGCACAACATGTGAGGGGAGGCTTTATTTTAATACTGGAGCATCTCAGAATCCCAGAATGGTTTGGTTTTGAAGGGCCTTAAAGCCCATCCACTCCCATCCCCTGCCATGGGCAGGGACACCTTCCACTATCCCAGGTTGCTCCAAGCCCTGTCTAAGCTGGCCTTGGACACTTCCAGGGATGGGCAAGTGTACACTGGACAAAAAGCGTGGACACTGGACAAAGATAAGGGGAGGAGGTGCTGCTCCAATCCCACAGTGTTTGTGTTCTCCAGGTGGCAGACTGGCTGGCGCATTCGTTCGATGACTTCTTTGGAAGCACCAGCGTTCCTGTGAAGGCCCTGGGAGGCAGCTCCGGGAGAGGCCGGAGGCAGCAGCAGAAGGACCTGAGTTCTGTGCCAGAAAGCAGCAAAGCCAGGGCTCCTCCCAGGAAAAGGGCAAAGCCATCTGTGGTGGATCTGCCCTGCAACAAGGCCAGGCAGAGCTGCAGCCAGTCCCAGGATGACCTGCCATGGGTGGAGAGATACAAACCCGAGACTCAGGTGGGACTTACTCTGGGTGCTAACACAGTAGTAACATTAAAATAACGTGCTGTGCTTCTGTCCATACTTTGTATTGGTCAGGCTCCCAGAATATCGTTTTGGGCTACAGCAAAAAGGTGCTGGTCTGGTTTGTTCACTGCCAGGAGCTCTTTATGTATAGGAGACACGTTTCCCTCAGGCCTCCTGAGGAGGTAAAGTGTTGGTGGAGGAGCTTCCAAGAACAAACTTGCACACAAATTAATGTAATTCAGCACTATGTTCCACTTTTGTTTATGTTATTCATTCCTTTATACACTTTCACTTTAGTAATCACTTTAGTGTTATTGGTTACAGATAAGAAACCACGAGTTAAACATGCATTACTGACACGCTTTCTATTGGAGTAACACAGGTAACCATGAGCTGCGAGAACATTGTTTTTTCCTAAAGCTCCTCCTTAATTCTGCCGCAAGATACCCTTTGTTTTCAGCCACGGAGCCTGTTATCAGCAAACCCTCTGTATTTTCCCACAGGCTGCTCGTAGATAATCTGGCTGTGTCCAGGCTAGGCCTACAAACTGCAGTGTGGATTACTCACATCACACCTTGCACTTTTAGACCTCCTGCAGTAAAGCTGCTGAGGAGATGTTGTTTCCTGTCAGTCCACATATAAACTTCTGAACCTGTTACTGAGTTCCAGCCACATCTATTTACTCCAAGCACCGGGAAAACCCAGCTGCCCGGGATTTGCAAAGTTTGCAAAAAACCTGTACAATATTAGAGTGAAAGGAACAAAAAGTACTGGCTCCAGCAGTAGCTATGAAGCATAATGACACCAACAGGCAAGGTTGCAGTGTTTTTACTTTGAGAATAATTAACAGCTCCTTATTTCTCAACTGCGCACAATGGGAAACAGGTTGTTGGAGGAAACAGACTGATGATCATGATGAGATGATCATCCTTAACTGTGGCACTTGGCTCTGCAGAGCATAAATGTAACTGCAACACACACCAGCATGTGTGTTAATATTTCAGTCAGCACGTGTTTTATCCTTGAATCTCATCTTTAGAAACCAAGAGGTGAATATATGAATTTCACATATTTTAACCTCGTTTCAGAATGACCTTGCTGTGCAAAAGAAGAAAATTGAAGAAGTTGAGACCTGGTTAAAAATGCACATATTTCAGAGGCAGCCAAAGCAGGTAAACGTGCTACAATGAGCAGCAAGAGGTATCAAACCATACAGATGAGCTTGATACAATTCTAAGTTTAGAGAAAAACCTCAGCTGAGAGGTAGTGATTGTGTATCATTGTAAGAAACCTGTTAAGAACATAGATCAGAGCTTGTACTTTTGTTTTGGGCCTGTGCTGGTAAGAGGCGGATTCTGATTTCGGTCAGAAATATTGTTTTCTGGCATCCAGTCATAAAGCAAAACTCTTCAATGTGCTTGAAACCTCAGGGTAATTTTTAGGTCTCTTGGCAAATGCCCAGTTGCACTGGGTTGGTGTACCAGGACGCTTTTAGTTTGGATGGATAGGAGCTGTTCTTGTACAGAGGCATAAATTGTCAGTCTTGACCAACAAACTGGGGGCTTTCAGAACAGAACAGGGCTCTCAGAGTCCTGGCCTGGCTCTCTCTGTCTGAACACTCAACAGGTAAATCAACAACACAAAATATGTGACTTGGGTTTCACTTGGAAAGAGAATCATTGCCAGAGAAACTATAGGGGAAATTCAACCAGTATTCATCTCCAGCCAACTGTCATTATTTATCGATCACATTTGGAATTATTTCTGTCCCTCTGTGTCAGGGTGGCTCTGTTTTGCTGCTGACTGGTCCCCCAGGCTGCGGAAAAACTGCAACTCTGCAAATTCTGGCCAAAGATCTTGGCCTTCAGGTGCAAGAATGGACCAATCCCCTGTCTTTAGACTTTACAAAGGAAGAGTTAAGAAACATGTTTGGCCATGGTAAGTATTTTGGGGTTTTTTTCTCTTCTTTTTTCTGTTCCAGTTACTTTTGTGGGTTTCATATATGCCGTATTTCTGCTTATTTTATGTCTGTGACATAGGAAATCAGATCCACGCCTGTGTAAATTCCCTAGTGTATAATAAAAATCCTTCTGTTGCTTTTATCTGGAAAGGGATTTAGGTTTTTTACAGTGTTTACTCCAAAATAACTGACAATTCAGATCAATACAGAGAGCTCTGTAATAGCCTGGATATCACTTGAACCAACTAAATAAAATCAGGTAAATATCTTTATCGGGGTCCTCACTTAAATTATACCCTTTAAAAATTCTCTTGTATTTGTTTGCCAAAGGGCTTCTTCAGTGGTGCTGTCAGAAAATAGCGTGGGTGGGTATTAGTTCTCGTGGGTATTCTGTTCTGCTTGGTATAATATAGAATACATATTTTTAATTAGTTTTCTCTTTCAGACTCCAATTTTCATATGTTTCCGAGCCAGGCCCAAGCAGCTCTCTTTCAAGATTTTCTATTAAGAGCAAATAAGTATAACAAACTTCAGATGCTTGGGGAGTCCTCAGAAAGTGATAAAAAGCTTATTCTTATTGAAGTAAGTGAAAACTTGTGAAATCTTGGGTTGAAAACAGTGCCTGATGTTGTAATACTGACATGCTCATGAGCTCCAGCTGGTGGACTGGTGTTTCCCAAAGTTTATCAGCTTTACTGCAGATGAGGTCTTTGTTACTCTTTGATTCTCTACAGCAGTTGAGAGTCACGTTCTACTTGTAGGTGAACCATATAACCAAAAGTCAGGAACTGGAGTCTGGTTTGAGTTCAGCACTAAGTAACAGAGGATCAAGAAGGAGATCAACCCAACATTGAAAGTTGTTCCCCTGTTTGATTATCTGTCTAGAACTATCTATGTGTGTAAAAAGGAAGAGTGGGAAAAAATCCCATTATTCCCGTTCCTTAAAGATGCAGGAGAAGGTAGGAGACAGATGAGGATGAACACAATCAGAAACATTTGCAATTTAGCCTCAGTCCCTGGTCTTCATGGCGTGCTGTTTAGGTCAGAGGTGTGGACTGAGGGGTTTTGGGCAAGTACTTTATTTCTACTTGCTCAGGAATGTGTTTCAATAACAATTTCTTTCTTACCCCTTTTTCTGGCAGGAATTTTAGAAATTGATAGTCAAGTTGTCTGTAAACTTACAAGACAAAAAAGGCAAAAATTCTAGTTGGGTGCTGTAGATTTTAGGAGTTTTGCGTGACTTGTCTTCAGAAAGTCACCTTCCTGTGTAAGTCCTGTCACACCTCCTATGGTGTATTGTGCCCTCTTCCCCAGCAGAGCTGCCTGGAGTGTTTGTCCTCTGGGTAAATCTCTGTCTGGCAGGCAATGTGATCACCCAGGGCTGTTTCTTAGGAAGCAGAGACAGAAAGAAAGCGTTTAATTTTAGATAAGCATTTTCTGTAACGAAGACATGCTGTGCTTTGGGTTTGGATTCTTTCCCCCCCTCTCTGGCTCTTTTCAGCGTTGGCCCCATTCCGGTTTGGTTGCAAGGAAGCTAGCCAGGAATTACAAATGCGCAGCAATGTGATGTGCCATGACAGTCTTGGTGTCTGTGGGAGGGAACATTTACGCCTGAACGTAGTGTCAGCAGCTCTTTGTTTTGGGCAGGACATTCCCAACCAGTTCTACCGGGACCCCAGCAGTCTGCATGGCATTCTCAGGTTGGCACAGTATAAGTTTTTAATTATCTTTGGCCACTCGTAGCAAACTGGGGTTTGGTCCTCCCAACACTTGCTTGTTTTTCACTTCAGGAGGTTCGTTCGTACAAGTAGGTGCCCCCTGATATTTATAATGTCTGACAACTTCAGTGGAGACAACAACCAGAGGTTACTGTTTCCAACAGAAATTCTAGAGGAGCTTTGTATATCCACTATTAGGTAAGATCTTTTATCTCATTAAAACATGGTTACAATAAGTGAGAAGTCAGAAAATAATTGATTTTTTTTTTAATGACATTCAACAGTTTCAAGCCTGTTGCACCAACAAATATGATGAAAGTTCTCAATCGAATATCTGCAGCAGAAGCTGGGATGGTAAGTTGTCAGAGCTGCTGACTTCTGTGCAGTGCTAGGACCAAAAGATTTCACACTTTTAGATCTGAAATATTTGTTTGATCTTTCATAGAGCCCCACACCCCCAAAAAACACTCAGGGTTTGCCCCAACAGAAAACAAAAGACAAGCTGGAAAGATACCTTGTTTTTCAAATTAGTTTCACTCAATCCTTGGTCTGAGTCTACAAAGTTACTTCTGAAAATTTATGACAGTACCTATATATACGAAAAAAATAACAGGAATAGAATTCATTCTGTTGGTTCATTGTGTCCAGCAAGGCCAGAAGAGGTCTTGAACTTAAACCCTGAACTGTTTTGCTTACAATTAAGTATCCTGTTAAATGACGCCTTGCAAAGAGTTATGTCCCTTTTTCTCTTTAGTATGGCTGTGTAAAAATGGATTAATTGTTTCAAAGTGAGCAGCGTTACATGGTTTGAGCACACGGTGGGTGCTCATGGGTCTGTGGTGTAGAACTTCAGCGATGTTCAAATACCCATTTTCCAGCCTTTGTTGTTGTGTTTAAAGTTGCTTTTCCTTGCAGAACAGAGAGAAAAATCATGCCCTTGATAGATCTGCTCTGGAGCTGCTTTGCAGAGGTTGTTCAGGTGACATAAGAAGTGCAATAAACAGCCTGCAGTTTTCCTCAAGGAAAGGTAAAAGAGTTTGTTTTTGTTAAGTTAAGGATGCTTTGACCATTTCTGCTGAGAAGGTGTTCTGTTTGGTGTTGCAGCACAGCTGGGTGAGCTGTGCACAACATTTCTGACACACTTTTCTGGAGCAGGAATAGACCCAGGGTGTGTGAGGGAGCGAGTGAGTCACTGGGGCTCAGTGGCTGGCTGGGGCCAAACCGTGGCAGCAATGCATGTGCTGACCTAATTTAGTGAAAGACCCTCTTTTTCTCTTGATATCTTCGCTATTTGTGTTTGCTGTTTAAAGTTTTTATGGCTCAACCTGAATTTGAGAGCGATATTTTCATTGCCTCCTTCTTACATTTCTTATCCTGCTCATTTTGTAAAGCATTTCATGAGTCAGTAATTGTTACGAAATTGATCTGTGGGAGTTAAATTTCTAAAAGCAGTGCTCTGGCATGTGTAGTTTGTTCTAAGAACTGTGAAATGGTGCCAGCCTTTACATTCAACCTAGAAATAAGGGAGTGGGCTCAACAATTGTCTTCTGCTATGTGCGCTAGGGGTAGCAATGATCTTGTTTCTTTCACACATTTTTTTTTCTCCTATCCACTTTTCAAATAGAGATTATGCTCATGGAATACAAGGTTAAGTGTAGTTTCAAGTCCCTTTTGTAAGAAAGAGTGTTGTGCTTGGAAGCTGAGGGTATATTGAAATCAATTAAGCATTGTTTCTTAAGTTACGTGAGGCAGAGAGTAGAGTTTCTACGTTTAACTTGTACACGTGGAAAGTAAGTTATTCTGATGTTGCCTTCAGGTATCCTAGGTTTGGATTGTTCTGTGTTAATCAGAAAAATACTAATTTCCTCTTAGTATGACAATACTACCATTAATATTAATCACTAGTTAGTAGGTTGGTGCTACCTGAGAAAAGCTTGCAGTATCTCACTACTGCACACTTAAGTAGCTTCCACATACTCCAGAAAATCTAAACAGCCTCCAAATAACCAGTGGGTGTAATTTTTAATAAATTACCTTGGAAATGTAAAAACCATGGGGGTTAGAACTTGGGAGAAATCAAAGGTATATGACTTTAGAGCTTCTTGTATGTGAAATATTGGAATTGTCTACTGAAGTCACACCACACAGAACATTTTCTTCCCACGTTTTCTCTGACACTGAGAAGGGGTTTGAACAGAGTATTTTTAGTTGCCCAGGAATTTGTTAGGTGAATGATTGTAAATCTGGAAGACACTCCACCTCTTTGTTGATCTCCTGAGCATGCAGAACTCATTGTTATATATATATATATATCTACTTGATTTTTTCATGTATTTATATGTACATACAACTGATACATTCACTTTGTGCCATTAGTAATGGGTAAAAAGGATCCGTGCTAATTGTGGGAGAAAAGAAAAACAAAACTTAAAAGATAGTATCTCTGAGCTCACTAAGGAGCATTCACTGGCCACTAAATCAAATTGTGGGTTAAAATGCAATAGAAAAAGGGGTTTATCTCTAGAAGCTCCAAACGTTGTGTAGATTGTAAAACATTAGTAGGCTGCTGGAAGAATCACCTAAATGAAAGGTTTTCTTTGCCACCTTATATCTCAGTGAGGATATTGTACAGACAATGCAAATATAAGACAAATGAATAAGTGAAGAGGATGTAACTGAAATATAACTTACATATATTTTCACTTATGCTTTATAAAGGTGACATTCTAAACAAAGGCAAGTGGGGAACATCAGAACTAGACGGAATAAGCCTGAATGCTTTTTTTAAAGACAGCTGTTTGTTATTCAGGAAAAGTAGTTGGTACCACAGCTATGGCTTAAGGGACAGAAGTGGAATGAAGCCAGTGAACGATGTTAATTTAGGTGGCTGGGTTGTCTTCCTAATACATGAGTTTTCCCTCGTGCCCGTATTTATGTAACCTTTTCTGTTCTTTTTATTGCTATTATTGGCTCATATAGAGCATTAGCAGTACCAGTATAATAGAAAACTTCTGTGGATTCATATGCTTTCTCTTGATTTTGTTTTTGCTTTAATTGATAGGCTGCTCATTGGAGAAGGAATTTTGGTCAAGGAAGAAAAGGAGCTCCGCAATAAAATGTGAGGAAGCAGCAGTATCTAAAGAAAGAAAGAAAAGTAAATGTGATACCTCAGAAGACCAGGAGATACAAGCCATTGGTGGCAAAGATGCATCCATCTTTCTTTTCCATGCTCTGGGGAAAATAATTTATTGCAAAAGTACGAAAACTTTGACTTATTCTCCCTTTGAATGGGCAAAGTGTGTCAGCTGCTAATAGCTAGATTTGCTAAAGTAAGGCTTAGGGTGGCGTCTAATGGGAATGTTTGGTCAATAACAATGGTATGAAATCTGCTACATTGGGGATCCCTAATTGGTGGTAATTCACAATATTAGTTCCAAAATCAAAGGAGTGGAAGTAGTGGGGTGAGGGCAAACTACATTTGTTACCTGAAGCTTAATGTAACAACTGTGTGCTGATGACTTCCTAACATTGACTACACAGTTAAGGATTTGTGCCTGTTTCAGGATCTTTTGGGAGCTGGAAATGTTGTAATTTAGGTGCTGTAGAGCTGAGAGTTGCTAACAATGTTTCTCATGTAGGAGAACCAGTGTCAGAGGCAGAATTCCCTCAGCTTCCTGCTCACCTGTCAGAATTCCATCGGGACACGTTGCTCATTCAGCCTGAGGTACTCCTGCAGTCACTCCATGAGTTCAGCTGAGTTGGAAACACACCAAAGCAAATTCTCAATTGCATGGTTTAATCAAAATGTGTGTGTATTCAGTCTAAGTTACACAATAATTTGTCTGGAAGGGAGCACTGTCCCTCTTCCCTAGGGCAAACCAGCCCCCTTTGTGGCTGAACACCACTGCAAAGACCTTGTGTTCCAGCTCCCTGAACATCTGCATGTATCATAACCTTAATTAGGTGCTTTTCCTTACCTACCTGTAAAACCTGAACTTTTCTTCTTTCTAATAGGATGTTGTGGAAAAATCACATATGTCAGGAGCCATGTTTAATTTATACCTCCACCAGAACTATGTGGACTTTTTTTCTGATATAGACGACGTGGTGAGAGCCAGTGAATATCTGAGTGCTGCTGATGTCCTTTGCAGTAACTGGAGTGTAAGTCTCATCTTTCTATAGGCACCTACTTGTTTTTAAACACTCTGACATTGAGTTTTTTGACATCTCACTGCATTTATGAATGTTTGCTGCAGGCTTATGTGGGTGACAGTGAGTTGCTAATGAATGCTGAAATACAGCAGCTGCAGAACAGATGCAGGTCCAGCTTTTTTTGTCCAGCTTCTGTCAGCATTTTATTATAATGGGTTGCAGTGTTTGTGTAGTGTTTTACAAAGTATTTTTAAGTAGAACATACTCATGCTAAACATGTGTGGGCGCCCATAAGCCTTTCCCCTGAAGGAATTGAAGCAGCTCTTTTGTTCAGCCGTTTTGACTAGAAGTTCCACTGTCATCTGAACTTTAAAATTCTGGGCAGGTTGTGTCACTGCAGTTCCTGAGGGTGTTTCAGTTCAAATGAGGCACCTCGAGGTCACACAGTGCCCAATTTCTCTCTCAGACACGTCTTGTGATGGAAAACTACAGTGCCTCTGTGGCTACCCGAGGGGTGATCCATTCCAACGCATCCAGGGCCTTTGCCCACCAGCAGGGAGGGA
>JAWMRA010000090.1:7590605-7601171 GCA_035584735.1 Pseudotriccus pelzelni | reverse complement strand
AATGTCTGCACAAAACCACTTGGTTTTCACCTGTTGCTGTGAGTGTAGCAGCCTGAGAGACACTGTGCCCACTGCCTGGGGTGTGGCTGGGGCTCTTCTTGTGGCCGTCTATGTGGGCTGGACGATGCCCCTCTGTCATCTCCCCTTTCTCTTCCCATGTGAAACACGGCAAAGTTGTCTCGGAGTTTTTGGGGGCGTAAGAAGTGAGGAAGGAATTTTTTTCCTGTTGTGCTTTTCTTTTCTCCTGATCGGAAAGAATAAACATTTTACTAAAACCGAGGCAGAAAGAACCCTTCCCTTGCTGTGGGAGCCCACACGGCTACAAGGCCTGTGTTTGTCTGGATTGTGTGGCGGGCTGTGACAAGGGCACAGACACACACAGGAGCAGTTTTCCAAGGGGGAGAGGGAAGTCTGGGTGGGCGGCACACACACCGGCAGGGGCAAACAGGCTGGCATCATTGCCCAGTGTCCTCCAACCCCTCTTATTTTGCCATCCAGAGACAGTTGCTCAGGGAAAGCGGGTGCTGGAAGGGAAGAGGAGCTCGCAGTGAGCATCTCTGGGCATCTCTGGTGTAGATGTGACACCTGGGGACTTGCTAGTGGCGGACCTGGCAGTGCTGAGTTAGCAGTCGGGCTCCATGATCTCGGGGGGGCTTTTCCAACCTAAACGATCCCGTGATTCCCCCCCCCGGCGGGAGGAGGAGGTCTCCTGCCTCACGGGCGTGCCGGTTTCCCACAGGCAGCACTGCCGAGGGGAAGCTGCAGCCGGGTGACCAGCTCCTCCGGATCAACTCCAGGCTGGTGGAGGACCTGCCCGTGGAACGAGCTGCCAGCCTCATCAGGTGTGCTCTCACCCCCACACCCAGGTGGGGCGGAGGGGACGCTGGGGGACGCGTTACCTGCTGACTGTGTGCCTGTTGCAGGGACGCGGGCGACGAGCTGCTCCTGACCGTCCTGCGCTGCACCTCTGTAAGTGGCCCTTTCCTTTTGCATCTCCCAGGTAAGACCCTGGGAATGAAATCCGTGGAAAAGGGACACAGAGGTTGCTGGGTGACTGTCTGCCGTGGGAGGGTAACTCACTGTGGGTTGCTCCCTACTCACAGGCAGCCAAAGGCACCAGCCCGGGGAGGCTGGGTGGGCAAGGGAATCACAGTGCTCTCAGCATCCCACGGCTTTTCCTTCTGACTGCTGGAAAAAACTCATCCTTTGTTCCCTAGGCTTTGCCTAGTGAAGGACTGGGACCCGGGCACGGGCCGTGCTTTGGGAACACAAGCCAAGTTGCAGTGCAAAGTTTTAGTGCTGATTACCCATCTCTGTAGCAGGGATTTCCTCAGGAGACAGTTGGTGCTGGCAGAACGTGTCATTACCCACATGGAATTCACTGCGTGTAAAGGCTGAGCTGCAAAGCAAACACGAAATTTGGTTTGTGGGCTTCCTGTGAGGTGTGAAAGTGGCCTGAGTGGGATTCCACCACCTCCTTTCTCCCCTCCCGCAGCACCTCAGAATATTTCTGGAGTGTGTCTCATTTGCTGGAGGATTTTTACGTATTTATTTTGATTTATTTTTGAAACAAGAGTGATGTTTCCTTTCGAAGTTACTGGAACTCCCAGGCTCGAGATTTCTTGGCTCTTAAGGAAAGGTACATGAAAGAGAAAACCTCAGATATTTTTCACGCCCAGAGCCTTCCAGGTGTAGGCATTCAGTTAAGCACAAAGGCAAAGCAACCCCAAAAACTTTAAGCAAACCCACTGAGCAGTGGCTTCCCTTCCCTTTAATCTCACCTCCCTTGCCCAGTGCACTGGCTGTTGGTCTGGCCAGCCCTGATCTGACTCTGGAGATCAAGGGAAAAATTGGAGCTGGTTACGCCAGACCGGAATGCCTGCCCAAAGAGATGAAATGCAATGGCTTTTCAGAGAGAAAAGGGTTTAGAAAACCCTTCACGGGATTTGGAGTGCCCTTCACAGGCCCTCAGGCATCGTTGAGAAGCAAGTGGGGCACAAGCCCCTATCCATTTTTTTCATTTTCAGGTCACTTTGAGGACATCTCCAAACACAGCCACGCCCGATGCAGGGTTTGGGGGTGACTCTTGCCGTGCTCTGAAGGCAGCTCAGAGCCAAGAGGTAACACCTCCCACCACCAGGTCCCAGACCCTCTGCAGGGCTGGGGTGTGGGAGGCCGTGACCCCCCTTTGGGGCGGTTGCAGAGCACCATGCTCTGCATGCCCTGCTGTGCTCCGGAAGGCTGGGATGTGCACAGGGGGCTCCTCCTGACTCCCATCCTCCCTCCCTGCCATGTGTCCGTGGGACAGGATGGGGCTGTGGGAGTCCAGGAGGCACCAGCACCTGGGGCAGGTGTAGGATTGACTGAAGCCACCCAGGAGAATGCTTAGCGATTCTGCCTCTGCTCTTGGGGAACACCGTGCTATACGAGGGCAGCACATTTGCACACAGGGACTTGGTGGTTCCCCGACTCATGTGGTGTCCTGTGAGCTTGGTAGGACCTTGTCGTGGTGAGAGCAAGGCTGTGTGACAAGCACTGCAACAAAGCTGGCTTTGGTGAGCTCGGGCAGTTTCCTGAGTGGTTTGCAGTACGACCGTGCACCCTGGGAAGCCCAGCAGAGCCGGGACGTGCTGCTCACACGGCTGTGGTGTGCTGGCACGGGTCTGTCCATCACTGCCAGGCTCCCTGCAGGTGTTGGTTTAGGCGTAGCCCCGCTGCAGACCAGCTCCTGGCAAACTCACAGTCATTCTGGGGTGCCCTGGCTTCGTTGCAGGAGGTGCCTGAGCGCCGCAGCCGGTTCCCATGCGGTGAAACTGGGAGTGCGTGTGGCTCAGGTGTCCCCTGGCTGGACGGCCAGGCTCGGGCTCAGCAGCTGCCCAGACGGGTCAAAAGGGCCCTGGGCAAGGCTGGGAGCTGAGAGCCTCCACAGGCTCGTCTCTCTGTGGGCTCCAGGCAGCACAGGGGGAGTAGCCCCAGGGGGGGGGTGACCGTGTGCCTGCTCCTGTCGGGGGGCTCTGCTCCTGCCCGAGGCTTCTGCCCTGACCCAGCCCCGCTGTTGTTTCAGGGCGGACCCAAGTCATCGTTCCTCACTGAGGAGAAGAGGGCGCGGCTGAAAACGAACCCTGTCAAAGTGCGGTTTGCGGAGGAGGTGCTGCTGAACGGGCACTCGCAGGTAAGGGGGCTCCCCGGGACGGGGGGGGACGGGGGTCTCCCTGTGGGTGGGTCCCCGGGCTGGGGTTGTGTGGCTGGGTCTCACTCCGCTGGCCGCCCCGGGCATGATCCAGGCACCTGCTCCCAACAGCTCCTGAGGCAATCAGAGGGAAGCACTGGCATTTTTGGAGGAGTTTGTGTTTGACCTGCTCACTTGGACTAATATAAAATACCTGCATGCACTGTTTCTGTCCCGCCCCACCGTCACACCCTAAACCATCACTTCGCAGCTACGGGAGGCAGTTGTCGTCTCCTGAGGTGCTAACCCATCAGTGCTGAACCCACAGTGAATTTCGGCCATGGCAAATGCCGATTCTGAAGATGACAGGTGAACACAGATGTGTGTGCCAGGTCTGTGTGCTGCTGGAGGAGCTGGGGTGTCCCCTCCTGAGGTCAGGTCACACTGTGATCAGGGGGTTTGGTGCTGGTGACTTTGCTTTGCTGTTAGGTGTGTTCTCGAGCTGACAGGGTGGAGGATTGCTGT
The DNA here is from genome assembly GCA_035584735.1 of Pseudotriccus pelzelni. Classification (NCBI taxonomy): domain Eukaryota; kingdom Metazoa; phylum Chordata; class Aves; order Passeriformes; family Tyrannidae; genus Pseudotriccus; species Pseudotriccus pelzelni. The sequence continues at coordinate 7,597,477 of JAWMRA010000090.1, read as the reverse complement.
CCTGCCCCTGCAGGGGGTTTCCCCAGAGCATCCTCAGCTGCCTCTGTATCTGACCCTCTTTGAGGTGAGCCAAGTCACAGCTTCCTGGAGGGTGCTGAAAACCCATTACGGGGTTCCTAGTGCTGGTAGGAGACAAGCTGGTTTGGTATGTGTCAGCCTGTGTGGCTCTGCCTGTACCAGAAGTGAGAACACTTGTAGCTTCTCCAAAGTGTGAACATCTCCTGAATGTTTCCTTTTCCTTTGTGTAACCTAATTAACTCGGTGGAGTGGACTACGGTCAGCTGGGAGTCATTAACTCTTTGAGTTTTGTTTTTTCCCTTCAGAATAAAAAAATTCAGTGGTCAAAACACCCCGCTCGCATCCTTGCTCATTAGCACTATTCAGTCCTCCGGGTCTGACCAAATCTTGTTTATTTGCAGCGATGATGAAACACCCACTTGTCCCTTTTCCTCTTCCCTTTCTTTCACCCTGTTGCCAGGTGTGCTGGTGCTGCTGCCAGGCTCATCCCTGCCTTTCCAAGGGCTGTGTTCGTATCCCACAGGTGCTGATGACAGGTGTCTGGTGTCCTGCCGGTGTGATGTGGTGGCGTAGCCACTCTCCCTGACACAGAATTCAGGTACCAGACCTCTCGTGTGGCTGGGAGATGTGTCACAGGCCACCAAGCTCACCAGGCGAGGACGGGGGAAGGAGAGGTCATGCTCTGGAGGTGGGCCCAGGCAGAGATGACTGAGAAGCGTGTTGGACAGGACTGGCTGTGGGATGCAGGCAGACCTGGAGTTGCCAGCAGTTCCCGCTTGCTTTATAGCTGAGAATTCACACCAGTATCTCCTGGGGCTTCCATGGAGCTGGGTCAGCCAGAGGCTGGGCACTGGTGTCACAGTCCGTGGAGGTCTCAGATCCCTGCCAGTCACTTAGTGATTGCAAGGTTGGTCTCAAGGGATCTGGAGAAAGCCCTTGAGAGGTCCAAAGAAGGCACTTCTGCAGAGGATGCTGCGCTTTGTGCCCCCCTGCCCCACAAGGCTCTGTCAGCATCTGCTGAGCTAATCATACCTCCGCAAGTGCAGAGGAGGGAAACAGTCAATGTGTAGTTTGTCATTCATTTACTGAGAGCAGAAAGGTAGTAAAAGTTCATTCGGGCACTGGGGTCCCATTGGCTTCCCTTTTCACCAGTTGGATCTGTTTGGGTATGCTGGATCCCTGTTTGGAGTAGTAAAGTATTAGCACAAAGGAAGAGTAAATAAATTTGTTGCATATTTATGACTTATTTCTGGAAGAGCACTATCTACCACAGCAGCCCTGAGTGCTTTAAGGTTGCTCTCCCTTCTGTGGGCTGATGTACTAAGGCAGCCAAAATGGGTATTATGGCCCTGAAAAACTGCACAGCCTCCTGTTTCAGCAGATATACTGCTCTTGTCGTCTTAATGGAGCATGGCTAAGTGATCCTTGCGGCGACGGGAAGGATCCCAGCGGCTGCCTTTCTGCAGCTGAAACCTGAAACCCTGGGCTGGGAACATAAATTGTTGATGAGCCTCGGTGCCGCCCATCCCCTGCTTTCTGTAGAGTGATGATGTATTTCCATATCACTGAGCAATGTGCAAGAGACGGGTCCCTCGGGACCCTTGGGTCAGCACCATGCTGTGTGTTATCAGCAGTTGTAACTTGGGGTAAATCAGCCTTACCCCAGACAGGGCGGGTGCACCCGCTGAAGCTTTTGGGGTTAATTCGTAGTAGCTTCTGACAGCCTGTACAAAAGGAGGGAAACCCTACCTGGGTGTTCTGGCTGGATAGCTGGGAGAGTGCTGGTAATTTGTACATGAATCTCTGAGCAGATGTAAGTTTTGCTATGTGCTGGCTGTGCAAGGGCCCGCAAACGTGATAACTGTGGCCGTGGGAGCTCCCAGAACAAAGGTGCGGCTGGTGTAAAATTGCACCAGCCTCCTGGAACTGATGGAGGACCCAAAGCCTGTCAAAGACGTGTTCGTGCTGTTTAGCGCAGAGGAGCTGGACCTTGGGATTGGGAATACCAGCAGTGTTCTTTCTTTTTTTCTGTAGTGACCGTAGACACTTGAACCCCACAAAATGAGGAGGGCAGAATAAGGAAGGAGATTCAGAAGTGGTTTATCTTTGCCCTGGCAGCACACCCAGGGTGTGTGGGCTCTCTGCTGGGAGGGACCAAGGCTGTGAGATTTGTAACATGTGGCACAGCAAATGAAACACGAGAGAGATTGTCTTAGAAACATAATTCCTAATCTTGAGACTGTTACAACAAGTCAATGAACTCTTTAAGACTGGAGGAACACGCTGGTCCAAGGACGTGAGAAAGACATGCTGAATACGAAGTCCAAGGGCAGAGGAGTAAAACTCCTCAGCATTGAAGAACAATGGGAACAGTGCTGGAAACAGGAAGAAAGGTGGAGGTGACCTCTGCAGAGTGAGGTGGAGGGATGAAAGGTGAAGCTCCAGGCAGCCCTAGGAGGACAGAGGCCAAGTCCCCAGGCCCTTCCCCGAGAACCAAACAGAGGTGCTCTTTGCTGCGGGTGTCCTTGCCCTGTCCCACACTTTGGGACCTACCTCAGGGCGTCTCGGTGACATCATTTGCTGTTTAGGAAGACCCGGGGGTCACAAATCTCAGGGGGATACTCAGTGCAAGTGGCACTGTGTGTTTGTCAGAGTGCCACAGCCTTCCCTTGGCTGTGGGGCAGCGGAGGGCGCGGGCAGTGTCCGGGGTGAAGCTGCGGCTTCTGCTGGTGGGACGGTTGTCAGTGTGGGGTCTGTACTGCCTGGTGCTGGGGAGATTGGAAGATGCCTTTTCTGTCAGAAACCGCCGCTTTCCAACAATGAGCAGGGGGTGAATGTCCGCTTTCAGTGCCTGCTGGATCCTCCTGTGCCGTGCGGGAACCACAGGGCATGCCCGGCCATGTGCAGCGGTGGAATGGGCTGGAGCATTACGGTAAAGCCATTTATTGTGCTCTCCTTCCCTCACTCCATGCCAGAAGGGTAATCAGGAATAAAGGTTGATGGCACGGAAGAGTGTTGCTAAGGCAGGGAAGGATTTCCCTGGATGCCAGGACCTGCTGTGCCAGGCAGAGCCGGTGGTGCCCGAGGGTCCAGCTGGCTTCTTTTGTTCTGCAGGGGAGCTCCCTCCTGTTCATGCCCAATGTTCTCAAGGTGTACCTGGAGAACGGACAGACAAAGGCATTCAGGTTCGAGAGGAGCACCACTGTGAAGGTAATGATGCTTGGCTGGCTGTTCCCACCACTCCCGTCCAACTCAGCCAAAAAAACCGTGCATGCAGGGGGCTTGCAGCCTTCGGGTTGCACTGAGAGGGGATTCCTGAGTGGTGCCGGGCACACCGGGTTTTCCGTGTTCCATCCTCCTTCCTGCACTGGTGATAACGCTCCCCCATGGAGACATGAAAGCTGATTAAACCCTTCAGGTGACGCAGAAGCACCCGAGGGAATGATCTTCCTGAATGAAGAGTGATCCTCCCTTGGATCGCCTCTGCTCGAAGGCGTCACAGACAAGTTGCCCTCCTTCCCCTCAAAAGAGAGTGATGCTCCCCAGAGCCATCCATCCAGCTCTTTCCATAACTGCTGTGCTTAGACACAGGATTACACACTTCCACTTTTCCTAGCCTGATCTTTAGAGCTGCCCCGTGTTTGTGTTGGAATTAACAAGATTTGCCCATGTTCAGTGGCTGGAGGACGCACGTTGTCCTGAGACATCCCTCTCTCTGTGAGGGAGACACATGATGGACACACGTTCTGGGGTTACCAGGCTGAAAAAATACTAGGGGGAAAGGCAAAGAGCTTTTATTTATCATGCAGCAAAAACTTTCCTCAAAAAGGGGGAGTTTATAGTCTGGTTCATCCAAGGTTCAGGAAACCATTCTGGTCTCTCAGGTAGAGGAAAGGCAGAGAAAAAGAAAATGGTGAAATAAAACAAGGAGGTGGTAAGGAATGGGAAGGTCAGTTGTAAAGAGAGGTTTGTATGCCCACCCATAAAGATTCAATTTCTGAAGGATGAATTAGCTCTTCATCTTTTACTTGAGTTTCTTAGCTCTGACCTGGAACAAGTTTTTCCAGTTTTTCAGTACAGCTCTCCAGAAACACCCAAATGGGTAAAATCTTCCCAAGTTAAGTGTTTCCAAAAATTCCTCTGCTGCTTGAGAGATCCTGGCTTAAAGCTGAGGTGAGTCAAACAGTTATGTTGCCTCACAAGGCTTGGTTGAGTCCAAGGCCTTCTGTTTCAATCTGTGCTCAATCAAGCCTTACGTGTTGTTTTTAGTTTGACAAAAAAAAAACCTTGTTATTTTCATAACACTTAGTATTTTGACAGAAGTCTCCATTAAAACTGGAACACCAGTTTCAGTCAGATTTAGTAGATGTTTACAATTATGCTCTCAAATTCTTGTTTTTTGAAGGGAGGAAGTGTTTTTCACCAGTTCCTTGTAGTTTTTCCACAAATCGTAGAATCCCAGAATGGTTTGGGTTGAAAGGAACCTACAGGAGCATCCCTGCCATGGTCAGGGACACCATCCACTACACTGGGTTGCTCCAAGCCCTGTTCAGCCTGGCCTTGTGCACTTCCAGGGCTATGGCATCCCTGTCCAAAGTGCTGTAGAGTTTTAGAAAGCTGGAATAGTGCGCAGGAAACACTTGGACGAAGGGTGACAGAAGTGCTCAACCACACCCCGCCGAAAACTGCAAAACTTCGAGTGGAAGGCAGCTCAGGACAGGCAGCCCCAGGGAACGGATTTGATGCCTGTGACACCTTGGAACTTGCATGTTGCTGGACTTAACCCTGGCAAGATGCAGCTCCCCTGCGCTGCCCTCCCGGCGTGCTGGGATGTGCCGTGCTTCGTCGCCCGTGCCTGCTGTGCTCCTCCGCAGCTCTGCAGGCCGGAGTCGCACGGTGACATCCCCACGCTGTCTGGGGGGGTGCTCGGCCCCACGCCTGAGCTCCGTGTGACCCCTGTGCCCCTGCCCAGGACATCGTGCTGACGCTGCAGGAGAAGCTGTCCATCCGCAGCATCGCCCACTTCGCCCTTGTGCTGGAGGAGCAGTACAACCTGGCCAACATCCACCTGCTGCACGAGGAGGAGCTCATTGCACAGGTAGGTGCGTCCCCACGGCCCCGCAAGGGGACTCTGACACCCAGGAGCAGAGGCCAGAGAGCAGCAGGGAGAGCCCAGTTCTGCAGGTGTCACCAGAGGGGTGAGGCCAGCCCTGTCCCCAGCCTTACCATCCCCTTCTGCCACAGCCTTCACCCATATCCCTGGACAAATGGCAGTTTTTGGGAGTGTCTTGCCCTGGCTGGAGACCCTGCAGAGCAGTGCCCATGGCCTGATGCTGCTTGGACTGTGCAGAGCAGTCGTGGATCGCATCCTTTGTGCCACCTGTCGTGTGGGCCCATCCACAAAGGAGTGTTTGAGCCTTAAAGTAGCCTTTAGTCATCTGTGCACCACCTCGCTATTTACAGCTCTCTGAGTTGTCAGAGCATTCACCCAGCCAGGGGCCACTTTGATTAAATTCTGACCCAGTAGCTGGTGTCCTGTCAACATGAGGTGAGCTCGCGTAATTCTGCCGCTCTGCGAGTAACGCTGGGCTCATCCAATTTGTGAGGAGGTGCCTGCTCAGATGCGGCAGCTGCGCTGATGGGTGTGTTGGTTGATGACCTGCTGTGCTGCAGAGGCATTCATAGAATCATATATAGAATATCCTGAGCTGGAAAGGACCCACAGGGAGCACTGGGTTCAAGTCCCTTGGTGCTGACACTGTCAGACCACTGAGCACACGCGCCTGACGATTCCTGCTGTGCAGGATTTGCTCGGAATAAAATATGCTGACGTACAACTCAGAGTCTGGACACTACAGTGGTGATTCAGGGGTATGCTTAGGACTGCTGTGCCTTGTGACTGGCCTCCAAAGCAGAGCAATTTGCCCCTTCTCTTGCTGGTATCACATGAACCCAAAGCCTCTGTCCTGGTCACAGCGCAAGTGTATGAGATCAGTGGGTATTTGATGAAGTGTTGCTGTCAAAGGGCTTCCAAGCCACTGCAGAGAGAAGCAAAAACCGGTGAAGAATCAGAGATAAAATTACAAGCAGTAGCAAAGTCTCTTTGTGTTTGCTAAGGACAGTGTGCCCCATCCCCTTGCCAGCAGCTTCAAGCGGTTCCTGTGGGTTTGCTCACCGTGCAGCCAGGGAGGGAGGGGCTGTGCTGTGATGCCCTGTGTCTGTTGCAGGTTGTACAGAAAAGAGAATCTCATGACTACCGGTGCCTCTTCAGAGTGTGCTTTTTCCCCAAGGACCCCTTGCACCTCCTGCAGGAAGACCCAGTGGCCTTTGAATATCTGTACCTACAGGTGACACTGGGGTGTTCCGTGCTTCGGAACCCCTTCCCACCCCATTCTCATTTCTGCTTTAAACCACAGTGTGCCTGGCTCACTCAGCTGTGTGGATGTGGAATGCAGGGCGCTTAAAATCAGAGCATTTCAATTTAATTTGCCCTAAATTCTTGAATCATTTGATATGGTTGCCTGGCGACACCCTTAACTGATGCACGGTGGCACATCAGTGGTCTCATCCTGACTTCTTCCCAAGCTAACTCTGCTCCCTTTTGCTCCAGAGCTGCAGCGACGTGCTCCAGGAAAGGTTTGCTGTGGAAATGAAGTGCAGCCTGGCGTTACGTCTGGCTGCTCTGCACATACAGGAGAGGATCTATGCGTGTGCTCAGGCACAGAAGGTGTCCTTGAAATACATCGAGTAAGTTTGAGCTTTCTGTATTCCGTTGTGACTAAGCCTGGAGAAAGAAGGAGCCACCTAAAAGCGGCATCAGCTCGGTGTTTGCCTGGTGTTTGGCTCTGGACAGG
>JAWMRA010000090.1:7561215-7571234 GCA_035584735.1 Pseudotriccus pelzelni | reverse complement strand
GGCGCGCGTGCGCAGGTGCCCCCCCTCCCCGGCAAGAGGGCGGAGCCGCGCAGGCGCAGCGGGCGGTGCCGCCGCCATGAGCGCGGAGCCGGGGCCGGGCCCGGGGCCGGGAGTGGGAGCGGGGCTGGACCCACACCCGGACCCGGCGCCGGGGCCCGCGCTGCACCCCGAGCCCCCACGGCGCGACGACCCTGCGGGCCCGGGGCCCGGCGCGCCCGGGGGCCTGTTCGCGTGGCTGCGCGGGCGCTGCCTGGGCCGCGGCGCCGCCGTGGACCCGGCGCGGGACACGTTCGGCGCCATGACCGGGCTGTACGGCGCCATCCAGCCCACCGACTCCGTGTCCCTCAGCACCCGCACCCACGGCGCGGTCTTCAACCTGGAGTACTCGCCCGACGGGTAGGCGCGCGCGGGAGCCGCGGCCAGGTGTGCCCGGCGCTCCGCAGGTGCGGGGGCCGGCGCCGGTGGCCAGGTGACACTGCTCACCTGGCGGGGTGCGTCCTGTGGGGTTCGCATCAGCAGCGCACCTGGGCTTAAGGCTTAAGTAACCGGGGCGAGTTCCTGGGGCGGGTGTGAGCCCGCAGAGATCCCGGCTCCCCCCTGGGCAAAGGGCAGGGACTCTCCCTCTCCAGGGCAATCAGCCTCGATCCTTCCCGACGAGTGCCCGGCTCCGGCTGCTGCCGGGGCTCCGCTGGTGCCGCCGGATCTGTGCTTTGCGAGGTTCCAGTGATTAAAACCAACCAACCAACCAAACAAAAACCCGTTGGGCTTGCGGAAGGGCAAATAACTCCTCCAAACTAGCGTTTGAGTCGGTGTCACCGCCGTGTCGGAACACCCAGGGGGCACGGGCAGGGGAACCCGCAGCACGGGAGGCACCTGCCAGAGGGCACAAACCCTTTTCCCCTGCCCCCCGACGCGGGGGTTCTGATCCCGCAGGTCGGTGCTGACCGTCGCCTGCGAACAGACCGAAGTCCTGCTCTTCGACCCGATATCCTCAAAGCACATCAAGACTCTCTCCGAGGCCCACGAGGACTGCGTAAACAACATCAGGTAGGCCGGGAGCGGCGCCTTGCCGCAGCTCAGCCTTCATGCTTTCGGTGCCCTGCCAGTCTCCCAGGACAGAGCAGAGAATAGCAGGAGCCTAAATCCACCGGTATTTTTGTCGTGCAGAGTTTTTCCTTTAAAATCAGGGTTTTCGTAGCTGTTCTGGGTCTGTGAATAGATTCTGAGGTGTGAATTTAAGGTGCCTTCTGATAATATTGCAGCTGCTCTTCAATTCTTAATGCAAAATAAAAAAAAAAAGCCAAAAAAACCCAAACCACCAATCAACGGCGCAACAACAACAAAAACTAAATCCAAACAAAAAAATTCAAGAGAAGTGCAAAACTGTCTGAGTGTTTCCCCTGAAAAGAGACAAATATGATATGGGGTGCCGTGTTCCTCAAATAAGTCGATGTTTTTCACAAGTTGGATGTCCTTTTTGCAAAAAAGACTGAAGTTTTATGTCATCTGGTTGTCTGGCTCGAAAGCTGAAGTAAAATGTGGGTCTACCTGGCACAGAGGAACTGAACTCTGTTCTGTACACGGTTACTGCAGTGTTACCTGAAACCTTGTTAATTAGCAGGACTCCAGCCACCTTGGCACTGCAGAAATTCACTGTAATAAACACCAGAAGTGCTTATTAAACCACAGTTTGGATTTTGCCCGTGGCAGTTGGTTATTGTTAATTTTTCAGGGTTGTTGCTGCTTTTTGTGTGGTGTAGCTCTGAGATAAAGGGTGTTTAGTGTATGTTTTTTGACTGAGTGTCTTGTCCCATTTACCTGAGGTCGGGCTTTTTTTCATTGAGTGCTTTCACTGGGCATGAATTCCAAACATAAACCAGCATGCTTTGTCCTTCTAAAAGTAACTGCAGGCCTGAGTTCAGTGGGAGCAGAAGGTACTCAGCTTTTGATCGTGTAGTACCAGCTGGGTGGTTTTGCCCATTGATTTTCTCAGTGAACCAGGCGACTTTTGTGCGTTCTCAGACAAGGTCTTGTCTTCACTTGGTGTTTTTGGAAAGCCTTCTGTTTGCTTCAGTCACCTCTAGGCTCAGTTTACTCAACTTATTTCCTAGTTGTGCTAATTCCGGCCCCTCCATCCCCGCTGAGCTCAGTGTTGTCCGGAGAGGGAACGGGTGTAGTTACCACTGGGATTCTGCCTGAGCATGTGTTCCACTGATGGTTTGGCTCCAGTGTGATTTGTGCACGATTCATTAACATACAAAACGTCTCAAGACCCCCAGACTAAACCAAACTTCTGCCGTGCCTCTGTGCGTTTACTCATTTGCTGCTACGGAGGTGCTACTGGTTCATATCCCGACAGTTCTTTTATTGGAGCTTTTAATTGGTACATGCTCTGGTGTGTTTCGGGGCTGGTTTTTTTTGGTGTGTGGCGACCCTGTTTGTCTCTGTGCTAGCTTCCGTTCCTGACCAAGAGCATTTGGCCTGGGGAAGGCCCCGAGCAGCTGCAGTGTTTCCCTGCCGTTCCTATAGGTTTCTGGACAACCGACTGTTTGCGACGTGCTCCGACGACACGACGATCGCGCTCTGGGACTTGAGGAAGCTGAATACCAAAGTTTGCACTCTGCACGGCCACACCAGCTGGGTCAAGAACATCGAGTACGACACCAACACGAGGCTGCTGGTGACGTCGGGCTTCGATGGAAACGTGATCATCTGGGACACCAACAGGTACCCGGATGCATCCGCTGTGTTCGCGCCGTGGCGTTCCTACAGCACACCAGGACAGGGCTCTTCTGTACAAGGTGCAGATTCCAGGGGGGCTGGAATATGTTCTGAAACACTGGGCGTAGTTCACACCCCTTACCAAGAGCTTGCATCACCTCTCTGCAGTAGCGATCCAGTGACTAAACGGACCAAATTTTGACTGACGTGGGAAAATGTAGTTCCTCCTTTTGGAGGAAGTTCTGCCCCTGTGGTCATATGAACCTGTGAGTTCTGCCATTTCGTTAAAAAGTAGGGTAAAGGTAGTGCTCCAGAAAGAGGTTTTAGGGTGAACAAGGAGGCTGGGCACACCTTGGACCGTGAGGTCCGGGACGTCAGGGCCTGAAGTCGGAGCTGACCTTGGCCGCCCCCTGTGCTTGTGTCGCTGCCCAGGTGCACAGAGGATGGATGTCCCCACAAGAAGTTCTTTCACACCCGCTTCCTCATGCGAATGAGGCTGACGCCAGACTGTTCCAAAATGCTCATCTCCACCTCCTCCGGTTACCTCCTGATTTTGCACGACCTTGACCTAAACAAGTCCTTAGAGGTTGGCAGCTACCCGATTTTAAGAGCCAGGAGGACCGCGTCGAGCTCAGGTGAATGCTGGTGGAGCCCTCTGGGTCAGCCCTGTGTCAGAGGTGTTTTGTGGGGTGCTCTTGGCAGCATCCCAGGTGGTCTGTGGTGCTCACCTGGTGATGCTGTTTGCAGACATAACGACGTCGTCTGGCTCCTCCGGCCCTCGAGCTGTGAGTTCACCCTGCCACCAGAACGACGTGGGTCCGCTTTCTGAGAAACACTTGTCACGGTCCTCCCAGCGAGAAGGTAGGACAAGATCACCCAAAACAAAAAAAGATAAAATAAAACGAATTGGGAGCTTTGACTTGTTGTGTCAGAGAAGGCCAGAGTGTGATAGTGAAAAACTGCATTTTTGTCTCCGTAGTTTAAAAAAATGGCGTTGCTGTGACTTCTGTTAAACAAATAAAATATTGCACACCAAATCCTGGGGTTCTAATTGGGTTTTTTTTCTGAGAAATCTGATAACAGCAACAAGATCTTTATATTATGTCAGTACATTATTGTTCTTACATAGAGGTGTTCCCTGTTCCTTGTGGTTTTTCCTTGAACAAAATTCATATGAATGATCGTTAGAGGAAAAAACTAGGGTACACTTCCAGAGAGTCAGTGTGAACTTCACAAATGGATGAATACTTTGTGAATTGCTTGCAATTTAAAAAGTATAATGTTAAGTTTTATGTATATCATGGTGAGATGCTGAAACAGTGACGAAAGGAGGAGGCTTACCTGAATGGTAGGGAGTGATTTACCTGTGGGTGAGGGGAACAAGGGAGACAAGCTGCATGCAGCTGCACAGATGTTGGAAGGAATTTTGAGAGGACATCATACAATTTTGAGAATCAGTAGTTCCTATAAAAACCCAACTCCTCAGCTTTTGCTGTATTCTGATGAAGAGTGGGAGTGTGGAAGGTTAACTCTGATGTGTTTCTCAGTGTGAGGTGGTTCAATGCAGGTCTTGGCATGCAAATTTTAAAAAAAGGCTGTTTGAAATGAAGACTGAGCCCACTGTTTTGGCTGTAGGTGTTCTGTAGCTCCTCTGAATTACCCTGTCACAGTGGAGGGGTCTGTCCTGGCACTTGGGTGCAGGTGTCACAGGTGTGACCCCACTTCAGCAGCAAGACTGCTGAGAGAGGCGAAAGTCAGTTTATGGACTTCACTGAGACTCACAGCTGACTCTCCCTTCCAGGTGGATCACCCAGGAATAGCTTGGAGGTGTTGACACCAGAGGTTCCTGGAGAAAGGGATCGTGGGAACTGCATCACGTCACTGCAGCTGCACCCCAAGGGCTGGGCCACTCTGCTCCGGTGCTCCAGCAACACTGATGACCAGGAGGTACAGCCAGGACCTCGTGTTCCTCCTGAAAATATGGGGTTATACGTAGCAGACGAGTGTATTGAAATTTCCTTGTTTGGGGGTAGACGTTCATGTGAATAGATTAATTAGTCGTGCTTGTAAATTCTGTCATTTTGCACCAAAATTATGAAATTTTTAGGTTTTTTTTTAAAATGGTTTTCCTGGCAGAATCCACTTCAAGCCTTTACTTGAGGTATGAAGTCATAAGACCAGCTTCAGCTTAGCTGCAAGCTGCAGCCTTTGGTCCCCCAAATTGACCAGCAATAGGCAGTAATACTTGACCAACAATAAACAGTTTAGTTAGTTGGATTGCTGACGTAAATTGAGGTTGGTTTGGTTTTGTTTGGACTGGGGTTTTTTTGGTGTCTGTGTATTTGTTTGATTTGTTTTTTTAAAGAAAGCCACTCTTCGTAATGGCAGCTCCGTACAGAAGTGTAGAGGACTGAGTGGAAGCTTAGCAAAGTGGTTATAATCCTTAATGCTGGTTCTGGAGCAACCAAACCGCTGCACAGCACAGGATTTTTCCAAAATGCAAATGTTATATTGGGTCTGTTGGTACTGCTGATTGCCTGAGTTATAATTTCCCTTAGTCTGCCTTACTGTCTCTGGTATTGTTGCTTTTTGAGGGTAGTTCAATAGGATGCATTGGACAGAGAAGGAAACAGTTGGTCTTTTGTCTGAAATGGAATCAATGCAATACAAACTTAATCACTGACCAGGTTTCGAGATTATATAATTAAGATCCCTGTCTGTCCCGCAAAAAACAAGTTGGCTGTAGAGCTGTTCGTAACATTCCTTCAGAAATTGGTTTCTCCCTCATTTCAAGATTCGTTTCCTTTTGAAGTCCAAGGAAATGGACTTCAAAGTGCCAGTGGTCAGCTCTAAGTTACAGTCAAATGAGTTTGGCTTTATTGTAGATTTAATGTAAATATTCACTAATTTAGAGGAGGTGCCTGGCCAAAGGGTTAGGCTTTGCTCCTTACACGTAATAACTAGATTGAAAAGATTATATCTAGTGCCCATTTAATCAAAAAAGTAGCTTTGATGCTGAACAGCTGTCAGAGTGAGGGAGATGCTGAGGTCTGTTCTTGGTGCTCACTGAAGGGCAGGTCAGCAATAGCATCAGTCCCATGAACTGCTCGTCATCTGTGCAGGCTGGTGGGGAGGGAAATGTGTGTTTGCAGTGCTTTACTTCTCTTTCAGTGTCCCTTTCTCTGCCTCTCCCTTTAGTGGACTTGTGTCTATGAATTCCAGGAAGGAGCCCCAGTGCGCCCTGTGTCCCCACGCTGCTCCCTGCGCCTGACACACTGCATCGAGGAGGCCAACGTGGGCCGGGGGTACATCAAGGAGCTCTGCTTCAGCCCCGACGGCCGCATGATCTCGTCCCCGCACGGCTTCGGCATCCGCCTGCTGGGCTTCGACGCGCAGTGCCGGGAGCTGGTGGACTGCCTGCCCCGGGAGGCCAGTCCCCTGCGCGAGATCCGCTCCCTGTATTCCCACAACGACGTGGTGCTCACCACCAAGTTCTCCCCCACGCACTGTCAGATTGCCTCGGGGTGCCTTAGCGGACGCGTCTCCCTCTACCAGCCCAAGTTCTAGGCGCGGCGGCGGGGCCTGCGCGTGGATGGCTGCGGGTTGTACTTCGGCTCTCCCCGAGATCTCTTAACTCCAGGTGGGGTCTCGGTTACGGTGCTCTTGGAGCACGGCCCTGGAAGGATTTTCCAGCCCAGCACTGTGCAGATCTTCCTCCTGCACCCACAAACCTGTGGCCGTGTCCCAGAGCCAGCGGAGCTGTGCTGCTGCTGGTCCTGTGCCATCGGGTCGCTGTCCTGCTGTGTTTGTACCCCGATACTTGATCATTTCCTTCAGTGCAACTGGAATGGGCTGTTTGAGACAGTGCAGAGGGGGCCCAGGTGCCTCCTGTTTGAGAGGAGCTGGACTCTGCCTCACCTCCGCTTCCTCCTCTGTCACTGAAGCAGCTCGGTGGTGATTCGTGGATAATCAGCTGCTTGTCTAAATGAGCAACATACTTAGTTACTGACAAAAAAAAAAACAAACCAGGAAAAGGAAATTTTGCTTTCACTTCTGTATGAATGTGGTTGTGATTGGCTAGAAAACTGAGTCACAGAGTGGCTCAGGGTGGCAGGGACCACTGAAGGTCACCCAGGCCCACCCCCTGTCCAGGCAGGCCCCCCTCAAGTCCCTCACTCAGCACGGCGGAAGACCCTGACCCAGGGGAACTCCAATGGCTCGTTTAATAGGGCAGCTCTGGCTCCCCCACTGCTGGGTTTCTGTTGTTGGGAGTTCATCATCCCAAATCTGAGACACTGTGGCTTTCTGCTGATGTTGGGGTGTTTCCCACCTGGCTGTTTTTCTACACCTTGCCTGCGCTCTGGCTGTCGGAGGAATTCATTGGGATGTGCAAACAGTATCACCAGATGAGCCTTTCTTCATGTGTGCTGTCAGTCTGGGAGGAGATTAAAAGCAAACCTGTCAACAGTGAGATCTGCCTGGATCTAACTAGGCCCATGACCAGGTGTGGAACGCTGTAACATTCGTCTTGCTGAAGGGTCTGCAGGGGAAATCTTACGAGGAAGGGCAGAGGGCACTTCCTTTATTCAGCCTGGAGGAGATTGAGGGGGGGCCTCACTGGGGTCACCAGCATCCTCCCGAGGGGCAGGCACTGATTGATCTCTGCTCCTCTCAGTGAGCCATGATAGGAACCAAGGGAATGGCTGGTGTGGTGTCAGGGAGATTTGAGTTGGATATTAGGAAGAGGTTCTTCCCGGAGAGGGTGGTCGATCATTGGGACAGTGGTCGTGGCCCCAAGGCCGCCGCAGCTCGAGTGTTTGGACAACACTCTCAGGGACAGGGTGGGATTGTTGGGGTGTCCTGGACAGGGGCAGGAGTTGGACTGGGTGGTCCTTTTGGGTCCCTTCCAACTCAGCGGATTCTGTGATCACACCGAAAGTATGAATACTAGGTTTCAGCTCCCGAGTTAATAGAGCCAACCTTGTAAATGCATAGCTAGTTCAGTCCACAGTGGTTTATAACGTTCTCTTTGCTTATGTGTTCCAAGATCATTCTTTTTTTTAAAGTATTTTACTGAAGTTTCACTGACCAGTTAACAGTTCAGAAGGGAACTTTAGAACTTTACCTGAAAGGACTGTCAGCTTCTGGTGTTCAGGTTCACTGTCTGTGGCTTGACAGAGCACACTCATTCAAAGCTGACTCTTACAAAGCCTTTGGCAAAACACATTTGGGGATAAAAACATTTCTGGAGGTGAGAGAGCTGGAAGCATAAGCCTGAGGATCCTCCTGTAGCGCTGGATTTGTGCAGGTAGCATACCCTGGTGGTGCTGGAGAAATTATTGAACTTAAGGCTCCTGTGAATTATGAGAGAAAAAAGTCCTAGATTTCCTGTTCTGGAGAATTTCTTTGGTAATAGGAAGCCTTCAGTATTTGGTGGTTTGGTAATCTGAGGGCCAACGTCCCTTTGGCTGACACGCAGCCCTGTGAGCCGGATCCTGCACCTGAGCACGTGAGCCTGGGGTTGTTGGAGCAGCTCAGGGTCAGCTCCCTTGGCTGTGGGTTAATGCCCTGGGAGGAAAGCGTGCAGGAAACCAGAGACAGCTGTGGGATACAAGATTTTTATGCAGAGGAGCTACAAGAAGTTTGTACTGGGCAAGCTATCTGGGGAAAAAACAGGTCCTGCCTTGGACCACCATGGCTTTTTCCCTGGGCAGTTGCTCTCCCACTGCCAGGCTGCTTTCTCACCTTATTTGGTGTTTTCTTACACGTCGTGGAAGGGACTACAGGGACATTTGAGGGAGTCTCACAGTTCTCATGGACTTGCACAGTGTTTGTTTTGGAGGTGAAGAACCACCCACGGAATTGAAGCGTTTTTTGGATGGCTGGGTCTGTCTGTCTGCTTTCAAGACTGTTTCTGTTCTTTCCTGTTGGAACTTCCTGGGACTGGTGGATCCCTTGTGACTGTAATGCTATGCCTGTGAATATGCACTGAGTGTTACTTTTTTAATTCTACCTCATGATACGCTGTGTTTTACACCAGTATTGTGCTGAGCATTGGACACTCACCTTTCTGTATGAAGAACTGTTACCCCGAAGTGGCACCGGTCACCACACCTTGATACGACCTGTGGTGGGCTGAGTGGCCCTGCCCGGCTCTGGGACTGGCAGTTCACCTGGTGAGGGGGTTTGGTCACCCTGATGCTTTTGTAGCGTGCCCAGCAGATGCATAAAACAACGGAATCTGTACGTGTATGCTGTAGAAATGTTACTTTGTCCTTCTGATGACATTTGTAATAAGTTTGAATTAGACTAAGTAGGTAGTCTTAGACTTTGGTCGTTTGATTGATTACTCCGTTTCAACAACACTTGGAAGTTTTCCGTGCAGGGTTTACCACGTTTTGCCTGTGAAGTTTGCTTCTCAGTGGTTCAAGGCTGGCACATCTCGCAGACAACGTCGTGGTGGGACGATTTCCAGTTCTCTTACAGTAACATTACTGAAGCAATGAAGTTTTGTGTCCGTGCGCTTTGGGTTATTTCCAAATAGTCAAAAAAAAAAACCCAAAAAAATGGTTTATCATAGTTGTGTTTCCAAGGTTGAATGCGTAACCTTGAGAAGTGTATAAAACTGTGAAGAAGAGTTTCCAAGGGAGATGAAGGACTGTGCTGGCAGCTGGCGAGGGGGTGGCTCACACCAGGGGCATCTGTAAACTGCTGCTGCAGCACTTGATAAATTTCAGTGTTTCTCCTGGGGACAGAGCTCTGCCTAGGCGTGCAGTGTGTTGTGTGTTGTTAAATGCCTGGCTTTGTACTCAAGAATGTCTGTACTGAAAGAGTTCCTGTCTCTCGTGGCAGAGCTGGCCAGCAGCTGCAGATATGTGGGGAAGCCACACCCGGCGGTGTCCGAGGAACCAGAGTTATGCTGGAGCTGGTTCTCTGTCACATCCTGTGGCTGTGGCAGCACTGCATTTCCAGTGTCTCCCAGTGGTGTGGGGAGAGGCGGAGAGGCTGTCACTGGGGCCCTGTGCCCACACTCAGGTGTGTGCACAGCCACGGGCCCCAGTGCAGGGTCAGCCAGGCAGCCCAGGGAGAAACGTCACTGCCAGACAGACAGACCATGGGGATAGGAAGGAAAGCACTGCGATACAAACACACACACACACGTTCGTTTGCACTGTTGGAGTCTTGGGGTAAGGACAGTTCAATGCCTACTACCACATTTAGAATGTAAACATCAGGGTTTTCTGGGGGCTGGAGGGGAGGGGGGGGGTGGGGCATGGTTGATTTTGTTGGGGTTTTTG
>JAWMRA010000090.1:7517375-7530123 GCA_035584735.1 Pseudotriccus pelzelni | reverse complement strand
CCCAGGAGCTGTGCCTGGTGGCCGTGTTCCCAGCGATAGGTCCAGCTGCAGTTTCTGAGGAACAATGCGCTCCTACTGTACAGGACCAGATTGTACATCAAAACTATTATTTCCAACATCTCCAGCTTAATTGTAAAACTATCATACAAATGACATTGGGGGTTTGCTGAAGTTAAATTTTAATAGCAAGCCAGCACCCTTTTAATGACATTTTATACATTTAAATTGGGCATGATCCCTTTGGGAACAGTAATTTTATTCATGGAGATTATGTCTAATTTGAATATAAAAACACCACTAAAAAGATATTGGATTTTGCTATTTTTCACTTGCAGGAGCTCTGGAGTCCAATCTTCCCAACTGACCGGGCTTTCGTGGATTAAAAACCCCAACAATCCCCCCTCCCACCCCACAACTTCCTTCCAGCAAAGTGCAGTGTAGATACCCGTGTGTGCCAAACTGCCTCTGACGCCGGCCTGTGTTGGCTCCCAGCAGGCTCCGAGGTGCAGCCACTTGGGCCAGCCCTCCCGTGATGGCATGGAGGGACAAGGGGCAGGAGACCAAGGGGCAACCACCCAGGGCAGGCTGCAGTTACGCTCAGAGAGTTCCGTGCTCTTCTTCAGCCCCTGCCCAGATCCTGGTGCCTGCTGCGGATGGCAACCGCCTCCACCACTGTTCCCCTTTCCTGTGCTGGAGCTGGCCAGAGCATTCCAAATCTAGCACCAAACCAACGCGATTCCTGTCAGGTTGGCAGGTGGCTTGGCTGGGGTGGTCCTTACCTGGCAGCAGCAGCAGCAGCAGCAGCAGCTCCACCTCCACTTGTCCTTTCCGGTGACAGCACGGCCAGAGACAGACACTCAGCAGGCACAGCCCCGCAGGGACTGTCACCGCCTGCGCTCGCCCCGGCAGGGAGGGAGGGACCCTGGGCGCCACTCTGCAGAGCAAGGGTCGCTGACACAGCACAGCCAGGGATGCCCACAGGCACCCAGGCGTCTCCTGCAGAGGCCGCGTGTCCCTGGTGGGGAGGATGCTGAGCAGAGGTGCCAGCCCCGTGGGGAAGCACCCCGGGGTCTCCTCTGTCGGGGCGTCTGGTTGAGGAGCGAGGTCGGTTCCACCCGTCCTGGCTGTCCCTTGCAATGCAGAGCGCGTTGCAAGCTGCATGTGGGGCTGCAGGAGAAGGAGAGGCACCGCTTGGTGAGCTCCGCGGATGACAAAACGGCTTTTTTTCCACCCAGGGACCAGCATAAAGCCACCCGGGTGGCAAAAACCCCTCAGCTCCTCAGGTGATGCGTGCTGGTGGAGAGGCAGGTGCCTGTGAGGATCCGGGGTGTGGAAGGACCACAGGCAGCCCCCCTGGCCGAACCCCTGGGCTCCGCGGGGCCGATAACGCCGCCGACGCCGACAGGCGCCGCGCGAAGCAGCAGCCTCGTCTTCGAGGCGGGATGAGCTGCTTGGCCTTCGGACAAGATTATTTCTGCTCAGAACACGATTGTTATCACTTAATTGAAAATAATTATCCAATGCAAATTGGCTCCAAGTTGGCAGCCGAGTGGAGACGGCACGCTTCCAAGCTGTCCCGAGGAGAGCCGAGCAAGAGGCTAAGGCTGTCCACAGGGCTGAACAGGGAGGATACTGCGGGGGCAAACGTTCCCTCTGCAACGCCTGCGCCACTCAAGGAAAATGGGGAGGCCTAGCTGGTGTTTTCACGATCCAAGGTCCTCCCGTTCGCCTTACCAGAGCAGCCACTCTGACAGCAATGGGAGCGTTGGTGCTGGAACCAGCCGCTTGAGAAAGCTCTGCTCAGGTGTGACAGGGACATTGTTCGCAAGCCTGCACCTCACCTGGAAGAGTCTGCTCCTGGGGTTTCGTCACGTGGAGGAAGCAGCTCTCCTGCTGCTGTTGACTGTGACAGCTGCAGTGTGGCTGGTGCCACAGCGGGGCTGGGGCACAGCTGGGATGCAGAAACCTCTGAAGAGTGCAGCAGGTACAGCCCCCCTGCAGCTCTGACCCAAGCAGGCACCAAAGCCTGTTCCTCCTTCACTGGACCTGTTCTGGCCACACACAGTCATCAACCCGTCACTCCAAATGTCACCTGTGCCCGCATGTTCTCATCAGTGAACTGAGGAGAACCAGAGACTCCTTCCTGCACGGTGTTTCTGTGCAATTTTCCCCACCCCAAATCCCTCAGTGCCTGCTGAACCTTCCCTTTATGGGGACCCTGTGGCCACCCCTGCCTGCAGGTTCTGTCGGCTGCCTGGGGGCTTCCTGCAGCTGTTTCACCTTCGCTGTTTTCTCTTCTTCCTCTTCCTTGTTTTCTGCCTGAGCGGGTTTGCATTAGACAAGACCTTCCAAAATGCACACAATGCCCCCACCAATGGACAAATATACCAGAGGATACCGGGTTTCCACAACACCTTTTCTATGATTTGACCAGACTGGCAGGTTAATTAAAAAAAAAATCCCGATGTTTAAATGCAGTTTCATCAGGAGAAGTCTAAAACCTCTGTAAGAATCTCTGTCAGGACTTTTCAAACCTTGCAAAGGACAATTAGACACAGTCAAATATTGCCCCAGTTAAAGACTATTAATTTTCCTTACATTTGTCATGAATTAATTTTTTCCGCCTGTATCAACAGTGTTTCCTTTATAAATACAACTGGTTCCTTTACATTGAAAAATTAAATTTGCTCTGATAATGAACCAAGGCGCTAATAATCATTTTGCAATGCGAAAAAAGTGCAATTACTGGCTGCTGTGCCATGCAGGGCCACGGATGGTTGTTGCTGACCCTGCTCTGTCACTGTCATCCACGTTGCCATCCAGGAGGTGCAGCATGGGAGCCCCGGGCACTCAGGTGTTCACGTCTACCCGTTCAGGTGAACTGAACCTCAGGTTTGCTCAGTGGCCTTGAAGAGCTGCTCAGTGACAGACAGGGCAGAACAAAGTTTGTTAGTGAGAGTGGGACTGACCCGAGGCACAGGGGTCTGTGTCATCCCTGCGGACCACCAGTGCTGGGTATAGCATGGCCATGGGCACACGTAGTTAAGCGACAATCCCAGGAGATTCCACAACAGTTGGGCAGAGAGACTGACATGTTCTGCCAGACTTCAGGGAAAGGAATGCTTTTAGGGGCAGCCAGCTCTGTGCTGTGTCACAAAGACACATCCAGTTCCTCCCACAGGTGTGCAACATTCACCGACACCTGAGATCACAGTGCTCCTTTCTTCCTCAACCTCACTGTGTAGTGGCTGCAACAAATGATGGACCCAATTCTCCCTTTTCCCCTCTTCACTCCTGGGACACCTGCCCCCATTACCCAACAAGACCCTGACCTTCTGATCCATCCATCTTGTCTCCTCTGCAGCGCCAGGGCTGAGCTGCAGCCCTTTATTTATTCACGCAATGTAGGTTTCCTCATGCTGCTTCACCAGTGCACATCAACTGTGACCTCGAGACACAGTCCTCTCCTGGGATGAGCATGTTTTCCAGTCCCAGGCATCTCTGGAGTAAGGGCTGACAGTTCTTTAAAGCAGGGGGAAAGCAGGCGGGAGGAGTGACAGGCTGAAGTACACTGTGATTTAATAGGATAAAGCAGAGCTCGACGGAAGCTCGGCCGACCATTCGCTGGGCCCAGCACAGGATTGTAACGCAGAGCTGCCCCTTCACAGCACCTGACGTGGTGATATTTGTGCTGCTGGAAAATCCATCACCCCTCTTTGTCATTTTTCTCATCCTCTTATTCCTCACTGAATGCAAACGTATCTCCTGCTGCATTATTCTCGCACTGAGTTCTCTAAGATCCACCAGCTGCCTGATGAAGGAGCCTTACTGGGAGTGCTGAGTGGCACTGGTTACTGGTGACAGCTGGCACTGGACACAACCCGCTTTGTCCCAAGCAGTGGCACACAGAGCCCTGGGCGACAGTTTCTGTTGCACCTGATTTACCCACAGGTTTGCTTGTAGAACAAACCAGCCCTGTCTGTGTCCCTCTTTCCTAGCTAGCGGCATTATCCAGACTTCCTGGTTCTCCCCAAATGCTCCACTGGGTGCTCTGCTGCAGAGTCCTGCAAAGCCCGACACCAGTCAGTACCAGAGGTGATGTTGTTACCTGCTGGGACCCAAACGCACCTGTGGTTCATGCTCCAGGTTGGATGTGCAGCTGCAGGGTCTCATTTTTTTCCCCACAGCGGAAACAAATCCCAGACTGTGATGAAGGAGGCTGAAGGACGTTCCCCCATCTGCTTCCAAGTGTCACTGCATCACCTTCTTCCCTTCCCACGGCTGCAAGAAACCTGCTCTGTCTCTTACTCACTGTCCTGCAACCGCAGCCAGCAGACATCTATCAGAGCAAAGGGCTGTAGGGCTGGGGACCTGCAGGACTCAGGGGGACATCCAGAGGCAGTTTTACCACGAACACATCATCATCAACAGGCAGGAGACATAATCTGCAGCCAGGCTTTGGTGGGTCTCACCCAAGCACCCGCGTAGGTCACCTTGCCTGAACTTTCTGGCACTGCTTTCCCAAGGCAACGCAGGTTCTGCCCACCAGCATACAGCGGGGTTTGAAAAACGCTGTGTTGGTCGCCCAAGGTGAAACCTTCTTGGCTGAAGTCACTGAAGATCAGAGGAAGAACTCCACTCAGTTGGACAGGCAACTAAACTGAGCCATTAGAACAGCTGGAGTTGATCTTGTTACCTCACCTAAAACTACCCTTCTCCCTGAATGCCAGGTTTGTGCCGGTTTGTCTAAGGGCCAGTCGAACTTTTACTCAAGTGAAACCCAGTAATGGAAACCAAAAGCAGACATAAAACACAGTGCCCAGGAAAAAAATAATTTCCATGCTAAGTGCAAGCATTTTCAGGGATGGAATTTTTTTTTCATTAAGGTTAAAACCAGGGTTTTTTTCGGTATCACCATGAACTTTTCAATCAAGCAATCTATGAAGCAAAAATCAATTTCTGTTGCCAAGTACACACTGAAGCAACGGTGGCATTATGTTCCCAAATACTTTGCAGGCTTAGCTCTGTCCCAAACACCTTTGAGATCGGGTGACAGTATCACCAGAATGCCTGTGTTCACACTGGAGACTTTGCCAAACAAAAACCTGATGAACTTAGGGAGTACCAGCATGGGATAACACGGCACAATGGGTCCTGAATTTTAACTTGGGTGCCCATTTCCCTTTCCAGGTACCCTTGAAGAGTACAAAGAGCTTCTAATTTTAACAGAGAACTGCAGCATGAGGAGAGGACTTGCACCTCACTGACACTGTGCTATTAGTTACCATCAGCTGCTCACCAAAGCAGTGGTACAGTAGAGAGTAGGTCACAGAACACCAGGGTACAGTAATTTCCTTTTCAAAACTGTAGAGTATAAATATTATCCTTTTTTTCCTTTTCTCTCGCCTGAGGTGATATAGTTTCAGCTCAGGAAAGAGAACATGACAGTGCTTTCAATTGTGCTTGGAATGCAGGGAAATGAGGAACAAACCCACTTTTTTTCATATTCCTCATGTAAAGTTTTATTTGGGTTAGTCCTTTTATGAAGCATTTCATTCTTACAAATCTTAAAACACTCTGAATTCCAGTGTACAAAAATAACTGTATTTGAAAAAAATTATTAAATTTTAGCACAATATGACTGGAATCAAGTATGTTCTTCACACTCTGCTCTGTTTTCTCCAGAAACAGCTTCCACATCAAGGGGAACAAGGACAGATTTAGTGTGAGATGTAAACTCTGCTCCATGCCCAGCTGACCAGGTGTCAAGGACAGGGATGGGGCTTCAGGGAGCCCCAAGAGCCAAGCACTGAGGGCAGTGTGTTCATGGCACCACGCAGGAGCACGAGGCAGGCAACTGCTGCATCCCAGAGTGTAAAACAGCGACTTGGCTGCCCCTTCCAGGAAGGAGGGAAGGTGCCAGCTTCCCCTCAGGAAGGATTTTGAGGTGCAGGTCCAGAGAAGAGCAGTGAGGCTGGTGAAGGGACTGGAGCACAAGCCCTGTGAGGAGAGGCTGAGGGAGCTGGGGTTGTTTAGGCTGGAGAAGAGAAGGCTCAGGGGAGACCTCATCACTCTCTACAACTACCTGAGAGGAGGTTGCAACCAGGTGGGGGTCGGTCTCTTCTCCCAGGCAATCAATAGTAGGACAAGAGGGCACGGGCTTAAGCTCTGCCAGGGAAGTTTTAGGTTGGATATAAGGAAGAAATTCTTTACAGAGAAAGTAATTAGGCATTGGAATGGGCTGCACAGGGAGGTGGTGGAGGTTTTTAAGTTGAGACAGGATGTGGCACTTAGAGCCACTGTCTAGTAACAGTGGTGGTGTTGGATCAAAGGTTGGCCTTGGTGGTCTCAGAGGTCCTTTCTAACCCAACTGATTCTATGATTCTTTGAAAGGTCAGAGTGATGTGCAGAGAACCAAGTCCCCAGATCAGCACATACTGTAAGTCAAAATTGTTTAGAGACTACTGGAAATCAACAACAACAACAATAACTTTAAAAACCGCAACCAACAAACCAACCAACTACAAACCATAAACCACCAAACACTGGAATGTCTAGTAGGCATGGCTGCATCATATGCTGATTATCTATGCAGGACACTGTAGCTTAAAGAGGAGTGAAGACTCAGGCCTAATACAGAGACTCTTACAAGATCAATCTGAATCCCTTCACACACTGTTCCTTTGAAAGCAGGATGTTATTTTTGCTCATTAAGTTTTGGGGTTTTTTTTAATTTAAGAGCCATAGGTTTTTTCTCTCAGGGCATTTCTATACAGCCCAGAGAGCAGCATCCAATTTCCAGAAAGTGGAAGGTGATTGGGCATATTTGTAGCATTTCCTAATGTCATTTCAGACAGTGCCCTGCTGACCGTACAAGGCATTATGCATCCTATTACGGGTAGCTTTTTTTTCTTGTGTGTGTAGGTAGCCTAAATCAGAGCTACAGTTTTTAGTAGTGAATTCTGGTGCTTAAAAAAAAAACAACATGTTGCATTTCTAAGCCTTGCAAATGTCATATCTTCAAAGATTTTACATTTACTTTCATTATAGATCAAAAGTCTTTCAGAAAGTACAAGCAACAGCATAAGAGTATTCATTTTTATGAGTTTGTCAGGTAAACATACACAAGTATCTCCACTAACTGAAGGAGGATGGAACTTGATATGATATTGGAGTTTCAGACGGAGAATAAAAATTTTAAGTCTTGAAAAAATGCACAAGTAAATGAGCACTTTTATTTAGTTAGTCCCTTCATCTCTCTCTGGTAAGCTTTTCAAAACAAGCTATGTGGTAGCGAAGCTGTACATTACAGAAAGTTTGATACTAATCTAAAGTGTAAGGGCTTAATACTAAAGAAACACTTTTTAATCATTAAAAAATGATAACTGAGCCACTTTGATTTGAAAAACATTTCCTGAATTTTCTCAGTTGCCATCTATTAAGTCAATATATCTGCAGGGTATAACATTTTCAAAGGATCATGGTCTGTGTTAGTTTTGGCTGGTGTAGAGTTTATTTTCTCGTAGCTATATCAGGTCATATTTTTGATTTGTGCTGAAAACTGTATTAATAATTCAGGGATACTTTAGTTACTGCTGGGCAGTTCTCATACAGCCTCAAGGCCTTTTCTGCACCTTATCCCATCCCACTAACGTGCAGGCTGGAGGTGCAAAAAGAGCTGGGAGGGCACACAGCCAGGACAGGTGATCCCAGCTGACCATGGGGATGTCCCAGATCATAGACTGTCACGCTCAGTGATGTTTGAAGCTGGGGAAAGAAGAAGGAAGGTGGGAACGTTCAGAATGATAGTGTTTGTCTTCCCAAATCACCGTGATTTGTGATGGGGGCCTGCTTTCATGCAAACGGCTTTAAACCTGCCTGCCTATGGGAATGGACGAACGAATTCCTTGTTTTCATTTGCTTGTGTTCGAGCCTTTGTTTTCCCTGCCAAATTGTGTTTACCTCAACCAATGAGTTATCACACTTCTACCCTTCCAATTTTCTCCTCACCCTGTCCAGGCACAGGGTGTGAGCATAGCTGCTGGGGTTAAAGCATGACATTGTCTTCAGATGAAACCACGAACTCAGTACCTGCTGCTTGACGTCTTAGTTTACACTGGTATAAGTCTCTGCATGTAAACCTAAGAAAAGTGAGTGTAAAGCATAGAGGGGGCACTGTACCTTCTGCTTACCCTAAAACACTCTTCTTCTCTTTTTTAATTGTATGGCACAAGGTTCTATGGAAATCTGCACCCAAATTTTCAATATTTCTGTAAGAGTTTATGAGATTATTATACACATTAAAGAGACAGTTTTCAAAGCTTATGAACTTACCTTTGTATCATTAGCCAATATTTCCTTCAAGCTCGCTGTTTCATCTTTTTCACACCATATCATTCTGTCACAAGCAAGGACATCTATGATCAGTGTCTTGCACAAGGCTGGAATAAAAAAAAACAGTCAAAGTAAAGCAGTGTCTGGAAACCAAGCTGTCAAATTGTGAGTGACTAGTTTTTAAAGTGGCAATGCAGGTGTATAGTTCAATGCTTTGGCATAGGTAAAGTTTATATAGCAATGCAGAGTGTGGAAGAAGTGGCAGCTGAGACCTGGATTTGCACAAAAACTCCTGGGATAATCTGCAACAAACGTACATGTTAATCAAGGTAACTGCAAGACTGCATTAAGGATCAGTGGTCAGAAAAAACCTCCTCTCCCTTTGATATCCCCATTCAATG
This sequence comes from Pseudotriccus pelzelni, assembly GCA_035584735.1. NCBI lineage: Eukaryota > Metazoa > Chordata > Aves > Passeriformes > Tyrannidae > Pseudotriccus > Pseudotriccus pelzelni. The sequence continues at coordinate 7,521,388 of JAWMRA010000090.1, read as the reverse complement.
AAGCTCAACAATAAAATGCTTCTGCAGAGAAGCTTCTTTGGACCTTAGCTGCAAAAGGAGACTTCACAGCTAGCCACTGGGCTGGCAATCCATGTAAAACCTGGGAAAGAAAGACTGTAATCAGAGTGACAGGCAAAAATCATTGTGGTTACAGCCACCTCCTTTTCCAGTTCACCCAGAACAGTCTGAAGAATGAGGAGATGCTCAGAGCTGTCTGTTCACATGGTGCTCCAGAACAGCAAGTGCTCATGTTGAAGTTTTTTCAGTTGTGGTAAACATTTCCTGTGGCACATACCAAATATTTTGGCATTTGAGGGGATTTTAAACAACTTACTAAGGATATTAATGTTCCATGAGTGCTCTGCTTTCTGAGCGCTACAAGAAGACAGAGGTAGGACACTGCTAAAGGTCTTGCTCAACTACGACTTCCGACTGCCAAGGTTTTCTCATGTAGCCCTGTATCAAGGGCACAACTAAGCACTGATTGAATTAATCAGGCATTGTGTTTGAACTATAGGAGGAATTGAGCAATGTGTTTTTATTTTTCATGATCTTTTTGCTCTTAATCTAGCCACTGATTATTGCACAGTTCTCGTTCAGGTGCCTTCTGTTTTCTTCTGTACTCTTCCAAATACTCAGCTCTCATTTTCGTGGAAGTTGATCCCTGTCATCTCTTTAGAGTCTTCCTCTTATCTACCCATCAAGCAGCAGAGAGGGAAAAACCCACGCATTCTTTTAAGTGCTTACAGAGAGAGTATTTAAATTAAAAGAAAGGTAAGAGACTGCTTGAGTGTTTGTTTTAGCCAGAAGACAGGATCTTGGAGAAAAAAAATGTTTTCTTTACACTCTCCAAACTGATGCAAGAAAAGCAGAGTACAGTTATTTCTATGAAAGGAATAAGCCTTAATTTATAAGTGAATAGTGTGTATAGTGTATAATGAATAAATGGTGCCTTGAGGAGCTATAAGAAAGAGATAGTCTAGTGCCTTGTATGCAATATAGGAAAGCCCAATGTCAGACACAAGGTTTGAAACAGCCTTGATATGAATCAGACAGAGTGTGGTTCCACATGTAGTCCTGCAGCACCAAATCTCTTCCATTCTCTTTTATGTTACAGTTTTTGCCTGTTTCAAGGCACTTAGTGCATCAATGCTCCACTAGCAATGAAAATATCAACACAGAACAGGGTTTATCAATGTGATTTTATATCAGAATAAATCTCTGTGGTTTGTTGAACTTTACCTGCTAAGAAAAGAAATTTTACTTTAAATGGAGTGGACTTAAATTGTTGATCTGGATGAAACCTGCAGTGTTAAACATTGTCAAGTCTCCATCAGTTCATAATTATGAACTGTGTCTTTGCCAACAGGTTACATTCTCTGTGAAATTGTTTTTAGGCTGACTTTTCTACTGAAATAGAAAATGTCTAATTGGATTCTTCTCCCCCTAAATTTAATAGCATGACCTTGGTTTGCCCTGGTGTCAGTGGGAGACTGGGTCAGAAGAGCTGTTTTTATTGGATTTACTTTATTCCCTTTTTTAAATTAATAAACAGGAAACAGAAGCCAAACATTTGGCAATCTTATTGGTTCACAAAAACTTTATCTAGTGAAGTGGATAAAACAAGAGGGTTTCCATTGCTACATCTTGAAATGGACTGACATTTGGCAGTGAACAACCTTTCTAAAGTTCAAGCACTGCATTAAAAAGAGGATTATAAAGGGCATCATTAGAATTGAGGAGGGAAACTGTTACTCAGCATTTCAATTACAGAGCTCCACGAGCAGCAGTCAGAAATAATAGACACAAATTAGTACTATTGAATGTTCCTAAATATCTATTCAGCAGCCTTGAAAAGTGATTTGTGTTTCGATACTGCCATAAATTTGTTCTTTCTCTACTTTCTCAAAATTTTGATTCCAAAGAATTTTGTCAATGTAAAATTATGGACCTTGAATGTTCTCCTTTTTAGTCTGATTACACCCCCAATAACATTTTTCTGCAATTTTTTCGCTGCAGTGGGCATGTGTATTTTATTGAAAGCATTCTCACAATTTACAATCCAAACTAATAACTGCAAAGCACCTTCCACAAAATTTGTTAGTTTTAATTAACGCGCAGAGACTGTGAGCACTGAATGCTGTATTTACTTCAAAAATCAGTTTGGGCATGCCGTCAGTTAATATGGTTGCCTTACCACATATGTAAAATGATAGTCATGTGGTCATCACTACAAGAAAAGGAAAGTTCTTCTGTTACAGATATGGTGAGTTCTATAGTTGCTGTTGATCATGGATGGGACTTTTATTTAAATATTAGAAGTGAATAATGTTTACCCTCCTTCGTCTGTGACAAAAAATGTTTTAAACAAAGTTATCCTCTCTCTCTGAAGTGTTAACTGAAGGGAAAGGTGGGGACATTGTCAAGAGGAAAATGAGTTTTTCATTGACTGTAGTCTTGGATGCAGGAGGTAGAGTGAAAAATATTTTTTTTAGACTAGGATTTTCTTCTTGTTTCCCATAGTCTAAGTCATATTTTAAACAGAGCCACAGATCAAAAGCTTCCACAAACCGAACAGCTCATCTCTGAGCCCAAGCTGCGTGTCTCATGGTAACAGAGATATTGCTGTATGGACTTCAGCAGTATTCGGCTGTCAAATTTACTCACAAGAACTGATAACATAATAGATGAAAGACAGCTATTGACTTATGAGTTTGTCAGAATGGGATGGAATCATTGCAAATGCCCTTATTAAAAATCTGCAATTTTTCATAAGGATTTGCTTGCCTTAACATATGTGAGAATAAGTTTGATTTCACTTAGAATTAATGTAGTTTGAAATTGAAGTGAGTTTCACTTACTGCCTCCAGGAGGTCTACTGAGATTTTGAATGTACCATCTAAACCTATGGGGAAAGAAAAGAAAAAAAAAAGAAGCTGAAAACAGAAAATAAGATAAATTTTCCGTAAAGTGCACAATTAATATGTTAGATGAGTTAAAAATCAATTAACTCTAGAAAAATGTCAATTTGTTACAGTATGGACCAAACCATTCATTTTCCAGCATCAATATCCACTGTCATTACTGCAGCTAAAGAAATCTGAGTATCATATTGATTCAGAGGTAAGTTTTGTAAATATATATTCATTGTGACAAACTTCCTCATTCCCTCCCTTGTCTCCTACCCACATTGCAACTGGAAAGACATTCTCTGTGTGATTTGAGGATGTCACACTAAACAGATGCCTCAGATGACAATCTAAGACAGACATTCTTCCCCTCTCAAGAGAGAAATACATGTAATTATAGAATTGCAGATTTCCCCCTGGAGCACACTGCTGGCTGATCATGTATGCATACTCTGTGGTTCAAGAACAAATCAAAAACAAAACAAAACTACTATAATTTTTGAAATAAATGGTACAAAATACCTTCAAGTGATAGCTTCCCCTAATATTGGAAGTCTATGTTTACATTGCAGCAGAAAAGAAATAATTTTAAGTAAAACAGTGGCATAAAGCAGAGTTCCTCTTCCATTTTTTCATAACATGCTATAAGTAGCCCACAGCCTGTTAAAAAATGAAGTTTGACTCCCACAGTATATATGTATATATATATATATATATGTACACACATATATATATATTCCATATTTAATTATTTTCTTTAGCAAATGCTATGCTGACATTTCAATTGTCTGACTTGTCACCTCCAGAGACTGTGTAATTCTTCCCAAAGGAGGTCCAGGAAGAAGAAAAAGAGACATGAAAACAGTGAAAGAAAAAGATAGCATAATCATCCTTGCTATTAAATAAAAAACAAGTGTGTATTGAAGAAATAAAACAACCAAAGAAACCAGGGATACAAAAATAGTCCATAACAAAGCAGAGGGGTACAACATCAGTTCAAGTTGGCATGGAAAATAAGATATGCTCTTGTGCCTGGGGTACTAAAATGAGCACTGCAATGAAAAAGCACAGGATAGCATGGAATTGCAAATGAAGGAGACTGCA
>JAWMRA010000090.1:7511323-7513826 GCA_035584735.1 Pseudotriccus pelzelni | reverse complement strand
AAATGCTCAGGGACACATTCCACTGAATCAAGCTTCCTTAACTTTGAGAGCCATAATGTCCCCGAGTCACTCTATTCCCTTGTTGATTTTATACAGTTTCTACCACTTTCTATCCAAGTAATTACCATCAGCTCCTCCCACATGATTTCTAATTATTTTTACACCAGCCTTAATAATTAAATAATTAATTTACAGCATCCCTAATAATTACTAATTAATTTCACAGCAGCCTTACTTGTATCCATGTATGGCTGTCTTCTTGTGGTGTAATTTTTTTCACACTGTAGTAAAGCTAAGGTAACCTAAAGGCCCAAGGTTTTCACAAAACATATTTGGTAGTTGTAGGGGTTGGCACACAAAAGCAAGTGGAAGGGAAGGGAGGAATTTGCTGGCAATTTGCTGATTTTAAGCCATAGAAAACAATAAACTAAACTCATTCTGTGCATGAATAGCATTCATTTTCAGGAATACCTGTGGCTCCTGCCCTTATTCCCTGAAAGAAAAACCTCAAATATTTGTTTTGTGTTGATATTTGTGGGTACAGAGCTTAACTTGTCACAACAGGCACTGAAAAGGTGATAAATATCATCAAAACAGCCTGGAAGATGCAGCACACCTCCCACTTTCAACTGAACCCACTTAAGGCTCACAACACCTCCCTCACCAGGCTGCACCTTACAGAAGGGTGATGCCAAATTTAATGTTGAATTAAACTAAGAAAGGAAAAATGAGGATCGTAACAAGCAGGCAGAAATGGAAAATTCCCAAAATAGCATTCAAATGGGTGAGCTGATTAAATGGTTGGGTGAAAAAACTGATGTGGTGTTGAATGTGGTAGTGAGACACTAATGGGAAAAAAAGAAAGGAAAAAAAAGAAAGGAAAAAAAAACCCCTGTATACAGCAACTGCCTGTTTTCCAGTGAATTTTCTCTCTCCCAGGCAGTCTCAAATCAATAAACCTGCCAAGGAGAGATAGTCACTTTTCCTTCCCCTCCTATCTTTAAATCAGATGGGCGAGAGATCACTTCATACATCCACTGACCGCGACAGTGCTGCGATCACACACCACCTGCGTGGCACCAGCTCAAGCTCTTCCAGCTCTTTCCTCACACCCCACACTGTAGCAGGGATGGATTTCTACCCCAGGAATGCATTCCAAGATAGAGACTGCCAAGACTTACGTATCCGAAGTGTCCCTTGCGGGAGCAGTTGTAGCAGTACACGGACACAGAGTGCTCCGAGCGGACGCCGGCTGTTCTGATGGGCCCTGGCTTCGTCTGGAGGATGGAAATGGGCAGGAATTAGGTATGGAAGTATTCTGAATGCTGAATTAAAAATAAATTAAAATTACATAAACACAATTTTATTACGCTTGGATCAATATATTCCTGTCTGCTGTTGGAATATTAAGTTGGAGAAGCAGCAAGTGGCTCCTGTTACTGTAATTTTGCAGAGTGAGGTTCAGCCTGAGCATCACAAATGAGGTGCAAAGAGGCATCCATGGCCCCTTTCCACCTGGTCATGTTATTTCAGCTCTGAATGCAAGAAAATAAGGTGCTGATTTATCTCTTCCCCTCCTCCTTGTCCCCCTGTCCCCTCCTGCTCTCATAGACACCCCACCATCTCCTGGGATGGTCAGATACAGCTGGAGAGGCACGATGCCACAGCCCATGGAGAGAATGGGGGAGTGATCCTGGGCACCATGGCACAGACATGATGCTACAGCCAACACTGAGAATGTGGGACAGCTCCCACACCCCACAGCACTGACATGACGCCACAGTCCACTGGCACAGGGAGGCACCTGGACCAACAAGGGATGCAGGAATTGCGGCCCAAAAGCATCAAGGTGAAGAGTGAATTTACTGCATTCTGTCCATTTCTTTCTCTCTGGGGTAAAAGACACATGGAAGAATGGCCCAGATTTCAAAGAAATTAGTAGTTCTTGGTAAAGCTTGGTAAAACCATTACATGAATGGGTTTTTTCTTTAAATCTGTATTGCCACACTCTTCTGTTGTGGGAGCCATCATATTCTCCTGCAAAACCTCCAGAAGAATGACAGCAGTGTTTGTAAAATAGGCAGGAACAAGAGAAACTTTCCAGTGCCATTCTTTATGAATCTGATCACACCTGCAAGGTCACCTTATTGTGAACTCCCCAGCCCTGGGTTTAAATGCATGCTTCAGAGCCATGTTCCTCAGCTCACACCCACACATCAGGAGGGGCTTGAAAAAAGGACTAAGAAGAGTGACACATCCAACAGTGATTTGTGACAAAAGGCGGAGAAACAGGGAAGGGAAAAAACCCAGCACTTACAAAGCAATTTCTGTATTTCTCATGCATGTCTCACAGCGAGAGTTCTCCAGCTAACAGCTGTAAGTGTGTAAGTGACTCACTATGCTGCCTTGGTTTTTCAGGTATTCCTTTATCATTAATACATAGAACAGGCCAGGAAAAAACCCCCAATAACCAACAAACCAAAATGCAAACATTTGTGTAGTC
>JAWMRA010000090.1:7501323-7508823 GCA_035584735.1 Pseudotriccus pelzelni | reverse complement strand
TGTCATGCACTCAGTAGACTTGCATTCCATTGGGTAATTCCTTAATTAGGCAGATTTTTGAAACAAGTATTATGTACACAACAGACCGGAACGTCTCCTTTGGAGTCTTCCCAGTCTATCAGGTGATTGCATCATTAAGCCACACATGCTACGTAGTAAAAATCCTTATGAAAATTCATAGCAGAAACACACTGAGCTTGGTGCATGCTAATAAACAAGAAACATACAAATTCAGTATTTTGACTTTTAATCCCACTAAACTCCGAACAATTACAAATAGAATAATTTCTTCGGGAAATTTTATTTCTTAATTTTTTTCAGCCATTTAAAAGCCCTTGCTCTTCCCACAGGAGTTGTGGAGGTCGCATTTGTGGAGCATCTTCCCACAAATTGCACTTTTAGTTTCCTGAATGTGCTTGTGACATTCTTCCTACCCTTTTGGGCATCACCAAAACACAGCTAAATAACCAAAAATAAAGCTGATCTCAGACACCCTTTAGGATTTTTTACATTTTTTTTTTGTTTTTTTTTTTAAAGGCCATGATACACATTAAGTTACCAATCGATGGTAAAAATTATATTTTTGGATTGCATGGTCTGGAAAACCCTTTCATAGAAGAAGGAATTTAACTCACCCGGTCTGCAATACAAGCACCGTGAAGTGGTGGTTTTCTACAGAAATAAGACATTTCTACAATGCATTTTAAACACATGCAAATAGCATCTACAATTGACTGTGTGAAAACGTTAAACGAAGAGACAAAAAGTACAATATTATATATTTAAAATAAATGAATGCAGTCTTTTGAAAAACCCTAAAGTATTAATTCAAAAAGTATTTCCTGAGAAATGGACAAAAAATCCTCAAGTACGTAGAGAAAATGAATGTGTGTGAGATAGTGAGGATAACAACAATACAATCCCTGAGTGCCTCAAAATCTTTACGATTTAAAAGGCATCCCAATTTCCCACAAAGGTGGTAGCATCTCTCCAGCCGTCCATGGCTAATTTTACAGGAAATGCAAAATGTTATTTAAATAGGACTGCACATTAAACTGCAACTATTCCTGATGTGGCTCTCAAAGTACAAACCTATCTCCCTTTCTATTTTAATTTTAAAGTAAGTTAGCAAACACTTCCTTCCTAATCCCTGGGGACTATCTGTATGGTGACACAAACGCACAAATTTATGACAGTAACATAAATGCTCCTCCGAAGTAATGTGCAACATTAAGTGAAATCGTTTCCTGCAAAGATATTATAGGTATCTATATTTTATTTGCCATCTTAAACATATCTGTTTTTTTATGACCTTATTTTTAAAATGTATTTCCTTTTTACATTTCCTGGTGCAAATGGACTGCATAAATAAGCAATGTGCTATGAGGCTTCAGACTAGCCGATAAACCCTTTCAATTTTCATGCCAGCTTCTTCTTTTGTAATTCAAATCTGGCTGAAAACTGGCAGCTCTGAAAACTGAAACAAGCACTGCCACAAATACCTTGTAATGCTATCGACCTTGTCTGCCCATGCAGTGAGAAAGGGGGATGCATATGTGTCTGCAGTCATCCAGATAACACAACTCATTTTTTTGGGGGGATAACAGAAGCCGGACCCGGACCGTGCACCCAAAGCAGTCATTACCAAGCAGGCTGGAGAATAAGTCTCTTCAAAATACACGGCGCATTTAAAAACCATATACAGGGCTCAGCCACTGCTTTCATTACCAATTTTAATTTAGCTCCTTCAGTTTGCTACCCAGATAAACTCTTTAGTGCTGTTTTTTAATCTATTTGCCACATTTTATGTTTAAGATTATAGTAATATGGGACAGGAGAAGGAATCACTTTTGGAGGAAATAAAGAAATAGATCCGCTTATCGGCGCCCATCAGAAAGTTCATTAATCAGCCGGGCTTTGTGCCCCCTAAATTGAAAGGTTAAATAATCCTCTCAGGAATATTTCTCGGCACCGCCGCCAATTGTCCGGAGAGAAGCTGCCATTCACTGCGCTCCGGATCGGTGACAGGGTATTTTACCACCGTTTGGGTCCCAAACAATGACGGACAAATGGCCCGGCTCACAAAGAAACCTTTTAGTACACGGATGGAGAAAGGACCACAAGCTTTGAAGTGGGGTGGGGGAGGTGGGAAGAGGCCTTGGAGGAGCAGGAGGAGGAGGAAGAGGAGGAGGAGGAGGAGGAGAAGGAGGTGGAGACTCGTGCGCAGGGACACGTATATTTTATTTGAATGTTTATTAGGGGATCGGCCAAACATTCTTTTATTTATATATATATATAGGTATACATATAAGTGTATATAAGTGCCTGGGCACAGCACCGTGCACGCCTATGCGCACACTAAGCGTATGCATACTTGCACATAAATTTATACATTAATCTGTGCACAAACATTTGCAAATCCCGTAAAATCAGAAGACGAGCACAACTAAAGCATGGTTATATTTATTAGCTAATACTCCAGGGAGCCCAACAAACCCCAAGGTTTTAATTTTTACTGTCATTCTGGATGATTTACAGCTTCCTTTCTCTCCCTTTAACCTTCACATCGTCTGCTGATCGCCCCTCACCATTGGACGCAAAAGGAGGAAGTATAACATTTGAAATAACTTTCTTATGGGAGCATTTGTAATAAATATTTCTTGATGAATGCATTCTTAATAAATATTTATTTAGTGGTTTCTAATCACAGTTAAAACTAAAGTAAACATGGAAAAAAATCGTAGCGCTCCTGGAGGACACGAGATGCCAGGCGAGCAGTGCATCAGTTTGCCAGAAGTGAGTTTTGGGGTATGTTCTAAATGGACAATAATTGAACACCTCTCTTTAAATTGATGGGCTTCAGACTGCAGTGCCCTTTACCAACTGACAATTTCACAGAAGCACTTTCCTTACATTACCAAGATACCAACTGCACGTGTTAAGGTTTATCCATCTCCTCATAATTTTTTAATGTGTTCTCCATTAAAGACCATCATATATATTCAGCACTGCTGTAATTATTTGTACCCAGCTTTACCACACGTGACATTCATCCTGACTATGGCCTTGCAGAAATACTTGACAACCTGTATACAACCACTGATGAACAAAAGGTTTTCCACATTCTTCTTGCTCATCTGTTTTTTTAAATTCTTTTCAATTCCACGAAGTTTTCACTTTAATATGACTTGGAACTTCCTGAATAGTCTACAACATAGCCTAAAATATGGATCAAAGTCTAAAAATATGGATCAACGGTCTAAAAATGGATCAAAGCATTTCAGATTTCTGCTTTCTCACGCGATGTAAATGTGCTGTTGATTAAAACCGTTTTCTCCAGGCAAACTTTTGTGTATCTCAGTGCTATAATTTTTCCTGTTTTTGCCTCTTTATGCCACCATCAGAAAATCAGAATTAATGTAACCAGAGTCTCATTTGCCATCAACAATGCAGACAGAAACTGGGTATCTCATGCAAATCTGGTGCAATTAATTTTAAAGGAGGAGAAATTTCAGGGTTACTGCATAGTCCAAAGAAAGCCTCCAGTGTCTGTGCTCCTGCATGGGTGCTCACCACTCCTTCTTTTAAGTGCCAAAGGAAGTTATAGAAATTCTTTAGAAACGGAATTAACTGCACAGTCAGGAAACAACACAAAACTACTTTCTGTTGGCTACAAGTGACTACGTGTGCAGAAACTGCAAATTTGAGGAGAGGAAAAAGCAAAAAAGGAAAAAAAAGACAAGGAGCTTTTGGACTCGACTGTGGGGAAGTCTGAAGCAGAAAGTGACCATCCTTTCCTTGTGAATTTCTCACCTGCTATGCAGAGACAGTGCCCCCTCCTTAATGGAATTGGCATCAACAGCCACCCCCATGATGGAGTTTGCACAGACAGCCCACCTGTGATGGAACGTGCACCCCAATCCATGGTTAGCCTGACAAGGCCCCTTTCCCTGGTCCCTCCTTGGTGCCCATTTCTGAGTTCCACCAACTGTTGGGGCACGTTTGTCAAATGTTAATTTAACCCAAATTCAGCATACAAAAACGAGTCAAAATCAGAGGCCCAACTTCACTCCCCTGTAGCCAAAAGTCTCCTTCTGTGGCCTTCCATGGGTGTCACAGTGTGTGTTCACCTCACCTTATACCTCTGAGGCTTCTCCACGAGCACCTGCTCACGGCTCTGAGCCCCTCACCACTTTGTGTGGGCCCTCGGCTCCTTTCAATTCCCTTTATGCTTGATTCTTCAGCACTCGAAATCAAAATCAGGATAATTCTGTCACGGGGATAGTAACTTTTCTATACACATGACAGGACCTAACAAGATGTACTAATATCGTCGAGATGATAGACCCTCTCGGAATTAAATCAGTGAATATTTTTAGGGAATCCTAATCCGTAGATTATTAACATGATCGAGCATAACTTGAGGAAGTTACTGTCTCCCTGGCAGGAGCTCTGGGCTGCTCTGACACACGAATCACCGGCAGGATAAACCACACAGTGCAAACAGATTTAGTAACATTTTGCATATTTTCCATTTTGCAATACAAAAACATACCAAGATTCTTTTCATTACCTACGCACAAGCCGGTTTTTTTTTTACATCTTAAAATGTCTGCTAGATCACAGACGATGTTTCCTATGGAATTTTGAAACCACTTCTAAGTTCTACTAAAACTTTAAAAAAGCAATCTTCATAACAAGTCTGGAGGAGTAATTTTCAGAATACAGGAACCTTGAGTATTCATACGTGCCATTGACTGCAGAAAGAGGGCACAGAAAAAGTCAAAAATTTTTCTTACGCGTTTTTAAAATGCATTGGAAACATCATTTTAGCTTGAAAATTCTATCTTCCTCATTTAAATGGTTAATACTTGAAATAGTAAAAATTGTTTAAATACTTGAGTAGATTCGCTGTTTCAAACTAAAGAAAAGAGAGGTGACACTTTTTTGCCAAATTTGTAAGCGTTAAATATCATCTTAATCCTTTCCCTTGAAAGAACTGTGGGTGAGTATATGGAGGGGAGACATTTTAGCAGCAAAGCTTCCCTGATTATCCTGTTTGATTAATTAACCCTTCACCCAACAGCTTTGGTGAATCACAGAAATAACCCAAACCTTGCTGGTTTTGGGGTGTGCTGGGCTGGCGGGACACATGTCACCAAATGTCACGTACTGCACAAACAGCGCCCCAGGCATGCGGGACAACCAGATTTAAAATGTTAAAATACAGGGATTTCCATCTCCTGCTCTTCCCCCTTTCCCTCTCAAAGGCAGACTCAAAAGACATTGTCCAGGGAGCTCCGTGGGGTGGGTCCTGTCCCGTGGTCACCCTGTGGCTTCACAGCGATCCCATAAATCTGCTGCAGGCGGTTTCCTTTCCACCCAGCAGGTGACTCACCAGAGAAAAGAAGACGAAGTTTATTTATTTTCGGTGCGTAGCAAACCTCTTTTGTCAGGGCACCTTGTGCCGTACAGGAATGGACACGGCCGGTCTGGCTCAGGAGCAGGATGTGGATAGCGCAGGAATGAACTTTGCAAGTGTTAAAATCTTCTTCAGTAAAAAAAAAAAACACAACTGAGTAAAGAAATTCTGTCCCTAAAATAGGCAGAGCAGGTTTTTTATTTTCCTGGTGCGTTCCTCATTGTTGATGTGTGTGCTAAACCATGAATCCTGCTTGGCCTAGGTGTTTTCTTTCTGTAGGGATTACTCATTTTTAATAACCCCTTCCTGCCTCAGTGCCTTTGCATCCCCCATGCCCTGCCTTCACCAGTCTCATCTGTGTGAAAGCTCCCAGGCCAAGATGGCCACCGACAGAGTTTTAGAGCCATCAGAATTTTTAACCTAGCAGAAGCCATCATTTAACACTCTTTTTGACAGTTGGTTAATCTCGCTTTTAATCCACTCACATAAGGGAAGGTGAACCAGAAACTGGCTGGTTTGGCCCCTGGGTGTAATAGACAGCGAAGGGACAACGCATTTTTTGTGTTTACATTTTGCGCTCACATTTCTTTGTGTGCATTATTAAAATTCCTTGTGGCCTGCCCCTTTTTTTTCCTGAAATAAAAATATAAGTCATGTCCCAGAAAGCCCGATGTTTTTAGGGTTTGACTTTCAGAAACAGAAGATTTAAATTGAGAGCTTCGGAGAGAGAGAGGGCACATTTGGTTTTTTTATGCAAGGGAAGGGATGGGTTTGGCAGTGTTTTCGGTGGCGGGTTAGTCCCCTGCTCCCCTGCAGCCGTGTGTCCAGGACTGTGCTGACCGTGGCGTGACACAAGACCAGGGACTGTGGGATCAGTGCGCTCCTCTGGAATGCTTCCAGCACCTGGACGATTCCTCTCCAGGTGTTTTGAGGCTGTTTCTAGCAATTCCGGTAAAAACACCACCTCATTTATGAGATAGAACGTGTGTTTCTCATGGATTGAAATTCCAGGGCGGCCCCACATGTGCCAGTGCTCCAGTATCCATTCAGCAGGGTATTTTACAGGGAAGGCAACCCAGAATTTTCAGGGATATGGATTTAGGGTAGAGTTGACTCTGGCTCTCGTGGGGTCTGGGGAGAGCCAGAGCATGGAGCGTGACAGTGTCCCCATACCTGCTCAGATGCACTTGGGTTCATGGGGATTCCCTGTCCTCAGAGAAGGAGCTCACCCCGTTAGCCAAGGGAGGAGGTGGGGCAGAGCTTGGCCAGCAACAGGCAGTTATTTTGATTTTAAACTGTCAGTTTGCATTGTCCAAGCTTGGGCCCTTTTGCAAGTAGTTTTCAGTGCCATAGATGCCCCTAAAATGCTGCCCACCCTGCACAGCTGTCCTGGAGAAAACCAGCGTGTCAGAGGGGGTCGGCATGCTGGGCAGGAGGATTTTACTACAGTAATGTTTATTTTCCCCTACTAGTTGTAATTTGCCCTGTGTTACGGTTCTGTTTCAAGTCTCATATATTTTTTGAGAACCTTTACCCCAAATTTTCTCCTACTGCGAAGAAATCATATTTCACAAAAGGCAGTATACCTTTCTTTTTTTTACAGAAAACAAAGAGAGTTTCAGGTCTTGAAACAAATGTTAACTTTATGAGTTCAAAGCACATGCTATTGCTTTTGGTACAAAAGCGTGCTAGCAAAGGGTTCTTTCCCAATTTTTACTTGGAAGCTGTGTTTAAAATATCACAAGGAAAAGAAGCAGATTTAGTAACCTTACTTAATTATCTAACATGTCTTACAAGGAACCAAGCAGGCACTTTCAGTGGGCTGCAGGAACTTCCAGCAGCACAGGCCTCAGCTGCTACTTACCTTCATCGTGTAATAACCATGGTGGGAAATGTCCTGCTTTCTCTGACCCTTATCTGTCCCGTGCTCTTCCCCACTTGCTCCCCAGAAAATAAAAAAAAAGGTGCTTTTAGACCGAGTGTTAAAACCCAATTACATCTTGACCAAAAATTGCATTTTGATATGTTTCTGGAAGCAGTCTGGGACGTGGGGAGGGAATGGAATAAAAAGCTGAACC
>JAWMRA010000090.1:7458288-7489212 GCA_035584735.1 Pseudotriccus pelzelni | reverse complement strand
GGACTCAAACCGACTGCAAACCCTCTTCCCGAACATCCCCCTGCACTGCTGGGGAGAGGAGGGAGAACTTGGAAGAAGGCAGGGGTGAGGGGAGGGAAGGTGTTTGTTCAAGACTGTTTCATTTCCTACTCTCTTAGTTTCATCTTGTTTGTAATACATTTGAGTTTTGTTCCCTGCATTGAGTCTGCTTTGCCCTGATCCATCTTCATGAATTCCTTACTGGGTTTTTTTAAATCTTCTCTGCTGTTATTGCAGAGGGAGGGTGAGAAAGCAGCTTGGTAGATATCCTGCCATCTAGCCAGTGTCAAACCACCACATAATATTATTCAAACATTCAAATATAAGAAATATCAAGCCTCCAAATGGGCGGTGTGTCCTCCGCACATCCCATGCAGTGTCACTGTCTGTGCTGAATCTGTAACACACTCTTTTACCAAACAGAAGAAATAAAGGCAGGTAGGACACATTTAGAAAGAGATTGAAGTATTTTTGAATTTCAAAAAACTCAGCATCAAATAGGTGTATTTGAAAGACAAACACATAGACCATATCTTTAGATACTCAACAAAGTGTGAATGTATGCTGATGTTATCCAGCTTTCCTTTTATCCTCACCTTTTGTGTTTAATTTGAGGAAAAAAAATAGCATAAAATGTTGATTGCCACATATAGGACTGAATTTCTGAGACATATAAAATTGTAAATATATCATACAAGGTGAAAGAGAAAAATATATTTAATCTCCCTGTGATTTACTTAAGTAGATCACATAAAATCCAAAGCCTTCAAACTCCTCCTCTCTAATAGTATTATAATTGTTTAATAATCGATCGTAAGGAAAAAATATGAACCTGGAACTCTTGGAGCAACAGAGTTACTCTTTACCTCTTGCTGGCATGCTTGCAGCATGCTGTTGTTTCCCGATTTCAACCTCCCTAGATCTTCCACTCCAAAGAAATGAGGATGTTTTTCTCCTCCCCAACAAAACTGAAGACCAAGTGTTCACGCCACTCTGGTCTGGTTATTTTTTCCCAACCAATCTCCAGGAAAACTGGGACGGTGTTATGTAAAGACTAACCACCACATTTTCATACAGCTACAGAAACACACGGTACGTAAAATCAAAGAAACACAAAGAGACCGCAGATTCATATGTCTGACAAACACGGAGCCAGTGGTGGCCGAGCTCCGCGTCACGGGCCGTACTCACATCAGCATAGTGGCCCTTCATGTCACAGCGGTTGCAGTGTTTGTTCCAGTAGGCTCTCTCCAGGCATTCCCTGAAATAGTGCCCGGGTAAACAGCAGTTCAAACAGAAACGCGCTGGGCAGCTGTGCTGCAGGTGGTCTCTTCCTGCACACAGGCAACAAGGGGGAACTTTCTGTGGAGAAACAAAAAACAAATCATGCGACAGCATTTTAAAAGACTGAAGAAGACAAGAATCCAAAGAGGAAATTAAGAAGAAACCACCTCAAGTAAGTGCCTGTGGCTTACTAGGACTTGCAGAGATGTTGTGTTTCATCAAGCAATTCAAGTGGAGGAACAATAGGGACAGAGTAAAACTCAAAGCTGTGATTCCACAGACTCCTTGGACCTTCTTGATTTGGACCTTGCCTCTGCAGCACTTGTTGAATGACCACTGCCAGTGGTCTGTGCTCAGTGAACACACTGATTACAATTGTGTTGTCTGGGGACATGGGTTAGTGGTGGTCTTGGCAGTGCTGGGGGAACACTAGAACTCCATAATCTTAGAGGGTTTTGGATCACTGGGTTTTTTTTCTTCACTTACTACACTGTCTTTTCCTTGATCCATGACATTTTCTTTCTGTTGCTGAGTGGCTGGGCAGGTGCTTGGAACCAGCTGGGCTCAGCCCAGCACGGCCTCTTTCACAATTCAGCATTTGGAATGACAAACACAACGGGCAGAAAACTATTCTGAGGCCGAGCCCCTATCTCTGTAAATCCAGATGTCCCAGTGAGTGAGTATATTTGCCACCACGAGTGGATGGGATGCAGTCACTCCATGTTGCCTCATGGATACTAGCCCTGGGGACTGAAGGTCCTACAGATTCTGTTGCAGGGGCTGGTAAGTTCAGGCTCTCACGTGACTGCCCCCACTTCTTCACAGTGTAGAGACTGATTTTTAAGCTGCTAACCCTGGGACAAATCTTCTGAATACCTGGCATCTATCTGAGCTGCTTAAAGCTAGATCCAGTTTCGCCTGGTCTACGATTTTTAACATTCATACCATGGTTCATTATACAGATATCCACTTCCATTTATTTACTAAGGCTGTTTGTTGGATTCCTTAGGTTATCCTTGTTGAAAATACAATTGAAAAATATTTTACATCTTCAAAATGTTTTTACAATATGAAAATAAGATGTTTCTGTATTGCACTTCACTCCTTTTTTTGCTCAGTGTATAGCCACAGGGTCTAGTGGAAGGTGTCCCTGCCTATGTCAGGAGGGTGGAATGAGATAAGCTTTAAGGTCTCTTCCAACCCAAACAATTCTCTATGATATGATTCTGCATATCTTTTCTTTTATAAAAACAGTAAAATCAATGACCTCTCCAAACAGATGGATAATTTTATACAGTGAATTGACGTTGTGCAAGGCATTCCGCAACTCGGAGCAACCCTTCCAAGAAAGGATAAACCACCGAAGAAAAGCTTCTAGTGGCAAGTACAAGGGAGTATCAGGAAAACCAGCTGCACCTACGAGTGATTTAAGTGTTTCACTTACCTTTGGAGTGGGACAGTTCTTGGACAAACGTCCCAGTCTGTTGCAGTTCCGATCGGTGATGCTTTTGTCAGCTGTGTAGTACCTCATGCTGCTGTGTCTCACGCTGGCATAGTTGGAGATCTGTGCCTGGTAAGACACGGGGAGAGAAAGGTATTTACTCCCTGAGGTTTTGTGCTTTGGTGTTTATTAGAATTGGGAATTGTAAAGGTCACTGCTGGCAGTGATCAGTCAGATATTTAGGGTTTCACAAGTACAGTTTACACGTACAGGTTTGGGAAGGGTAATTCCATTACAGAGAACCCTGCATTGCCTGGAAGAAGTTCTTGTCCAAACTTCCACTTCAGGACATTCTTTTTTGCTGTTTAAAACTGCAGTTATGAAGTTTTGCTTTCCCTCAGTTAGCCAAGACACTTTTGCTCACTGTGCTATGTCATGACAAACTGGAATTTCCTCTAGAATACAAATATAACTAACATTAATTGCAAATCCAAGTTACACGTTCCCTTGCACACATTAAGGGAAAAAAGTACTTGGACAAAATACAATGCTATACAAGTCTGGACCAAATCTGCAATTTGCAACTGTAAAAAAAGATTTATAAAGCAAAAGAAAAGAAGAAAAAAAAGAGAAGCTAGAAACAACTGTCTTTCTCTCAGTGACCTCACACATACTTTCTGTGCAGATAGACAGAATTGAAAATCCTACCTACAGCCCTCATTGCCTAGTAAACATGACAAGTTTTAAAAAGGTAAATGAAATTTTGGATGAGTGAATGGTATAAAAATACCACTTCTCTTCACGGAAAGATTTTGTTAATTTTACTTGATTTCATCGGCCTTACTGGACCTTGAAAAGGAAAAAGGGAAGGAGCTCAAGCTCACTCCTCCTGGATGCTCCAGCACCTTGCACGGGAACTCCAGGCTGCAGCCTCCCCACACCCACCCCTGCACTGAGCACAACCCTGGGAAAGCAGCACACACCACTGGCCCCCAGTGTGCCCTGACAACGGGACCAGGCTGCCACGAAACATCCCTGGGTCTCTGAAGAGACCGGAAAGGAAGAGATTATGTCCCCCCTTGCAGAATCCACAGAGGCATCCCTGTCCCTTCCTGCCTCTGTGCTGGCCACAACTTGGCAACTCCTTTCTCCCGTGGGAGGACACTGCTTGTGGTCCCACACAAACAACCACTGAAGGGTTTTTCCATCCCATTTATCTTGCTTTGCTTGTTAATGAGCACCAATATAAAGAATTACAGAAGAATTTGACTGTCTGTGTTACCTCTAAGTCTTTATGAGAGATGGACCAGTCCAAATCAGCTTCTCCTGAAAAACAGAAATAAAATGAATTATATTTAATTGACATGACTGTTTTTCTAAAACATATTCAAAATTATTATTATTGCACTTACTGAAATTGGTAACAGATTTTGATGTACTAAAGAGGACAAACTATTTCCGTCTTTGGTAAAGGAAAGCTATCAACCCACTGGTCACTAAATCTGCCTCACCTGAAAGTCGGCACACGCGGAGCTACTGAGAGGAGTTCATCTGACACCACCCTGTTGTACTCTGCAAATTCTCCAAGTCCGTGCCTCCAGTCCTGCATCCTGACTGCTGCACGCCAACACGACTGAGCACAACCTCAGCCACCCAGACTGTACGCTGAGCAACTCTATTTCCAAGCAGGGCCCAGTAATGTGCAATAAATCAGAAGGACACATTGAATTATCGACTGTCACGCCATAACCTTCTCACACGCAGCCTTTGGGCTTGCAGCAGTGAAAAGAAACAAACCAAGAAGGAATGAAAGGGCAAGAAGCTAAAGGAACAGGGATGCAGCTACAGCTGTTTAAAAATTCTGCATGTTGACCCTGCTGACGGCTCTGGCCGCACACACACAGCTGTGCTGCCACAGCAGCTCCCACCTCTGTGGTGGAATAACAGAGGATTCGTGCCAGTGCAGGTGCTCACCTTACCCGTACTTTTACAGCAAACATTACAACCCATGCACAAATTAATCCTGCGTGTTTGTGGACTTTTTAATGCAAACTGCCCGATCCTGATTCCGCAACCCGAATCCGAGGCATCCACATGTGTTACTAACACAAATCACAACAACATGGTGAGTTACAGACAGCAAAAAATTATCTAATGTTGACTGTACTATTCATTTCCATTAGAATGTGGACGACCATGAATTAAATTTATATAATCTATAATGTCTAACCATGTACTGGAAAAGTCTGGCTGAAGCTTGTGACGCAGTATCTGGGTACAAGATATGTCACTCAGGTCCTTTAGAGCACAACACCTGCTTACTGCTGTTCTTCATCTAGCAATCAGGGCTCACGCCACCTGGTCTCACCTGAATAAAACCCTAAAGTATTTTTGTTTCTAATGCTTGCTAACGCCAACGCCCAGCTCCGAAGCATTGATAACGCATTTACTGGCCCGTTCAGTGATCTGAACAGTGCGTGAACCTGAGTTGTGTATACACAGCGACTGCCACTGCCAGGACTCCAGCACCCACCACATCCATCACCCCAGCATCATTTAGGACAAGGAATCATCCCCAGAGCAGGAGGTGGAACCCTCCGGGGCCCTGGGGAACGCTGCCCTCATCCCCACGAGGAGGACAGACGGGGCAGGCTTGCGTCTGTGCCCTTTGGCAGGAGGAAGTCACAGACACACCTGAGAGGAAATCCAGCCTTTTGGGGCCAGCTCATGAAAAGTAAAGAACGGGCGTTATTTGAGTCATAAAAACACTGACATACTTGAGTGCATTATTTACTGCTCAGAAGTCTGTTAAAGAAATTCATTCATAAAGGAAAAGGTGTTTGTAATTCAAAGCTCTGCCCTGGCAATCAGCACTGTGAGGAGTACCATGTTGCACAGAAACACACATGCAGAATGGCTGACGGTTCACAGATCGAAATTACCAGAGAATTAATTCCTGTTAATCACTAGGCATGTCCTTCCTGAGGGCAAGCCAACCAAGTTTCTCTTCTTCACTGTCAAAATCCCCTGCCTCTCAGGGGAAAACCACGACGCAATAATTCAAATACTCCAAACGTTAGAAACTAAAAATGCTCAACTCAGAAAATTCATATGAAAGCTTTAAAGCTGAATGAAATATTGCATCAAAATCTTACTTTACTGAATCTGTTTCGTGACCTAAAAGTTAATTTTAACTCACAACAGATTGCATAAGGCTTTGTTTTCACCCATAATAAATTCTTGAGACCGAAACATGTAGGGAGAATTTTGCTTCTGCAATGAAATCTTGCTGTAGAGACACAAAGGAAAAACTTCAATGATATTTCTTGCTGACCACAGCGTTTTGTCTGGCACTAGATCATGAAATAAATCACAAAACTCTCCTCAAGTTGCCAGATACATCCTCTTCCTCTGATTTTGTTTTCTTATTTGGATGAATTAACGTGTCTCACAGGCACTCCCAGTGCCCCTGGGCTGGCTCCTGGCCACTCCACACTTCCACTGGCACCGCTGTTCCCTTGGCTCAACCGCCAGCACCAGCATCCCTGGTGTGCTGGGGACCACATCGTGCCATACTCCCTCCCTCTGGCCGGCAGCACCCATCATCCATCACCTTTGTTTCAGCCCTCGACTCTCAGCTGTGATAGGGATTGTGGGTGTGGAGGAGCTCTTCCCGAGGACACAGTGGTGGCTCGGCCTTGGGATTGCACCATTGCTGAGAGCTCTGTCCTCACAAGAGCCTGGTTCGACAACTCCTGTCACCTGATGTTCTCCAAGGCCATGCCAGTACCATGTTAGGGCATTTCACCCTTTTTCTTTTTAAGGTGGACACGAGCACAGAGGGTGGTTATCTGCCAGAAGGAATGGCTACAACTGATTTATTTTTACTGTTACTTTACTTTTATTTTCACTCCTCAGAAAGAAGCAGCTCAAAAACTATTTAGACTGTCTCTGTCAAGACTTTCCCTTTTTCTGTGGAAAAGTTGCACATACAAAACTTACTTGAAGGGTCCTGTGAGTTCAGTAAAACCCAGAACATCTTTGACAGATCTGTGCTTTTACGCTTCCTCGTCTTCCTTTTTTTAACAGCTACCTCCTTTTAAAGACTCCATGAATTTTTATACTAAGTTTAATACTGATTAATTCCTATACTGAGATTTTATTATTTTGCATACTTAAAAAATATAACATACAAACTTCTTCTATTTATACTTTTTAAAAATGGTTTTATCAAACTGCATATCAGGGAAGAAGAGAAGAGGACGCAAAATATATAGCATTTATATGAAAATGGAAGCCCTGCACAAGGTTTTCCCTTTATCAAGTATCATGCTTTGGCTGTCCTGTGCCCCTATACAATGGGATGAATGGTGAGCAACAGCCTTTGCTTTCATTTAAAGAAAAATTTTGAAAGATCATTGAGATTCACACGTATCGCTCCACCAGCATGAAAATGTAAATTTCTGAGCAGCACGCAGGGCGAAGCCAGATTTAGGACCACTGTTCAGTGCGTATTCAAACCTCCCCTCTTTTATCGCAGACAGGGAGAGTAGGGGAGCAGGGAGAAGGAGCACCAGCGCTCAAAACCTGAAATTGCCTAGAGGAACAATCTGCTTTGACAGGAACAGAACACTGACTCAGAATAAACAATAAACTGTTAACAAGATTTCCTTATCTGCAGCGCAGCTCCACCAGGGACTCTGGTGGCCAAGCAGGCTGCCCTGGCCAGGGAGGGCATTGCTGGGCTGTGACCCCCCAAAATCACAATAGTATTTCACTCGTGGAGGCCGGGAGAAAACGCATCCCTGCGCCAAGCTCTGTCTGCCCTGCAAGGGTTTGTGTCATCACCTTCTTCAACAGCAGAGAGAAGCTGCAGACCACGGCCATTCAACTTTGAAAATATAACACTAAATTTCCTAAAAGGCAATTTGTCATGTCCCCCCTGCCTTCTAATTGGAAAATATGCTCAGACATGTATTTTATGTATTTTACTTTATGATCAGCCCAGTGAAATAGGACACCTTAAGCTGTGGCAGCACGATACGTGGCCTGAAGGGCAAATACATTTCAAAGCTGGGCTTTAAAAATTGGATTTTGACTGCTAATTAATATAGCACATTACAGAATAGAGAACCCTAATTACATTTTAGTGCAAGACCTCTGTGGCAAGGACTGTTTCAGACATATCTCTGAACATGTCAGGACACAGCTTCTGCTCCTACCAGAATAACATTTTAAAATTATGAGCCTTAAACCCTCTAAAAATCATCTAGAGTTGTAAAAATTTCACACTGCGACATCTTATATATATCTGAAAATTCCTGCTTACGTGTGAACTGAAGTGATTCAAGTCCTGCTGTAACACAGCTTCCTATAGTGAGTTCCACATTTTCTGTGCCCAAGCAGCCCTTCTTCCAACAAAGCAAAGAATGATGGTATGCAGGGGCAACAGCCAAACACTGTCCCAAAACAGGAATCAAGGTGGCCTCCCTACACCAGGTTTTGCAAAGCACAGGAATTTGGGCTTTTATGGACCAGAGGCACTGTACATCTTGCCCTTGTAGGAAACAGGTATTCCAAGAACCCACACACAAATGTGTGTGTGTGTATTCTGTGTATATTCACGTGTGCATACGTGCACAAATGTGCGCATGCATTCGCATCCCCCAAATGTCACCAAATGTTTTGGCCTGTCCCACGGCCATGACTGAGCAGCCGTGACGGACAAGGAGCCGGCCCTCCCTCCTTGTGCTGCGTGAAGTTCCCACTCCAGCAGCTCCGGGTCCACCTCAGCAGGGACCTCTCCCACCAGGTACCCGGATGGGAGGTGCTTGGTGGCCACAACAACCCCTCAGATGGGAACGGCATCACCCCTGGTGCGTTTTCCTTAGACACTCCTAGAGATTTCTCAAGTTTGCTTCGATGAGGAAAAGGTGATTTACTTAAAAACAAGACACCTGCTGTTTAATGGAATACCTGCCGATATCTCTTTATCACAGCTTTAAAAGAGGCCCATAACTCCCGCAGGGAAATCACTCGATGGAATCATTGACAGAAGTTCAATTTGAGAAACTTTCTCATGGCAAGAAAAGGCTCTTTTGCCTGTCCCCTTGATACCTAAAATACGTGTATGTGCCAGTAATACACCACTTTTTGGCAGCAGAGAAATCCCTGAAACACTTCATTTTCAGCAACCTTTATCTGGTGTTTTTGAAAAGCATCACAAAATCCAACAAACAACAAAACTCAACCAATTTGAAATTAACTAAAATTTAAGCAACTGACTGAGGCAAAGGCAGAGTTGGCCAAGAGCAAACCAGAGTTCAAAAGAAAAAGAAACCCACACAATTCTGAGCGGCCCCGCATAAGTGATAAAAAAATCCCTATGAGCCACTAAAGTAACTTTAAGTGAAGTTCAGCAGCCATGACCCATGGGAGAAGAGTTAAGGTTCATCGCCAGAGACAGGAAAGCCTGGTAGTTGGGGTGGGATGGTGCCCTAACCCCCCAGCAGCGTGTCTGATGGCAGGGGCCCATGGCAGGGCTGGGGTGACCACTCAGGGACACTCACAGGCCATGGAGCTCAACACACTGAATTAGGAGCACCTGACCAGGCAGGGACAAGCGCTTTTGGTGTCAGATCAGACATTAATAAATACAGAAATCCTCCCAGTGGTCAGCGTGTCCTGTCGCTGCCTGTTAGGCGCCAGGTCCCTCATACCACATTTCAGTTCTGCTACCCCTTTTCTGCACCAGACAACCTTTCCCAGGACGCGTCTCGCGCCTTCCTCCAAGTGTGTGCCTTTCTACACCTCGCTCAGCTCTCCACACGTTCCAGCAGCTCTGGGTGGGTAGACTGCCCCATGTGCCGGGCGGGAATAAAAACGCGCAGCGAGAAAAGCAAAAGACAATTCCGTAAGTGATACTTTCGAGAAATAAGTGTACCACTGAACTGAACTGTGCTGAAATGCACAGACACATGCTAAACGTGAACACGTAGTGTGCCCTTTCCATTATGCCAGGACGCATAATTTCCTGTCTGTTTTCTGTCTATGCTGTAACGCTGTTTCCTTCAGCCCGGACCACTGCTGGCCACGTTAATTCACAAAACTCAGCAGCTCATGATTTTCAAAGCTTAGCGCAACATTTGCAGAACAAAGTAGGTTTTTCTCTCCTTTTGGTGGGTACAAGTATGGGGACCACAGGAACAGTTAAATTCATGGCATGGTTGGTCTACCACACAGTCGGGGGAATTCTTTAAATAGAGCCT
Organism: Pseudotriccus pelzelni; assembly: GCA_035584735.1. Taxonomy (NCBI): domain Eukaryota; kingdom Metazoa; phylum Chordata; class Aves; order Passeriformes; family Tyrannidae; genus Pseudotriccus; species Pseudotriccus pelzelni. The sequence continues at coordinate 7,479,201 of JAWMRA010000090.1, read as the reverse complement.
GTCACTCTCTTTGCCCATCAATGGGATTTCCTTCTCAAACTGCTGATTCGTTCAGGTACACAACAGAGGAAATTTCAGTTAACCTTTGTTTCACCCCGGGGAAAAATCTGTCTGAAAAGTATAAAATGAATAGATTAAAAAAAAAAAAAAAAAGAGAAAAAGAAAAAAAAAGAAAGAAAGGCTGCAGGGTTATTCTTCCTAGTCTTCACAGCAGTCAAAGTTAAACAGAGAAAAGGAGCAAACATGAACATTTTATTCCCACCAGAGAATAAGGTATAATATATGATTTGGAAATTCCATTGTCTGTATTTGATTTCTAATTTAGCAAAGGAAAGGCTGAACACAAATCTATTGTTCGCATTGGGTGCATCAAGAATTCACTTTTTGACTATTTCCTATATGGCTGAAATAGGTCTAATAGGTTACTATGAACAGAAACCCTTTTTAGCTATTTGATTGAGTTGTCTGAAATACCTTTTAGATTTGGGCAACCCTTGGTGAAGAGAAAATAATAAACAGTAACTCAGAATTACATGTGAAAAAAATGAAAACAGGGATAAAATCGAAAGTACAGTAATAAAATAAAGGGAAGTTTTGGGATAGGTTACTGCCAAAAAACAAAAGCCTTAAACTGGCCTGAGTTATTCATAAAAGCCTCTGTTTTGAGACGCAATTATAACTCCAAAACAGGAACAATAATTTTCATTTTCCAGTGCCACGCATCTAACAACACACGACGCTCAGTGTGGTAACACACTGAGTGTTGCTGCCGGCCTGCTCCTGCCCAGCCTCCGCAGGATGGATGCACAGATGGTGCAGGAGCACGGCTGAGGCCTGGGCGTGCAGGTCTGGGAGGTCTGCATGCGTGGAGTTCCAGTGGAAGTGATATTCTGAAATGCTTTATGGGATCAATAGCTTGCCAGGAATTGATTCATCATCACTGAGACTGTGTCTGTGTTTAAGGCATCACGATTTTGTCAGCGGCTACACAGCCCTTCACCGAGGCAGGTCACAAAAAGAGCTGGGGGCTGTGGTGGCTGTACAGTCATGGAGAACCTTCAGCTCTTAATCAGTCCTTGCAGAGGGATGGCTATTGCAGTCATTGGTGGCAGCTGTTGGAGCCTGGCAGCCTAACCTGGGTACGGACCCCTTTGTACAGTCAGATAAAATGGAACTTGATTAACGCCCTAGACCTGAGCCTGAGAAGCACCCTTGCTTAATCCTCATGTACCACGTAAAGAGAATCTGCAGCTGTGTCTTGGGAGTTTATTTTGGCAACATATTGCATCTTCTTCCACTAATACAAAATGGATGAAATGTAAATATAAACATAAAAGGCAGGAAAAAGTCTTTCTCCACTAAAGCTTGTGGTATCTGATCCAGCACAGTCCCTGTGACTAAAAGAATATGTGTAAGGGATGAGCCAACAATGTGAAGAGTTTCCCCGCAGTGGAATCCAAATTGAAGCTTTTTGGAAATTCAACGTTTCACTTGAATCACAAACCTAAAACCATTCACCATCAGTTGCATTTTGGAGAAACAGCACGGCTCTCTCGATGCTGCCATAACAATGAAATAGGGAAATAATCCACGAGCTGGAATAACACTGATATAGATGAATATCTGAAACTTGTCAGGCTTAATTGGGTCTCTTAACTTTTTCCCTGAAATTCCCAAAATCTTAAACCCAGAAAAAAACCCATCACATTTCAATGCAGGCTAAATGCCAGTCTTTGGGTATGAGCCAGGTTTTTGGTTCAGCTTCCTTTCATGTTGATAACTGGCCCACTGGGCAAAGGCAAACTAAATCATCCCAGCTCTGGCTTCATACCATCACAGTCAGACCAGGCTCCCACGAACAGCTCTTGGAACACGAGGACCTCTACTGGGTGCCTGGGAGGAGGCAGACCCAGAACACCTCTTAAGGTGGCAGTTCTCAGCACTTTCATCTTCTCCTGACAAGCTCCAGATGAAAGGACACCCAAAGAGCCTGGTCCAATCTGGGATGCACTACTCTGAGAGCAGAACTACAGTTTGTTCTGATGCCAATAAGGAGACATGGAGCGGGTGAAATTCTATTGTATGCACCCCTAGTTCTCCATTTTGATCCTCTTGAGGATTATAGCAAAGATAGAACAGGAAACATAAGCAGGAGGTTCTCAAAAATATTCATGCCGAATGGAATATTTCTACAGTGCCAGTAACAGAAATTAACATCACCTCATGGGTTTGCCATGAGTCAGAAAGTCTGCTCAAGGAAACCTTCCCCAACTGCCACGTGTGAGGAACACAGATCGCTCTCTGGGTGCCCCTCCACGTTAAATGTTCTCCAAACTGGAGCTTTTAAGGAAAAGGAAGGCACCGAGAGTGATGTGGTGACATGGCATTCCTGACAGTGAGCGGAAAAAAGGCACTGATGCATCTGAGGATATGCAGCATGTAGTTACTCAGTGAGAAGAAAGCTTCAGCCTTAGCACTCAGTTCCAGTTTTGGTCCTCCTGGGCTTTTATCACTTCACTACCACACAGGCGGATCCTTTAGTCCATCCCTGACACACCTTTACAGAAGAAAGGGGTAGAAAGATCTTCCCAACACCATGTTCATGGTTGTAAGACTGCACCGAGAGCCACTGCCATGGAAGACTGCGGTGTGTCCTGGCACAGGTAACACTCTGCTCTCAACCCACCATGAAAGTCTGTAGACCCCGGGAATGTAAAAGCACCCAACAGCACTAATATCCTGTGCCTGAGGGTCACACATCTTGGAGAACGGTTTTACATTGGGCTCTGAGGGGTGGAGACTGGAATGCAGCAAAGAATGGGAAAAAGCACAGCGCCTTTTCCATTGCAGTCCTAACTTTTTGGTGTACTTTTTGTTTCATGAAGACATCCTTTCCTTGGGATTAGAAAACAACTGGATGTGTATCTTCTCAGCGTGAGTCTTCAGCTTGCAACAGAAAACATAAAGTTTTCCAGAAACGTGTCGTTCCGTACTTAGGGGCAGAATTTTGAGGTGATGAAAAATGAAGGGGCCTTGCCAAAGAACTGCTAAACCTCACTGGCTGGAATAATTTCGTCTTTGCAACAAGGACGACTGCAGAAAAGCTGTCTCTCTCTTTCCTCCTCTTTCCAACGAAAACTGTGGAAAAGGAAGTGTGCTCTTTATTCATGATCAGCAAATAACAATTCTTAGTGAGAGAATGAATTTTTGGCTTGTTTAAAAATTTAAAAATTTTTCAGTGCTGCATAGAGAAAAAATAAATCTAAGACCCCTATTTCATCTCTATTTCCTATGTATGGCAAGAAAATATTTTTTTTACCATTAATAAATAAAATAAAACAGATTTTAAAAATAGTGTATACTTGATCTTTTTCTCATATTTTCTTACTTTCTATTTTGTGCATGTAGTGTAACCACAATTGACACTTCTATACCAGGGTCAAAAGCACCCCATAGAATGCTAAAGATGCATTTATTTACACTTGTCTCTGTGGTTTTGGTTTCTTGTTTGTTCGAGCTTTTTTCTCTCTTCTTTTTTTTTTCTTTTCTTTCTTTTTATCCTTAAACAGATACCACAGCAATTGGAAAATCCTTCTTACTTCTACCAAACAACAACTCCTATCTTAATTAGAGTGTTGTAGTGAACAACAGCTTTTTTCTAGATCTACTAAATTTAGGTTTGCTAACAAGATGAGCACCATATCAACCCTGGTGAGTGCTGCCCAGGCATTTTTACATCCTGGGATATGCCTGAGATACAGAAGAGAGCACAGGGACCAGGAGAACTCACAAGTCTATATTTGATTTTAAGCATTTGAATTCTGAGAGTTTAACAAACCTTTACTGTAAATGAATCAGATAACAGCAGTACTGAATAGTTAAGGTTCATAGAATTAATTTTAGAATAGCATTTAAGACATTTAATATTACTTTTCCTTGCTATTCAATATAATGGGAAGGTGTATTATACGCCAGCTCTTCCTACCTGAATTCAAATACTGCAACCCTCAACTTTTTGCTGTTCCAGTAGGAAACTGTTATGCACTTCATATTTGTATTATTTAATTTATAATGTTTTGCTTGATTAAAGCATTTTGTGTTTCAATGTTGATTTTTAAACACCAGCATTCTTTAAAATACGCAGTTATTTAATTCAGCTCAACTACTTCATGTGACGGGGCTGAAGTGAATGTGAAACATTTGTATTAATCCAAAAAAGATGACGCACATTCGAAGTTGTGATCTCAGTAATTCGTTTCTATTACAGATTCCATAACCTGAACGGTTTAGTCTTCATACTCAGGTGAAAGTCCCCTATGCTGTGGCAGAGCTATGATTCTACTGCACAAACTGTCTGAATACTTTCTATATCACAAATCTGGGTAATAATTTCTGAAATCTTTGAGGTTTTCCTCCTTTGTCAGGACAACAGCAAGGAATGCCTGAATCCCTGATCGAAGTGCTGGTTGCAAAGTGGATCCTGCTTCTACTAAGCAACACTGAGAAAAAAACCAACCAGTCCTACTGCTGGAAAAAAAATCACCAAGGTCTCATTCAAAATGTGCAATCAACCAAATTTCCTGAGCAGGGTGGTAGCTCATCACTCCTTTAAAAACTAACAATGCAGTCACTCTCTCTTAATTTCCATCATCTTTCACTGGGCTGTGGGTAGGCAGGAGATGGGAAAAGCAGCGTAACATCAAGTTCTTGGAACCCAGGTTCACGGCACAGGAGCCACCACAGAGCTTATGAGGACTGGTCCCATTCCTACGGTTTTGAAAAACTGGGAAGAGGGTACGCACGGCTAACGTTATGAGAGACACTCCTGAAGGAGGTCAGCAGCATTTAACACCAAGCTTCAGCAAAGACTGACAGGGCTGTGGAAGAGGAGGAGGCAGAGGGACACCCTGTGCCCACTCTCCCTCCAACAGCAGGTCCCCGTGCGTGGGCAGAGCGGGACGAGCACACGTCGGGCACCGCTGCGGCATTCCCAGAGGTCCCCCAAAGACAGGTCCTGTTCTGCTTGTCCTGCCTCCGCAGGGGGACGGGATGGCATCCACACTGGGCCACTGCTGTGGGTTCATCAGACACCGTGACACCAGAGGCTGCTCAGTACTGGTGGCTGACCCAGATCCAGCCTGATCTTCAACCTGACCCTAAAGGAAACAATATCTGCTGGAAGCCCTGCCAAAAGTGCGGCCAGGCCAGCAGAGCCACACCAGGGAGGAACAGAATTTCAGTGCTGGCACGGGGGTGAGACACAGTCCAACACACAGTCAGCGTGCAGTACAGCCACTGCATGTATGCCCCCAGTTCTGAGAGCTGAGAGCTGTTACCAGGTCTGGCCTTGATGCCAGGTGCACGTAGTTTAGGAAAAATAATCCTAATCTTTATCACCAATTAAAAAACAGAGTTACAGTTTTCTTTCCAGACACTTACCCCTAAAGTCAGGGTAAGGTCAGAGGCAGGAAACTCCTACAATATTACCATTTCTTAGTGGCAGTAAGGACCTCTGCTAAGAACAGCCTCAAACAATTTTATTTCAAGTCCTTGCCGTATTAGCAATAAAAAAAATGCTGGGATGCTGAAGTCTGCCCCTCCTTTTGCTGAAAAGTCAGCGATTCAGACAATTCAGTATGACTGAATTCAGACATTCATTTCACATGTACTGCACAAATCTGAAAATCACATATTCTTTTCAAGAAAATGCGAAGACAGTACATCTGAGATGCCTTAGTTCACCGTTTGCTTTCATTTACTCTTGTGCTCATATCAGATCAACAGCTCAATGATAGAGTAGAATAGATGTGATCACGTTATTATAATTTTTTTAGCAGAGGTCCAGAGGGAAGTAAAAGGGAAAGATAATCTGCAATTTGTTACCCAGCAAGACTCTTCAAATGGTTTTAAAAAGTGAAAACAAAGTATGAAAGTGAAAAGCCATCTACTCAATGTAAATGCAGCCAAGTAAACACACAGTTTAAATCAAGCTGATGACATCACTCACCAACAACACTGAAAATCTGGAAAACAAGTGGGCCAACCACTTAATTTGAGACAGGCACGCAGAACTAGCCTTCCTCTTTTGGAAATATAAAGATTGATAAATTCACTGGTTGCTTGAAAAGAACATATCACAGGAGTTGTAGAAACACTCATTTCCTTTTTTGCATTGTCTCTGATGACACGCTCTTTGAATCACACACACCTGCCTCCAGCCTTCATTATTTCTACGTTTCATTATAATGAAGATTATACTTTTGACTTCCAAGGCTGCTCACTTCGACAAAACTCTGCAAAACCTTCCTTCCCCTTGCAATCTGACAGTGCCATACAAAACCCCACACACCATTCTTCCACAAATATGTTTTTTTACCCATAACACCCCACACCCTGCCACGACACAAAAACAGAGCAGTGTGGAAAACCCAGGTGCCACCACTGTCACTTATACCAATGGAAACACTCAGACTGTAACATCTCAGTGACCTGCAGCTGGGAACAAACAAACGCACGGAGAATATGAGCTGCTTAGTCACAGACAATATCTGTACTGGTAAAAACGTCCAGCAGTGCTGAAACGCCCAAAATAGCCACTTCTTTAGTCAAATCTCCAGTTATTTAACGAAGTCCATACAAAACTCTCACTTAATTCCCCCTTGCTTTGAGCTGTACATTAATCTGCACTGGGGACTCCCTGTGTGACCGACGGCCCACAAATGTCAGCACTGCAAAATGCTTCCATGTGGCCCTGCAGGGGACAGGGCGCCCGTGGTGACTAACGGTGACAAAAAGCCAACAGCAAGGCAAAGGCTGGGCCGAGATCCCCTCCCCGTGTGTGCCCATCACCCTCTGGCAGAGCAGCGAGCCCCAGCCAGCACCTGCTGGCAGCAGAGGTGCCCTAGGTGTTTGTGGCCACAGGCTGGCACAGCTGGCTCTGCACTGGGCACTGGATGGCACAGCTGGCTCTGCACCTGCCCCTCCCAGACCCGTCCCAGAGCACCAGGAGCCCCAGACTGCACCTCCAGCCGTGCCAGCAGAGCCCCTTGGTGGGTGCACCCCGGAGCGCTCTGCGTGGCCACGGCTCCCTCTGGCACATGCTGAAGGATGGCTACTGGGCACCGGTGAGCTCTGGCTGCTGGCCTTCTGACACTTTGCTCAAGGCTTTGTGCTTGCATTTGCGCTTTCAGCCGGCGTTTCACCTGAGATACAAGGTACAGTCGCAATCTCCAGCACCTACGGCTTGGGCAAAAAGATCAGTAGGGTTCCTGTTTAAAAAAAAAAAGCAGCATTCAGCTGTTTTGTCAGGAACATAGTTTGCCTGCTGCGATATGCCACTTGTTTAGACCAAAGAAGGTACTGTGGCAAACCCTTGGGGTTCTTCTGGGCACAGCTTCCAAAGCTTTTGCACATGCCTGCAGGCTTTATTCATGTTGAATTATACAAGCTCCCTTTCCCCCCCCGTTTTTTTTTTTTAATTCAGCTATTCATGCACTCAGACAAATGTTAAAGAATTAAGTTTCTGTAAACACACTGTTATCTTAATAAGTTCAAATATTATTTGACTATTCCCCAGGGGAAGAAAAGCAATATGTTCTAAAGCAAGTGACTGTATGTTTTGCAGAAGGTGGCTATTCTGAAATTAAGAAATGCAAATGAGTCTACAGTTTATGTGCCTCAAAGTAAAAATAATGATATTAAATTTTAAAAAGGTAACACGAGATGCTGCCGCTTACACAGAGGCATCGTGAGGATGCCAAGGGACCCAGAGCGATCTTGGGTCTGGGGTTTTCAATGGCACAGACTAGTGATCACAGGATGCTGGTGATACTCTCCAGTTACCCCTGGCAACCCTTCTCAACTGTAACGATGCTGCCCCACAATAGCTTTCACTGGGCAGCTTTCTCTTCACTTAGCTGAATGCTCTGGGACCATCTGTGTCGGAAAGCATAAAAGGCCAGCCTGCCTGTGGGCCCGTCACTCTGAACACCACCTCTCTGACCCCGATTAAATACAACTTTCAATCCCTTTTGTCCTCCCTGTTGACTTCTCCTATTAAGGGAGCCCTTTGACAAAGAAAGCGGAAGAGTGGACTAAGTGCCCCCAAGAAAGGTGATGTCTGATACTGCTCAACACAAGGATTAGCAAGCCAATACATAACAAAAGCAAGTTTGGGGGAGGGGTAAAGAGGAAAAGAAAAAAAATGGTTTTAGACAGGTCTTTGACTAATTCAGTAGGTACACAGTTCAACAAATAGCTATACAAGAGGCCTGCTCCCAAAGAAACAACTACTGGGGGACAATAAATTCAGGAGATACCTTTCAGCATGGCGACGCAAGGCCGTGACATTGACAGGAGCAGTGGATATGTCATTTGCTACCTACAGGTTTTTAAACTGAATTTTATGGTGGGTACAGCTGCCCAGAACACTCAAGAAGTTACTTTAGGGACAGATCTCTTCCAACAGAAAGGCCTTGTAAGAACATCTTAACTTGGGTCATTCGAGGTAACTGTAAAGGGAGTGGGTGACCAAAACACGAAGAACAACATCAGCTGGAGAAAACCTAAATACTTGCACATTGGAACTGATCGTTTCCAAAGGCATTTACTAAAAACTATCCACTTTTTTGGAATGTACAAAGCATCTTTGTCAAAAAGAATAAACAGAACTCTGCCGTGAAGACTCGCAGTAGCCATGGGTTACCCTAAAGCAGCACGGCCGCTGAGCCTGAAACTGATGGTCAGCACAGAGGAGCCTTCAAACAGCTCTGAGAGTTCAGAAGGTACTTTTACAGAGTGAAGCAGCAGAAGGGATGATCGGGGGTTTCATATCCAGGAAAAACATACTGAAACAGTAGAGGTGACCAGAGGAGAGAAGCAATAGATGGAAATCCATACACAAATCAAACATTAACAGAACCCCAATGAGTCCTGGTGTTTTCTAATCCCAAAATCACCAGTAATTAAGCCAGGGAAGCAAGCAGACCAGATTGCCCCCATGAAAATGTCAAAATGTTGGAAATACACCCAGTAGCAAACATTGAAGGATTACAGCGCGACTGCTTGCTTGTCTTTGTACAGAGCCCCGCAGGGTCAGCCCTCTCCTTCTCAGTCCTCTTGGTGAGGCAGATCGTTCCCGGGAGCAAATCTTCGTAGAGACCCAAAGCAAACTCGTCACATCACCAAAGTGGCCCTCGGTTCCCAGCATCAGGAAGGCCTGACTTTGCTATTTCGGAAAAAGTCAACTACAGGCAAAATTATTCTCTATATAAGCGCTCTGAATGTCCTCACTGGAGCCTGACCTGCAGAGGCATCAGCACTACTGACCCTACCTGACCCCCCTTATCTTGCCAGATCCTACCAATTCCAGCCAGGTTGTTGCACCTGTTAGTATGCTGGTGCCTGTTGGGGAAATCCTGAGGACTGGTTCTGCACTGCAGCAGGCAGGAATGGGTGGGAAGCAAGCCGAATAAGCAAAACGCTCCAGCTGAGGCAGAACAGTAACTGACGGAGATATAACATCTACAGTTTTTAAAAAGAAATTACAAGAGGAGAAATGCCACTGGGGCTGGTCCAGGCCACGGAACCACAGGGCTCCCATGAAGGGGGGCTTCTTGCCTAGAATACGCTCACTGTACCATCACAACACACGACCTCAAGTTCAAATAAAGGTTAAAATTGTGCTTCTGTCAGGGGAGACTCATGCAAGACCCAAGGAACCACACATGGTGCTGGCCGTCCTCCAGTGGGCAGTGCCTGTGCTCCAGAGACGGTTCCGGAGCGCTCCAGCACGGGCTCTGCAATCCTCCTCAGCCACTGGGCTTTTACTGACAGCTTTATTACCATCAAATATCTGCCTTTTACATGTTCTGTTGAGATTTAACAATTTTTTTGGCACAGTCAATTTAGACTACAGATGCATTTCCTTCTTCCTCTTCTTTTTTTTTGAAAGGAGGGAAAAAGACATCAGTAAAGTCTCCGAATGGGTGCCACTGAAAATTAGTATTTCTCTATGCACTCTGGAAAGTAATAGATGGGAAACTGTTTCTAATAGTTTTACCTTCTGTGTCACCTAGAGAAAAACAGATTCATACATGCAAAACGGACTGTTTCAGAAGATAGTGCTATGAAAAATGAAAGACTGGTACGAAGTAAAAAGTGATTATTTCAGGAGAAATAAGAAGCTCCAATGTCAACCCTATTGCCTGAATCAGCAAAAAATCAAAGCTTTGTATAGAATAGGAAACTGGAGATTTTCCTTAAATTTACATTTCTTTTTGCTGAGCACATTTTTGCTTCAATGTGAAAGAACTTCTTAGAGACACTTCCTAGTTTCAGACATTGCATTTTGCTATGGTGTTGTAAAATGCTGTTGCCTGGGACTGGAATTCCATTAGTGCAATTGGAAGAATTTATGTATGAATGCTAGATATTAGCCACAACAGCCATGGAAGCCAGCTATTTTTAAGACTTATGTGCATGGATAACATAATTTGAATAAAAAATTGATTTCTTTTTTTAGAAAATTAAGATCTCCTCTACCATATCGACAATTGTCCAACAGAAAACCCAAAGCCACATAACCCCCCCCAAAAAAATTTCAGTTACTACTGTCAGAATCTGTCAGAAATGTAGGCAAAATACTTACATATACATCTCTGATATTCTGTGCACTAGACAATAAATCAGGAAAAGCTAACTCTAGAAATTTCATCATAAAGCATTGTACTGTTTACTAAAATCTAAGTGATAAATAACATTTCCATCGTATATATGTAGCAATCAAAATAATTACACAATTAAAACCCATATAATTTTAATATTATAATCTACCTAAAAGAGGCTCCTTCCCAAGACTGTCCTTATGATCCTAAGCTTCAGCAAACCTAAACTGAAAAAAGTGAAACTTACTGTAAATGATGTGAGGTTTTCAAAAACAAAATTCAAAAACCAAGGAAACCTCCACCAGCGTTATAACCCTAACCATTTACAAATAAACCCCTTTTCTTATGGCAGTTGTTTTTTTTTCTGGTGACTGTTCCTGAATTATCTGTGGAACAGAGAGAAACATACCAGAGCACACAGGATGCTGCCATGGGGGATAGCTGGCTTTCAAATCGTTTGGGACTGCCTCAGTATGTGAACTACCACTCCCTTGTGTGAACAAACCCAGTAATCCTTCAGGATAGAGAATATGCTCACATTACACATTCTTGAATAGATTAATAATTTATAGAAAATACCGCTGTATGAACTGCTGATTCATCCACAGCAACAAATACCCACAGTGGAATCTTGAGCTACAAGCATGAAACCTCCTAGGTTTGCCCAGATCTCGTACAAACTCAGCAAACAACTATTTTAAATCTCAATGAAAATTAATCTGCTCTGTTTTTTCTACTTTGGCACCACGTATTAATTGTGTTCAGTGATCTCCAGATCGTGGCCTAGGTCTCTCTTTCTACCAGACCATGTATCACCAACGCCCGCAAAGCAGATGTACAATCCAAAAGGAAAGTCACAGGCAAAGAGCAACGATGTCACTGTGAGAGATGATTGGAAGGAACATGCACAGAACAGTCAGGACAATGAAAAAAACGGTGAGAACACCAGAGGTGCTAAAAATGTTTCTCCTGACTGCTGTCATCAGAAGTGCTGCATTTTGTCAGCGAGTGATCTTTGCTGGGGCTTTAACTCTAACTCTGCTTAACCTCACACACAAGCCAACGTGTTCCATCATGCCTAATATTGAAACAAATAATACTAAACTCCGCAAATGTTAAACAAATATTAAACTCTAAGTTGCCACCAAGATATTTTTCCTTAGGACTATATATCCTAAGAAATATAGGACTATATATAGGACTTTTCTAAGGACTATATATATTATATATTACATCTTCTTGGATGTAATTTGTATCCAAACCCAAATAATATAAAATACTCCCTTTAGATTACTGTTTTACAAGAAAGTACCACTGAGGGGCTTCCAGAACCTCCTCAGTGAGATTTGGGTGAGAGGGAGGTGGTGAACGGGCAGCTTTAGTGGCACAGGGAAGTCTCTGGGAGAGAAGCAAAGGATGGCCCTAAAAACTGGCCCCACAGCGGCTGCACAGCCACTTCTGGAAGTGCCCCTCTGACTCAGAGGACACGGAAAAGAGAGCAGGTGGCAGGACCACCAGCCCCTCTGGCCGCCTCCTGTGCCATGAAACCCCAGCCTGTCACACCACGGACGGCAGGGCTGAATGGGGAGCCCCGAGAGGAGCTGGGAGGGCAGAAAACGCTGCAATTGCTGCAAATAAAGGGAGCTCCCTGAAGCCCAGGTTGTACTTAAATACCAAAATTGGTACTTAATTCCTGAATTAAACTACTTTGTTGTCCAAAGGCAGGGGAGGACAAGCAACCTGGGGAACAGACCGGAGTACAGACCCCTGTGTCACTGAGCTGCAGCCAACGCAGAGGCACACACTCATCCGGGTGGCAGGAGCAGACCCTTGCTCCTCTGTGGATGAAGTCACGGCACACAGCTGAGCACTGCTGAGGGAAAACGACGTTGCACTGTGAACAGGCACGTGAAAAAAACCCACCATCCAATCCCAAAAACCCGGTTATGCCTTCAGCCCATGATATCTGAACCTAGTGAGTGGGATCTCCCTCCACCTTCTTGTTTTTCAGCCTCAGAAGCTCCAAGAACTCTCTTTCCTGACCTGTTCAGCTGAGGGCACACTGGCCACCTTCCACTCCACAGTGAACTCATCCGGGGCTGAGGCACAAACCACGTGTCATGGAATGGCCACGGTACTCAGGAGGCACTCCTTGAGGAGCCTTCACCACGCACAGTGCATTCCAGCAGTGTGGCCGTCAGGGCATCCGGGTCCAGCTTCCCAGGACTAGCCAACAGTGGACACAAACGGCATTTTCAAGGATGGAAATGACCTTTTTTGATTGCATGTTCATACACACTTCAGTTCTCTGCAGGAGAAGGGTATCTGACAGGAATATGCTTTCACGACACACGTCAGATGTCAGCAGGGAGAGGCGCAGAGGTATCTCACCCGTGATCTGGCTGGGAACAACAATGGACGGAGCAGCACAGCCTGAATGAGTGCGCACAAACTCAGGCTTGGAATGTTTTCCCACCCACCCTTTTTTAAAGGCGAGGCTGTACTGCTCAAGCCTCTCAGCCAAAACTGATGGTGCCACCCGTGCCATCGGCCATCAGCTCTCTGATCCTCGCATTTCGCAGCCATTTGCTGCCACGTCCCTGCTTCAGATTTACCTCTGTGCCCTTCACTCCCACTTACCCTTCTCCTGACACAGGCTGGAAAGAAAAGACGCTGGTGTAACATAATTCAGACAGTTCAAACTTTTCTCTCGACTGTTTCTGAAACATATCAGTTCCATTCAGGCTCAGAAAAGGAGCTGCAGCAGAGGGTGAGGCGTCTTTTGTCAGGATCCTGTCTGCTCCCCGTGGCCTCGTAAACAAGCCGCTTTCTTTAGAAATACAGCAGACCTCCAATTTAAATTTATGGAAAGGCTGAACCAGAGGAGCCCGCACTCAAATAATTTTAATAACCTATTAAGTTGCGACTTCAGATTCATTTTATAACCGTGTTCCTCAGGGAACAGCACTATCAGGATAAAGATAGAATTTTTTTTCTTTTAAAGATAAATAGCATCATTAATCTGCAACATTTCTTTTCTATTATCTTTCAAAATGAGGAGTTATTTTGTTCTGATCTTGAGGTAATTAGCCTTCATTCACTAGCCAGAAAATGTCTGTGTTCTGAAAATTAAAAATGTGTCATTAAGTGGAATTTACCATAATGTCATTTATCTTTATATAGTTCATCAGTGACAGCAATGGGCCTGGGAATCCATCAGCTTTTACAGAGGAAGCATTAAAACAAATTGAAAAACAGAATAATCCCAGGCACTCTTTAACACAGTCAAAGCCATTTGGGTAATTAAATAGTGGTATTTAAAGTTTTAATTTAGATTTTCCCCTCTGTTCATCAGCAGTCAAATGAGATGTTCATATTCATAACTGTTTGTAATAAAGGGTTTCATAAAGCAAACGGAATATCAATGCTGTTAAAATTAAAGAGAACACAGTGAAACCTTCCAAGTGCAAACAAGGAAGTTCATTCCTGCTGCACCTTATTTTGTGTGGTTATACTGGGAATAATCCTCGCTGTACCTGGCTCACCCTCCACTCTAACAACAGCCAAATTCTGCGATGACTGTGCTCCTGGTGGTCACAGCCACTTTAACCCACATTCCTTGTCTTTGGACGTTCTGTGCCGCAGGAAATCCAACTTCCACAAGTGGCACAGTTCGCCTCCTGTTTCCATTGTTTTCCAAATGTTTGCATATTAATCTCAACCACCTTTTATCTTGTACGTTAAGCTCTGGAGAGAGGATCCTGTTGTGCTCCTGCAGTTACGGCGATGCGACAATACGTGTGCCCTGGAAACCTGTATGTGGTCTAAATAATGCTAAAAGTAATTATTGAGGGACACAAACAGAATGTGTAAGAGCTTGCTAGTACCACTCCTGCTAGGAAATATTACACCCTCTACCAGCTTTTGCCAAAATTAAACTAGAGAGATAAAAGTATGCAGTTCCTCATGAAACAGTCTCAATCTAAGCAAGTCTGAATAATGACCCTTTCAGCACATGAACATCTTCACCAAGCCACTACTGGCTAGGATGCTGTTATTTAAAACAGAAAAAAACCCACACCCATGCTCTCTTCTCAGTGCAGCTGGACCTGGACTGGCCAAAACTGTCAACAGTTTAGTGTGCAATTTTTGTTCCCTTCTTCCACATGGTAAAAAATGCTACAGGATTTTAGTTTATTGTCAAATAATAAAGCCCAATAACTTTTGTTCACTCTCTTTTAAACAGAGTGGAAAATCCCCAAATTATGACTCCATTTGCAATGTTACAGGAACGTAGACATTTTCTGCAGAACAACATGAAATGTTATATTTTTCGGTCCCTGAAGCAGCAGATTATATATTAGGCAATAAAAGAGGCTCTAATATAGTGTCAGAAAGAGACATCAGGAACCTGAGTACCTCTGGAATTTTTCAGGTATGGAGAGAAGCAACTCAGCATGGCATAAATCATATACCACGTGAAATCAGGACAAGTTTTACAGCTTGGTAAATAACAAGAAACTGATAAACTGATGATAATCTGTTTCTATAAACAGCACTCCAGCAACTTCCAGATTTTTTTTTCTTTTTTAATATATTTTAATTAAATTTTATTTTGGATTTTCACTAAGTGCTATGCCTAGGCCTCCGCTGAGGTATGGTCATAACTTCTGCAAGATCAAAACGAACCCTAGAGGTGACAAGATCCAGTCATACATGAACACAACAGAAATACCTGCACTACCTGCCAGAATTAACTGATAAACCGCTTTTTAAAAATAAAATTACATCACCCAAAGCCTAACATGAATGATTTTTAAAGGCATATGCAGACGGAAATAGGCAAGAAGGTCTAAAATTATGCCTGCTACGTAGCAGCAAAGTGATTAATAAAGACTTGCCAGGAGATATTCCCTATCAGTGGACAGAAACCCCTCTGCCTGCCAGGTGGAGTTGGAAAGGAGCAGAGCCTGTACATCCTGCCAGGACCACCAAACAGGTGCACATGAGGACAGGGGGAAACCAGGATATACTCGCGTTGGGAAAATTAAGCAATCTGAGCGCTTCCAACACCTCAGGCACAGCAGCATGTTTAGTGTTACCCAGGTGAGATAACGGCAACCAGCAGCACAGACAAAACAAATGCAAAAATGTTCTTTAAAACGGTCTCTACACCGCAATTCTGAGCGGCAAAACACGGTCGGCATGACATTTGGAGTGTGCCTCTTGCCTCCCAAACCACCAGCTACCTATTGGGGCAGCAAAAATAGATCGGCTTTCGGTAATGTGAATTCTATTCTTGTAACATTTAACTTCACTTCCTGTGTCTTTGTGCTGCTCAAGGAAGTGAAACTCATGCATTGCATGTTTGTATTATTCCCTGTTACAGCAGACTTGCAGACAATGTCTGCAATGGTCTGGAGCGATAAGAGCTGCCTCCAGGACACGGATTCTCCTGGGGATTAGACAGCACCATCTGGGGCCTCCCGTTGATCTGCAGCAGCTGCAGCTCAAACATCAGTGCGGGCTGAAAAGGGGTGCTGGTCCTGGAGTGTTTAACAAGTTGCTGCAACTTGGTTTCTATTATAGTTTGCTGCCTTTTGAGAAAAAAAAATGGAAAATAACTAACAGAGTGACTCTCTTGGCAGAGAAGTGCCAGTGGATGTTTACCACAGCTCTGCATCCCTCTGCCCTCTGCCTCAAAGAAAACTCCCTGTCAATACGGGACGTGGTGAGCTGGTGTGGGGCAATGACTTTAGGGAAAACAGGATATGGCCAGCAGAACTGGTGCTTTCAGTACACTCACCTGTTGTCATTCATTGAAAAAGAAAACTTCCAAATGCCTAAAACGGGTAAAACAAGCTGTTGCAGGGGCTGCAAGTTTAGGTACCCAAAACATGTAGTTTTCCCTGCAAGTAAGGAATCAAAGGTAGTTGCCAAAGGCACACAGTTTGAGGCATATCACAGTCCTGTCAGGATTTCTTTCTAAGTGCCAAGAAGGAATGAGGGAGCTGGCATGTCATGAGCACGTAGGTTGTCTGCTGTGTTGGCAAAGAGAGCCCTTGCCTAGAGATTTTTTGGCACTCTCTTCTCTACTCACTCTTTTCTTCTTTACTTCACCTATTTTGTGCTGCAGCTGCACCTTGCTTTGTAATTATCTTAAGCAAACCACAGGGCACTGCCTAAACCCAATAAATCTCATTAAAACAATTAAATTATTTTTTTAAGGAAGTCATGCCGATTAAAAAGTTATTAAAAAGGAATGGAACAAAACAATGAGCTGGAGGAAGGAAAAATTTTGGTGTGATCTCTGCACATGCTTTTCAAAGTTGATGCCTCAGCTCTGAATTTGGATCAGAAGTTCCCATTATTGCCAGTTTCCTAAACCTGGCAGGAAATATTCACCATGTCCTGCACGGAGGGCCAGGAGATGGGATGGCGAAGATGCCACGAGAAATTGGCTGAAGACAGGACACATCAGATCAGCAGAAAAGAATTAAATACCCATTCTGACTCCTGCACAAAGCGTGCAACCCCTTCCATGCATGTCTTAAGCAGAAGCCAGATGTTTCTCGATGTGATGTTTCAGGGGGGGCCCTGAGCACCCTAACACTGCAGAGGAGGCTCTGGGTGCTTCAGTGCCACGTGCTCAGCACCGTCCAGACAGGTGTGATGGTGTTTTCAAATACAGGCGTTGGGAACTAAACTTCTACATTCATATTAAACCTTTAAATAAAGCCAAGACTAACTAGAAGATAACTGCAGACTTTTTCTTCTTCTTCTTTTTTTTTTTTTTTAATTAGAACACGCCTTTTGACGTTTCATGCAACATTTTTGGACATTCTGACATCTGCACAGCAGAACCCATCCATCGACCTTCTTCCTACCCAAAGCACGGGTACTATGCGTTATCCAGGAAATGTGACCAAAGAAACTGTGTCCAAGGCAAGGACCAACCTCTGCCTCTTCCCAGGGGACCCCAGGGCTGGGATGAGCTGCAGTACGATGGGGCTTGTGGCAGGTCAGGACCCTCCTGCTGCTGCAGGACAGCCCCCAGGCAGCCCCTGTCAGGCACCCCCGAGACCCTCCACCGTGCCACCAGTTCTCACCCACCCCGCCACCAGGTCACTCTTCTCCCACAGCAGCTCCCTTGGAGTGGCTCCCTGGACCAGGGTTGGGACAGGCAGCACCAGTGGCACCAGGGGGGAGACTCACGGACCAATCCTGCCCCGTGGCTGGTGGCTTTCATGGTCCTCGTGACTCCTTGACAGTCTTCTGAGCCCACCAAGAATCTAGTGTCACAAAGTTATGTGGCTTAATGACACAGAGCCTGAAAAGGACCTTGTTCCAAACACCAGTTTCGGTGGACACTGCCTGGGTTCTTGCACAGATAACAAAATCTCTTCCACGATCGTCTTCACACACACATGATGTTACACAGCCCTTCCACCACCCTCCCACTGTTAGAGGCCTCGTTTAACAGCAGCAATTAAAAGGCATTTGAGGCTGCCACAAACTGTGACATTTATCCTACTTGAATGCATTTGTAATGTTTAGTTTTGAGTAATAAAAGCATTGACTAGCATAAACACAGATGCAATTCTAAACACCTGAAATTCAGGTTCCAACTCCAAGAAATGCTGATATGCATAATAACCTTCTCTGATGGTAAAACAAAAATAATTGTATTTCTGTAACCAATAACCCTGTATGTCTTACCTTTTTACCTGTTCTATTCCTGCCAGATAGTCTGTTCACATGCCAAGTTTAACACCTTCTGACACACAAGTATGGATCAAAAAGATGTGCTACTTTTGCACAACTATAATGAAGATATTATATTTGACAGGTAGATACTAACAACTCAGCTGACTGCCAGCAATACATGAGGTTTGGAAGAAGAGGAACCAACACATCCAGTGGCAGCTCCCAGTTCATATGCTGCTCTTCTCTGGCCTGAACAGATTAATTTTGAAAGCATTTTCACTTACCATTTCTGGGGGACCAGGATGTTGCAGGCAAACTGCTGACTCTGTCACCTTTTTGCTACTGATAAACACATTTGTTGGTGTATTTTCAACAATCTCCTCCCTACTCGTGTACCGTTTCACAAATACAAAGGAAAACCAGGCAGAACTGAAAAGCCAGCCACTGAATTTCAGCATCAAACACTTCAGCACTCAAAACCTCCTGCAATCTCTAATGTACTATCACAGAATCACAGAATATCCCAAGTTGGAAGCGACCCACAATAACCACTGAGTTCCACTCCTGGCCCTGCACAGGACAGCCCCAGGAATCCCACCATGTGCCCGAGAGCGCTGCCCAAACGCTCCCTGAGCTTTGCTTTTGTGTTGTTTGTTACCTTAAACACTTTCCTAAAACCGCAAAATATAAAGGTCTCCCCCCCTGATCGAGCACCAGATCTCTTGTGCTTTTCCCCTCTGGGGACAGACAGCGGACACGTTCAGGGACACCCTCTGCCTTGGCCCCACAGGGATCAGTGTGTTTGCCTCCAGCTACAGACGGTGTTCCCCCAGGAATCCCAAGGCCCGTGCCCCGGGATGCTCCTGCCCCAGCCCCTCTCCTTGCCTCACCAACGGTACCCTGGTGGTCCTTTGGAGCGGACGCTCTCTGGGCAGCTGGACTCACTCACTGCCCGTGGTTTGGAAATGCCCCCTTTGGACACTCACGAGGCCAACGAAGACGAATCGCAATTTGCTGGAAGGGGGTCTGAACAGCCAGTAAACAAATGGCTCCCCGCTGCGCTCCTAACAGACAGCGGCTCCGTACACTGAAATCCAGAACACGCCCGGGGAGGTTAAAAAACAAAACAGCAAAAAACCCCCGAAGCACGACCACTTCAATGTGAGTAAAAGGCAACACACAGGAGGTGCAGCAAGCTGTGGACATTACTTTACCAGCCTAGGGCTCTAAATAGACAATTATATGCTTAAATGTTAGGATTCCCTAGGATGAATTAGCGGTCTGCATAAAACAGTTTGAAGTACCTGTGTTACAAGAAGCATGTCCATTTGGAAGTTGAAGAATAAAAGGAACAGAAGCATAAAAATACGGTTTTATGGGAAGTGATGGTTCTTCTGAAAAATAAGCAGATGAAAAGGATATTCTTTTCCCTAAATGAAAACAAGATTATCAATATAATTATTAAAATAAAATTTCTAAATTAAAGTTGCATTTGCTTAAAATTGCCTGTTATGCTGAAAAAAAAAAAGGAAAAAAGGCTAAGTAGGGCTTCCCATGACTAAATGGATTAATTCTTTAGCACCACACAATTACTGCTCTCCACACAATTTCAGTGAACATCTAAATAAACACCCAAAGCTTATTTTACACAAAGAACAGATCCATTCTGAGGAATAACCCGAATGCCAAAAAGCTGACATTTCGTAGGAAAAAAAAATAAAGGAAAGCTGTACAGGCAGACGCAAGAAAGGAAAGGACGTTTTAGGCAGGTTTGCGGGGTGACAGCCACTGACAGACGGACCTTTGTTGGAGTCGTGCTGCTCACACGCCTGCTCTGTTCCTGGATGTCTCTCTCCAAGTGATGCTTCCCCGATGCAATGCGGGAGCTCGGCGTGACCTGTCCGGCCCCTCGGAACGACGAAAGGCCGCAGCTGAGCAGCCCGGAGGAGGACAGGGGGTGTGTGTGCGGCCGCCCCGGGGGTCTGGAGACCCTGCGAGCCCCAGGCAACGGCCAGGGGGGCAAGGGCAGCCGGACCCACACCAACGCGGGCGGGAGACAGCGCAGCCCAGGTCTTGCCACCACAAACGTGAACGGTCTGCGCGTTTTCGCGCAAAAATCGCTCCGATTTGGGTCTCTGCAAGGCGGGCATTAGACATCCGGTGTTTATGACGGACGTACTCCACAGCGCTTTTTTAAACGAAGCAAAAACTCAGGAGCTGTAAGCCGTTCTGGGTGGAAGAATTGGGAAGTTATCCCCAGCCTCTAAATTTTCCCAATTTTTTCTGCTTCACAGAAAGGCCTGGTTATGCTTCTTTTTCCCATGTGAAGAGCAGCAACCCGGCCTTGGGTCTTGGGAGTCAGTAATAACTGGCTCATCATAATTTACAGGGCATTAATATCCAAACTGTTTTTCCTGCGTAACAAGGTGCAGCTTGTCACTGACATAGGAATTCTTATGTCTTATCCCTCTCTCTAAAATAATCTGCGTTTCAGAAGGCCAACAGCATTCCATCACGGTTCAGTGTAGACTTAAATGGGGGA
>JAWMRA010000090.1:7418508-7432469 GCA_035584735.1 Pseudotriccus pelzelni | reverse complement strand
GACTCGGGGTGGGGGGGCCAAGGAACACCACTTTAGTTCATGCCCCAGGGTGCTGGGTTATACATTTGGGTCTTGTGGGTTAAAACCAATTGTCTGTCTGCATAATCGTACTCATTGTATTATTTTAATAAATTGTTATTCTGGTTTATAATCTCTCTTGTGAGTTGAGTTCATTCCCCCTGCTGGTTAACTTTTAAACCAGCACAGGAGGTCATCCCCCTGCCACACCTGGAGCGCTGTGTGCACCTGGGGCTCTGCGATACAGATGTACCGGAGCGGGTGTGGCGAAGGGTCACCGAGACCATTAAGGGATTGGAGCACCTGTTGTGGGAGGGCAGGCTGAGAGACCTGGGACTGCTCCTCCTCAGGAAGGGGAGGCTCAGGGGGATCTATCCATGCTCACAGACACCTGGGGGTTAGGGTTAGGCTCTCCTAAGTAGTATCCAGCAACGAGATGAGAGGCAATGGACACAAAATAAGAAAATACAGGGAATTTCAATTAAACCTAACTATGTTACCCAGAAAAGCTGCGGAGCCTCCATCCTCAGGAATGTTTAGACTTCAGCAAGACACGGCTGGCCCTGAGAAAACTGCTCCATGTCACCCTGCTTTGAGTGAGAGGGCTGAAAATGCCGGAGGCTCCTTCCTACCTCAGCTATCCTGTGGTCCCAGCCTAAGGGCGACGGTATACCAAGCTCATTATCTGCTTTCTGTCAAGGAAGACAGGTAGTATAGAGACATCCTAAAGTCACTTTGCCTCATTCAGGGAATATCTTGCTCATGTGCATGTACAAAAATTCAGATCTGTGAGCTTTGTACAGAAGTAACTTGTGTGATGATGGTATTTAAAGAACCCAAAGGCTCTTTCTCTTAAGGCTCTGCCTTTCCTAGGTTCCTAGGTAAATACAGCACCTAATATGCTAAAGAAAATATGAAAGAATGAGGTGATAATAGATGTAAAAAACCTACTATATAGAACTACTTCACTTTGAAGACTGCAGGTAGGAAGAAAAAGTTAAACACTGGTCACCTGAACGGTTGTAGTTAGTAACAAAACAGACAGAAAAGCATCTGACAAACTAAATGAAGCCCTCAAACATCAATATTTTTCTCAGCTTCACATGGGGTCACCTTTTCAAACAGGTCATCCATGGGGAGAGAATAAAGCCCCAATCAAGCACGTTCATAAGATTAACCTGTGGTTACGGGGTATGAGAAAAGAGACTTTCAGTAATATAAGAAATTCACCATTTTTACCAAAACTCAAAAAGCCAACTGAATACAACCACTCCTTCCTTCCCCCCCGTCACCCAACAGATCAAGTCAGTAAGTAGTGACCATTGCTGAAAGTATGCAGCTGGACAAGACTGATGGCTCTCAGGTACCTGAGGAGCTGACTCACAGACAACAGCATGGACAGGCAGCAAGCACTACACTCACTTTGATCTCTCCTCCCCAGAAGCTCAGGTCAAAAAACGGCTCCTCCTCCTCTCAGGTCCACACGTGACTGGGATGATGAAGGGCTCCTCCTCTTGTTCAGTAAGTACAGCAGGCCACTGGGAAAAGAGAAACATCCAGTGTCAGCACTGCAACACGGTACGAAGAGACTCAGTTCCACTGCTCATCATTCTCTCACTCAGGCTGCAGCCATTCCCCCGCCTCTTTAGGAGCGAGAAACAGCCATGTCAGGGATCTGGCATCAAAGCAGGGACAAACACAACCTCTAGGAAAGAGAAGAGGAGCTCAACAGACAGAGTTGTGCTGTTTTGCAGATTGTCAGGGTGAAGCAGTCTCTCACTGGCTTCATACTGACATTCAGAGAAAGTCCTGACTAGAACTCAGATTTCCTTTTGCTGGTCGAAGACTGTGGGCAATCATCTCTTTCCACAGAAACGTTTTGGTTGGAAAAGACCCTAAAGTCATTGAGTCCTACGATTCCCCCAGCCATGATCACGACTGAACCATGTTCCTAAGTGCCACATCTATCTCGCTACCAACTGGACTATCACAAAGACACCCCTCATGTCTGAGTGTGAAAATCACATAAAAAATACTAGTCCTGCACAGTCTTACTTGATTTGACAGGTAAGACAGGCTGCTGGGAGAGCAACAACACACTGACACATCCTACTTTGGGACTGAACTGCCTTATTTAAAAAAAAAAAAAAAGCAAACTTCAAACCTCTAGCCAAATACCAAATACAAAGATTCCTTTTCTTCCTTTGCATACGACTTTTCAGGCAAGTGTACCATTCCCATCACAAATCATCAGTGAATTCCAAGCATTTCCTTATGTACCTCATTCTCTGCTTGATCTCTGCAGCCAAGCCTAACACTTTATGATAAAGGCTGTGTTGCAAACAGAGCAGCAAACATGTTCTCTTCTGCCCTGGGAAGCAAAGACAAAACACCCCCATACTGTCAGGCTGCTACAGGTAGGAACAACAATAAAACGGGAAAGAGAGCTCCTCCAAAGAAACTGCCACAGTAACTATCAGAACACAGGGTCAGATGTCAGAATGGCAGGAGCCAAGCCTTTGGCCAGCTTCAAATTTAGACGCATTTGTGATACACAAACTGCCTGTAGCTTCAGGCTTCTGAGACACTGCAGAGGCAGAGCCAACACGGAACCGATAAAGATCTTAAATGTTCCAAGGCAAGCGAATGAAATCTTTCATTTAAGCTGCTGTAACTGCTTTTGTGCCCTCCACTGCCTGGATTTTCACGAGAAAATTCTTGTTATGAAGTGCAAGACTGACATAAAAATCACATCTCTGCTCTTCCTGATATCCTAGGAAGTTATGAAAACGTCAGACCTAAGTGTAATTTAAAAAACTAACCAGAGGTATGTTTATTATCAGAAGACTGCTTTTCTTCCCCTGTTCTGTTTCTCTGCACACGTGACTTGGACCTGACTGTGCCTCTCAGGGACAACTACACTGTTCTCAGGGCAGATGGGGAGGGCACAACCCTCCCCCACTGCCACAGGTGAGATGCGCGGCCATCACTCACCTGCATCTGCCTCATCTGAAGTAGAAAAGCCCTCGCAGCGGAACACTGAAAAGTATCAGGAGGTAGGTTGGAGCCCCTGTCCTCGTTTTTCGTGATCTAATGGCAATTTTTAGCTAAGCCATGAGAAACAAACCCCAGTCCTTGTGCTGACTTACTATGTGTTTGAGGAGACGTCACTGTACTGGACTTTCTTGAAATGAAGCGCAAATAGAGAGGAAAAGCTTTGGAGAAGAGGTCAGGGTTTTTCTAGTGACAGCTATGCCTCCAGAAGACCACAGGAATATCTCTTCCACACCTGAATGCTGGAAAATAACAAAACATTTCAAGTTTATTTCAACCCTTTCAGAAGATTTTTCTCCCTTCAGCCATTTTTCAAATTGCGTTTAAGAGTATCAGAGATTTGCTTTTCCTTGGATCCTAAGGCTGGGTTTGGTCTGGTGGGGCGGGACAAATCAGGAGTGGAGGTCCCGAGGAATGGGGCATGGAGATTCCGGGGGAAGGGGATGCACTCTCGAGCACCGGGAGCGGCCGAGGGAGGATGCGGGGCTCCGGTGCGGGCACACGCGGGTACCGACCCCCTCCTTCGGAGCTCCGGGGCTGCTCGGAACTGAGGCTCCTTTCCGAGGCTGGCGGAGGGGCCGCGACACGCCTGAGTCACCGGGACACGCCGGAGTCACCGGGACACGCCGGAGTCACCGGGACACGCCGCGGTCGGAAACACGCGGACAACATGCCCAGGCAGAACCCGCCCGGCCGGCCCGCACCACCGGGGAGGGCCTAAGCTGAGGCCGCTGAGGGCAGGGGAGCGGCAGGGCCGGGGCCTCGGGGAGCGGGGCCCAGCGGGACAAACCGGGGGGGGGGCCGGGCGGTGGCACGGCGTGACGGCGCTCACCTGTGCTCGCCGCTGCGTACCGGCACCCACTGACTGCCGAGGCTCACTCAGAGCCAGCGTCGGCGGCCGGTACTGGGGCTCACCCGGTGCCGGGACTCGCTCCGGACTCGCTCCCTCCGTGTCCGCCGCGCCGGGACCAGCCGAGCAGGAAGTGCCGGCGAACTGGCCCCGCCCCCGGCCACGTGCATCCGGTCCCGCCCCCACCGCCCGCGGTCCCGCCCACACCGCTCTCAGGCCCCGCCCCATCGAGCTCGGCCCCGCCTACCCCGGCCTCGGCCACGCCCACACACCCCCTTGGCCCCGCCCACGCAGCCCTTGGCCCCCACCCACCCCCGCCTCGGCCACGCCCACATAGCTCTCGGTGCCGCCCACCCCGCCCTCGGCCCCGCCCAGGGCCGGGGATGGGGTCGCGGCTCCGGGGACGCCGCTTTTAGGGTCGGGGTACGCGGGGACGGCGGTGCTCGGGGTGGCTGCGACCCTCGGGGTGGCTGCGACCCTCGGGGTGCGGCCTGCGCCTCGCCCGACGGCGCGGTCCCGCCGCCGCCCGGGTCCTGTGCCAGGAGGAGACGGGGTGGGGAGGGACCTGATAACCCTCCCAGTGCCGCCCCCCTTCCGCTACACCAAGCTGCTCCAAGCCCCGTCCAACCTGGCCTTGGAAGCTTTCCGGGATGGGACAGCAGCCACAGCTTCTCTGGGCAACCTGTGCCAGGGCCTCTTCCCAATATCCCATCTAATCTCGCCCTCTGGCAGTGGGAAGCCATTTCCCCTGACTTGACACTCCAGGCCCTTGTCCAAAGTCTCTCTTCAGCATTTCTTGAGGCCCCTTAGGCGCCGGAAGGGACTCTAAGTCCCCCAGGGCCTTCTCTTGCCCAGGCTGAACACCCTGGACTCTCTCAGCCTGTCCTCATAACAGAGGTGCTCCAACCCTGAGAGCATCATGTGGACACACGCGTGCACAGGCAAGTACGCACAGGCACACACATACCACATGTACAGGGCACACCGTTCAGGTCCTGGCTGGACCTCTGTGCGTGTTGTGACTGCCACGCTGTCCCCAGTGGCCCTGTGAGGACATGTCTGCAGCCAGTGGGTCCAGACCCACTGTCTCCTACCGGTGAGCTCCCAGAGGTCCTAATCCCTTCAGCGTGCACCGCTCTGATGCTGGGAACCGCCTTTACAGCCAGTGGTGACTGCCCGTGCTGGCACGTCCCTGCGCAGCACCGCCTCCCTCCAGGTGCTGTCCCTCCACACGCAGCTTCTCCAGCCAGCCCTGGGACCTCCGTGTGAATATGTGCACGAGTCAGAAAGGGCCCCTCACCCAGGCAAACGGACATCTTATTTAATATTGCCAGACGGTGTCATACGGGGGTGTGCATGGTGCGCTTCTGCTTTTGTGAGCGTAACAGGTGGAATGAGCTGCGGCAGGTAGCAGCAGTCAGTAAGAGCCTGCAAGCAGCAGGAGAGGTGAGCAGGGATGAATGAGAGGATACAGGGAGCTGGGGGACACGGCGTCTAGGTCTGCTGCTCTGGTCTCCCTGCAGCTGCAGAGCTGCCCCCTCTGTTCTGCCCTGCTCCCCCGAGGTTTGTGGGGCTGCCTGTGCAGACAAACACGTGTGCTCTGCCATGTGTGCTGAGCCCAGAGCTTTCATTTTCCGCCTCATTTTTTGGTAGGTATTTCAGACTTCGGGGGTTTCCTTAATGCGGTGCTAGCACTCTATTTTCAACATTACTGGCACATAATTACAGCCTGTGATTTGCCTCTGGGAACACCAGCACAGGTGTGTATGTGTGGGCTAAAAAACTGCCTCCTGAAAGGTGAAATGATGTGTTTCTCTGATCCTCTAGGCTCTGGGTCCAGAAGGAAGGGAGCAAAGCTGACCAACAAGAAAAAAGGTTTTATCTTCTAGCAGAGAGCAAGTGGAACCTGGCATAGCTGTGGTACCTGGTCCTAGCCACAGGTACTTTGCTCTGATCTTGTGACACCTCTCAAAACGATGCCTTTGGATGTTACAAAACGTTCACAAATACATAAATAATTGTTGTAAAAGAGATGCTGTTAAGATGATTAAAGGACAAGCTGGAACTGCAGAATGTTGTGCAACTGTCACAACCCTGAGGATCCTCATGGACTGCCTTGATCTGGGATTATGTCTGACCCCAGTTCCCCAGATTCCTGACCTTGACACCTGTCTTGAGTCTGCAGGTGTCCGATGCCCACGGCTGGGGCTGCCGTGCTCCTGGCTGGGGTGGTGAGGTGGGCAGTGGCCAGTGGACCCTGCCCCATCAGCCCATGGCCCCTGCCCATCTGCCAGGGAGCTACAGAAACGCTGTAAAACACCTGTCTGGGGGAAAGACCTCCGGTCAGGTACCTTTCCTCAGGGCATTTCCAGGAAACGAAACTTTTTTTTATGTGTTGAAACAGCAGAAGAAAGGTTAGAGCATTTGGATTTAACGCTGACTACAGCAGCATTTTACACTTGCGAGAACTCATTCTTGCCAAATTTGCACTTGAAAGGAAGTTGGTTTGGTTTGTTTGGTTTTTTTTTGTTTTTTTTTGGTGGCGTCATGGCGGAAAGTCAGCGTCTGCCTCTGACGTGACCCTCAGGCTTTCGCCCTCGCATCCCTCTCTCCCAAGCCAGTTGAGCCCTGCTGCTGCCTTTGCTTCCGAGAGCTGCTTCTCGGGGGGAGTGATCAGCTCTACCTGCCACGCACCTGAGTCCAGCCCGAATTAACCCCCTCCTCCCCTGAATATCCCGTCTGTGATGTCCTAGTAACTCACCCGTGAGAGAGGAGCTCGGCACAGAGCATGAGGCTCCGGTGCTCGCCCGCGGCCAGGAGGCGAGGTGGTGGCATCTCCCCGCGGGTGAGATGGGCAACGTTCCCGGCTCCGCTCAGCTCAGCTGGCGGGGCTGCATTCTGTCCCCGGAGAGCGTCCCCTCTTCCCCCACAGCCCACAGCTTCCCGAGCTGCTCAGGCTGGCAGGAGGCATCTTCCTGCATCCCAGAAATGGGACCAAGGCTGCGGGAAGCAGTGGGGTTGAGAGGAACCCTCCCTCCCACCAACCTGGCGCTGTGTGCTGCAAGTGCCTGTGAGGAGGACAGGGTGGCACCGTCCAGGCTGCCGAGGCTGTGCCTGTGGCACCGGCACCCTCTGCACTCCACTCCAGACAGCGGGTTCCTCTGGGCAAGGGTGCAGGAGGGGGCTGGAGTGTTCTGACAGCCACGGTACCATCTTCCCACTGCCATTTGCGCAGACCCACCAACAGTGCCAGTGGCAGTGCAGGGGAAGGAGCATCCACTCTCCTTGCCCGTCAACACTGCCTGGCAGCCCCACGGTGCCCTTCCCCTCCCTGCCTTCCTCCCCTGTGCAGCAAGGCCAAATGGCTACACAAACCCAGCAAGAACGAACGGGCCCAGGGGGAAACCTGCGTGGATTGCAGGGACAGGGGACTTTGCAGCAGTCTCAGCTGCCTGGGGACAGTCTGGGTCTCCTGCAGCCTTCCAGACTACAGAAATTCAGTGATGACCGTCATTCTTCCACCAAAACCTGTCTGTGGTGAAAAAAAAAAAAAGGGAAGGAAAGGGGCAATTTTCCTGAGATGTAATCTGTGAGTTTGGGGTCCAGGTGCCAGCAGGTGGCACCTCAGGATGCCCAGCCTTTCTGTGAACCTGGTGCTGCTCATCCTAGGGGTCTTCTGCCTCCTCTGTTCTCCGAGGACTGAGAGGGCCTTGGGGCTATGCCACTAGGGCCAAAAAGGACCATCAGGAAGGACCCTGAAATGATGATTTCCCTTAGATTCTTTCCAAAGTGTGTTTCTGAGTGCTGAAGGGAAACAGCATGAAAGAATCTAGAATGAGCCTCAGCATCATTACACATTAATAAATCATGTGTCAGGGTACTGGCTCCTGTTGCCTCTACCTTTAGAAGATGCCGACCCTGTGAGGTGAAATGGCCTCTGAGAGCTGCAGCTTCACCTGGCATTCCTTGGAGAACTCACAGCTGGAAGGAGCCACACTGTCCAAGAGTGTCGCTGAGGAATGTCCCAGAAGTCCCAGCCATGGTGGAAACAACGTGTGGTGTTTCTTCTACTGTGGAACAACATGAGGATGTCACTGAAGGATGCAGGCATGCAAGTGGGGCAATTAAATGTATGCAGGCAGTGATCTCTTTCTTTTTAAGAACCTAATTTAGCAATCTTGTCAGACTGTTTTTATCTGCACTTGTGGAATGAGGTGGATTGTAAGTGCTTCTGGTTACCTGTGCCCAGGGAAGTTGCCTCTGACCTTCAGAGGCTGCTTCCTGCCAGTCACACTGTTTTCGTCTAGAAGCTGCAACCGATGGGGGTTTTTTGTGTTGGGTGTCTGGGCATGTCAACCCCGTTCTTGTCTTTCCTGATCCAGTAAAATAAGTAAAGTTTGATATGATGAACCACTCCTTCTCCTTGAAGCTCAAAAGTGGACCTGCCCCGCTGTGTCAGGCAGGATTAGGCAGCATCCTGTGCTCTGACCTCACAGGGAACTGGAGGGGTGGCAGCTGCAGAAGGGCTGAAACGGTTCAGGAAATGCTGGGCAAGAAGGCAGCAAGAGGCTGGGCAGAGGTGGGTGATGAGATGAGGAACAGCTGAACCAGGACAGAAGAGGTGGCTGACGTTTGCCACCGCAGTTGCCGTTTTCCCACCTTTACACCCACTTCAGTATCAGCAAACTCAATTGCCCAAGTCACAGGAATGGCACTTTCAACAGACTCCCACCAAAATGGCTTAAAAATCATCACTGCTGAACCCTGGAAGACCTTGGGATACTCAGTGCCCCAGTGGAGTCCCCCTTCATCACAGCGTGGAAATGACGTGCAGCTCCCAGAGCCACTGGGTCTGGGCACAGAGCATGGGGACGTTGGTCACCACACCGCGTTTGGACCTATGCAACCTCCTGAGCCGCAGCCCATCATCACCCTCAGCTGTTTGCAGCAGGGACAGGAGTACTTCAGAATTTAATTAAATTCTCACCCCCCCACCTGATCCACTCCTCCTCTTCCCAGTGCTCCACTTTGCTGCTTCAAACCGAGCAGCGGGAGAGGGAAGGGAGTGTAATTATTTAGCTCCTTGGAGTCAGCTCTATAGTGCTTCAGAGCTTGTTAATTACAGTTTCAGCGACTCAAGTCTGTGGAGGACCAGGAGAGCATGTGGGGAGTGGGGGGCACTGGCTGAGGGAGGGGAAGGATGCCATGAAGTTGAAGCCACAAAGGCTGACAATGGGAAGAACGAGGGTGAAACAGGGCAGAGGCCCAGAGGCACTGACAGATAGGAACCTGGGGAAAAAGCCACAGGGAGTGGGAAGCAGCTGGGAAGCAGAGGGAGATGGTGAAGGGAGGGGAAAGATGGAGCTGCATAGGGAAGCAGCACAGAGTGTCCGTTCGGGGTGATGGAGATGCAGGCTAGGCACTGAGGAATGCTGTGCACTGATGACACTGAAGTGTGTCCTTGGTGCCCACCTGCCTTCTCTGGCAGAGCAGAAAACTGCTCAGGCTCCAGATCAAAGTGCTGCCAGTGCTGTTTGGTAGGGGCATGGTTGCTGAAAGACAGAATGGATTTTACAACATATTTACTCTATTTCCTTTTTTCCATATAGACCACATTTCCTTTCCCTGATCACTCTAATTAGGCAAAATAATTGCAATAGTGTTCTCCCTCTCTCCCAGTTCCATCAGCTGAGAACTCTCAGCATTTTAAGGGGAAAACCCGTAACAGCCCTTCTCCACTGAAGGGGGGAGAGAGCTGTCCCTGTGCTCCCCTTGCCCCTGAGACAGCCACTGCTAGAGAACACCACTTCAGCTGCTGTCCCCTGGGCTGAGGGTTCTGTGATTGAGGGGAGAGTCTGCCCTTCTGGCCATCCACAATTTCCAGAAATAAGTTATTTACAAGAGGATAGTGTTAGGAAGAATGTTCAGTGCCTCCACGGAAAATAATTTTGGGCCTCTCTGCAGCTTCTGAAATGAACCTATGTGAATTTCCTTTTTGACAGAAGCGAAAGGGTAGTTTGGAGCTAGCAAAGAGTATGTACTCGAAGACTTGGTGCTGCATTGCCAGTAGTTCTTAGCTCTGACTTCATGATTTCCATTTTCTTTTGGCAGCTTCCAGTGTCTATTTATCTCCTTTTGCTGGAAAATTTCCCTTAAGGAGCCACCAGTGATGGCCCAGGAGACAGTGTGTGAATGCTTTGCATTATGTAATGCTTTGACATTTGGCATTCCCATGGCGTTATCCCCATTATCCCCCATCAATGCAGAATAAGCTGTCAGAGCATGAAATTGGTATTTTTACATATTCTTAATGTACAGATGTCAGTCTGAAAGCCATGCACAAGCATTATGATTAAATTCCCTGTTTCATCCTCTAGCCTATTCATGGATCTGTTTGGAAGATTTCATTCCTTTTGGAGGGGTTATTGGGAAAAGGCATAACCTTAAAAAATAACAATTCAACCTAATAACATTATCAGAAGGTGAAAGATAAGTTTAAGGCATTGTGCACCAAATGCAATATAGCCTTATAAATCCAGAGTGATAGTGTTCAATCTTTAGCACCTGTGTTCCTGGCATGGCAGCAGAAAGTGAACAACAAGTACCAGATGCATAGAGGGAATATAATCAGTGACCCAGTTTCTGGTGCCAAATACATCAACATGTTCCAAATCAAATCTGCTCAGAGTTTACAAGTTTGTTATTCTGTGTTAATTGCAATGTAAGAATGGCAGAGCCTTCGGGGAAGGTGACTGTGCCTAAACATGATGTACACGAAGAGAGAAGAGGAAGGGCACAACAGAGGATCCACCCAGGACTCCAGATTGCTTGATTTGGTTGGTTTGGTCACAAATACATAAGGAAGAGGAGGAAAGTCACCTGCTGGGAAACAAATCAGCTGCTGCACCCTCCACTCTTAGACCCTGTCTCAAGGACTTGCACTGCATCAGCAGTCAATACTGGTACAAAATGAGACCTGTATGGTGTAGTCTCCATCCCTGGGAGCTCCCAGAGCCAGGCTGGGTAAAGCCCGGAGTGTCCTGGTCTGGTCTCACAGCTGGCTCCACTGTGATCAGAGGGCTGTCTGGAGAGTTCCTGAGGTCCCTTCCAGCCTGATTTGTCCTGTGACCCCAATCTCTGGTAGACAGAAGGTTGGAGCAGGGGGATGTTCAGCTTCTGCATAATAAACTTTCCTGCTGGAGTTCCAAGAAGTTGTCTAAACAGCCTTTAAGGCTGTGCAGAACTGTATCCTGGATCTCTGCTCATTGTCCTTGGAAGTGTGTCAAGAGTCCATGAGCATCAACAGGGTAATAGGAGCATCCCACCTGCTCACCCAGTATTCCAGTTTGCAGTCAAATCAGGAGAGGGGCCAAAGGTCTGACTTCTCTTCACATAAACCTGAAAACAGCCCATGAACTATTTTTAGCTGGATTTCCCTAAAGAATGAGTTATTCAGCTATGCCATCAGTGCTTACTTGCTTGTCTTCCCTGTCCTGGTGTCCACTCTGCCAGAAGCTTGTGCTGTATAGGTCACCAGCTCCACTCAAATTCACCAGAAAGGTGAGGAACTTGAGAGGAATTTTGTTCACAAGTTTTCCATGAAAAACAACACCCATGCAGAGAAGAGAGAGGCAGGCTCATGTCCTCACTGGTCAGAGGGTTCCAGAATGGACTCAGCAAGTGTCTGTGTGGCCTCCTGCCATGGAGGCAGGCTGGGACCAGCCAGATCACATGCTGCCTCCTGCACAGTGCTGTTAGCAGGGCTGAGGGTGGGTTGGGTGTGCTGTT
This sequence comes from Pseudotriccus pelzelni, assembly GCA_035584735.1. Classification (NCBI taxonomy): domain Eukaryota; kingdom Metazoa; phylum Chordata; class Aves; order Passeriformes; family Tyrannidae; genus Pseudotriccus; species Pseudotriccus pelzelni. Next base: position 7,420,759 of record JAWMRA010000090.1, on the reverse strand, counting down.
GAAAGGCGTTGGGAAAGCAGGAACTGTGAAATGATCATTGCCTGGCACATGAGAGTTGAAGGGAAGAGGAGGTTGCACAGAAAGCCAGAGGAGATGTAACAGGAAACTGAGTTTAATAGGATGAGAGAGGCAGATAGGGATATAGGGGAAAGAGCTGCACTTTGTTCCTTTAGTTGCTGGAGAAATTTCTAATTGATGACATTCTTACTAATAAGTCAGTAGCATGAATAATTACAATGGCAGTTGGACTTGGTTTTCAGCACAGATCTTGCTCCTGGGAGCGGTTAAAGAGCAAATTTGGAAAGAATGTTCAAGCCACAGGCACAACACAATGCTAGAAAAGTTTTGAGATTGCTTTATGAAGTGGCCATTTACTGTGCTCCTAAATTCCCACCTTTGCAACTAAATGGTTGATGACAGGGAATGCAGCTGCTGTGATAGCTTGCCGTGCGGCCAGCCCAGGGGCTCTCATTCATGGTCTCTCATACCGTCTGTAACCGTCATCCAAAACCTGTCACGGCCAGCAGAAAGTCTGCTGTAGTTTCTTGTGCACCTTCCGTCTGCGATGTTCACCGCTGTTAGTTGCATACCACCCACCATGGCTGACCTGTTTATTTGGAACATTTTCCACTTTCTGTAGGAGACTGAAGGTAAGGGTTGAGCGGGGGCTTCTGAGGAAAGTCTCGTGGGAGCCTGAAGAGGAGTTGCCCCAGAAAAGCCACTTTTTCCCCAGAATGAATGTGTTTCTCTTCCCACCCACTCTGCTCAGCTCCTCACCCAAGCATCACTCCAACTGGGAAATGCAACAACCAGATTTCCAACCAGATGACTTCTGTCAGGTCTCTGCTGTGTGCAGCCTCTGACTCCTTTGAGCAGCTGCTGCACCTCTGGGGTACCTTACCACAGGTGTGTTGGGAACAGGGGAGGATGACCTGCGTGCAGCACCTCCACTCGGCTGCTGAATACATTCTCATATGAAATATCTAAATGAGCGTCTTCTGGGAAATGAACCAAAGCCAAGTAGTTTTGGCCATGCTTAGACAAATGCCCTGAGGCTTCAGCAAAATCACTGTCTTGCATGTTTGGTCCAGGAAGCACAGGTAGGGCAGCCTTTCACTGTAAACACGAGTTACAGTGATCCACTGTACAACCGCAGCTTCTCCTCTACTGCAGTCCACAGGGCTGCAGGTCTTCTTCGCTAGGTCCAGAAAAACACACAGGTGTGAGTGCAAATTGTTATATCTGAGAAAGAAGGACAGGTTGGACCTTATGCATGCTGGGGACTGTCACTGCCAGGACCTCGGGGCCTTGTGACCCATGGGGTTGCAGGTCCAAGTATGAATATGTGCCCTATTGGCAGAAGTAGGCCAGTAAAGGAGAAAGTAATACAGCAGTGATGGTAAAAGGCTATTCGAAACAGTATAACCTGGATAGCTGCAGGAAGTGTTTGTTTTCCTAAACAGGGGTGTGAAGTTAATCCTCCTAAGGAGAAATCTAAGTCCTGTGCTGCTCTCCTCAGGATTTCCCCTACTTCATTAAACTCTGACATCTCAGAAGGCAAATCCGCATTGTCACATGTCACTTGTGCTTGGAAAAAAGTGCATAGCAGTGTTTAATACTGGCTTATTTTTCCTTCTTATTTTGCAAGTGTAATTGTGTAGTAAATCAAGCCTCAGGCCTATATTTACTTGTTAGCATTAGGAGTGTGTCAGACCCTATGTAAACCAAGGGTATTAGCACAGATCTGGAGCAGAGTCAGTCTGTGCCAGCTGGAGATGTGGTCCTTGCCTGTATGTTTACCATGAGGTTTTGAGATGGTGGGAAGAAGCAATGACTTTAGGCTGGTAAATACCCTCTCTTGCAAAGACTGCTGTAGGATATTCCTGTGGGGTTATTTTATCACTCTGATATGGGTCTCATCTGTCATGGTTTTGATCCTGGCCGGATTTCAAATACCCACCAAAAGCTGCTACAGCACTGAAATCACCCTTCCTCTGCTGCTTGCCAGGGGAGAGGAGGAAAAAAATAGCTGAGGAATTCTTTAGTATAGATAAGAACTGGGGGACTCGCTTACTAACCAATTTTCATGGCAAAACAGACTCAAAGGGGATAGAACTTAGTTTATTGCTAACAGGATAAGATTTAAAGAGTGAGAAATAAACCCCTCCTCCTTTTTCTTCCAAGTTCTCCCTCCTCTCCCCAGCAGTGCAGGGGGATGTTCGGGAAGAGGGTTTGCAGTCGGTTTGAGTCC
>JAWMRA010000090.1:7382179-7395991 GCA_035584735.1 Pseudotriccus pelzelni | reverse complement strand
CCTGTGTGATGTGCTCTGGGATGACCATGCTTGAGCAAGGACGTTGGACCAGATGACCCATTAGGTCCCTTCCAACCTGAATAATTTTGTGATTCTGTGAAATGTCACTCTGATGTCCCTAATGGCAGGGGTGGGGGGCATAAATGTAGTCCTGGGTTCACTCAGCAGACTTCAGTATTTTGGTGAAAGACAGGAGTTGCTGTACAGAAAGGGAACTTTTGTATTGATATAGGTGTTCTGCACTGAAAAAGTAGTGTCTGATGCCCCCTGCTATTGTGTGCTTAATGCGAAGTGGTTGTTTCTTTTCCACTGCTCACAGGATCATACGGACAAAAGTGCAGCAGCCACCCAATCAGCAGGTCCCAGCCTCCAGCCACAGCATAGGTAAGGACAACTTTAAAAAAAAAAAATATAAAAAAACCCCCACATAATGGCTTACAAATATTCTAGACAACTTTTAATCATTCTTATGGACAGATAATTCTGCATAAAACACTTCAGCACACGTGCTAATGCGCCTTCTTTGTCATTCTCCAAGGGCTGAACATAGTAAATGAATTTTATAAATACTGCTAAAAGGTTTTGAATTTTACTGATTATTATGATAAATAGCTTTCACCATGAGACAGAAAATTGAAATCTAAACCAAAAAACCCCCACTAATGGGGGCCTATAGAATGTCAGATAATTAAAGTAATAAATCAAGAAAGGGATACTTATTCATAACATTTTCTGCATCATTAGTCAGTAAGTAGTTTTGAATGTGTTTTTTTCGTCTATCAGCCATCCCTTCCATAATTCTTTGTGCAGTTGCAGTCTTGAGTGAAGAGGTAGCAAAACTTTCTGAAACTTTTAATTCAGCTGCAGAGCAGTGATGCTGTGCCTTTAGGCAGGTGATGCTGGAGCAGGAGACACCCAGGCTGCTGGGGCACTCTCAGCCCTTCACCTGGATGACTGTGTCTTTCTGTGGGGGGTCAACGCTGTTGTGCTGCGATGTGGCAGGGATGGAGAGGCTCAGCCAGGGCTTAAGGTTGCTCTCTTTCTGTCCTTGTTCCACGAAACTCACTGGGGCACAGGTCAGCCCTTGCCCAACAGGAGATGGCATGGGGGCCCTAGCACCTCTTTGCCTCTATGCTGTCACCTGTGATTTGGTGAAACACTTGGTACCACGTGTTTGGCAAGGGTGTGCTGGCACCCTGAGGCAGAGAGAAAAGTTTCAGAGTTGCCTGTGCTCTTTTGGCTTGTCAGAAAAGTCACACTGCAGACAACATGTCCTCAGCCTTTCTCTCCAGGAAATGTCAAACAATCTCACGGGGGGAAAAGCATCTCTTACCTCACTGTGGTGGCTTAAGACCTGTCTCTCCTTGAGAAAAACAAGAGCAGGGAAGAGAAGAAAAATCTTGTTCTCAGGACTTGGAGCTGATAATGGCAGCACTAGTGTGCTTTCTCTGAGTTGTAGCTAGGGGTCTTTGGTGTGGCCCTGAAGTGTATCTCCCCACCCTGTCCTGGTGGTCTGCACGGTGACTTTCAGAATGCCCGGACACAGCAGGGCAGGCTCAGTTTGCAGGCTCAGTCTGTGAGCTGATCAAGTCGATGGTGTGTGCTCCCTCCTCTGCCTGCTTCCTTGTAACCTTGGACTCCCATAACATCATGAGGACAGTGTTTGCAGAGTGGTGTGGCAACTCCAGGCTGGTGTTGGCTGTGATGAGTGACCTCTCTTGCTAGACACAACTAGTACTCTTTCCTAATGGCTCTGCCAGAGCAAAGTGGATTTTATTCATATTTTGGGGAAACTCAGGGCCATCCATGTGTCCATCCATGGGAAACCCCAGCTGTGCAGGATCTTCAGTGGCCAGGTGGTCCAGCAGGATGCAGGCAGCATACCTAGCACAGAGAATGCAGGTTGCTCCATTCCCAGGAGGTTCCTGTCCCAGGACCCTTTTAGTGGCAGCTCCTCTCTCTCTGCATGGCTGTGTTCCCGCAGAGCTCCGTCCACCTTTCTGGTGACATGGGCCGCCGTGTCACTGGGCGGCTTCTGCTGCCCCAAGCAATGAGCGTTCGCAGCAAGCCTTGAGAGGGGCGGAATGTCTCACTGCTAAAGGAAAAGCACGTCCAATCTCACAATGCATGCACCCAGCCCCTTGTGACAGGGGCGAGGGCTGACTGTGCCTCTGCTCCCACTGCTGCACTGGGCTGCTGTGGCATGCTGCTGGGTTGGACTGGGTGTAGTTGGTCTGGGCGAGTGTCCTTCTTGAGCTGGAGAAGCCATGGTGGCTGGCAGAGCCTCAGCCCACCTTCATCATGCTATGGGTGCCAGTGGCTTTTGGACAGGTTGGTACCCATGTTGTCCTGTGACTGACTGTCTGTCCTTGCCTTGCAGCCTCCACGGGATCCGTCACACAGGTGTCCTCTGTCACCACTGACTCTGCTGGCTCATCATACTCCATCAGTGGGATCCTGGGAATCGCCTCCCCCAGTACTGAGAACAACAAGCGGAAGCGGGATGAAGGTAGCAGGAGCTGTTTTCCTGGGGGTGTGCACTGATGCGTGGCCAGAGGGGTGGGCTGGGGCTGGGGTGGGTACTGTGTGTGTGTGTGATGTGACAGAGCTGTGGACATCTTTTGCTATTGGCTGCGGTGCGGTTTGGTTTTGTTTCAGCAGGACTTTGCCAAGGTCACAGCCGAATCAGGGACCTTTGGAGTGATCCAGTTGCCAGAAGCAGGACCCCTTTGGGTCTTGTCTGGGTGTGTTAGAAAGCTCTGACAGTGTGCCAGTTTCGAACCAGATCCGTGTCCCAACTGTGGAACATTTCCCTCCTGCCAATGAATGGGGGAAGAGTCACTACTGTGTTGACGCTGTGAACACCTGAAAGAAGAAATAGCCACAGAAAACAAAGGGCAGAGCTGTCTGCCATGGTGTTTCTCTAAGGTTCTTCTGCACTAGGGACTTTTGTCAGTCTTGGAAGGTGGAAGTGAGCACACTCTTTTTGGGGTTGGATATTGCTGGTACTCCTCAGATCCACCACAGGGTTTGTGGTCCTGCTTTGTGCTGCGTCTTACTGAAAGCAATGCTTTGGAGAGAAGGGTACCAGAGATGGACTAGAGGGCCCGTTGCTTTCATTTTGTAAGAGCTTAAAGAGAGGAGCTGAGGCCGTGGCTGTGAAGCGGAGGGGACATCAGAGCCATAGCGGGGATGCTACAGCTGAGCATGTGGAGGTCTCCTGGAGGAGGAGTCTTCTTCCTGCTGTGTCAGGCTTCTGCATCTTGCTGGGGAGCACTCGTGTTCCTCAGCTCCTGCTGCTGGTGCGGGTCCAGCACCGCTCTGCAGCCAGCAAGGATCTGCATCCCTGCACTGCCCCTGCTGTCTCCTGCCGCCCAACCCCACGGGGATGAAGGGGGTGGTGGGTGGGTGTGATGAAGCTCTAGTGGCACTAGCGCCCCCCAGTCTGAGGGAAACACAGCTAAAATCATGCCAGCAACCTGGTGCCTCAGTTGCACAAACGGGATGATGTGCCTGTGGATGCTTTAGTAGAAGCACATGATCAGAGTAGAGCTAGATTTACTGAAACTGGGGGAAAAACTGGCAGATGGGGTCAATTTCAGCTTGTGAGAATTGGTCTGATGGTGGGAGTACAGATGTCCCTGTGCTCAGGTACTTGCTGAATATGCTGTTGTTACTTAAATCGGTGACTGTATGTCTGATACTTTTTCCAAATCCGAGCCACAAACTGCATAGTTAAATATATGCATTAAAGCAGGTAGGATGGTAGTTTTGTATTTTATCAGTTAGGTCAGAAGAGAGACTCTCTGCATTGAGACCACATGACTCCTCTGTCACAGCACTTTCCTGAGGTTTTTGAGTGCCCGTGAGAAGACTCTGGTTTAACAGCAGAGAAAATAATTAAGTTCTTACTTGAAAAGCAAAAGCAGTTCCCAGAAGCAGGGCTGAGAACCTCCCCAGGTTTTTTGCCAGTTCACATCTAGAAGTGAGCATGTGATATCTAAGCAACCCCCATCAGTCTGGCAGGATGAGTCATGGTTTTTGAGCTCCTAAGCCGGACAGTAATGCTGTCCTCAGCAGGCTGTTTAGGCTGCTTTTGTAGTAGGCTCAGGGCTGCAGGTTTGAAGAGGCATAGTCAAGTGCTACAACAGCTTTGTCTGTTGGGAGGATCCGCAGAAGCACCCATAACCCCTCCCCATCCCAGTACAAGGTCCCTCTGGCTGGGTGTGAGTGTGTGTGAGGTGTCCGTGGAGGTGTCTGTGCTGCAGGTGACAGGGAGCTGGGTTGTATTTGCTGTATGTGCTTCTGATGCAAAGAGGAGAAGCATATCACCTAATTATGGCCTGTATCATGATGCAGATGCACAAGGGGGCAGAGTTAACTTTACCATTTCCTGACTTTGGAGAGGCTCCCTCTGCAGCAAGCCCCTCATGTAGTGTCCTTGCTGTAATGTGCCGTTTCCTGACAGCTATTGGAAGGTGCATGCCTTCTGCTCTGCCTCCCTGTGCACTTTTGCTGGAGCCACTGGCTGTGTGGCACTCATCTGGCTGTTCTGGGTACCCTTGGCCGGGGGGTGAGTTGGGTCGACTTGCCCCTCCAGCTTCCAGCTGTATTGAACACTTGGTCTGATTCATTACCCAGTTTTGTTCTTCTTACTCTTGACAATTTTTTAGCAGATGTTACCAGTCTTTAACCCAGCGGGGAGCTTGCTGGGTAGCAACAGGGGCAAGCCAAATTGTATGGTCTTTATTGGTTTATATAGCTGAAGGTATAATTTTTTTTCCCTGTTGTAATATAGACTTGGAGCAGATGTGCCTTTCAGGGGGGATCGGTTGCTTTCACTTGTGGTTAAAGGACATGCTACTGTAGACTGACACGATGTGCAGGCTGTTCTGTAACAAGGCAGAGAGATACAGGCAGCTGCTGCAGCCTCCAGCAGCAGAGGATGCTGGGCAGCAGCCTCACTGTTCTGCCTGCAGATTGCCTCCTTGGGTGTTGTGGGTGCACATTCGCCTGGTCCCATGGCTCCAGGAAGACCTACAGAGGTGCAGATGGGTGGTAGGGGTGGGTAGAGTGATTGTGCTGGAATGCCTGCCCTGAATGGGGTTTGTTTTAGGGCAGCAAGACCCTGAGTCAGAACAATATGAATGCTCCATCTAGTGCCCACAGCCAGTGAACATGCAGGGGCAGGTTACGCTGCACTGGCCACAGCTGGTCAGGTAGGCAGTGGTGATCTCATAATGACACCTGTCAAGGTGCATATTTTGGGAAGTGCTGAGCATCCTTGTTTGGAAGTCAAAGCTTTCTGAAGGGAGGTCAAATAATCCTTGTCAGGGACTGAGAAGAATGCAAAAGGGAGCTTTGTCATCAGGTGCGCTCATAGGAGACCGGGGCATGTTTTGGGGATGAAGGAGGTTGCTGGGCTGCTCCGAGGGATGCTCTGAGGATGATGGGGAAAGAAGGGTCAGTGCACAGCAAGGTAGAGCGCACCCTTCCTTCTCCCTTCAGTTCTCTCTTTGACAGCACTGATTTCCATCCTGCAGAGCTGTGCAGCTGTGAGAGAGATGTCAGAAGAGCTTAAGCCCAAGCGTGGCGTGCCTGCTGTAACCCCAGGTGAGAGGGACCCTGGAGCAAGCATGTGTGCCCAAGACATGAAATGTGCCTCTCATCTGGGGTCTCCTTGAGAGCTGAGGCTGTCTCTGTGGGAGAGTGGCATCCCTCCACCAAAGGACTCCTGCTTCCCCAAGAGCCCAGCCCTGTACTCTAGGAAAGGCACACTGTACCTGCTGGTCCTTTCCAAGAGCATTCACCTCTTCTGAATGGCACAGTGTGTGTGGCCAATGCTGGCTGCTGTGGGGACATGCTGAGTGAAGGAGTTCTGTTGCACCTCATGCAGAGCCCTTTGCTTGCTGGTTTGCGTCGGACTTGAGGTGCTTGGTCTGAGCACATCTGTGTTTGAGTCCCGCCTTTGGTACAGGCAGCTGCCATTTGTGTTTTGCTTCAGCTGTGATTGCTGTCAGGGTTGCCCTGGGGCTGTGGGAAGAGACTGGTTCCCATACCAATGCAGAGAGAGGAGACTGGTTGCCAGTGAGCTTATGGAGTTGGAATGATCATGAGAATCTCCATTCTTGTGGCTCCTTGGTTTTTGCAAAACACAAACCATTCCTCCACACGGGAATGATGCCCCTTAGAGCAAATACTGCATGTGATGCTGGGCTGTGTATGCCTGACTGTGAGTCTTCTACCAGCCCTCTGATCCTGCAGCCTTAGAGATTTAAATGCTTTAGCAGCTTAGCCCAGTCCAAGAACACAGAATTATGCTTGTGCCCTCACTTCTGACACAGAAATGTGCAGAAATCTCTGATACTGGCAGGTAATAAGGGCGATGGGTGAACATGATCAGCAGCCAAGCCAGCCTGAAATCTGTTGGCACAAAGAGTTGCTCTGTAAGTGCAGGATGCCTGTCATGTCTACCAACTCACAACACTTGCATGCTGCCAAAATAGAGACCGTTGACACAAATGTCAACTGGCCCATCCTGCTGTGGTTAGAATCATAGAACCACAGAATATCCTATGAGTTGGAAGGGACTCACAAGGATCATCAAATTTCAGCTTCTGGAAAAAAAACCTAACAAAACCCACTATAGGGTTGTCACTGTCCTGGCCCGATTTTGGAGCGTGCAAGCTGGCATCCTCTCAGCTGGTGTCTGCTAACAAGGGGTTTGGCGTGGAGGGGCACTGTGCCACTGCTCCGGTGCAGCCATAGAAGTGACACAGAAGATAATGCATTCCCTCGCAGGGACATGGGCTGTGCTAGACCAGTTGGCCTGTGTGCTTCCCTTGTGTAGATGCAGGTGGTTAGAGCAAAAGGCTACATGCAACCGTGAGTGCCTGACAGCAAAGTGTCTTATAGCCCTTTCTGCTCAAATCGAGCAGGACAGCCTCAATAAATGCTGCACGGAATGCTCTCCACCCTCCCTTTCTCACTGCAGGAGAGGTTTGTCAGATTTAAGTACCTGCACCAAAGAGCAGACTTTATTTCAAGTTTTCTTTACAGAGTCTTCTCAGAAGTGGAGCAGTTTGGGGAATTAAAACCAGTGTGGCAGGAGACCTCCACTTGTTCCAGTTGTTTTGTTTCCATTCTTGCCAATCATAACCTGATGTTGGTGTCAGCGTCTAGTGCGATGGTGTACGTGTTTGTGCTTTATTTCCTCAACTGAACTCTGAGAAATGCCTTGCCTTTAATCACAGACATGGTGTATTTCTAGGTGTTTGTGTCACAGCCTTTTGTCTAAGAGGATGAGCCTCCAAGTGGGGCTGGGACTCGAATGGAAATGAGAAAGAACTGGGAACGGATGCAATCCAATGTCTTAGAGAACCATCCCGTTTTACAGTCACCATGTTGTCATGAAGGGATGCCCTGGGTTAGGCACATCTGAGTATCCAAACAGCACCTGAGCAGCAGCTGAAGCTACTGGGATTGTTTTCAACATCACCAGTGCTATGGCCATTGTTGAGATCAGCTGGTGAAGTGCTTGGCAGTGATGAAAGCGGGCAGGATCCCACTGAGTCAGTGACATGTCTGGGGACAGAGAAACAGGGAAAAGCAAAGCAAACACAACTAAACATGAGTGAGGATTGATAATACAGAGTATTTCTGCATCATATGACTTTCCTCCACAGCAGGCCCCTCAACTGTGTTTTCCCAGAGGGACAGAAACAAATTTTCATCAATGCAAAGCAGATCTCATTGTAGATGCCTTGTCAGTGGAGATATTACTCTATCTAATATCAAAGTCTTTGGTCTCTGATGCCTGAAATGTGGGACTTCTCTAGCCACCTGTAGGCCCTGCTTCCTGGCAGTCAGTGCTGGCAGAAGATCTGGCTCCTGGTTCTGCCTGTGCTCTCAGGATACTGCTCATCCCAAGACATCTCTAGTGAGCCTCTGCTCTAGTGTAAAAGCCCTGTCCACTCCTGAGGAGGGATGGGATCTCGACCCAGTCCAGATTTACCACTCGTGGTTTCTTGAGTAAGTTTAGTCACTTTTGGCTTGACGGATTTGAGCATCCCCATTGAGGAGGACTTGCTGAATGAGGAGCCATGGTACTGCCATGGGAGTGTGGGAGGTGAAGGAGCCCACAAAGATGTTTGTGCTGCCTGCCCACACTTGGGGCATCATCAGGAGAAAAACACGTGTTGCCACCAGCAGCTGGTTGAGGTCGGTGCAAAAATTAACCACTGGTAAGGTCTGGCATTAACAGAAGTCCCTGTGATTTGGTTCACCCCAGAGAGGCATCTGAGCCTGATGATACATGTTGGCCGTCCACTCCAGATCTTCCTTGGGTCTTCTGCGCTGTGCAGGTGGTGTGCAAAGGACCAAGGCCTTTGGGGATCTGAACCGCAGAGGGGAACTATGAGGGGAAAAAAGCAGAAGGTTATGGAGAGAAAAAAAATCACCTGCCAATAGAAACTTCAAGTTTATGGTGCCAAAGGGCTTAAGTGTCTGTCTGGGCAGTGGCGACTAGGAAGGGGCATACAGAGAGACTGCCAAGTAAGTGGGGAAGGAACTGACTGTACCTCCTGACTGTACCACATCACTGGGGAGATGCCTAGCTGGAGCACCCGGGATGAGGGCAAACACCCTTCTGCCCAGTCAGCAGTGGCTGGAAAGAGGCAGTGGGGAAACACATAAAAATCAGAAAACAAACTCTGTAATGCAGGTGACCAGGTGAAACAGACATCTGAGTGCACAGAGAGGTGAAAGAGAAAGTAAACCCCTCCAGAGTCCCAGGGAAGTGTTGGAATTTACTTTAATGATTTCTAGTGCCATTTCAGCAGTGCTTACTCACTGTAGTTGTTTTGACCCCAGAGGATAAGTCCAGTGACTATATGACTATAATGAGATGAAGGAATGAGGTTTTGCAGGGTCAGCAAATACTGATCTGAATTTCTCCTGCTGATGCAAACTGTCTGTTGCGTTCAGGGTTCTGTTGCAGGGATTGCAGTGCAAGGTAGGCTGTCCCGTCAGTTTTTTAGCTCCTCGAAAGAGATGTTTTTTCCTCGCCACATGGATTCTGACATTACCTTTTTATAAGGAGTTTGTTGTGGACTTTGCTATTACATTGCAGTGATGGCTTCATCTGTGCCCTGGTGGAGGCTTTTTTTTCTTTTACATTTCATTGGAATCTTTTTTTTTTAGTCTTGGATATAATTTCCCAGAACAGGTTTTTTTTTGTTGTTGTTTTACTCTTTATAATTGCCATTTGTGTATCTTACATGACTCACTGTGGATGTGCTGAAGTGGCCGTGCTGACAGTTTTGACATGAACCTTGATGACATCGCCCATGGACAATGGTTTATTTACACCAACAGTACTGGTGTCAGCCATGGATGATGGTGGATGTCTGGAGGACTTTGGCTGCCCCAAGGCATAAGAATAAAACCCCTGAGTGTTCCAAGAACTGCCCTTGACCTGCTGGCTTATTGATGCTGATCCAGCCATCCCAGACGTTAACAAGGGGAGCTCATTAGGCACAGGATTTCTCTTTGAGAGAAAAAGAGACTATTTTGACATTCCTCGTGAAATTCTAGGGAAAAAAGAATAAACATGAGCCAGTTCAAATCTCTGCTTCAGCAGCATTAAAATTATGTAGTCTTAGCTTCCGAGAAAGTTCTGAGTGTCTAAATGCATGAAAATGAAACAAAAAGCCATTTCAGCATCCAAACGGAGCTGTTCTGATGTTTGAGGGCAATGTGTTCACCTGAGTGCTTCTCATACAGGAAAGTGTTCCAGGCTGGGAAGGACCAGACTCTGCTGACTGGGTCATGGAGCTTGTGGCTCGAGTTCTCCTCTCACAAAGCCTGTTCTGCCGAACAGTGAGGCGTTCCACACTCTTAGCCATCAGTGTCCTTCCCAGCTTCTCTGTGGTGCTCCGAGCTGCAGGCATGCTGGGTGCCTGGGACTACCTGCATCCCTGGCTCTGGGACACCACTCCGAGCTGATGACCTCTGTGGGGTCCCTGTGGACGTGGGCATGGCAGTGGCTGGCAGGCAGCTACTCCCAGAGGGGGATATCCCAATGCCCTCGTGCCTGAGGGGTGTGGAGCGATGGGCTGGTTTTGCCCTGGCTGTTCTTGATGCTAGCCTGTTCATAGCTCAGTGCAGGAAAAGTCTCTGCCAGCGCAGCTGCCCCTTCTGAGTGAGGGGTTTACCAGCTGTCTTGCGTGCATAACGAGCGTGTTTGTTGCATTTCTCCTAATTCAGTCCCTGGGGCCTCTATTTTCTAGAGAGCTCTCCTCTGGCTCCAGGGTGAAGCCTTGTGGGTTTGCCACCGGCTTCAGCAGAGTGGGGATTCTCCTGGAGCTACGCTAATTAAAAACCCGGATTTCCACCACTCTAGCTGTTGAGTGCTAGATGCTTTTTAAAAAACAATCTCTTCAGGTAGGTTTAGCTGAAATTCTGATTAGGTGTAGGAGATTTGACAGGTCATCCTGTCAGTGCCAGTACCAGGTCTGGCTGGGATTCTTCGTGGGAATGCATTTTCCGCAGAAAGAGCAATTTTGTGGACATGCAGGACTTGATTTGTCTGTTTTGATGGATATTTGTTATAAATGCTATTATAAAATAAAGTAGAAAAGTCACAAGCAAGATCATTCTGGTTTTTTGAGAAACTGGTAGAATCCAGAGAGGAGGAAATGCTGAGGTGCAGTCACAGTGCGTGTATATACCCATGTACCTGCACAGAGCATGTGTGTATGTGCCTCTAATGCATCAATCACCTATGTGTATATACAGGGAGAGGTGATAAAAGTTGTGTCTTCTCACAGACTTTCACAGTTGGTTCTCCACCTCTTAAATGATGATAGAGATCTTTCAGAGGACTGAAGAAAAGACTGTTTGGCTTTCTGGTGGTCTACCTGGTTAGTTTTGTGACTTTCCTTCACACAGTGCTCTTAAATGAGGCATTTCTGTGAGAGAAGGGTCACATGCTTTGTGTCATGGTGTGAGATGCTGGACTTTTTCCCCTTTTTCACCCCGTTTGTACATTAGCATTGCTTGGGTGTGTCAGCATACACCTGTGCTGCTAAAACAAAATGCTTTTACTTCAAATGTGTTTGGGGAGCTTAGGGGAGCTGCTCATCCTTGTTTACCCTGGAAGAGAGAAATTTGGCCAGTTGCAGGCGGTGCTTGAAAAGACAGAGAGGGTATTCCCATATGAAAGGTCAAATGCCGAGGCTTAAAGTAAACGATTTGGCACCTTTGTGGTATCAGGAGCTATGCAATCATTATGTATTTCCATGTCAGGCTTCGCCCTTCCTCCCAGAAGAGCTCATGACTTTCCCATCACCTTGTCCCACGGTCACTCTGCCTGCTGGGGTGACCACCAGGGTGGGGGTGCAAGGTGGCTGGGGGTGCGAGTTCGCTGGGGTCTTCCTTCTCCTTCCAGGTATGATCCTGCCCCTGAGAGAACAGTAAACAGTTCTGCAGGTAACAGCAGGTCATCTGCCTTCTCAATGGCTGCACAAAATTCAGCCGTACTACTAGGATTATCATGTGGGAACTCAAATCTGCTGCTGTTGCAGCTAGTGCAAGATTTGATTCCAGCTTACTGGGATTTTAAAGTCAGAATTATTTCCTTGGCTGAAATGACAGTGCCCTGAAATCCAGAATGATAATGGAAAACCTCTTTTTCTCTGTTGGTGGTTTGGGAAACTCTGGAGTTCATATTTTAAGCTGTAATTGCTGTTGCTGCCAACCAGGAAGTTCCTCATAAGGAGACAGTGCAAAATAGGTGAGGTGCGGAAAATGGAGGTGTCTTGAGACAAGAGGCCTTCTTCAGTTTAGTTTTTGTCTGCCGTGATCTTTGTGTGTACTCTTGGCACAAGGGTTGTTCATTGTTAGAGGCTGTTGTGCAATATTGATTGAGTACTGCCCATTTTGGCCAGTCATGGCGTTTGCAGCACAGCCCCATTCAGGTTTACTTATACCAGGCATGGTGACAGCATTTTGCACTTCGTGTGGTTTTTAGCTAGTTACATGAGTAGCTGGTCGTACTGAGTCTTCAGGAACACTGGACTCATACCTGTGGCTGTCTGCATTTCTGGGATGTGCCAGAAGTCAAGAAGAACCCCTTTATAAATTTGTCATGTCGTAGTGATGAGAATACGACAGAGCTCAGAGAGAGCTGTAGTGGTTACAAAGGGCAGCACTTGCTGAGTGTTCTGCTGGACCACAAATCCTGGGGCAGGTCATGCCCTGGTACTGTAGATGGACACAAGAGAAGGTATGTTTTTAGGAGTATGTGAACTGGCTCAAGTGTAGCCAGAGTGTGCAGGACATGGCAAAATGCCATCACCCCTAGCCCTTAGGCTGTGTGCATGTACGTCCTGATGCATGGGCAGCCTGTGCCTGTCCAGCCACATTCTGGGGTCCCAGACATCCAGCAGACCAGGCAGAGCAGCAACAGCCGTCATCAGCAATCACCAGAAGCTTTGGAACATTCACATGTGCTGCAATAGCCAAATCCCTCTTTTTATTCTTATTTTGTTTGAGCAGACTGCGGTTGGGAGAGGAAGACAAAGTTGGGAAAATCTTGAGATAAGTGTTCCTACCTTCTCCAAAAGCACATATATGTGTCTAATAGGTGGAGTATTGCACTGATATTTTGCTGAACTTCAGAAGAAGACTGATTTCAACTTGTTTCCCCATTTCATACTCATAGCATAACAGAATAGTTTGTGTGGGAAGAATCCTTAGAGGCCATCCAGTTCGGCCCCCCTGACGTAAGCAGTGACACCTTCCACTGCACCAGGTATTCAAGTAGATATTCAACTAGACCTTTTCTATTCTGTCTGTACCTCTGGGTAGTCTGTCTTAGCTGGTCTGAGCTGTGTTTCTCTGCAGTCCCGTTCTCCTGTCATGATAAGAGCAAGCACAGCTTGCCAATGTGCCAATGCACCTCACTGGTAACACTGGAGCAACTTTGCTTGAGCTTGGAGTCAGTTTCAGAGCCACGGCCTTTGCCATCTCTGTTTTGTTCATGACCCTCAGCTGTGGAAGCTGGAACATACATGAAGGTGCCTCTACAGCTCCTTCCTCGTTCTTGTGGATTCTTGCTTCTGATCGTCCACGTGACAGTGACCGTGACTTCAGAGATGGGAAGAGCTGTTCATCTTCGGAAAGCAGCCGATGTCTTTCTTCTGCACATGACTGTAAAACTGGAGTGTGGAGTTTCCCAATGTTTTATCTCATCTAAGGCTCTGGTAAGAGATATTTGTAGTTGACATATACCTATGGTAATTCCTGTGAACTTATGGCTCAAGAGGGAGACTGCTTTTCCTTTGCTGCTGCTGATCCACTTTATGGGCAGAGGTTAGAAACCGCGTATCCCCATATGAGATGCCCTTGTGTTGAACGGAAATCCAGTTAAAATGTCCTGTCTGGCTGCTCTGGCTGATCTGACTGATCTTAGGGACTGATTGGAAATCAGGGACTAGCATCAGTGAAACGCAACAGCTTTCTGATCACATGGACATTCCATCTTCGTAAAACTGCTTTCCTGTACCTCTGTAATGAGGTGCTGCCACAACAAAGTATCTGTAGGCTGCATCCACTGGTCTGTGAATTTCTTTGGTCATGGGCTGGCTAGGGATGCATGGCTGTCACTAGAGCTCTGTTTGTTCGGAAACTTCCTGCAGCCCTATCATTGTGGTACTCCAACACCTTGTAAACAGGCACAGAGCCAGCAAAAAGATGTCCCTCATAGGACTCAGAGTCATAGAATCCCAGAATGGTTTGGGTTGGAAGGGA
>JAWMRA010000090.1:7362220-7372794 GCA_035584735.1 Pseudotriccus pelzelni | reverse complement strand
GTTGCTCTTCTCTGGGCATGTCTCCTTGCTCCCCTGCCATGGGCTGAGACACCTGCTCCTATCCCAGATTGCTCCAAGGTTCGTTGAGCCTGGCCTCAGAAACTTCCAGGGATCCAGGGGCAGCCACAGCTTCTCTTGGCAACCTGTGCCAGGGCTCACCAGTGTCACACGGAAGAATTTCTTCCCTGTACCCAACCTAATCCTGTCCCCTGTCAGTGAGACGACATCACTCCTTCTCCCAAGTGGTCACTCTTTGCATAGACTCTGTTGGGCTGCATGTTCTATCACTGCGTTTCCTCTGGCTGTCAATTTTCTTCTCCAAGTGTTTTTCACAGCTGTAAATACTCTCCCAGTTGTTCATAACCAGTGCCCAGTTTAGCATTTCCAGAGGTATAGAGTATAATTTTATCTGCAACTCGCATTAGTCCTTGTCTCCTGAGCATTGAAAGAAGTGATGTAAAGTTCTGTTATGACATGGTATAGAAGTAGGTATAAACTATGTTAAAATTGCTTCAATGAGTATTTAGAAAGGTACTTTGACCTGAGAATACATGATATAAAGTGCCTGTCTCTAAAGCCTGCTGCTGAACACAGCTTACAAAAATGGATTAGGAAAACAATTGGTTTCTTGCAATTCATTTGTTAAGGAACTTGTCGTGACTTATGTAATTACTGTAGTTATACCTCCCCCAATTATTACAGAAATTACAGAAATACAAGCCCATTCCTGCACCACGCAGCAGATGGCTGAGGGCTCCTGTGGATCCGGGGGTTTGTCTAGGTGCCACAGCCTCCTGTGGTCTCAGCAGCCACGGGGGATGCACCTTCCTACCATCTGTGCGCCGGGCTTGGGGCTTTTGCTCTATTCTGCTTACCATCTTCCTTCTAACCTCCATCTCCGCACTTTTGAATTCCCCACCATGCAGGGGGCTATCACTGATATGATTTTTGGTTTTTAAATATAAAACTGCACCAGAAGAGCAATCACCAAACCTGCAGAGGTTCCATTGGTGCCTTCAGCCACCGTTCTCGAGTGGATTCTGACACAGCTAGTGTCCATGGGCATCACTGTGGCTCCTTGAAGGTGTTGAGTGGGGGCTTAACTTACAGATCCCAGGCTAGGGACAGTCACAATAGCAGCTCATGCCACTCCACACGTTGCTGTCTCCTGTGTGCTGGGACCCCCACTGGGGTGGGCACATCTGCAGAGCCAGCTGTGCTGTGTCCCTGCGGCACTGCGGGGGACAGTCGACCTGGATCCCCTCCGCTGCTGCAGCCCTCTCTGAAGCTGCTGAGCAGCAGAGCAAGCCCAGCCCTGCTCCTGGATGCTCTGATATCTGGGTGCCCCTTCAGCCCCGGGGCACTGCCAGCCCCCAGGTACGGGCGATGTTTCAGAGCTGCGTCTCGCATGGGCAAGACTTGCGGCGTGAGCAAAGTTCACCCTGCTGGTAGCCCAGGCAGGTGCACAAGCAATCCACCTCCACTCAGTGGCACTATTTGCACAAGTGTTTGCTCAGATGGATAGGATGTCAGGTTCACAAGCACTGAGGCTGCCAAGATGTGAGGTCCCACCAGGCCTTTGCTGTGCGTGGGATGGGGAGATGGCAGAGCTTTCCTAGGAGATAGTAATAAAATTTCCATATGGCAACTGCGGGATTAAATAACTCCTGGAGGAAGAGAGGTGTAATGTCATGGGAAATCTTTTCTGTTAAATAAAAACCCCTCTGTTGGTGATGCCCATAAAGAGCTTTGTGGTGTGGCTTTGCCGCTAGGGAGTTGCACTCTGGGTGTACATCAACGCTGTGGGATGACACCTCGTGAGTGTGCTGGCATGGCTCCAGCTCGTCTATCTTGTGGGTATACAACCCGGCTTCAGCTCATACATCAGGGAGTACCTCCAGCTGTCCTAGACAGCAGAGACAAATGTTCTCACAGTGGAGAAGAGCTCATTCACTCCTCAAAGAAAGCTCAGAAGTGGCTGGTTGGTGATAAAAGTGCTAATCGCTCTGCTGCTCAGTGTTTTAGGAACAGTAGCACTGACAGGCCAGTGAGAGGGCTTAGCTCCTCCTGTTTTCCTTCTTTTATTCCCCAGAGCCACTGTAGATTGTGGTGCTAGGTGTGTGGGGACCGGCCAGACGTATCCTGCATGCAGACAGGTGCTGCTGAGAGGGGTGTGGTGTGGTGAGGTCTCACCTCAAGGAGCAAGGGAGCTGCAGCCTGGTTTGTGATACTGTGCATGGGGTGAAGGCAGCCTGCCAAGGGTCAAGGACCCTGCTTTTGCTGCTGGCTGGGGTAAGTGAATCAGGGGCCAAGATGCAGCAGAGTCCAAATGGCCCTTGGCTCCAAGCAGTGCCAGGGGACCGTGAAGGAGCAAAGGGGAGGAGGGAGGCCAGGCTGGGGGCAAATGGGATGCACTCAGGCTGACCATGCATTGAGACGGCAGGTGGGACATCAGTGAAGACCACTGGCCATCCAGTGCTAGCCAAAGGTGTGAGCCCTGACCAGCTCTGTGCTTGTGGGGTGTGCGGATGTGATGGAAGTGCCCGATCAGGACCGTCCCCAGTACAGTCTGCTATGTGCTGGCAGCGTGTGCTGCTTCTGCTGCACGTAAGGGCTGGAGTCAGATGGCCAGCAAACCATCAATGTCCCTGCTTGTCCAAGCACTGATCAGACGGCAGGGAGTTTGAGCCATTTGGGTTCCTCATGTCCTCACACTCATCCTGACTGCAAAATTGGTAAAATACATGTCGAAACGGAATGCAAAGGTGGGACTGTTCAGCAGCACTCCCCAGACTTTTCTCAAGACCAGAGGCAGGACAATGTGCTGTCATCAGCAGATGAGAGCCTGTGTTTCTCCAGAAGGAGCTGAGCTGGTCCAAGTATATCTAACAGGTCAAGGCTTGAAATGAAGAAGCAATAAGCCACTGAAATGGTACTATCACCGAAACATGATTGATCAATTGAATTCTATCAGAGACAGTGGGCAGTGAGATTAACTCAGGCCTGATGGGTTCAATGAGTTAAAGCATGATGTTCATTTCAGCTTCATTTCACCAGTCTTTGCTTGTGAAATTGGTCAATCAATAGAGGTTGAAGATCATATATATATATATTGGTGACCATCTTATAGGGAATATAATCTAGCGTTGTCAGCTCCTGACTCCGGCTGCCTTCAGTGGGTAATGGAGACAGAGAAGAGACTCTATCAGTGCCATCGAAATGGCCTGATATCTTCTCCAAATGAAAAGTATTTTTGGATCGCTGGTGATTTATCTTTTTTTTCCCCTCTTTCTCACTTTGATCTATGGAAAAACCTACACCCATCTTTGTGAAATGTAGTAATTTCTCTAGAAAATATTTGCACAGTGATAGGCTAGATATACTTCAAAATGTAAAGCTTTTTAGTGATACAGTTCTTTAAAAAAAATAACAATGCTCAGAAAACTCAAACAGTGTAAACACAATCTCTTACCACATATACAGTCCCAAAACCAATGCTTTGCTGGGAAGAGCATGAGGCAGCTGTCTGTCAAATGTAATCCTGAGAAGGTGGCAAGAAAATTCAGTTTATACTTTAAACAAAACCTTCCATGTGGTAATTAAACAGACTCTTTATCTTCTCCGGACTAACTTACAGGCATGCTATGGAAGCAAATCACCCTTTTGTTTCCTGGTAATATTTCATTTGCTTTGCAATGTTTTAAATGTGGTGAATAACATCCCTCCTTAATTAGTCAGTGTTTCCCTATAAGGTAGAGTAATTAGGTATGATAACAGGTAATGAAGTTGGACAGCACAAATTAGAGACAGAAATCATGTAGTTTATGAATGTGAGCTGTTCATGGCACTAGCTATTCACTTCCTGATTCACCCTGTAAAACCATATTGTTCAAAAAAACCCACACCTAAACCCAACCTGAAAATCAGCGAATTGCTTTTAACTTCAGACAGATCTACCATGGAGATGCGCACTTCACGGCACACCTTTATTATTAATAACACTGGAAATATTATTCCAGCTGGATTTGGGTATGTCACCCGTTTCTCATCTGTTTTACCTCACTGAGACTCTCAGGTGGAACTGCACCGAGGCAGTTTGTCTCATGCTATAACACAGTACTTGAATCAAATCATGCAATCATAAAAGATTTTGGGTTGGAAGGGACCTTAAAGACCATTTTGTTCCAACACCCTGCCATGGGATTTCTGTATTTTGTCTTTTTTTAATACTAAGTATTAGGGCTTTTAAACATACTCTAGTACTTTGTGAAGATATGGTATAGAGTCTCTTTTTCTTCAGATTTTGCTCATTAGTCTTAAAACCAGTATTTTAAATCAAGAGAGTTGTATAATGAGTATCACTAAAATTCTTGTTTAGCCATATTTAGCAATTTCAAATATTCTCCTGCTGTTTCAGTAAGCATGTCACGGATCAATATTTAGCCCTAGAAGTGTGTTAAAAAAATGGGATCACAATTTATCTAATTATTTAAACCGATCTTGCAATTTTCTTAGGTCCTCAGAAGATAAGTTGCTCTTAATTAACAAAGATGTATTAGTTGCAGTGCCCAAAGTGAGGTCATATGGGATTTTGAGAGACTTAGTTTGTGGAAGGTGTCTCTGCCCACAGCAGGGGGGTGGAACTGCATGGTGGTTAGGGTCCCTTCTAACTGAATTCTGTAGTGATTCCATAATTTCTGGATGATATCCACACTATTTAGACAGCCTTTAGTCAGGAATGACCTGTTCTGTGTCTAATTGTTTCCAGATTCTTCCCGGACTAATCAGGCTTTGGCTAGCCACAGAAATCTTTGCTTGTCTGATAATAAGATTATGTCCAAGGCAGGCCAGTTACTTTAGGAACATACCCTGCTTTTGTTCTGAAACCACGGGGCAGTTTTCTTGGCGAGATGCAAACAGGGCAGAAGGTGTTCGTGCACTTCACAGTGAGAAACAATTGCATTTTCCCATGCCTAGCAAATGCCCACCGAGGAGTTCAGAATGAGGGGGTGTCACTCGGACACGTGTCCCCGACACGATGAGTCTTTCGGCTGTAGGTCATACATGTATCACTGTGTGCACTTGTGGGAACCTCAGCGTCCTGAGTAGGGTGGGGTGCTCAGGAGGGACTTAGATCAGACTGGTACAGTGGCCACTGGAGCAGGTGTGATGTGCTGGAGCCTAATGCTGGAAGAGGAGAGGCTCTCCTTGGGCCATTATGGCAGGTCTGGGTGTATTACATCTTGGTGAGTTTCATCAGACTAGTTCAGAAAATTGTGATCTAACGGCATCATCTTGTCCCATATGCACAACCAGTTCGAATTAAGGGATTGAATGTTTGTTTCAAAAGTATATGGTCTTTTGTACTAAAGAGAACATTATATCTGTGCTCTTCATTAGCATTTCTGGAAAGATGCCATTGAATTGGGAACTAATTGCTTTGCAGAGTAGGTAGGTACATGTGGTGTTACTGTCAACAAAACATAACCCTCCTATGTGGATGTATTGATTATATCAAAGATGTTTTTACCACTCCCTGGAGCCTATTTATAATACAAACTGTTTCAAACCTACAGACAGTATTTTAATTATCAAAGATATTCTAGTGTATTTAAACAATGTATAATGTTAATGGTATTTCTCTCGCATTTGTATTATGTCTAACAGTCAAAGACATCCTGAAGACCCTCAAAAACTCCCGTGTACCATGTGCAGTGTATAGGAAGTCCTTTAGTTCTACAACAAAATCCAGCACTTATTTGCAATGAGTCCGAATTTGGAAGACATGGTGCAAAAGTACAAGCTATTCCTTTGTTCATGGGATGTGAAGAGTGGGAGATAATGGGGATGAGGCAGATTTGGGTGGTTCCCAGACTCCTCCCATTAAGGTGCTGGATCCTCTGGGCAGTGACAGCTATTCCTGTGGTCCCAGACATGTTCTACTGCTGCCCAAGTCCCTCCCTGGCACAGACCATGTGTGCACTGATCCTCATCCCGAGACAGCTGGACTGTATTGGGAAGCATGTCTTGGAGACTTATCCAATCCCAGGTCCTTGGGATGGCAAGCAGAGATATGGCAAACAGGGATGTGTGTTGGCAGCCCGCTCTGGCTGGTAGCACAGGTCACTCTTCCAGCACGGTACCAAATCCTGACTTTAAGACGAGACCCCTCCAGAGCTCCACTACCATTTCCACAAAATTTTGTTTCCTTCCATACTGCCCACCACTATGGAGAAAGGCACATCATGTGCTGGCTACTCTATGGATTCCTCTGGTGTGGTATTTCCCTGTGGGTTTCTCTCGCAGACAATCTCCTCCCCTTCCTCATGCTTTGGTGGCAGGGGCCCGGGGGTGGTCCCCTGCCTCACTGTCCCTTGCAGGAAGGACAGATGGGATGGATAGACGGATGTGGCTGAGCTGGTGTCACAGGCACATTACGGTGCCTCTGTCTGTGCCTGTCCTGAGCTGCCCCTCTGGGTGTTCTATTGTGGGATCTGGGGAGGGAGCCCCATCCCAGCACAACACTCCCCCAGTGCCTGTCCCTGGCTGCTACTGCTGCCGCCTCAGGGTTTGCCTTCACCTGCCTCCTCTTCTCCAACGTGTTCAAGCCCACATATCTGGAGCTGCACTCCAGAATAAAATTACTGATGGTGAAAGGCAGGACTTCTGCTCCCTTTTCACACACTGTGAGATCTCATTATGCACCTGATCTCTGGGTGTACAAACAGTGCACAGACTCCTGGCGTCACCAAGAACATTTTCCAGGTCATGTCATGTCTTGTATCATGTCACTCCCTTTCATCATACCCTTTATCACAAAACCTCATAAAGCTTTATCTTTGATGCCAAATTGTGAAGAAACTTATCCTTGCACTTCACAAAAATCAACATTATCTAGTCTTGATAAATTGCATGACTTTCTCTAAACAGTTAAATGTGAAGTTGTCACCAAAACTGCTGATCTGAAATAGAGAAGCAAGTTTCTAGCATTAGTTGCTTACATCAAATGCCTGTTCAGTATAAGCAGTGCTCTGCAGAAGTTCAGTGTTAGAAATTGAGGTTGAAAGATGTCTTTCCCTGTGTTGGTCCCCCAGTCTCACAGTTCTGTCTTAAAGCAGCCCAGTTCTCTGGATAGGCAGGATATTCTACAAAATCCATTTGTGCTGAAGGATGATCTCAAATCAATAGTCCTTTATGAAAAATCTTGTCCAACGGGCACCACCCGTGTTTACTGGTGGCCAGTACGTGTTTGTGGACAGAACTAGTGTCTACAGCAGCAGGGTGTTTTTGTACAGATCACTTCTGTCAGATCACCTCTACACTTGCCATCAAAAAACTTGGTGCAGCGTCTTGCCAGAGCAGATCTGGGTCATGTATTCCTCTGCAGACTTCTTGGACTGTAAGCCACTGCAGCACTCATGAAAATCTTGCCATTAATGATGCATTTGAATTCTACTCCTCAAAACTGTTCCGGCAGCAATATTCTATTTTTAAAACATTTCCTCCTTCTGTCTAGTCTGATGTTGTGATCTGGAGAAGAAACCTTATATTTACTGTTGTTCTTGGAGTTCCACCTCCTGGAGTCGTGGGAATACTGCAGACCTCAGCTTTCAGTTGCGTAAAAGATACATTTCCAGGACTGACAGGTGAAGGAAAAGTAGGAAACCACTGTGAATCTGCAAAAAGCAAATTGAAACAATCCTCTGTATTGCAAAAGTCTTTTGAGACTGCCAATCTAAGCATTTTTCAAACTTTTCTCGTGGCTTTTCAGCCCTGTGACTTCTGCTGAAAATCTCTGACAAAGGGAAGATGGAGGAAAATGTGTCTTGGAGCCCAGGCTCACAACCTGCCAGTAAACCCAGGAAGTACAAAGTGAATTGGAGTGTCAGAACAGTGCCTTTCATCAGGCCTTCTTGAGGGTGTTGCAGTGGTAACTCAGCCCAGGGATGTCCCACTTCTGTACAGTGCAGGCTGTGCTTTGGGAATGTCTGAGTAGGGCTAATGGCAGTGCTGCATGGAGAGTCTGTGTTTCCCAACATGGGTACTCCCATAGTTCAGAGCTCAGCACAGGATGGAGCTGAGCAGGATTTGCAGGTACCACAGAAAGGGGACAGAGTGTATGGGTGCTGACTGAAGTTTACTGTGACTGTCATTATCCTCCTGTGTCCTCCTGCATGCAGACCATGAACTGGTTTTCAGGTGGTGCAGTAAAATGATGAAGGAAGAGATAGGACCATTATCCTTTGCCCTGCCTTTAGATTATGTTTGAAATAGTTGATAGGTTAAGGGTTGGCTATCCCGTGCATTTTCCAGCGATACGCAACCTCTCAGAAGGTCTTCACAGCATCACCATAGTAGTACCTACATCTATTCAAGGGATAAAATGAGACACTGTTCTGTAGGTCTCATCACTGACATGACTACTTATTCTTCCTCCTCTCTCTCGTCTTTGAAAGGTATTCAGGAATCTCCAGTACCAAATGGCCATTCCCTACCAAGCAGAGATTTTCTTCGGAAACAGATGCGAGGAGACCTCTTCACCCAGCAGCAGCTAGAAGTGTTGGATCGTGTCTTCGAGAGGCAACATTATTCTGACATTTTCACAACAACTGAGCCCATCAAACCAGAGCAGGTACTATTGCACGTATTTCATGTTTTCCTGATATGCTTCCTGCTGGCAGAGATCTGTTTGGTGGACGTCACTAAAGGCTGCTCAGAGTTTCAGTAGGCGATCAGAGCAAAACACGTGTGTTGTCAAGCTCGTCTCAGCCAAGTGCATGTTAGCCATGAAAGTCTATCAAAAAATTAAGGAAAACACTAACTGAGTCACCATTAGCAAATGTTTGGGTATGAAATTACACCTGATCTAGCCCAGTTGCATCAAATGAGCCTTTAAAGAGCATCACAGCTTCTAATGGTTTTGTTAGACCAAAAGCAGGCATTGCAGATAACAAGGAGAAGACTTGCAAAACCCAGTGTCTAGTTTTGGTTCATAGTTACCATGACTGTGGGCACAAATAAGATTTTTGTGTCCAGGAATGGCTTATTAAACGTGTAATTGGTCATTTGCTGAGAGAAACACCCAGTTAGTATGTGAAGGTAAATTAGTTGCACCTACATGTCAGCAGTGTGTTTGAGGAGGATTTGGCACTAATATTTTGGGAAAGTTCCATTTTTGCAGGCACGATACAGAAGCACGTGCAAAACCAGATGAGCCACATCTCTCTGTGTTCTTCTTCTTGGGTAGCAGTATTTAATTCAGCTGCTGATAAAGAGATAGAAATTAATATATTGCTGTCAGCAGTGGTATTGGTCTAGCTTGCTACCTAGTGATGTATTCAGTTATTTGTCTTCAGGGTTCTTAACATCAGATGTGCTTTTTAGCAAGGTGAATGGACTTCTCTAACTGCAGCCAAGCACCGATTCCCTTTGGAGGAATCTATACATTTGAGGGCCACTGGAGATTCCCTCAGGGCAGCCTACTGCCATCGTGGATCCAGTCAAGGAACGTGTATTAGCATACATTAAAAACAAATAAATTACACCTAAAGTCCTATGCTAGAGTAAAAATTCCTCATGCCTTCAGGTTCACATTTTTCATTTGTTATTCCATACATAGAGGCATTTACTTTCCACCAGCTTCTGCTGGTTTTCTGACTTTCCTGATCTGTACATGCTGAGAAACTCTGCAGATCTGAACTTGAGCTGAAGAAAGATGGTAAGCTGTAGTGGTTTTGGCGACCAGCCCCCCCTTCGGGGTTGAAAATAGTTTTCTCCAGGGGAATTTCTGGGGCAAAACCAATCAGAAGTTTTAGTAACACCTTTGCCAATTACATATTTAAGACAATGGAAGAGAAGGCTTGTTGGGCAGATGAAATTAGGAACCATGTAGGAGAGAGGCGGCACGCCCCAGGTGGGGGCCAGACCTCCCTCCTCCCTGGCCCTGGGCTGGGGGCAGGGATAGCACTAAAATCCCCCTGACCAGACGTGTAACAGAGTGAAGAAAAAAAACACTTTAAAGAAGAACTTGGACAAGACATGCTGCAAAAAGAATTCCAGCCAGAGAGACAATGGAGCTTTCAAGGTTGAAGCTGCCAGCCGGAGGAGAGAGAAGCCCGAAGAGGGAAGGTATCTTCTCTCCCTTCAGCAGGGAAGAGACTGGAAATTAAAACACCCCGCCACCTGTGGAAGGTTGTTGGGGAGCAGAAACGACCCTGTGCAGCTCATGAAGGAGCCCACGCTGAAGCAGAGCAGTACATGAGGAAGTCGAGGCTCTGTGAAAGCCCTGAGGTGAAACAGAGTCTTGATAGACACTTGTGGGTCACAGAGAGAGAGACCTTACACTGGAACGAGATGGCCCAGGTAGGATCTTGGGATCTCAGAGAGGGATCGAT
Source organism: Pseudotriccus pelzelni (assembly GCA_035584735.1). Taxonomy (NCBI): domain Eukaryota; kingdom Metazoa; phylum Chordata; class Aves; order Passeriformes; family Tyrannidae; genus Pseudotriccus; species Pseudotriccus pelzelni. Next base: position 7,362,400 of record JAWMRA010000090.1, on the reverse strand, counting down.
GCTGGTGCAGCTGAATTTGTGACCTTAAGGACAGCAGAGAACGGAAGAACTATTGCCCAAGGGATGGACCCACGCTGGAGAGGTCTATCGAGGACTGTCCTCGTGGGAAGGGACCCCACAGGAAACAGGGGTGGACTCAAAGCCATTATCCCCTGTGACCCTGTGGTGAAGACCATGGAA
>JAWMRA010000090.1:7282614-7294840 GCA_035584735.1 Pseudotriccus pelzelni | reverse complement strand
AGGGGAAGCCGTGTGAGGAGTGGCTGAGGGTATTTGGTGTGTTCAGCCTGGAGGAGACTGAGGGGAGACCTCATTGCTGTCTACAAGTTTCTCATGAGGGGAAGAGGAGGGGTAGGCATTGCTCTCTTCTCTCTGGTGACCAGTGAAGGGACCCAAGAGAATGGCCTGGAGTTGTGTTAGGGGCGGTTTAGATTGCATATTAGAAAAATGTTCTTCACCCAGAGGGCAGTTGGGCACTGGAACAGGCTCCCCAGGGACGTGATCACAGCAGAAAGCCTGACAGAGTTCAAGAAGCATTTTGATGATATTCTTGGGCGCATGGTGTGATGCTAGGGGACGGTCCTGTGCAGGGTTAAGGGTTGGATTTGATGATCCTTGTGTGTTCCTTCCAACTCAGCATATTCCGTGATTCTGTGATTCTGCTTTGGTTTATATCCACCTCCAGCTCAGGCCATGGCTGCCTTATGGCAGGCAAAGCTTTGCTGTAACAGATTTCCAGGCTGTGTTTGGATAGCCACTGCCTCACAGAGCCAGCTGATGATGTGTAGGTACGAATGTGTGGCCCAGTGCAGTGGTTATCCCTGCTCCCCATGCAGTCAAGCATGTCTTCGCTATCAGGATAATGACTATTATTGGAATTCACTGAAGAAATTTATGATCCATGTGATTACTTCCACAAAAGGAAATGATAGAAAACAAAAGCCATGAGAGTGTTCATTTAAAAAAGTAAGGTGCCTCAGCACAAGAGAAAGTTAGGCTACATGGGGAGAGGTGTTTGTGTACAGGAGCCCAACCTAGGGACAAATACAGCAGTTTCCTTTTAAATTTACCAGAACCCCAAAAAGGTGTGAGCATGGTCTTGCTGTTCCTGGCCTGGCTCTGAGTTTTGTCCCCCAGCCTTCTGTTCTTGTTCCTTAAATAGTTGTGTTTACTGAACATCATTTTTTCTGGTTTGTCCTAATTTCCTGCCAAATGGAAGAGCTGCATAAGGCATTGTCCTAAACCTAGAGCCTGATTATCAAAAAGGGCCAGTATGGGGATTGCTTGACCAAACACTGGTTGCAACAGGTCTGGTAGGAGGGACAGCGCAGGCATGGGGTTGTGGTCACTCTGCGTAGTGTGTAACAGCTGCGAGCCATCACACGGCTGTGGTAGTGAGGAAGGCACATTGTACCACCTGCTGTTGAACCACCTGCATGCTGTATTATCAGCCATCACATGAGTAATAATCATCCACCCCCATGTTCCTTGTGGTTTCTCCCTGTGGCAAATGCACATGCAAAAACCTGCAGTCTGAGAAAATGCAGCAAAAAGTGTCCAAACGTGTGTACGCATGCAGCTGACTCTGGTTGAGGTGTACTAGCTCTGGAGCTTCTGATTCATGGGGTCTTCTGAGACTTCAGTGGCATGCTTGAAAGTGGTATATGGAACTTTGCTGAGTGTTTGCTCAAACTGCATTTCAGTCCAAAGGTACCAGCAGCAGGATAACAAGCCTGTTCCATGTTTGACTAGGCTCTGGTTTCTGCTGGTATTGTCACACAGTCCCAAGGAGAAAAGGCTAAGCAACAACTCATGACTGGTGTGCTATCTCAAGGGGCTGCAGCTGCATACTCTGCATGGTGAACAGGGTTACTGCAGTGACAGTGGTCAGGCTTTCTCTGGTCTGGGAAGTCTCCACACCTTGAATGAACATGACCTCTGTCAGAGCTGGCCCTGCTCTGAGCATCTGCCCATCCTCCTGCCTTTCCACTGAGCAGGAAGTTTTCCATCACCTTTCTGCCCCACATGCAGTACCAGTGCATGGATATGCCTGCATCTTCCCCATTTCCTGCAGGATCAGTTCTCTAAAGCCACAACAGTGTAAAAGACATGGTGAAATTTCTTCCTTCACGTCTTGGTTCTGGAGATTTTTATACTCACACTTATTATTTTCCCTGAAAATTACAAAGGAAACTTTCAGGAAGCTTATCTGAAAGCCATGCAGACTGGTAAATTCCAGAGAAATTCCCAGAGAAAATGCTGCATAATGGACAGTTTTGCAGCTGGAGGTCCGTCTACCACCGTCAGACTGTCTGTAGCCACCGTGGGCAAGGGTGAGCTATATCTCTGTCCCACCAACTCAAGGTGGAACGCATCTCCCAGGTCTTGCCACTGACTTGTAGCAGCGGTGTTACTGGGAATTGTCCTTTTTTCCGTCTTCCGCTGTACCTCTCTCTTGGTGTAGTGGGATGGTGGAAGGGTCCCCTTTTGGGCTACAGCTACACAGAGCACCGTGGCAGTGTGGAGCCGGGTCTGTGGCAAGACATGGGCTAACTGGTAGGAACCCTTTGTTTTGTGTCTTTGTGTCTCAGCGAGGTAAGAACTATTGAGGAGGGGGCTTACTGTTTCATGTGAAGGAGGGATATGTCCAATTGCCATCCCTTACTCGTGGTGCAGGCAGGCATCGTTCTCATATGCATGACATGCTGCATGTGTGCATCCCTGGGTGGCTGATCTGTTGTGTTTGTTTTTGAATGGGACAAGGGCCAGCTGGTAAAAACTGCTGTCAAGAAGTGTAGTTGATGGACCTTAGAATAGCTGGTGGAATTCACGAGGCAGTCATGCAGCATTCAGTCATCTATCTTAGTTTCACTTAAGTCTGCCCAAGTGCTGTGGTTGTACTAGCAGGGCTTAAGACTTTCTCCTTTTCCCCTCCCCTCTCTCATGTTTCTTTCCTCTCGTTTTTCCTGTCCTACTCTCTCTCTCTCTCTCTCTCTCTCTCTCTCTCTCTCATTCTCTCTCTCGAGTGTGTGCTCTCTCCCTCCCTTCTCTCTCTCTTTTTCCCCCCTGCAAGGCTGATGGATATGCAGAGTATGTTAAGAAGCAAGCAACACTGTCACTGAGCTGATGGTGCTCAGTGACTCCTCGAGCTCCTGGCTAGTCTGTACTGCAGGAGCTTGACACCCTGACCACTGAGGCATAAAAAACAGAGAATTGGAAGCCTCAGCCTGACAGGCACTGGAGCATCCCCCAGAGAGGGTCCACGATGTGTGTCTGTGTGCAAGTGTGGGGAGGAGGGCAGTGGGGATGGTGGGGGAGGAGAGCAGGGCAGGAGAGGATGAAACAATGAAATGTCAGCCCATTCCCACCCGCAGCCCTGCTACAACACTGATGAACATTTGGAAAGCACTGCCGCCTGCTTCATGGCGTGCACAGCATCAGCATGGGACAGACTGGGTCTGTGCAGCCTCAGGAGAACAGGAGAGGGGAGCAGAGGGTGTGAAGGGGAGGGAGGGAGGCAGGGAGAGAAAGAGGGAGGGAAAGAGGGAGGTGGGACAGCTGAAAATGAGGGGTCGTCCGAGGGGAGCACGCTTCCCCCTTGGGACACAGCTCTTGCAGGCATGTGACAGTTCACTGTGAGCTTCATTTGAAGCCTGGGGTGCTCCTAGTGCACAAAGGACAGGACTGGCTCTTCTGTGCACTCTGTGCAAATAGCCTGCAGCGGGGATCAAGGTCTGTCCTGTCTGTCCTGTCCCTCTGCTCATGACTGTGCAGCTCCAGGGGAGGATGTGGCAGCAAGAGTCTCTCCTATCGGCTTTCACATGTCATGTTGGTCAGGCAGCCCAACTGTTTTTGCAACTAAAAAAGGTTAAATCTTTGAATTTTTCACTTCCCTGTGGAAAGGAAGAAATTAAGCCCCTGGAGAAGGTGGTGTGTGATCTCCTCCCTGTAGAAGAGGCACCCAGAGGATGAAGGGATTTCTGTGCACCACATATTGGCAGGAGGATCTGGCCATGGGTCTTCAAGGACTGGGAAACATCATGATACTCACAAGTGAAATTCCCAGCCCTATTGCTGGCTGCTTTGCAGGCTTGGGCAAACACTAGAAAGACTAAGCTGGGCCAGAGACCTGCTGGAAGCTGAGAGGCTTTGGGAGCAGGGGGCAAGCAGGGAGGGCTCTAGGTGAGATAAGAGCCTCAGCTGTGGTGGTGCAGATGGAGAAACCACCAGAGAGAAGCTGCTGTGTCCTGCAGGGAAGATCTGGATTCCTGGCTTGCTGAAGGCAATGCAGATGCTTTTGCCAGTGGCCCTAGTACATCACGTGGCTCCTGACATTTCTGTGGCATTGCCAGCTTTACCATGCCACTCTTTTAGAGTGAGCATAGTGATGGAAGTAACATTCAGATGCCAAAGTCATCTATCATCCATAGAGTCAGGAACAGAGAGGAATTGTAGGTATGATCTTCACCGTGAAGAAAGGTCTGAAAACAGCTCCATTCTTCCTAGATCATGGTGAATTATTTCCATCCCTCAGAGGCACTAAGGAAACCCTCTCCGAGCTTGTGAAGCAGTGTGGTTGGCACAGCAAGGTGCGCTGAGCATGGAAGCGACTGACTTGGGAGCTTCTGTCTGTGGATGCTGTGTCAGGGGGAAAGAGCAGGCTGAAGCTGTTAGACACAAACCCATGGGTCTGAAGGGCAGTGAGAAACAAGGAAGGGAGAGACCTCTAACAGAGACCTCCTGGAGCAGACCAGTGATGGGCAGGTCCTGCTGTCAGCACACTCAGTGTGGTCATCTTGCAGTGCAGATGGAGAGGCAACTCACTTTCACTGAAGCAGCATCATGTGGAGACCAAGCTGATCTAGATCTGACCCTGTATTTTAGTGACAAGAGCATCATTTCCCTCTCCCCTGAAGCCAGCGGGCCAGCAACTTGGCTGACCTGTGTCCTGAGAGAAAAGGCCTCTTACTGGCTTGGGGACCCAGGTGTGGTCTCCAGGGTGAGTCTGTTGGTTGTGCTGGGCAGGGGTGCTGAGCCTTGGGTGCTCAGGAGATGGTGTCAGGGGTCTACAGCCCAGCTGGCGTAAAGGCAGCTAGCTCCTGGGTATGGCATGGGGGCTGCACCAGCACCAAGGACCAGAGCAGGCAAAGGTCATGGTCAGCATCTTCTGCTGCAGGGTGGTAGTGCTCTCTCCTTGGCTTAGGAAACCTATTCTTTCTCCTGCCATGCTGCACTGTATGTATTTCTGTGTGGGAGAAGGAGAAGGAAAAGAGGAAGAAAGAGAGAGGAGAGTGGAGATCTGTCATTTGAGGAAAATTTTCTTGTAAAGCAGCAGCAGTGTTGGTGGGCCTGGGTCAGAGCTCCATGGTGCAAGGCTCTGTACTGAATTACTTGCAGCTGGAGTATGAAGCAGGAGGTGACATGTGAAGAGAACAAACAGATGGGAAGAGCGGGTGCAGGCAAGGAGATAAATAGCTCTTCAAGCATTTTTTTCTGCTTTTGTCTAGAAGGTTCAAGATGTCTGAAACTGATGCAAACATCCTTCTCCTTGGCTTACAGTGTTGGACAAATATCTGGGACTGTGACCATGTTCTCCTGGAAGGGTACCCAGTATCTAGAAGACTGGCTGGTTCATCTTGTCCTGCAGCAGAGACTCTATCTGAGCAACCCTGTCCTTGTATTGTGTTACTTGCCCTGAGTGCTCTAGGGCCATAGAGGCAAGAACCAGCCCCATCAGCGTGTCCCAGAGGCCTCTCTATACCTCCTCATTCCCTTGATCCTCAGCATGGCCTGCCTGAGAAAATCTCACTAGCTCAGCAAGCCTGAGCTACGGCATGAAAAGGATGCAGGAAAGATGGCTGCACCCACTTACTTAGTAATTTGCCCACCCATATTGCCCTTCCTCAAAGTGTCCAGCAGTGCTTTTACTATGGCTATCACTGGAGCACAGTGCACGCTGAAGAACTCCTTTCTCCCAGAATGGTAACTGTCCAGTCGAATCAAGTGACCCTTTGTTCTGTCTCTTTAACTTAGGGAGCGAATTCTCTGGGACCCCATACAGCCATCCACAGTATTCAACATACAACGACTCCTGGAGGTTTCCCAACCCTGGACTCCTGGGTAAGTGGCTACTTCTGCCTTGAGAGCTTAGAGCGTTGTGTGTGCTGTTTTTCCACCCCTGGGGTGGGCAGAACATGTGTACTGGCCTGGTCCTCAGTCCCTATTCTCAGCCCATGCATGGGACTGTAGGTCTCCTTTGGGGTGTACAATTATTCTTGATTCCGTTTGCCAAGAAGAAGCCCTGACCTATACCCCCTGTTGTCCTGCTTCTGCCTGATAAAGTCCTTCAAGAGGCATGGGGTGTTGCCAGAAAGCATGATCCCCATTTTGCTGAGGGTAAGGGATCCTGTTCAGACAAAACTTGGGGTACCAGCTTGCTTACAGCCAGACATAAGCCCCATCAGTCCCCATCCCATTGCTGCTTGCTCATGCAAGTGCTTTGCAGCTCTTCCTGACCTTATGTTGCATTTGTGCCCCAGTTGTGTGTTTGCCCACTCCATCCCTCCTTAGCAAGGGACCACCATGCCCACGCAGCCTTGCTGATGCCAGCACGGTCCCTACAAGCAGTGGGAGACAGAAGCCCTGTAGCTCGTGCAGGATCATGGCCCTCATGTGAAGGATAAACATAATCCATTTTACACCACTGTCAAAAGCTGGCCCCCTTTGACCTTATATACATGTAGCATGCAGTAATTAGAATTTTTCCCTGCATAATTTGCATGGATGAGGTAAGTAAAATACCAATTAATTGTCATCTCTCAACCCAGGACTAGCATGCCTTAGAGATTTCCAGATTTATGGATGACAGGGCTGTTATATGTGACCTCCAGCAGCGAAATAATTTTGAATTTTTGTCATACTTTTTTCATCCAGTTTCTTTGTTTTAAGTAATTGAGTCCCCATGTAATTGAACCACCCAGGCTGTATTCATCATTGTTCTTGTCCTTAAACAAATCCTTGGGGAGCCATAGACTGCCTCTGCCTCTCATGCCATGGTGCTGGTATAATGCTGCTATTTGCTGTGCCACATTTATGGGTTTGTTAGCGCTTCCATCATAAATCAGCAGACAGATCTCCAGCTAATATGGATGGGCATAGCTGCACAAAGCCAGGGGAGTCCCTGTGCTCAAACTTACAGTTTCCATGGCCACAGACAGTAGCGCTGGTGGGATTTTGGCTGGGCTGCGTGGGAAAGATTCTTCTACCAGGAGGAAGGGCATACACCATGCTTTCTTCATATCTCATTTTGCAATTTCTTTTGGAAGCAGAAGAGCTGCCTCAGTAATGCTTTGCATCATGGATGGGCCTAGGAAGCCAGGCTAAATTTTGCATGCAAACCAGTAAAGAAACAGGCATGACACTAAAAATAAATGACAACCCAGCCCTAACCATGTCTTTCTTCAGGGCTTTTGGAAGGGAACCTGAGCTGTGCACTGTGCTCCTGCCTGTGGGTGTCTGCCACCACAAAGGGAGCATGTGTGCAGTCTGGAGCCATCCCAAAGCCATTCCTGGGCTCTGTGCAGCCTCACAAGGGTAGGCAGTAACCTTTCAACTCTATCAGCAGCAGGTTGTGACCATGACCTGCTCAGCTCTTCATTTGAGATGATAGGCTTTTATCAGCTTGGACTGTGTTGTCCAGGGTGCCAGGCAGCGTAGGTCGACATGGTGCCCTGAATATGTTGGAGATGCATAGGTCTGGATCAGGAGACTAAAGCAGAGCCTTGGCAGGAGACAGCTGCTTGCTGCCAGGACACCTTCTACCTGTGCCATTCCCTTTCTTCTCCATTCATCCTCTTTTTCTCTTTTCCTTTTTGCATGACGCATTTTGGGGGCAAATTCCATCTCATCTTTGCCATATAAGCATAGTTATGGGGATGGCGTGCTCTTTGCAGCAATGCTTGTGTCTCAGGCTGGCAAGGATCTCTCCAGCAGTATTTACTCAGCAGCATGCTATGAATCTGTATTTAAATGAGGCAAGGACAAAAAAATTTTGATGCTACTGTTTTCAGAAACTTCAGCTTTATTGAAATTGAAATTTTTCATGCTTTTTTTTGGTTTAATTTTGTTTTTTGCTGTTGTGAATTGTTAAAATATATAATTTCGCCTTCCTTTTTTTTTACCCTCTTCAATATACTTTGTTTCAACATTTTCAAAATCTTCTTGTTTCAGTAAACACAGGCTCAGTCATTGTACAGGTAAGGTTATATTGCTTTGAGGTTCAACAACACATTGATTTGGACTTATGAAACTGGAAGTCTTGTCTCATCAAAAAGAAATTGGGAGTTTTTGTTCTGCAGCAAGTCTTGAAGATTAACTTATCATTTCAGTTCAACCTGGTCACAACATGGGGGCTGGGGGGCAGAACTAGAAGTTCCTGGAGGGAGAATCCCCTTGTCTGACCACTGGTAGGTCTTAGTACAGTGATATGATCTGAGCAATGTCTCCTCAATCAGCCATCGGCTGTGGGTCAGACATCTCTTGTGCCTTGCAAAAATCTCTCTTAACCACAATCCTGTCTTTGTCACTGGAAGTCTGATCCTGCACTCCCGTCTTCCTAGTACCTGCTAATCCCACTGGTAATTCAGGGCAAGTAGGAGCCTGTGGCAGTGCCTTAAAAGCCTGCCCCAAGTCTCCCTTCAAACCCAGAAGATGCCATGTGATGACCCTGAGCACCTGCTGTGGAGAGGAGGTTAATTTGAACTATATCCAGGATGCTTCCACTCCTCTCAGGAGTATACGTGAGAGCATTTAGTAATTCTCTCCTGAGAGCCAGCTCTGGCAGTATCAGCCTCAGAACAGAAACCCTGACAAAATTAATCAGGACTGGTACATTGCCTGACACAGTTTGTTTTACAAAGTCCTGTTCCTTTCAGTGAGATGAAAGTGTAATACTGTAAGCACTTAACAGTGCCTATGTTCAATTAATTCCCTGTGCTGGCAAGGAAGAATTGCACAGCAGCAATCACGCCAGGCTGAGACATGTGAAAGAGCAGCTAAAAAGAGAGATGCCACGATTTGCAAGTGGTAGGAAGAAAGGATACTTGGATTGAAAAATTATTTTTTGGGGGGCGTAAAGAGAATATTAACTGAGGGACAGAAGAGAATGGTGAAAAGGCGTTGGTTGTTAGTCTCCAGTCTGTGTACTGTGCACGTGGAGCAGCAGTGAGGGGTCTGAGGTGGTGTCCTCATGGGAAGGCAGAACCATGCTTGTGGTTTGCAGGCAGTGGGAAGAGTCTGTCTGGCCCCAGAAGAGCACCAGCTGCTCACCATCACCGCAGTACTTGCTCTGCTCTTGCTTTGGTGCTTCCCAGTCCTGTGCACATTCAGCCAAGTCACATCTGCCCCTGCTGTTGTGGGAAATGGTGGAAATGGGGGACTGTTTTCTCTCCTTTCTGGGGCAAGCCCAAATTCTGTGCCCCACTGCTCTTGGGGAAGGGCAGACAACCAAGCCACAATCCCCCAAAGCGGTCAAGAGAAGCAAGGGAGGAAGAAGTCAGTTGCCTGCTGCCGCTCTGCAGCATCTTCCTGCTCTTGCGTCCTGCTCTCAGCCCTGGTGGCACCCACACCCCTCTTGTGTGGCAAGGACATAACGGCTTTTTCTGTGGAGGCTGGTCCTTCCTTGACCACAACAGGAGTGAGGACAGACCCTGAGTTCTTAGGGGAGTGTGCTGGGAAGAGGACGCAAACCCTGGTCACTGATGTGGTGTCTGGCTTGGTGGTTGTAGGAGGTGTCCTCATCTCAAAGCCAGACAAAGAGGTGAGGGAAAGGCCCCATTTCCCTGTTTTTTTGTTGGTTTGTTTTTTTTTTTTCCACATTGTGCAGTGAGTCGCCTGCAAGTGGTACAGTGCAGGGATGCACATGAAGGCATGTGCACAAGTCCTGGGGCTCATGCTGTCAGTGTCACCACATGTTGGTGCTTGCCAGAACAGGGTCAGCTCAATGTGTGCATGCTAAGATTGGATAACAGCAACAATGTCTAATGAAGAGAAAGGATTCAGTTTTGTGCTGGCTTGTAGTATTTGGCTCAATGATGCTCACTGTGGGTTCAATTTGATGTGGTGTCCCATGTCCAACATGGACGTGGTACCTGTGCACTGGTTGAGTGAGTTTGGCTGTACCATTATGGTGTTCTGGCTGCCAGTGCTGCCATGATGCCACACAAGGGCAGGGCTTGGAGCTGGTCAGTTAGGATTAGAATCACTTCCTCTGTTGGTTTCCGTGGAAAGATAAGAGAATAAGTAGGCATTAGAAATGACTGTGTCAAGAAATAAATTGATGATAGTATGAATTAGAAAGGAAAAACAACAGAGGGATCGACAAGTCTGTTCTGGATGGGGGCATGGTGACAGGAAGAGTGAATACTTTAATTTTCAATTGCACTGCTGAAAAGCAAACTGGAAACATCTAACTTGAGAGAAGTGTAAGATCTTTGGAAAGCATGGGAGAAATATTGGGCTTTGGTAGCTGCATTGAGTCAGAACAGAAGTGGACGGAGAGGGAGTGGGAAAACAAAGGCCCCAACCCCCAAAATGCCCCATTTACTCGATAACCTCATAAAGTGCTCCATCCAGCTCTGGTGGGACCCTGAAACAATTTCACCCTGCTCCATGAGTCAGGGTGAAATTGTTTGGTGCTGCTAGATCCCTCCTTTGGATTTTTCATCTCTCTCTCGGAGTTGAGCTGTTATGGCCAGTGCTGGTTCTGGTGCTGGTAGAACTGGGATTTCTGCTGGGACCAGCACTGGCTGCTCAATATCAATATTGTGGTGATGTTCTAGGTGAAGAGAGATTTCCACCCTTCACTGCCCTGTAAGTTGTTTTGTCTCAAGATACAGCCTGTCCTGCAGTGCAAAATGATTCCCATGATAATTGGATGGACATGGGCCAGAAAACTGGGCATCCCCCAGAGTGCAGCCCCCAGGTCACTTGCTACAACAAATATCCCTAAAATCCTAGCTAGACTGGACATGCACATTTCAAAGTCTTATGTACTATTACACTTGCCTTTGTTCATTTGATCAATTTGACAAGGGAAGGCTTCCATGTTTTTAATGGCTTGATTTTGACTGGGATAGTCAGTATACAACATTTAATTTTAGGTTGCCCATGAGAAAGGTATTCACCGTCTTTCTGAATCTTTCTAGTATTCTCTCCAGGAAATACCATTCCTGAGTCAGGGAGTTGTTGACCTGATGTCAGTTACCTGGAGGAGGACTGTCTGTTCAGCCTAGGATACCAGTTGTGGTGCCTTCAGCAGATAATACAAGGATGTCAGCTCTACACTTGTGCAACGATCAATGGAGTGATGACTCTCTGAATGGATCTGTTTTGCTACCATTGACTATGGCTTAAAATTCTTACCTTTTACTAAATAAACCTAGAGGGGTTAGGTTCCTGCCTCGGAGTTTGTATACAGGCAACTTTGCAAATGCTTATCTTGTCCAGTGATTTCACAGACCCTCTTGGGTTATTCCTGGACATGGTAAATCTGCCTTTCCAGTCAGGTGGGACAACACTCCTGAAGATTGGTTTATCTCTTTTTAAACCCAGCCCTTTGCAGTAACTTTGTCTGATTTTTAAGTGTAAATATCTAGGTCACTAAAGATGATACTGAGGAGAACACAGACTGTCTCCCTGCATATAAGCTGCTGTTCTGCCACAGCACTGACTGGTGCAGAAGCCCCATTCCAGTAGTCAAACCCCTTTGTTTCTGACTTCTCACAATTACTGATGCAGAGTACCACATGTCAGTATGACACTGATCATGAAAAAGAATTTTCCTTCGCCATGACTGTGCCAAGGAGCTCATTGCACATACTGTGCAATAGCAGATGCTGGCAGAGCTGTTTCTTGGATGCATCAGCTTGTACTCCCTTGGAAAAGAGAAGAAGGAGGTTAGTGACAAAGGCTGAGCTGATTTCCTGATGTGGCACTCAGGACAAAAGCAGCCTAGCAGGAATAGGTGGGCTTGTCTGTCAGATGGATCCTGGTGGACCCACAGCAGTGAGGTAGCTCTGAATGTTGCCAATGGTTAATGGTGATCAAGCGTGAGCTTTCTCTTAGAGGCTGACTGTGCAACTCACACTCTGTGTCTGGGCTTTTGAACCAGCAGTAACCACTCAGGTCATTTTGGGCTGACTAGTAAAGCCTTTGACTGGAGACTGTGCAGCAGGAGGAGAGGCCAAAAGATTCTCCAGCCTCCTAGGGGTGGAGGCTCTTAGCTCAGCAGAGAGCAGGTGAACAGCAGCAGAAGTCATGCCAACTGGGTTTCTCCTTTCTGCTCCAGAGGGTGTGCAGGGTCATGGTGATGGAACAACTGCAGCACTGCCACATTCAGCCTACACCCAAAACCTTGGCAATAACTGGACCTGCAGGAGCAGGGTTTGCTAGAGTCTGGGGGGGGGGG
>JAWMRA010000090.1:7248437-7259652 GCA_035584735.1 Pseudotriccus pelzelni | reverse complement strand
TAAAATTGTTTTAGACCTCTTGTTTGGGTCAATAAATTCCTACCAACTATTTTCTAAAAAGGGGAGTACACAGGTGGTAAACTGCTTACAGTAGAAATAATGTGAATATTAAGGTAATCAAAGCACTCGCGTTGGAAGGGATTAAAAGAGGGGAGGGGAAAAAAACCCCAGCTCATAACAAGCAATCCATGTCACTTTTTTTCCCTCCTGTGTACTCTTGCTCTGTCCCATTTGTCTAGCAGTAATCTACATTTCAAATGATTACATGGGAAGCTGAAGTGGTAGTGACAGGGATAAACGAAGCTTGTTAAACTAATAGCTGCACTAATGCCCAAATATGTGAACTTCCAGAGTCAGGCAGCATCCAAGGCTGCCGGAGCTGTCAGCCCCGCTCCCCCTGGGCTCGTCCGCCAGCCGCTGCCACATGATGAATGGCCCTGTCGAGTAAATTCATCCGGGGCCCAATTAAATAGGCAGAAATGAACTAGAGCCGTCAACCAGGGAGAGAGAGAGAGAGAGGGAGAGGGAGTGAGGGAGGGAGAAAGAAAGAGAAAAGATTTAAAAAAAAACAAGACATGGGAGGAAGGGAGAAATATTCTTCAGAAAGTCAAGGAAGCTCTGGCGCAGTGAAGTCATTCTGTCAGAAAATGGCCATTTAATGCTTTGCCGAGCCCACGACAGATAAGTCATCTGAGGAAGCTTTAGAGGAGTCCCAGGGCATTTCATTTATTAATTATCAGCTTCGAGTGGGGATTGCAGCCGCTTCTGCCTCTTCCCCATCCCTTTTCTCCACTGAGCACTGTCAACGCCTTGCCTCCTCCTTGTCAGGCAGGAGGCGGCCACATGGCCGCAGACTACTTGGGCACACAGGCAGCAGAAAAAGGCACTGCAAGCTCTTCGTGCACCCTCCTGCTTCACCTTCGTCAAAAAATCCCAGCCATGGCACTTCATCCCCAGTCCTAGCCCCAGACTCTTATTTCTCTCTTGGGCCCAAAGCCCTCCCATTACCCTGGGAAGGATTGCTCAGGTGCCAAACAACGGTCAAACCTGCGCCATCACATCCCTTCTCCACTCTTGTTCCCTCCCCTGTAGGCAGGTGTTGAGGAGATATCTCCCCTGCTGCATGTGGACACTGACTGGAGCCAGGTAGAAGGCAGCCCCTGGAGGCCTTGTTTCCCCTCAGGAAACCCAGAGATGTGTTGGGTGGCTTTGGGTGAGCATTTCGCCTGCAGCACGCCGGACCTCCTGTCTTACATGTCCTCACTTAATCCCATCAGCTCAGCTTCCACCCACATCTGCCAGCTCAGTGCTGTTCCCTGCCCCAGGCGGTGCCTGGCAGTCATCAAGAGAAGAAGATAGCAATGGGATAGGTGAAGGGGCAGGCAGAGCTGGTCACCTGGGTGAGCCCTCAACTGACTTTCCCTGGTGGGCTTTGGCACAGTGGGTGACAGCACATGTTTCTGATGGTCTTCCCACAGCCTTCCCCAAAGCCACAGTTCCTACCCTGACCCCCCTACAGACATCGACAGGAAATTCTCAAGGAAATCTTGGCACTGGTTTTTGTGAAGTAACCCCTTCCCCCAGCATCAGCTCCTTAGTAAGATATGAGTTCTTGGTAAAGTACCTGGCTGGTGAAACCCAAAGGCTGTTATTCAGCACTGCTGCTTCATATTACAGAGCACTTGCCCCATCTCTCCTTTGACCCCACACTTATCATAATTTCTAAAAGTAACAGACTATTTACAAGGGACATGACATGGTGTTTGGTCAAAGCACCTGAATTCGTGCAGAAGGACTCCCCCAGACCAGCACTCCCAGTTACAGACAAGGAACACGTAAGCTCCTTCCAAAGCAGAAAGTCGTATCACTAGGAAATTACAAATGGCTCTGGTGATCACAGTACTTTTTAATCTAGCTGTTCTTTGTGCCTCACAGACACTTTCAGAGCTGTGTCTCTGAAATATATAATGACAGCTGTGTATTTTACTGCCTGCCATGGTGCTGCTGTACATGCTACACAGCCTTGTGGAAGAAACGAACTGTTCTGACAGCTTATTCTTGCTTCTGGCTTCCCCTAACCTGTAATGGCCCATCTTTGAAATTCATGAACAGTTTTGTGAACATTTTGTGAAAGATATTTCCAAATACCTCTTGAAACTCTACAGAAATAACACTAATTTGTTATTCTTTCCATGATCATTTCTCTGTACCTCAGGAGTTCTACACTGAAAATTCTCTGTGCTTCCTCATTGTGCCTCCTGCAGTCTAAATATTTGACCCTGCACCTTAGAGTCATAGAGTCACAGAATTCTTTCAGTTGGAGATCCTTTCTGAGATCATCAAGTCCAACCATTCCCCCAGCCCTGGCAAGGCAACTAGCCCATGTCCCCAAGTGCCACATCCATATGGCTGTTAAATCCCTCCAGGAATGAGGACTCATCACTCTCCTGGGAAACCTGTGCTAAGGCTTGAAAACCATTTTGATGAAGAAATTTTCCCTAATATCCAACCTAAACCTCCCCTGGCACCACTTGAGGCTGTTTCTTCTTACCCTGTCACTTGTTTCCTAGCTCCACTCTCTTGTCAGGGTGTTCTAGAGAGCAAGAAGGTTCCCTCATGAGCCTCCTATTCCCCAGCCTGAGTCCCCTCTGCTTCCTCAGCTGCTCCTTGTGCTCCAGACACTTCCCTAACTCCATTCACTTTTCTGGGCACTCTCCAGTCCCTCAATATCTTTTCTGCCCTCAGGGACCACAGTGCTACTCCTCTCCACCTTGGCAGGGCTCCATGAGTTTCACAGCTGCCCTGCTGTAGCTGGTCCATTTTCCAGATTTCCTTCTTGAGTGATATAAAGTTGTTTTTTGTGGACTGTCACATGTCTCCAGCTGATTTTTCTCCCATTTGCCGAACGCTGTCTTTCCAGTCACCCTCTCCCTGCAGGATACGTTTCCCAGCCCGAGCGCCTCTTTTTCTCCAGGCTGAGCTCCCCTAGTTCCCTCAGCCACTCCTCAATACAACTTGCACTCCAGACCCTTCCTCCTCTCCATTCCTGTCTCTGGACATGGTCCAACACCACAATGTCTTTCTTGTGAGTGATCCCAGACTGATCCTAGGATTTGAGATGTGGCCTCACCAGCGCCCAGCACAGATGGATAGTCCTGCTGCCACACTATTGCTGATACAGGCCAGGATGCCACTGGCCTTCTTGCTCACCTGGGCTCATTTTCAGACAATGTTGACCAGTACCCACATGTCTTTTTCCAGTTTTCCAGCCACTCTTCTCCGAGCCTGGTGTTATTGTGACCCAAGAGCAGGACCCAGCACTTCTTATTGAACCTTGCATTGCTGGCTTCAGCCTACTCATCCAGTCTGTCCAGATCCCTCTGCAGATCTTCCTGTCCATAAGTTTAAATCAGCCAAAGCTTTCTGTGCCTTGGTGTGTACCTTCCAGTAGTGTTCCTAATTAGGGGTCCCATCTGCTTTGCTCTCGTCTAATGATGCAGTAGTGTTCACTACAGGCAGTCATGAAGCAGGATTGGCACAGCTTAGCTGCTGTGGGATCTACCAGCAAATGCTGGTGTGCCATCCACACTGGGAACCCACCTTCTACCACACTCTCTGTGCATAGAAAAAGACATATTACTAGGTGTAATAATATATAAGTGACAGTGTAAAGCTTTGGTGTAGTGTCAGCACTTGTTTCCAGAGCACTGCACTCCCTTACTGGAACACAACAGTGTCACTCACTGCAGCACCCAGTGCCTGAAGGATAGCTACAGGAATAATTAAAAGAGAAGCTCTGTTTGCACTAAAAATGCCAGGTTCTTTTTTTTTTTCATGTGGTAAGGATTTTTCTTATCAAAAATCTACTCACTAAAATGCTAATGATAGTCAGTGATTAGAAACTGCTGCTCAAGTTTTGAAAGTTCCCAGTGGATTTCATAGACACAGCATGTAGCTTGTCAGTTCAGGAAGTGCTTTCAACAAATCATACTTCAGGGTATGCATTTTTTTTTAATATTTCATTTCCTTAATGCTTCACTGTGCTAAAGCCAATAGGGACTTTAGAGTTAAGTGACGAAGATCATTTTATTACTTGCAAAGTCAGTTCTGGTAGAAGTCTCTCATGGCAAGATGTTCTCACATAGGCATAGAGGAACCACTAGCAAATGTGTGTGATGCTTATCTTAATTAAAAAGAATAATTGTTTTATTAAAATGAATTATGAACTTTTATTTATTAATGCGGGAGAATTTGTCTGCCAGCCAGATGAAGGTGTTCCAGCAAGAAGTGCAGACCTTTGAGAAATGGGGGACTCAGCTTCCTCAAACTCTAATAGGAGTTGAGAAAACAAACTTGGTTGCAGGCAACACTATATTGATCCCTATTAATGCCAGCAACTGACACTCAGGGTAGAAGTGTTCAGGTCTGTCTGTGGAGCCTTTGCAGGTTTCCAAAGCATTCTTGCTGCTTTTGCTGCAGTGTTAGAGGAGAATATATGACATGGCCAGTACACCTGTGGTTCGGATCCTGGACTGCAGAACACACTCCTGTGGGGTGCCTTATTACCCCAAGACTGCCACTCCTTCCAGCCTGACACAGGTGCTGGTTAGTTTACAGTTCCTCTTCTGTGGGGGAAAAAAAAAATCAGCTTAAGCTCATACACAAATTTTCATGGAAAAATTGCATTTAGGTGAGATTGTTCCTTGTGTACCTGGGACTTTAGAGCCTCAAGTTACTGTTTTCTAGTGCAAAAGCACCATCTGATGGCTTCTGTCAAGGAAGCCATGTAAAAAGTGGATGAATATGTTTGTGTCCTATGGCAGGACTCCATTGAATGAAGTCTGTTGAGCAATGTCAACACCTGAAGAGAAAAAGCTCTGAATGTACACGTCTGCTCTTCAGTGTGTCTGTCCCATGGCACAGAGCTCTGCCAAAGGCTTTTGCCCAAGCTAGCCACTCCTTCTTTATAAATCCAGCCTTCATGAGAAAACAAGTATGACCAAGATGGTCCCCTTCATTGCTTCCTAAAAGAAGGCAGGATGCACCATGCACACCTTTAAATCTGATTAGAGGACAGGAGTGTATAGACGAAGCAACTGCTATGGGAGGTGAGTGGTGGTCAGTGATGAAGAGCAGGAGAACATCTCCTAGGTGCTCCACAGTGTCTCTTTCTGCATAGGGCTTGCACATTAGGAGACTGGCCAGAATTTGATAGAGCTCAAAGTACAGAAATTAAGTAATTGAACTGTTTTGATACCTTTTAAGTTTCTCAAGTCTGCTTAAGCTCCTTCACTGCATGAAGCAAAAGAGAGGGTTTAAAATCACAGGGAAATAACCCAGCAAATGGTTACCCTGCTGATTAAGAAGGAACAAACCCAACATATTTTGTAAGAAATGGGTTATATGTACACACTGCTCATTATTGCTTATTAAATGTCCCAGATTTGTATGGACTATTGTAGAAATAAGACAGCAGAGACAGCAGGAGGTGTGAATAAAGAGTTTTCTTTGCCAGTGTAAGGTAGTAACATGGAGCAGCAGAGGAGTTTGATGGTAAGATAGTGTGTCCAGAGGCATATGCAGAGGGGAGTAGTACATACCCAGCTCCACAGGTGAACCCCACCATGGGCTGCAGTGGTCCAGTGTTCTCCAGAATTGCCCCAAAGTCATGTCCTCACACCACAGTCCCAAGCTCCACTCTCCTGGTGCCTGCAGAATGCACAGGTCCTCATCCACCCAGCAGCACCTTGGCCTAGCTCCCATTCCCCTGCGTGCTCCTACAGTGTCCATCCTTCATCCAGGATTGACAAGTGTTCCCTCATTGTGAGGCTTTAAACCACACGGTGAACAGTTTGTCTAATGTCTGAGTGTGAAAAAAATCCACCATTTTTAGCGTCTTTCCTGACCTTGGAAAGGCATTAAAAATGTCGGGGAAGGAGACCCTTCTCACATAAGCACTTCAAGGGAACAGTTGGCATACTTAAAGGAAAGGAAAATAAATAAAACAATAGATCAAAAACCTTTCCCTGTTGTCTTCACCCTGTGAGTGCTGTTACGAAGTAAGATGCCCTCTGAAACTCATAATCCTCAATATCAAGATCAAAAGGAATGCTTGAAACCCCAAGGAAAGAGTGGTGTGTGACCACAGGCCAGGGTGATGGGGAGCTGTTGCCTCCTCCACACTCCTGCAGAGGTGGGTCACAGCGTATATCACCCCTCACCACCCTGCAGCAGCACCATCCTATTGACTTCACTGGAGCCTCTGACACCAGCCCTGAAGAAACAAAATGTAGGATACCAATGTTTGAAACAAAATCAAACCAGGAAGAGAGGGACAGGTTGTTTACAACCAGTAATATCTTCCAATATCCTTTGGTAACAATCAGCAAAGGACCTTTCCAACACTGGAACAGATTTTCAGGGTTAGTCAAAAACCTTAGCTCTAAAACTGACCAGCTTTAGCCCAAACACATTAAAGATGTATCATTATAGATCAAGTAAAAAATAATAATGATGAAAATTGAAAAAAAATTAAAATGTGTAATGAAAAGAATTAGTTTGTTTTTGCAGAAAGAACTGTAGAATTCTTTATCAGTAAGGATTAAATTAATCTATTTGCCATTTTGAAGTAGCTCTCTTTTTTGTTATTTGTTATAAAACCAATAGCTCTTCAAAAGTTTTAAATTAGAAAGTAAACCAGACTGGCTAAACCAGACAGAGGTTTTTTCTCTTTGCTTCATTTCTTACAGCTGAAGGACTGCTTTTTGCAGACCATCCCTTAGCTTCTGGCCAACCCACTTTAAAGTAAAGTCTGATATTTTATAAGGATTTAGTGTACAGAATTTTCCTGCTTTTCTGGGGAAGCCAATCCATTAAGATGTTGAAACAGAAAAGGAAACAGCTGTGCATGCATCTCATCTGGGCTGAATCTGAATATAGCACCTTCTTATTCTGCCTTTACATTTCAGCAGAATGAATAATGGAGACCACCCAACCTAGCAACAAGCCATTCATGCAGCAGAAGCATGGGAGCATCCTCCCTGACCTGAGGAAGGAGAGTGACAGTTTAGACCAACAGGCAGAATAGCATCTTGTCTCAGGATACGGATAAAATGTCTCAGTTGCATCACATTGGTCCCACTGCAGGCTTGCTGACAAAGAGGAACTTGGAAGCCCTCAGACACACCGGGTTCAGAACACCTTAGGAGGTGGCTATTCTCTCCTGTGCCCATGAACCAGAGGATGAAAGAAAGCTTCACCCCTGGCCAGGAGGCACCCAAGACTGGAAGAGATCAGCACAGCAAGTGCAAGCAAAGGATCAGTGCCCATCATTTCAGCACTTGCCAGCCCAGCACCATGTGCATCCCCTGAACCGTATTTCCTTCGGCAAGCTCCTCAGCAGAGATCTTTTTCCTGTGTTATCGAAACTGGCAAATTTAAGAAAATGCCAATAATTCCATTTCACCCCTAAATTTCTTTTGTCATCTTCATTGAACTTGGCCTACTAATGATTTCTTAGAATTTCAGGTTGAATGGCCATCCATAGATTTTCCTTCTTTTTGGGTTAAACTTGGAGTTGTCATTGGGCATGTTTCTGTCAGTTCTTAACCATTCTTTTCACTTGCCTATGGATAAGACACTACATAGATCTGAAGATGCAGAAGGAATTCAGTGAGGAAAGAAAAGGGCTTTTTATCAAGCCACATTGTTGCATGCATTACATTGTGACATCACGGCACATCATTAGGTTCTAATTACTCCTAGTTGACAAATTCCTAGCCCTTTCAACTAGAGATAGAGTGTCTTTGACTGAGTCCATTAGGGCTCTTAATTTTTGACAGTTGACTTTGCCAGTTGTCTGCTTATACTGATTTTTTACCCCTGCTAAAACCAACTTTTATATAACAGCAAGTCTGGGTTCATTTGCTTTATGCACAGGTCCCCTAAGAGGCATGGAAGTGAATTATATTCTCCTTCTTGATCTCATGCAGTTACTAAATTACATTTTTAGCACCTGAAATTAACGGCTAACTGGAGGTAGGCTAGGGAGAGAGTTAAGTTAATGAATTGACTGAATATGATAGCAGAGGAGAGCAAAGAGTCATGTTTCTTCTACCCATTTCTCCAAATATTACTGAAGCAAGAAACCAGCAATTACATGTCAGTCCTGGGATGTCCATGAACTAAATGAGTCAAACAGCTTGCCATGGATGTCACTGCTCCCCTCACCAGAGAAGTGGCATTACTTTAGGAAACAACAACCCTGGCACTGGCCAGCCCTGGTGCTGGTGGTTGGCAAACTGGGAAGTTACTTCTCTGCCTAGTTGGGCTGGGGCAGCTTGGCAGCAGGTGCACTTCCAGACCAGCAGCAGTTTTTTCATCCCTATGCCTTCCTCATCACTGGTTGGAACCAGATCAAAAGCCTTGGAATGGGGAGAAGGAAGGTCACGCACCATGAACACAAGTCTGTAGGCTGAGCTTGGGCTGATTTTGCTTTTTCACTCTGTTCTCAACAGATAGGAGTTACTGGAGATTTGGGCTTCAAGTGGAAGGCACAAGAGAATTGTACTCACACATTTCATTGCAGCTTCCTAGAGCGGTACACAGCAGCTAGTGCAGCTGATTGAAAGCCATGTCTTTTTATTTTCTCCTCTTTTTCCATTTTTTTTCCTCTGTTGTGCACAAGTCTCTGCCCCACTCAGCCCCATGCTGCTGAGAGCCTTGCATTCTGCCGAGGCTTGGCTTTCCCCATACCAAAGCATCCCTGCTGTTGCGGTAGTGAGCACTGCAAACCCAGGCATTGGCTTTGGGTGTGAGATGTCCACCAGAGAAGGGGGATTTCGGCAGCTACAAGCGTGACATCCTGCTGCCTTTGGTCACGGGAACAGGCAGATTTGCAGGTCCTTGCCTGCAGCCCATCTCAGGAACACTAGGCTGAGCTTTGACTGTAAGCATCACCACCCTGGTGTGTCCCACAGCAATTAACCTGCCTGGAAGCACAACACACTGCAGCCAGATAATAAGCTATTGGGTTTATACTCTGAATAGCACAGCTTCCTTTCCTGTTGTTCTCATGATTGGCATTTCAATGCCAGATCTTCCCTTAGTTTAGGGATGGGGTTGCAGCAAGGTCTGAGGATTAGCTTGGTATCTTGAATCAGGGCTTACAGCAGCAGCAAGGTGCTGCAGGAGGCCAGCTCTTTAAGAGAGGAAATCTTTAGAGAACACAATAAAACATAGAAAATTAGATGGTAAAGTGACAGTTTTCTTTGAAGTGGAAGAAATATGTACTCAAACAACCCCTCACCAGCTTCTCTCCGGCCTGACCAGCATTGTTGATGCAAACAGGCTCGCAGCTCATGGAGCGCGGAAAGCTGCTAGCCACGCAAACCCTGAAATTTCTGATTTAAGGGAAACACTGGGGTTTTAAAACTTGTTATCATCCTGGCTAGAGTGAAATCAAATATTTTTAAGAGTTACCAATCAGAGCGACTGGATCCAGAAAGTTGGCATTCCACAGTCCTGGCATTTCATGGTGGAACTGAAGCCCTTTTGAATATTATTATTTTGCATTTCTTGGTATCACTTCAAAAAACCTCATAGCAAGCATGAAAATAATGGAATAGGGGGACCCCTCCTTCACTCCCCTCCCAGAAAAACCCCGACCAATCAATTGACCAATCAAACAAACAAATAGTGAACTACTGCTCTGGATTGTTTTAAAATGAAGATTCCAAAATTAAAAGTACCTTTGGAAGTTTCTCTGGGAGAAATTTCTGAATTTCTCAAAATGAATACATATGCTAAGACCTCCATAAAATTGACATTTTCCTACAAAATATGTTGAAAAGTTCATGACCTGCTTCAGCTGGCTAACAGCCAGAGCAAGCAAACAAAACCATGGCACAGTGACAGGTTCTTATTAAAGCTAAGAGTTAATCAAGGTCCATGCTCCTGGATGGAAAACCGTCAATTAGTAGCATTGAGAAAAAGAATCACAGAATAATAGAATCATTTAGGCTGGAAAAGGCCTCTAAGATCATTGAGTCTAAGTGTTATCCCAGCACTGCGAAGGCTACCAGTAACCCATGTCCCCAGGTGCCGCAAGGGACCAAGAATAAATAAAGAGGGACTGTAAATAAATTAAATCACCTTAAAGCAGGCATGAGGGGTGTTTGTGAATACTGATATCCATAAGAAGGCTATGAACAACCGACTTTGTTAAAAACTTTACTTGGGCAAAACTGGGAAACTTCTGTTGTGGAAGACATCACAAGTCTTGAGAACCATGCAGAACGTCAGGCACCATCTTTCAACCCTGGATAGCCTGTCCTAGTTAGAGCAGCTGGGACCAGTTCTTCACTGTGTGGATGTAAAACAAACTGTGTGTTCTACACCCTCTATGTGATTTCCCTGGAACTGTTAACAATAAACCACCTGCAGCAGCTGCCCAGAGCACACTTGACCCCTCAGGCTATAAGCTGGGTGTTAAGAAGCCTGTGAGGCAGGAGGATGTTCCTGTCCTCCCATCAGTGACTCAGGTGTTATAACTCCCCTCCAGGGAGTCATTAGCACCTCCACACCCAGCCTGAGGGGTCATAGAATCATCAAATTATAGAATCAGCAGGGTTGGAAAGGACCTCTAAGATCATCAAGTCCAACCATTGATCCACTACCACCATCATTACTAGACCACAGCACTAAATGCCACATCCAGTTTCATCTTAAAAACCTCCAGGGACAGAGAATCCACCACTTTCTTGCCAAACCATTCTAATGCCTGATTACCCTCTCTGTAAAAAATTTCTTCCTAATATTCAACCTAAACCTCCCCTGTCAGAGCTTAAGACTGTGCCCTCCTGTTTTACTGGTAGTTGCCTGGGAGAAGAGACCGACCCCCACCTGGCTACAACCCCCTTTCAGATAGTTGTAGACTGATAAGGTCTCCCCTGAGCCTTTTCTCCAGGCTAAACAACCCCAGCTCCCTCAGCCTCTCCTCATAGGGCTTACATTCAAGTCCCTTCACCAGCCTGGTTGCTCTTCTCCGCTCCAGCACCTCAATATCCTTCCTAAAGGCCCAGAACTGGACACAATTCTCCATGTGTGGCCTCACCAGCACTGAGTACAGGGGAAGAATCACTGCCCTGTTCTTGCTGGCCACACTTTTCCTGCTCCATAATCTTGCCAGGCACTGAGGTCAGGCTGACAGGCTGGT
>JAWMRA010000090.1:7149573-7165613 GCA_035584735.1 Pseudotriccus pelzelni | reverse complement strand
CAATGAAATGAGAATGGTTCATTGCATTTAAGCAAAGAACAAGAAAATGTGACCCTATTTTTTTACTTTAATACATACAGATATTTTAAAGAAAATTTCATTAAGATCAGTCAATGAGAAGGCTCATAATTCAACATGCTTTGCAGTGGTTAGAGATGATTTTATTTGTGTTAGTTTCCAAACATAGCTAATTAACACACAGACACACTTACCATATCAGTAATTCTTAAAACCCAGGTTCCTGTTGGGTTTTCTCCCCATGTGTGAACAGACATGAAGTCCCAGTTCTTGAAGCCATTGGGAGATTTATCTCTCTCTCTCTCAGCCAGTAAGACAGTGCTGGTCCCTGTGTTAGTGCAAGATCAACAGTAGGGTTGTTCATACATTTCTGCTTTTACTTTTCACGTTGCTCAGCTTGTACTCTACCTAGTGCATAGGTAACTGCCCTGGAAAATGCACGATTTAACAGTGGTTCCCGTAACAGTGGTTCCTTTAATTATTTTCACTGCAGTATTTAAGAGCACATAAACTATTAGGTCATACTAAAAAGGCACATCTTGGTCAGTGTCCTATCTCTAACACAAAAAAAGCAGTGAATGCATATAAAGAAGCCTAAGAAGCAGAAGTTAGATACAAACAGTGTTTTCCACTGATGAACAATTCAAGAAACTTCTGAAATGGAAGTTTTGAAAGCAAACCATCTCATGTAGTATTGTGAAACCACAGCCTTATCCTGATTCCTCACCGTATTTTTTTGTTTTGGTGACTTGATGTAAATTTTTAATGCCTGAAATCTTCCTCCCACAGGGTGAAATAGTTATTGTTACCAAAATGCTGCAGTTTACAAAGTTTATCTGCAGAAAAAAAAAGATTATTCTGCACGGTAGGAAATTTGTTGGGCTTAGTTTGCTTCTAAGGAGAAAGCAAGGGAGCTCTATTTAAATAATAAGGAGCAGAGAAGCCTCAAAGAGCCTTGTGACAATTTATAAATATATTTAAACATAACACCATAAATACAGGAAAAGAATGACATACATTTCCTAATAGTGTTTTGCAGGAAAGTGGAAAACTAGCAAGAAACAAGGGAAAAACAGCTTAGCCATGAAAGCAAAATGATGCTAAAGTGTAGGCAACAGTACTTGATTATTGCTACCTAGAAACAGGAAAATTAGATCAGCTTGATGTTTAAATTTGTATCTGAAAGTTTGTCCTTTTTCCCCTTATAATACCAGTTAATCTAACAGACCTTACTGCCTACAAAGTTGTTTATACTAATTCTTTTTTTTTCTTCTTTTCTCCTTATGGTGTTATTTCAGGGTATTGTCTAGACAGCTTGCCACAGTCTAGCTCATTTAGCATATTTGTACCTAGGTGTCTAACAGAGGCACTGTGTTTTTAAATACACAAGCGGGGAGATGCAGTCACATGAAACCTAAGGAGTTATATTTCCTCAGTTTTCCATTAGTCTGCTAAATCACAGGAAGTCTGATAAGCACTATTGAACCATAATTTGTTGGTCTGCCAGGAACTCTCAGTTTTCACAGGTAGGTCCTGTTGCCAGAATGAAAACGTACTGTGCCTTTATTTTCTGAAGTATGATTTTCAAACCTCTTCTCATAAAAACAACCCAGAACAGGTGAAGGCTGAAGAGGGGTTTCTGTGGTTCCCAGGATGCTTTAGCTTCACATCTTCCTCACTGGATTTGTCCAGTGAAACATATAACTCTTTTTATAACCACTGAAGAACACAGAGGTGTTTTTTTGATTAAACAAATATTACACACTAGAGCAACACAAACAAGGTGTGTCTTTGCCTCCTGTACCTGATGGAGAAACCAGAGTGACATGAAGATCACCTCTGCGGGAATACTCGATTGTTGCCTCAAGCTGCACATGCTCCAGAGATACAATGGAGTTCTCTTGGCCCCCGCAGGCTTTTGTGGGAATTTCAATGATGACTTCTTCATTTGCTCTTAATAATCTAGCAAAAGTTACAACAGTCCTTTGATTATTCACAGGAAATTTTGATTCTGGATTGTGATGTGAGGTGTAAATGACTGATTTAAAATTTCATAATGTTGAGAAAGAAAGAAGTAAAGACAAATTCTATGTTTGGTATTCTTTCGAATGCTTCAGTGAAAACCACAGGAAGTTTTGGAAGCACAGATAGCAGGGAAGTGGACTGCAAAAAAACCCCAGTCTTTGCAGGCAGCTACATCACACAACTGTATCAGACCTAGACTTTGTTGCCTCATTCAAATTTACAGAATAGCTGTAATCATGAAGCTAAAATATCACAGCAGCAACCTGTCCTGGTCCTTTGTAATCAATGCCACCTCAAGGAAAAAAAAGCTAACATCTTCTGTTCATGCTCTGCACAGATAGCTTCTCTGCACAATTCCCATTACTTCCAAAGAAAATGGGTATCTAAATCTTCACATAAATAATTCTAAACTCAGAATTGTGGCATTTTTTTTTAATAATGTAACACATGGGAATGCCATAAAAATACATAAGCAGCAAGTATTACATACATCAGAACTGTGTCAACATCCCATGGAAAAGAGAGACCTCATAAAAGCAAATTGATAATAAAATTGAATAAATAACAAGGCTACCAAGCAGTGGCTCTCCAAAACACTGCAATATGTTTCTGCAGACAGACTTTTGGTGCATTCCACAGTACGATTTCAGCCTTTGAAATCGATAATTTTTTCTAGACAACAAATACATAAAAGAACAAATGGAGACAAAACCAGTCTATATATCCTTATTGATTAACCAACTCAGTGACTAATTATAATTTATTTGCATGTTCAGCTCAGTTTAGGCTCACCATGCTGTGAGCACATGTGACTGTGGCTGGTAAGACTTTTTGGTGAGACTTTGAGACACTTGTTTTTCATAAGAGAAATGTTACATATATGAGTGAAGCTGAATCTATCACTTTGATTTCAACATATCCCATGCCTGTCACAGGAGAAGAATTGCAAGGACCCATTAAAGAATTTTTTTTAAAAATCCCTGGGAGACTTCACTATCTTTTTGTCTGTCTTCTGATAGTGGTCTGAACATCCACACCTTAGCTGATTGGGTTCTGCCTTAAAGAATCCTCAATCCATATGCTGTTTGCAGAAGCAGACATAACAGTCTTTGTTATGGCTTCACTCTAGTAATTTCCATCAAAAAAAAACCAAGAAGCAAATGCTCCTTGCCTGCCCTCTGAGGAATACAGTAAGGCAAAACTAAATGAATCAAAAAACATCCCTTAGTCCAGTTGAGGGCTGTCTGTGAAGAATATGATCTTTCAGGCTTTACTAAGGTAGGCATAAGCTTGGTAACTGCTAATGCCAATTCTTACCTTGGTTCAAAGCTCTGGTCTTTGACAATACACTCTCTCTTTTCTGGTACACCTTTCCATCTTTTGGGATCAGCTAAATCTACCAATGCATTGGCATTGAGTAGTCCAAACCCAAAACGACTGTTGACCATCAGTCCTGCTCCATTCTTTTTCCATCCTGGGTTTCCAGACAGTGGATCATATTCCGAGGTCCACACTACCAAGTGCTGCATATCCCTCCACGTTAGGTCTGGGCTGTTGAGAAAGTGATCCTGGTTAGTTGCTTTAGGGCACTTTTCTCTCAATTATTAGTCTGCAACAGAACACGGTTTGAAGGTATTTGGCATCCCATTATTTTAAAATACACAGCATGTCATATGCTTATCCTCACAATACTTTTCCAGGTAGACAAGAAAAACAGGTATCTATCAAGATTATAGTCCAATCTTTCAAACCCATCCAGGCATTTAAAGTTATCTAGCAATACTAGTATTCCCCATCAGTCTCTATAAAACCTGGACTTTGGAATTTTGCTGGGTATTTGATTCTGTGATTAACTCTACCCTTCAAAATATCTAAGTGTCTTAGCTTATGTCACCAAACGGGTATGCAATAGAAAATGGAACTGAATCTACACCATCCAAGTACAAAGCCTATGCATTTCTACCTTAAGTGTTTTTTGTGAAAAAGCCACTGTCCTGTCCCTTCTTACCTTCCCCATGTCCTACATCGTACCTGCTCTACAGGATCTGAACCTGGCTGCTCCCTGCCTGCTCTGACAACCTTGGGCACCTTCCATTTTATGCCTCATCATTGGCAGAAAATCCTATGCAAATTGACTGAGGACCTAATTTAAACTCTTGCAGCCTACTGTCTTAAAATTATGTTCTCCTGATCCATGTGCAGCCTCACTTTTAAGTGCATTTGATCCGAAATTAGTAAATGCTGTTGCCAATACACAAAATGGACTAATATTCCTCAGTCATTAGATTTCGCTTCCCTTGATTTTGCTTTTCTAGGAAGGTGTTGAGGCAAGTAGCTGCTTGTTTTTGTCATCAGCCTGAGCAAGTCAGACTGACAAAAAGTGGAGCTATAGCATGAGGTGGTGCCTCTTCAAACAGATAGCATTTCAGGGAAGATGGTGGAGTGGCTGAAGGACAGGGGTTTCAAAAGGTGTGACATCTTACTTTGCTTCCAGCGCTAGAGCAAAAATCCCTGCAGCCAGAGGTGCAGATGCAGAGGTCCCAGTGTGAGTTTCTGTACATTCATTGTGGAGATCAACACTTGTCTGACAGAAAAAGAAAACAAAGCAATAAATTCCCAGATTGTGTGAATAAACAATTGCAAGTACAGTCATATACACACTCACAAACATAACTATGTATCCTTTACTTAGTATGTATTAATACATACCTCACTAGCAGCAAAAATGATGGATGTTTAAATCTGTTCATGTTTCAATCCACTCCTTTTACTTCAACTATAATTTTTGTATCAAAACGCTTTGTGTTGGAACAAAATACTCCCACACAATATCTTATTTTATGGTAAGATTTCACAATAAGTGTTTCAGGCTTACTGGTGAATCATAAAAACAGATCATTGTGTTGGACCTAGAACATTTAAAATTGCTGCTTGCTAGAAAATTACTCATAGGGTTAGTATTGGTGTTCTGCTCTGTCTTCAGCAGAAGAACTATAATTTGCAATGAAATATGTGTTTTATTTGGAATATAAATACCAAACTTATCATCCTATATATCTACAGCTCAGCTATAAAGAGAAGGCACTTAGTAAAGACTAATCTCCTGGCTAACTTAGAATGACATGGGTTTAATCCCCATCAATGCAGTGTATTGTAAAATTAGCATCCACCAGAAATGAACAGAAATTACAGGTATTTCAATATTATTTTATGACAGCAATTTTCTTCAGCACAAGGAAGGCACACAGACTAATATGTTTGCTTGCGGAGTACCTTTTATAGGTTTGGAAGTAATTATTGTTGCTCTTACACAAGGTATATCAGAGAACCTTACATCACAGGTTCTTTTTCCTTTTACTTTAAATCACTTTTCATTTGCCCTTTCTGAAGAATGGTACGATATCAAACCATGCAGAGACTTCTTTCACTCACAAACAGCAGACAAATTCAGCATGTCGACTTAACTGCATTGACACAACAATTTTCTCTAACCATTGCTTTACAGTAGAAAATGTTTCAGGGATACAATCACGCTTTGGATTACAAATACCTCAAAGTTTCAAGGCAAAAGCACTAAGCACATCACACATTACACGAAGCAGGCACTTGAAACCAAGCATTTAAGAGGTTTCATTTGTTATTTGCATATGCAATACATTTCTGTTTGTTCTGAAACTGGTAAAAACAACCTACAATTCTTTGGTCAGTATAATCCCCACTGCTGTATGCTGTGGCCAGAGTTGAAGAGCACTTCTCTGCATACCAGGGAGAAAGCCCTTGTTGAGAAGCACTGCTAATGGAGATTGTGTAGATACTATCAGTGTAACCATCACAGTCACAGTTGTCACCCTGGCGACCTCCATTCCCTGAAGCCCACACAAAAATGGAGCCTTTCCCATTTCGGCCCTATGGAAAACAGAAATGAGTGGTTATCAAAGAGATTTCAGACCCTGAGTGGTTATCCCAAAAAACCTAATACACCAAGCATTCTAAGATAGAAAAGGACAAATTTCCATAAGCACTGTAGAAGACACAGACAGGAGAAATCAGCTGTTTGACACATCCCACTTATCACCCTGCATCACATCTCTCAGTTTGACCGGCCAAGGTTTAGTGTTCCAGGTGCAGCAACTTCCCTTAGAAGAGGTTTTTAGGTGGAAAAGAGCCTGTGTTCAACAGGTAAATTTTCCCTCATGCTGATGTTCTGATCCTGACCATTTCTAGGAAAAATACCCATTTATTTTTAAGACATAGCAAGTTCATCAGAGGTTAGTTTATTTGCCTTTCCTGTTATCACAGAGATACGGGTTAGCAGTATGAATGATGTCCATGAAAACCATCCTTTCCCTCACAGATCTGTCATTCAGCATCACCAGCCTCCAGACACAACCACACTTGTCTCCTGCTCTAGTGTCCAGGGTGCAATGAGAGAGCAGCAGCCAACACTTGATGCTGGCAGCTGACAGCATGTAAACCATCACAGCTATCACAGAGAAGCACAAATCACCCTATCCAATCTTAAGCTGTGCTAGGCCTCCAGAGGAAAAAAAAAAGTGTTTCATGTGATGAGCAAAAGTTTGTATGTTGTTCATTATTAATCTATGTTCATTATTACTATATGTTCATTCACTAGAAAAAAATAGTTGAAATACAGATTTTTATCATCCAACTCAGGTGAAATTTTAAGTTATATGTGCAAGTGCTAAAAAATTTGCAGCACTTAAAACATTAAAAGCAATGATACTTTTAAAGATATTTTAACTGTTGTCTTGAGATGGATAAGCTGTGTCAACTACGGAAAATGCTATAGCATCTTTGAGAATAAAGGCTGCACTTTGGAAAAGCACTGGTGTATCTAAATACCTGCTCTGATTTCAGTTAGAGTAATAGTAACACCTGTTAGGTGCTTAAGGCTGAGTCTGTGCTCAGGTGCTTTACCAGGGCAGCAATGAAGGATCCAGGGATTAGATTTGTTGCCAATCCCTACTTGGCTGACTTCAAGCAGAATGCAGACAAGCCAGAGCCTTGCAAAAGCAAGCCTGAGAAATAAACGACTAAGTTTGCTCTCCATGAGAAAAAGAACAAACTGTAAAAAAGGATACATTCTTCACCAAAGAACCTGCTTTTCCAGAGTAGGAGCACTGAACAATTGTTGCCTAACTATCACCTAACTAGCACCTCCCTCTTCTCTTGCTGCCTACTTGCAGGCTTGGATCTCTGTTTGTTACCAGCCCACTCTTCCTGGTTTCCATACTTCCCTCAAAATATCTTTGTCAGCTGTCAGACTCTTCATTCTTCTCTCCTTCTCCCCTTCTGTCTGCTAATGTTAACTGCTCTTTATCCAAAATTCTCTCTTTGCTTCTGTCCTTCAGGCTTTCCTCCATTTCTCTCTTCTCCCACCTCTGATTCAGTCTTCCTCTCTATATTAGTACCTTTAGGTATTTTGTCACCTTACTGGCAAGAGCAAGAGTAGCTTACTAACAAATACCTGGCAGCTCTCAGTTTGCACCCTACTTATCATCCAACCAGATCTAAAGGGTTTAATATAAAAAAAAAAAGTGTAAAAGCATTGCTTCCAGTACTCTTCATCATGTATTTTTACTATATTCATTTTAACTGGATCTTGATACACACCAATTTATAAATTAATGCAGTTAACACAATACAAGCTCATCCACAAGGTGCTAAAATGCATCACTATTTCACACAACAGAATATTCACAAAGCAGAATTTTTTTATTAAATTTTATAGGCTTTCAGTGCTTAAATCCAATTACTGTTCAGTGCAAAACAAGCAGCAGAAAAGGGTGGGGGAAGGGCGACACAATGGCAGCAAAAGTAAGGATAGAAAAAGAAAGCTAATCTGTGGAGATCAGCAGCTTAAAATTACCTTAGAAAGCCCTAAAAGTTCTAGTCTGGCTTGGAAGTGTCTCTGACCTGTACTATTAAAATATATCTTGCCCATTTCAAATATGTTTGAGCAAAGACAGCACAAACCATTTGCATTTCTTCCTTGCTATTAACTACTTTAAAATTCTGTTCTCTGCCACATTTTACTTTTTCTTTCTCTTTAAGTATCATACCTGGTTTATCCCATACTCAAAAGCCTTCTGTGCCAGTCTCCCAGGTCCCTCCACAGTTTTGCCATCGTCATTGGGGCCCCAGCTTGCACTGTAAATATCCACATGTTCTGGGTTGAAACCAATGGAACTGGCTTCAATAGCATCGGTGACTATTCCATCCAGCATTCTGATACCTTTAACAGAAAAAAAAAGAAGTAGATAGGATTTATTTTCTGTTCCCTCCTCCTTGTCTTTGTTAACTGTTTTTAAAGTTTCCAGCAAAATTAGTCCATAATTATTGTGGCCACAGCCTACTGCTGCTCATGTAAGTAATATTGAGGACAGTCCCTGTCAGTGTAAAAGCGCATTTAACCTTTATTTGCAGAACTCTGTGTTCTCTACAAACATTTTTAAAAAAAATCTTAAAATCTTTTTTGCCACCTATTTATTTCTTTCTCTCCTTCTAGAGAGACCCAAAGAAAGTCTCGTTTACTGTTCCTGCTTTTTCTTATTTGCATTCTTTCTTCCTCTTTCCTCTCTGTTACATCTGCAACAAAGACTTCTCAAACTGAAATGCCACTGAAATTGAAAAAGTTTTACGAACATTACTTTTATCTTTAAGAGTTCTAAGAGTTTTAGTTCAAAGATGCACTTCTGAGTGTTCTGACTGAAACACTTTGCCCTCAAAGTCATTAAGGTTCTGCTGTCTTTGTGATGCTGCTATTTCAGTAGCTCTTCAATCTCCACCACAGAAAAAAAATCTCACTGTTGTTTTACTGCCACAATTTTTCCTACTGTGAGCAATCCAGAGATATCTAGCCATTAACAATTTATTAGGAACTGCATGATCTAATCTTCTTCAGAGCAAGCCTGATCTCAGTGGTACTTAAAATTCAGTTGCAGACAGCAGTTCATCTGCACTGGATCCATCAAACCACACAAAAACACAGCTCTGCAGCAGGACTGCAACCACTGTCCACTGCTGGAGGAAGGGAGGAAAAGAAGCAGTTTGGCAAAATTCCCGCTGTGGCATGGCTCTCACAGCAACAGCAGCAATCTAAAAGCAACAGCAGTCAGGATTCAACCCATGTTTACAAGCAATAAAAATGTCTGGGTTCTCTTGAACCTGGCATTTAGTGCTACAGCAGCTGCACCATCACTGGCAGTTGGTGAATTATGAGTACTCATTTTCTGTTATTTTCCACAAAATGGGGATCTTGCCAAAGCACAGCAGGCAAAATGTGATCATTTGATTAAAACAAACAAACAAAAAAACCCACAACAAAAACCCCCTACCATCACCCTTGCAGCTCACTCTCTGGTTCTTTCTTTTTTAAATTATCAAGCAGGAAGAAAAAGATTGCAAGCATAATTCTTTTCTATAATGGCTGGCCTCTTGATACTCATAATACCTCTGAGACAAAGCTGAGCTTTATTATTTCATATTCATTAGTGGCAAAATCAGAAAAAGGAGTTAATCCGCTCAACTCTGCTATCACTCACAAAGCTAGGAAAAGCATCAAGGTGTATCCTCTGCCTCAGGTACAGGCTTAAACACACAATGTCTTGATTACTCTTTTTTTTCAGGTGGCTCAGAATTGTGAGATTCTCTCATACCAGCATGCTGTGAGCAAAGGTCTGTCTGTGTGAAACCAACTGCAAGCTCCAGGTGTGAGCTTGCAACACCTAATGAGATACTGAACACCCAAAGAGTAGTGTACAGACACTTCATACAGAAAAAGACAAAGCCCACTCTGCAGATAAAAAATGTAAAAAGAAAAAAAAACTCACAAGAACACTGACCACCCACTGACAAAAACATTTCAAGGAAAAAAAATCGCTGCCTGGTCTGTGCGATCATCAAAAATCCTGATTGTTCAAGTCAACTCAGGGACTTGATTACTGCAGTGATATTCCCCTAAGCAGATTGCAATTATGTCCTCTTGCATAAACTCTTTTCTATTCTTATTTCCATCATCAGTCTCACAAAATCAAAAGCAGACAAAGCCCAAGGCAATTTCAGACACATACATGTATGTGCCTGGGAGAACGCTATTTTTAGCAACAGATCACTGTGCAGGAACTCTCAGCCCAGTCTTTTGTAAAATGGAGCCACTTAATCATTTCATTTCCATGGCAGCACCATGGAAATATCATAGCCCAACACTATTAGGTATGCATGAAAATACATTCACTCTGCTTTACTCCAAAGGTGATCGATGCACACACATCTCTTAGCTCTGCACAGAACAAAGAGGTGAATGTTAAAGGACACTGAGAGGTGTTACTTTGAAAACTGGCATTAAGAAGTTGGTTGGGTTTTTTTACTCAGTGCACAGAAAAGCCTATAGGACTTACAGCCACAAAGTGCTAAAGGGGTTAATCAAGGTTTCAGAATAGGGCCAGGCCTTGATGTCACTAGTGAGAACATTCAGGATTATTAAAGTCATTACTTTCATGGAACAAAAAAAAATTTGAATGCAGTAGTTTGGTTTACCCCTCAAGGCAAAGTTAAACCAACCTCTGATGCTGCAGGTTGGAGAACAAGGTGTTCCAGATGTCAGGATTTCTTTCCCTAAAGCAGCCTCTAAAGAAAATAATCTCATAGAGCTTGTATCATCAAAAAATTCTTCCAGTGTTTAGCCACTCCAAATTTATCTGAATCTTTTGAAGACTTCTGGTATCTTCCACTGCTCTTTGAATATACTTTTGTTACATCCCTATATTAATCAGTCTGGTCACATCTAACAGCTTACAATTTCTTGCAACTTTTCCATTCTTCCTCCTCCCCTACCCAATATAAGCTGCTTTCTTGGTAATGTGGATTGCTGGACTGCTTTTCCTCCTGTTATTTTCCCTTTCTAGATAAATCACCCCACGCAGATCTGCAGTTTGCATTTGCAAATGAGTGCAGAGCATATGCAAATAGCTGTGGAAGAACCTCCTCTGTAGATGCAAGCCTTAAAATATGGGCACAGCGGGTGTTCAGACATCTCTGCAGCTTCATCCATTTTGCCCTGCTTTGAAAATTTGACATCTTCATCTTATGAGTGAGATATTTTATTTAAACAGATCATGACAGCATAATGCATTATGGCAAAGGCAAACTGCAAGGCTGACATCTATGACAGCTCAGTAGAGTAACTGGGAATCTACAAACATCAGTCTGAAATGGTGGGAAAGACAGTTATGGGTGTTAATTGCCACTCTCATCCCATTGTTTAAAATGGAAAAACAAAGGAGTAATGGAAAAACTAGGCCTGTGCAAATATCTTCCTCTGAGCTAAATAGCCATTTGCAACTGACACCTTTATTATGACTATTTCATAAACCTCTAATGAATTAAACTTTTAGTCACCACTTAAAAAAGCAACATTGATTGATGGACAGGAAAGACTCTACTTGTCTTCAAATTTAACTTTTGGTGACAGTAGAGAATCAAAGTGTTGAAATTAAAACCTGAAGCAGTTTGAATATCCTGACTGATGTGACCTTTTGAATGCAATTGTGTAGATGAAAACCATATGCTGCAAGCCAGGATGGGTATAAATTTATATATTCTTACTTTTACTCTCTTACTCTCTTACTTCAATCTCTCTCCTCCCCTATGTTTCCTCCTTCCAGGAAAACCAGTCATAAAAAGTGAGTCCCTCATTGCTCAAAAGATACAGTCTTAACTCTGAGTATAATATAGCTTATTGGTATTATTATTATAATTTATTATTATTACTGTTAATATTGTTATTACTAGTATTATTGTTATTATCATAATTATCACCATCACCTATGTTGTCACTGCTTTTGCTGTATATTCTACCTATATTCTACTCATAATCAAATTCCAGAGTTTGTTCAATAGTCATATAGATGTAACACTGCACTACGGCCAGACAGGATTTGTAGCTTACAACATTCCAAAATTCATGTTTTCCAAGAAAGACTCATCATTCA
Source organism: Pseudotriccus pelzelni (assembly GCA_035584735.1). Lineage (NCBI taxonomy): Eukaryota > Metazoa > Chordata > Aves > Passeriformes > Tyrannidae > Pseudotriccus > Pseudotriccus pelzelni. Next base: position 7,153,557 of record JAWMRA010000090.1, on the reverse strand, counting down.
TATTTCAGGTTAATGGTATCTGAAAACACTCAGGATCTGTCTTGTTTTGTATTTGATATTCATATTCAACATCAAATTATTTTGATTTTCTTACCTCCAACTCTGGAGTTGTAGGCTACTCCGACTCCACATTTTCTGTTATTGGCTTGCATGGCAATTTCTCCTGCACACCGTGTCCCATGCCTGAATAAATATAGCAAGAATAAACAACATCTCATAAGGTCTTTGGTGTAATGTACAGAAAGATTCATCAATGACACTGATTTGGTGCAAGTCCTCCTTTAAATTAATGCAATGCAGCTGTTGAATAGCTTTTGAGTTATATCTACGTGATACAAAAATAATTGTTTCCCTTAAGCTTCAAGAAACATAATTTTACCTACTTAATGGTGAAAGGAACCTTCTTATGAGATGATACTTTACCTAAGTCACACTGAAGTCTGTAGACACATTAGATACCAGTATATTAGAAGAGTGAAAAGGTAGTATAAAACTATGGGGCTAAGAAGCTGTCTGTAGACAGAAATAAGATAAAAGTAATTTTTAATCATATATTTAGATATCTTTTTTTTAAATTATTAATTTTATTTAAGATTTCAGAAAATGAGCCTTTAAAGTATTCCCATTGCTAAATTTTTCTTGTAACCAACTGTTTTCTAAGCAATTCTTTTTTTTTGCCATAGGTGATTGTAATTCCACAATACAGAAAACCTTCATATAAGGGTAACTATAAGATCTGTACTATTATGCAATACTACAAATTGTTATTCAGTGACATGACTAGATGCTTCTGGGCTGAAATCCATTTACTTATTAATAAAGATTAGAGGCAATACAGGTACATTTAAGAGATACTGTCATCCTAACAAGAGGATAATGGCTTCTTGCTCTTAAATAATGCTGTAACAAAGCAGAAATGCCATTTTTCAAATTCATGGGATGTTTATCTTTTGACTTTATCTTCTTTTTCACCCCATAAACTGATTTATGCAGTGGATGCTGCAGCACTGTCTGATTGTCAACAGGAAACCAGTGCATCAGTTTCTTACTATCTGTATTGAGTAGTGGCATCCTAATTTGTCAAAGAAATTGACTCCTTTTTGTGCACCAGCTTGTAAGGAGGTCTGTTCTATTCCCTTCCTTGTGGAAAAAATCCATTCCTGAACCACAATGGATAGGCCTTGGTGTGATGGAGCCACCAAGAGGCTCCACTGATCACCAAAGAGTTGGCTTTAAAGAGGGCATTAGAGAAAACTCCTCTCTCATCTGAGACGCACAAGTGCACTACGTGAACTGTCTGGTTGTCTTGTGATCAAGCTTTTTAAAACTTTCTTTGTTATTGCCTTAAGGACATTTAGATCAACTTGGTCTAAATAAAGGTCCCACATGCTTCATAAGAGACAGAAAGACTGTCACAGGCGTGAATGTAACCTCCTCCAGTATTTGCCCATGCGTCACACACATAATATGAGGTCACCTGTGATTGCATGCACTGAAACAGAAGTTCAGCGTTTCAGCTCAGCTCTGTTGGTCCAAAAGCTACTGTCAGAACTGCAAAAAGGTGTCCTTAGCTGCAACAGGTAATCTGAAGGGATGGGTTTATTGGTAGGTTCCTCTAAGACACAGTCTCTTCTAGGGGCTTCATAGGAGACTTTGATTTCTTTAAATTCCCAGTGCAAAGCAGAGGACTGAAGTAAAAATCTGCTTAGGAAGGTAACATTCCAGAAACATATATGGTCACATGCACAGGTTGTTCCCTTCAGCTTACAGAAACACATCAATACCTTACACATACAAATCCAAGACATCACAGGGAGATTACAACTATGAAACTCTCTATTTTGGAACTTAATTCTAATGTTTATGCCAATTTTACATGAGAAGGTTTGTGCAAACAGCAACACAAGACATTCCTTCTGAACATTCAAGAACGTTTCTTTACTGTGACAGTGACCAAGCACTGGCACAGGTTTCCCAGAGAGGTTGTGGAGTCTCCCTCCTTGGAAATATTCAAAAGCCATCTGGATGTGGTCCTGAGCAAGTGGCTCTAGATCTCCCTGCTTAAGCAGGGGGTCGGACCAGATGACCTTCAAAGGTCCCTTCCATGCTCAAGCACCCTGTTATTCTGTTACACAAATTATTCCTCTTATTGCAAAATTGCCACAGGAGACACACAAAGATATTTCTGCATTTGTGCCTTCTAACGCACAAATTAATATCATACTGTGTTGTTCTCTTCATGGAACTGGAAAGGTACTCACTTATTTTCGTTTGTTGGATCATATCTAGGAAAGGGATCGTCATCATTGTCATTGAAATCATAACTTGCATTTGGGTCCTACATGAAAAAAAAAAAAACCAACAAAAAAACAACAGAAAGTCAGACAACTACAAAGTTCATTTTTAAAATGTGTAACAAAATGCGTTCTAGAGTTTGTATTTATTTACTCAGTGAGCCTCACACTGGCAGCAATCCAGTGGGGAGAACTTGATGGCCACTAAAAATTCCATAATTTTTTCATGGAGCTTTAATAATTCAGCATTAAACCACTGTATACAAACATGCCTTGGAATTAAATCCACTGAAGGAAAAACAAAACCACAAAATACCCACCCCACTACCATTGCTAAGTAACATTCAGCTTCCCGTGGCACAGACCAGGTTCCAAATCATGTCTTAAACAAGTATTTCACTCTCTGTACTTCAGAATCTGACTTACAGAACAGACAGTGAGCTGCAGAAGAGTGTCTGTACATCAGATTTACAGCTGGTTAATTTATTCCATAGCATTCTAATCCTCAAACTTACATAGTTGGCATAGATGTCAGTGTGATTCCATTCCAAGCCATCGTCCAGCACTGTGATAACAACTCCCTTGCCTGTAATCCCTTTTTGCCACACAGGAATAACATGAAGATCCAGCTTGGGCAAGGATGGAGTTATTCTTGTATCTTGCTGGGGGACAGAAAAGATTAAAATACGTCAACATTTTCTCCATTTGTAATAAACAGGTCTAAAGTCATATTTTAAAGACACTGTAAACTACCTCATCCTCAACTTGTATATTTTGCTTGAATTTTTCAAAGACAAAACAAAAATTAGTTTCATCAAATACTTCTAGCACTGCAGGACTTACAGCACTACTTGAAGATCCCTGTAGGCCACCTCTGAATAAAGAGCATCTAGTATTTACTGGAGGCAGGCATCAGAAATGTAGGAATGGTAGGGATGCACTGATGAACCTTGGAACGCTGAGTTAATAATCAGACCTGCTAATGTTTGTTCTTCTCATTTGATGAGGAGCCAAGACAGTACCCACAGTACAGTGAGCTGGATTTCCTCCAAATGTGTTTTCTCCTCCACCGTTTAAGTTAGCCAGAGCAAAATAATTAATGGATAAATCAATTAAAGTAGTCGTTTGGTTGGGAGCAACTGTGTTGAATCACAGCTTTCTGTTTACTACCGTCATTACTGTTCCTGTGGTAAAGCAACTGGAAGTATGAATCATATATAACCTTCGCTTCTACAGCAAGTTTTTTTTTTAAGAATAGCTCCTAAATGGATCATTTTTCCTCTCTAATACTAACTGTGCAACACATACATCTAATTTAGAAAACTTGCTTACAACCCCTGTGAAAGCACAGACTCAAAAAGAAGCATTTCTTTTAGTTTCTCTGTGCATCATTACGTTAGTTCATTGCAGGGTTTTTTTGTGTATTTGTTTACAAAAAAATGTTGCATAAAATATGAGGCTCAGAAAAAGAAGTTTCTTTATGGGAATGGCATTTCTTTCATTTTATGCCATCTTTTCTGACTACTGCCATTCAGGAAATTATTTGAGGTTTCATATTTTGTTCCCTGAAGTCCAGCAAATAAGATTGTCTTCTGGGGAGGGAAGGAGGGAGGGAAGGAGGGAGGGAGGGAGGGAGGGAGGGAGGGAGGGAGGGAGGGACGGAGGAGGGAAGGAGGGACGGAGGGAGGGA
>JAWMRA010000090.1:7105722-7116182 GCA_035584735.1 Pseudotriccus pelzelni | reverse complement strand
ATGGGATGGGATGGGATGGGATGGGATGGGATGGGATGGGATGGGATGGGATGGGATGGGATGGGATGGGATGGGAGTCCTCATGCAGTGTTTAGTGACCTCTAGTGGGAGCACAGCAGTTCCATATTTGTCCAAAAGGCACATAAAGCCACATGTCCGGAGGACATTCCACCTGTTACACAAACCCTGGAACAATCCAGGTGACCATGAGTACACGGTACATGCCCACCCTTGCAGGGATTGTGTGTGCACAATATTCCTGCAGCTGATGTGGGTGCAGGAGCTGATGCACCACCACTGCTGAATGATGCCAGTGGCCACTCAGATCCTTCCTTTACCCCTATTGGACACAAACATAGGTACACAGACCTGGACAGCCAAAAAGAGAAGGGATCTGGGAGACCTACACCCATGAGCACAAGCCTGTCTCTGGGTGAGCTTCCCCAGGCTGGGAGGTTGTGGACAAACAAACCTCAAAGAAGATCCAGCTGGAAAGTGGCGTTTAAATCTCTTTTAATCAATTCTCCCTCCTGGACCTCCACAGTACCTGCTCCCATTTAACCAGCTAAAGGCAAAGCTCATCCTTGGTATTATTTTGAAGCTTTCCTGCTGTTAACCAAATATGATAAATTTACTATAGGCCACCAAATCAGTGAAAACAAATTCCAGAAAAATGTGCGCACAAGCAGAAGTCAATTAAATTGTACCAGAGGGGCACAGGAAGTTGCACAACACTTGCACAAAGTGTTTGATGAGAAATCAGTTATTTTAGTGTGTGATCAATTTTAATTTCTTATTTCCATCCATAATGTCATGGCTAAAGCTCTTGAAAGATTAAATACTCCCTACTTTGGAAATTATGATGACATTATAATGAAATTATTTCCACTTTTTTTTACCATTATTTTACTGCTATACTTATTTTTATTAGTTTAGAGTAGACCAGTTGCGCTTGTTTTCTCACACATACTTTTGGCTGATGGTAGAAGAAACACTTTTTTCTATCCCACTGGATTTTATTTTTTTTTAATTAAATGTATTTTTGTTTCCTGAGTGGATAGGAACACAGCACCTGTGGGTTGCAGTTGTGAAACCATGTGCCTGGAAGTTAGGAGGTCGGCATCAAAGTGCCTTACTTGCAAAGAGCAAGACTAATTGTGCATTTTGCTCCAGAACAGTAGCAGGGAAGTGACAGATGCTCAGTGCACACCATTACAGCCTGGGCAGCCACCTGCTTGAGCCAGGATGTGACCCCCAGGCTCACATGGGATCCGTCCTTGGATGATTTAATCAGCACCAGGAGCACTCTCCCACCACTACGCCAGAGCTGCCTTGTCACTCATCTCTGATTAAGAAACAGTGAGTCACTTTCTCACTCTTTCCTGGCTCTTGCGCCTGCAGAAGAATTTGAATTAAATATTTATAAAGAGCTCTGCATAGTCACAAAGTTACTGTGAAGATCAAATATATTGGAAAAAGTGTGCAGTGTAGTGAGTGCAATTTGATGCTGTGGTTGTGTAATATCAGGTAATCCTACTGGAAAAGGGTTATTCATAAAAACTAAATTGTTTTAACTCCCCATATCCAAGAGGATATAATCAGTAATTCATTTAGATGGTCACTGCATTTCCCGGCTGCCCAAAATATCAATAAAAAAGGATATGATTTCTCACATGGTGTGTAATAACAAATCATTTTCTTATAAGCCATTTGTTACCGGTCAACAAGTTATATATCAATAAGTTACATTTTATTTGACTCACAAAAAAGCTGTTCTGTGAATGTTGCTTTCCCAGAAAGCCTGAAGACCCTTTCACAAGGACCCTTTCACAACCAATCCCCCCTGGGCCAGGACTGTACCTATTCATGGTATGGCAGCAGGTTGCCAAAAGAGACTACTTTTGAAGCCTGTAAACTTCAAAATTCAAACGTGGCTGGGTTTTGGTTTTCCCTTCTCTGTTCTCTTTTGGGGGGTTTCTGGTATATAGATTTTATTTGCTAAGTTATCTTAGGGTACAAGGGTTTTTCACTCCTGTTAGAGAATATATTCTTTATTACTTTATTATACTTTATTATAATCTGCTTTTGGGTTCCAGGATTTTTGGATAAATGCTTTATCTTCTGATAACACCAGCTCTGTCTGCTACTATAGATACCAGATGCACTGTATACTTTCCTTTAAGGATTATTTGTGGGCAATGGCTTTTTTGATTCTTAATAATGTTTTTAATATTTTCACACAAACTACTAATACTTTTATTTGTATGAGGTGTGAGATCATTCAAGACCTTCTGAGAGCACAGTTAAGGGGGTTTTGTCAACTATTTTGAAGCTTTTTCTTCCTCTCCCTAAAAAAAAAAAACAAACACAAAAAGAAAAACAAAACCTAACAAACCAAACAAACAAAAAACCAAGCTCATTCTAGTTGTGGTACTTTGGAGAAAAATGAAAAGAAAGGCAAGCTATGCTTGAACAAGGAGCATTTTTGCTATATGCACACTTCCTTTAAAGCAGTTCCTGTTTTTCTTTGCAGGTTAATTAAGCCTTGGTAGAAGATTTTATTATGGTAAATCTAAATATCTTAATTTTGCTGTTGGACGCAAATTCAGTTACACTCATCAAGGAAAAGGTTGATTGATGAGCAGGCAATCAAATGAACAAATTTATTTCATTACAGACACCCAATAACTGACATAGAATCGACTCTTTTGTGCTAATCACTTTTGTCAAAATATACAACATAATGAGGTGTCTTCCCAAAGCAGAATGCAATGAATGAAGACAAGGACAGCAGAGATATGCTTGTGGCTCCTCTCTGGCCACTGACTTTGGTTGCTGTTGATGTGTCTTATATCTTGTGCATATGCAAAGAAGGACAGAGGAGCTAAAAAAGGTCCCAAAGTAAAAGTCTGATGTGGATTGGCTGAGGGAGATGAGCTTGTTTAGCCTGGAGAAAGTGAGGCTCAGTGGGGACCTTATTTTCCTCTAAAACTACCTGAAAGGAGATTGTAGCCAGCTGGGAGTAGGTGTCTTCTCCCAAGTTGCAAGCAATAGCACAAGAGGAAATGGCCTCAAGTTGTGCCAGAGCAGGTTTAGTTTGAATATTAGGAAAAATTTCTTCACCAAAAGGGTTGTCAGGCTCTGGAAAAGGCTGAACAGGGAAGGTGTGGAGTCATCATCCCTTGGGGGGTGGGTTTAAAAGACATGTAGATGTGCCACTTGAGGACATGGTTTACTGGTGGGCTTGGCTGTGCTGGAGGATCTTAAAGGTCTTTCCAAACTCTGTGCTTCTGTGTCTCTGATTTATAACTGACACAAGGGAAAATGCTGTATTTCGGTACAGAGACTTTGTTAACCAGATTATTCATGGCAGATTTCCTTCTGCAAAATTGAAAGAAGTTGCTATGTCTTGAGCATGGGGATCAGCAGAATAGCCTTGTGTTGCAGTTGGCCATGTGTGCCTTCTTAGGAAGTGTGAAATGAAGACAGGGAGAGGGGGAGAAGAGAAGATTGAGTGCTAGTCCTAAGGAAAAAAATTTAATGAAAAATTTTTGAATCCCTACACTGGCATATGTGTTAGTTTTCATTAATATTCATAGAAGGGAAAGAACGTCTGTGGTTACCTTCATTACTATTAATTGTACAGAGAGCTAGGTGGATAAGCTAGCTTCCATATAAATATTAAATAGAGCAGCTTTTTTAACTCACGTGAAGATGCGAGTAGGATGAAACCAATAGAGCACTCAAACAAGCATCAAGGATAGTAACATTTCAGCTTGCTAAGTGTGTCAATTGCTTTCCCAATATTACATCAATAAAATTCCCATTTGCTTGATGTAGGACATTCATTTCCTCATGGATTGTTGCCAACTATAGTCAAGAACTTATCAATAAAGTAAAATGATGGGGATTCATGAATGTTAAAAAGTCATGCATAATTTATGGACCATGCTTAATTCCAGCATGCTGGAAATGAGGCAGCTATAAAGCAGTGTAACTGCCATGCACTGCAGATGCTAGGAAAACCAAGTCAAATTTCTGCATTTGGTTAAGGTATAGCAAGCATTATCCTGATATTTTTAAAGCAATCCAGAGATATGGACACAGACAAAGATTTATGACTCTGATTATCTTTTGTCTTGCTGACGTAAATTAGCCTTCTGGGAAACCAAAGTTATTTCTCAATATGCTCTTAATGGTCTGAGTCAGAACTGCAGATGATGTCTCTCCTACAAGGGTTTTATAGTAAAAAACAGGGGTGAGAGCTTCCGTTGCAAAGGACAATAGAAGTGGGAACAGAAATATTTCACGGCTGTGAGCTCATCCTCCAGTGTGTCAGAGGCACTACTGCTCAGCAAGCGCAGCTCTAGCCATGAAAATAAAGTGTTTACTTTTCCATCTGGAACAGGGCAATGATTATTCCAGTCATTGACATTACCTCTGCAAACAAGGAATCATGCCTCAGACTGGCAGCCAGGGTTTTCAAGGTAATGAAAGTTGCTTGTGTCTTGAGATAATCCCTGTGCTACCAGCCCCGTGTCAAGGCGGGGGTTGAATGACTGATGCACTCACGCATCTCCTGTTGTGATTAATAGGCTGATCCTCCCAATTCTGCAGCTGGTACCAGCCCAGAGTCCCACCTCACACAGCCCCAGATTGCAGCAGAAGATGATTAGTGCAGGGTATCAATTTGTGGTGTGTAGCCACCACAAAGTGAGGAAAGAAAGAAGCTATAAAGATGGACACTGCCATGCTCTGGACAAGAACAAGATGTGTTCCTGCTGCTTCTGTTTCTTCATGCTGTAACTAGTCCTTGTGTAAGTATGGTAAGTGTACCTGCAGCTGCACAAACAGGTTTGTGTGGACACCTGTAAATAAGCTGAGCAAAGAGGAAAGCCCATGGAATGCATTTAGATGTGCCTATCTTTTTGCCAGTAGGATATCTGCCCTCATGACAAAGTTCCAGGATAGTTAGCACAGTATATTAACCTCGGTGTAAAATGGAATAGCAAAGGTGGTGATCAGATGCTGATACGGGATGATAGCTGGGAACACAGGTAATTGCTAGCTGACCTCAGACCTTGCTGTTACTTGGCTGCTCAAGAGCAATTTTTTAATCAAGAAATGGTTTCAGAGCACTTTTACAAAATTCTGACCCCTAGAAAAGACAAATTAACGTCAGGTTTTACTGTTGTGGCGGAAAACCAGACAACGTGACAGCCCATACTCCCACTCAAGTTCCATGAGGGGAGGTTTAGTTTGGATATTGGGAAATTTCTTCACCAAAAGAGTTGTCAAGTGTTGGAACAGGCTTTCCAGGGCACTGGTAGTGTCACCATTCCTAGAGGGATTTAAAAGACATGTGGATATGGCATTTAGGGACATGGTTTAGTGGTGGACTTGGCAGTGCTAAGTGGGTTAATGGTTAGACTTGGTGATCTTAGAGGTGTTTTCCAACCTAAAGAATTCTGTGATTCTATGATTCTTCTGTTTGTACCCTGCCTTGCAATCCGTGCCTTCCAATTCCTGCAATCCTACTTGCCAGTGGTGCTCTTGGTCTGCCCACAGACACTGTTCTTGCAGTGATGCCACAGGGGAATCCTCAAATTGAACATGTGGTCAGATTGAATGAACGAATCACTTTATATTTTCATTTTATAAAAACATTGTATTGACTCCATGCACAGTTATTTTCAGTCCTGCATGGACTAGAAATATCTTTGATTGGACTTCTAATAAGTTTTCATGCATTTAGACAATAAGTTCTCAGCTCTCTATGACTTTCCCTCTGATGAATTATTTATTTTCACTTATTTCTTAGGAAAAAAAAGATGGTGATGTGCTCTCTGCACCACCTACACAGTCTCTTCAAACAGAGCTCCTCCTCCTCTCTTCTACTGTTGAAGCTGCTGCAGAACAAACTCATAGAGACAGATGTTTTCTGACAGCATCCACCTGCTCTGGAAGGATAATGCTTCCAGGTTACCCCAGACTTCGTACAACAAGCCTAGTGCATCCTGTTAGGGAACTGGGTCCTGCAGTGGTGCTGTGTGGTGCTAGGAGAGAAAATGAGGCCTAATAATACATATCTAAATCCTTAATATAGGAATTTTAAAAATAGTAATTCTTACTTGTTGTGCTAATGGCTTCTGTTCTGGAATAATTTCTCCCTTTTCCTGTATCATTTTTCCTTACCTTATATAAATTATCTCGCCTCCTAATCCCCACAAAGCACATGACAAAGGTTTCACAGACTTTGATGGACTAAGAAATGGAACAATTTTAAACAGAGGAGCATGAATTAACACATTATTCAAATGAGGCAGAAACCCCTCCACTGCTGTTGGGAGCACAGTGGTGCTCCTGGGTGCACTGAGGGCTGGATCTCAAGCCCCTTCCCCAGGCTGGAACAAAGGGTCAGGGCTGCAGTTGAAGTCCTGATGTTCAGCTCCTCAGCCACTGCTCTTCCCACTCCTGGGAGAGGGTGGAGAAGAGAGATGGCTCAGACAGTTTGCCCATGCTGCTAAGGCACAAATCAGCAAAACTAGTGCTTGCAAAACAATTTAATCTCTTCCAGGCGGGGTCTCCAAAATTCTGCAGCAGTATCTTCACAAACAGACTACAGAGAGTACAGCACCTCCTGTGGAAGAAGAACTTCCTTAACCTGATTTTTAAAGATTTTTCTATAAAACACTAGAAACTGCCTTTTGCTACCGTGCCTCAGAAGCAACGTTTGGAAAACATCAGCAGAAATGCAGCAGCAATTCCTGTTGGGTCCTCCTGTTCCTCCTAAAGGCAGTGGTGAGGTAGAGATTTCACAGAGCCGGTTTTTCTCAAGGTTTACAACTCAGCAATAAACACTGGGCACCCTTTCCATGGCACAAGTGCAATTTGGCTGTGCTCTATCACACTGTGAAGCTTGTCTGAACCATGTCTGGAGAGGGTAGAAAAGGACAGGGTGTTTTTGAGATAGTTGCAGCTTGACAGAGCAGAGAATGGGGTCGGACAAGCCTGCAGAGAGATCTGGCTGCTGCTCTGCAGATCACAGGAGATTCAAGGTGATATAAATCAAACAGTCATGGAAGGGATTATGAAATAGGATTACTGGGGAAAAATGTTTTCTACAGAGACAAGAGCAAACCTTAAATGAAACAGGGGTAAAAAGTGAATTAACAGAAGAGCAGCAGAGATGACAGGCAGTGCTGGAAGGTGTATCTCAGTGGTCTGAAGCATGATGTTAAAATACTGCCTCCTTGAATTCAGAAGCAAACCTTCCACCAGCTTCAGTCAGGCCACAACTCCCCTTTTAAAACCAGGCTTAGCTATAAAGTGGGGTTTGGTAAACATCATTTAAGCATGGACAAACTGAGTTTTGTGATATCTTAATAAGGGCTGGACCCAGCTATACGCAGTGTGACTGCTCACACTACGTGTATGCTCATAGAATCACAGTCTCAGAGAATAGCCAAATTGTTTAGGCAGGAAAAACCATCTAAAATCATCAGATCCAACTGTTAACACAGCACAGCGAAGCCCACCAGTAAATCATCTCCCCAAGCACCACATCTACAGATCTACACATGCTTACACACAACATGGCAGGACCAAAACCCACATCACTGCACACTGGCGTTGTCCAAGTCCCTTCAATGCCCACTGAAACTCAGCAGAGCTGTGTCTCCTGATACCAGGTAGAGCCTAGCCCTTAGAGTCTAACCATGAGCAGGGCTGCCCCAACATTATCAGGCCTCTGTGCCAGCTGCTGAAATTTCTCTGATTTATTTTCAGAGGTCTGGCTGCCAGTGTAACAGGAGGGAGGCAAAAAAGGGCCCATTTTTTAACAGAAAAGCTGTTTGCACATGTTCCCAAGGCTGTAGCCAGCCCTCTGAAACAGCCACATCCTTTGACTTGCACTCAGCAGAGAAGTTCATCACATCACATAATCCAGCTGTCCTCTCTCATTAACAGCTTTCCCATGGCAGTTTAGGGAAAAGTATGAGGAAGAATCTGCTGTGGCAAGCTGGCAGCTTGCAGAAAGGCAGCCAGGGCTCTGCTAACAAGCCATGAATGTACCCACTGATTAAAAAAACCTGGTGAATAGAACAGGTTATTCTTCCTCCTACTTAGCAAATTGATTGTCATCCCAAAGGTATGACAGCAGGGAGGTAATAGCTACAATCTTACAGGATAACATACTCTACTGAAAAAACATGAATAGTTTAAGGCATATTTCTAACAACAATCTAGAGCATTTGAAAAGGTCCAGGACAGGATAAAGAAAAAATTTTACAGTTTGGCATGAGCCACTCCAAATAGTCATATATAATGGAAGTTATTACAAGTGGAGAAGAAATTGAAAAGGAAATATAATATAACATCTGCTGGGAAATACTTGGTGCTGAAAGAGATAAAGGCACCTTTAACAGTGGGAAGCCCTGAGGAAAGGATTTCAGGATAAAATTTATTCTGCATTACCATGCCAATAGCTGCAAAAATGCAAATCACTTGCAGAGCCAGTGGTGAAACTCATTTACTTTTCAGTTGTGTTGCCTCTGTAAGATGCAAATGATCAATGAAGCTTCACAATAAAACCTACAATGGTTAATAATGCAAAGCTGATACAGAGTAAAGACACAGCAATTATTTATATGTCATTATGAATGTCACATTATGTGGGAAAGCTTTGGCTGTTCAAGGAAGGTATGATGAGAACTAGTACCAGATTTCTCATCCTGATTTGAGCAAAACCTTTTAAAAATTAAGCTTATGCAGAGGAAGGTGTTACCACATACTGATGGCCTTTTTCTGTCCGTCAGACCTCTGCATTTCTGTAAATGCTAGAAATCAGGCAGTATCACTCATCCTGTAGCTCCAGGACAGAGATCAGAGATGTGTTGCTCTGAGAGATGAGCAGCTCTACTTTATCATCATCCAGCTGCAGCAGCTCAGGGGCTTTTCTCAACAAGAATGCTGAGAAGCATGGCCCTTCTGGGGTGGACATACACTGTCTCTACTCTGAGGGTCTCATGGAAATTCAAGCTGCTGAATTCCCACCAAAACCTTTGGTCGCAGCATCCTCCTTGACATCCTGTTTTTAAAGCCACAGGGAGTTCATGTATGGTGAAAATACCAATTTAAGCCTCCTCTTAAAGGCAGACAATATCCAAAGCAGTGCTGGAAACAAGCTAAATCTTGTATGGGATAGTCATCATTACTAACTGTGTTTGTTTCCCAAGCTGTTATTTCCAACGTTCTCCCACCGTTATTTTGCAAAAGCAAAATTTATCTTGCATTCTTAGCCCAATTTCCCAAAGAGCTTTGAACCCTGTGAAACTCTATTTTAAGTTTTTGTCCTAGTTATATAAGAAGTATAACAGATAGAACGCCACAATAGGAATAATGCTGTGCTTTTCCTAGTTGTTGTAACTGGTATTATTTGCAAAGAAAACTTCCTTCAGAGTTCACAAATTAGACAGTGGAGGGCGCTTTGCTTAGTTTCTTTCTTAGCTTTTTTTTTTGGTCTCTAACAGGCTGAAGCCTCTCCAGATGTGTCTCATCACACCTTCAGCATATACATGCCTTAATATCTATGAAGGAAGGTCCTTCTGCTGCAACCTCACTGCAAGTCAGTAGGAAAGAACTAGAAGGCACAAAATTTGAGAATAAGGCACCTTCCACTCCCAGGATCATGAAGCAACCTGTTTTACTGGACTTTAATTTGGAAAAATTTGCCTTTAGTTTTAAAATTATTTTTCTCTTCCTTAAGAGAAGTATGGAGGCTTGCTAAGATGAACAGAACTTGTGCTTTGGCCAGTGTGTTGTCTTCTCGCTTGCTTTTGGGACTAAGCTTGTTACTATGGAACTGCTGACCCTGGGTAGTCACAGGTCCTGGGAGGAGAACATTCACCTGGCCCTGAGCCACAAGGAATGAAGTCCACTTGTTGTGGGTTTGAAATCACCCTGAACAATGAGGGAACAATGAACAAACCACAAAAACACCCCTGTATTTCTCCTGGATCATCACAGCGTGTCACCCTTGCTCCACGTGTTACTCTGCTGGGTTGCATTTGTAAGGAGCTAAAAATGGGTATGAACCAGCTGTGCAAGGGAGCAGTTTTCATGTTAGAATCTAACCATCCTTGTTGGTGGCTGGCTTGTTCTCATTCAGCTGTTCAGCTTTCTAGGAGAATATGCAAACACTGGAGAAGAGCTCCAAAGTCCTCACATATGTAGACCCCTGTTCTCAAAGCATTCAAATAGTTGCCAAAAAAAAAAAAAAAAAAAAAAAAAGAGAAAAGAAAAAGCCTGTAGCATGTATTAGGTTTCAGAAACTATAGATTGCAAAAAAGGCACAAATGCTGATACCATTGGCATATGACCATGACCCAGTGGAGCTGCCATGTGTCCACGGGAGTCAAGGTGTTTCACTTGCAGTGATATTGGTGCTTCCAGTGTGACCA
>JAWMRA010000090.1:7086500-7101716 GCA_035584735.1 Pseudotriccus pelzelni | reverse complement strand
GAAGTCCATCCTGGAGCTGGCTGGCATTGGCTCCATGGGACAGGGGAAGCTTCTAGCAGCTTCTAACAGTAGCCACCCCTGTAGCCCCCCTCCCCGCTACCAAACCCAGCCACAGAAACCCACGACACATGCAGACTTTGGAAAAGGAAAGTGAAGTCATCCTGAGCTGTTAGAGAAAGAACTAAGCACTCCTTTCATCTACACTGTCTTTGGAAAGCTCTTGTCCTGCAGACATGGAGACAGGCCACTGCCTGTCCAGCTCCTGGCACTGAATGAGCTGTGCCTCCATCTCCATCTCCTGGGCACCACAAGACCTGAAGCACAGCAAGGGTCTCCCTGGGCCCCAGCCAATGCTCTGCCTCACTCCCCAGCATGAGTTGGCAGGCTCAGCATTACCTCACTCCAAAGTTCACCTCTGCCTTCATGGATTGCTTCAGCAAGGAACTGAAAATATCGTGTTAGTGGTGAAGTGTATCCACACACACAGCTGCACACAGGAATCTCTTGGCCATGGGGTGGGTTTCAGTTGTTTGCTCTGCCTCCAAATGGAAAGAAAGAAAAAAACAAAGGCAAAAACAAAGAGAAAGAAAGAGAAAAATAAGAAAGAAGAAGGAAGAAAAGGAAGCAAAAATGAAAAAGAAGAGAAATGGAAGAGGAAAAGGAAGATAAAAGGAAAAGATGAAGGGGAAGAAGAAGAGGAATAAAGAAAGAGAAAGGGAAAAAGAAAGGGAAAGGGAAAAAAAGCTAAAAAAAATTTAAAATAGCAAACAGACCCTGTGACCTCATCAGATGGCACACTCTTCAGTGTTTCAAGAGAAAATAAGGAATGAACCAACAGACTATGCACACATGACCATAATCTCTCTTAATCCATCTTGGCTTCTGTTTGCAATTAGCAGTAAATCCATAAAAAAAAAAAACCACCAAACTAAAAAATTAAACAGGCTCTGCATTACTGGCATTTCAGCTATGTCTTTTCCTGTATACTGGCAGAATACTGTCTGCATCAAATTTTAATTACGATCAGTTCTGAGGTCGGAACCCTGGTGTTTTCATTTATAGCAGTGACCCATCACTGCTACAGTGTTCTCTTTCACCTTCTAAAACTGAATCAAAGTATGGAAAAATTAGGATGTATCTGATTGAGTCCACAGCAGTTTGCTCTTTCTCAGCTATAAGTGAACTGGTAGTTTCCCAATGTGTCTCTCTTCACACAATCTGAGATCAGCCTGGACACTGACTTGGCAGACTGATTTTCATTTTTGCAACTTTCACAGCCCTGCTGAATCCTATCACAGACCCAACATGATGACAATGGTTCAATTCCAGCTGCAGGACCCATCAGCTCATCTCTTTGGATATGCTTAAGTCTAGTAACTCTTCACAGAAGCAAAAAAACCCACTGGCACATCACCAGTGGGCTACTGAAACAGATGAAGAACTGGGGAAAAAGAAACCATCCCAAAAGTCCTTATTTTCCTTTATGATTGTAGGAAGCCAAATCCCAAAGTTCAATTATGCTAAACAGAGACTAAATAATTTTAAGACTCCTACCACTCAGTTTTCTCCTTCTTCTGTCCTAAAATTTATATAAATAATGACACAAACCATATCTGAGTGACAGCTGAAAACAAATTCAGTTAAGGCAAGAGAATAACTAACATTTTCACGTTTTCAACCCCAGAAAGGATTTTTTCTTTAGCAAAGAAAGGATCACCTAACCTGAGCAATATAAAGACAGAATTTCTGTTGCACATATAAAGAAAGGATCTCACCCACAGAGCAGGAGAAAAACATCTGCACCCTGGTCACTTTCAGGATGCCTCTCACCACAAGAACTCTTGCAGTTGGCACTGCCAATATGGTAGTTTCTCCCTTTTTTTACCACTTAAGCTATTCATTTATACTAACAAATCTGAGACTAAAATTTGAGACTACTTTACTTTTTGAGTTATTATTGCCAGAGCCTCCCTGAACATTTGCACAACAGCAATACAAAATGGGTCTATGGGGAGACAGCAGGATTTTTCCCTCACCTGGCCTTATATATCACAGCGTATTACGAACCTTCACCAAGGCGCCCACAGACAAGGTTCCCTACTTGGTGCAGGGAAAAAGATCGGATTTCCAACAATGTGATAGTTTCACTCGTTTTTGTGACGAGTTTTGCTGCTGAACGAGGGAAGAGTGAGCTCTGAGCTCTGGCAGCAGACAAGATGAGATGAGCCACAGCAGGAAATGAGTCATGGCCCCAGAGGGGCTAAGGGAGTTCCCCAGAGAAGAGGCAGCAAAAATCAAAGCCTGCTGTGCTTCTGGGGCACCCTGAAGAGGAGCAGATGCAAAGAGTACCAGTGGACAGGAGAACCCACCACCATCATACAACTGATGTTCAGAGCCATTTTGAGCAGCTGAAAGGGCTGTGCAGGTCTAAGGGCTTAGACTCCTCCAATTCTGTCTTTCTGCTTTCAATATTTCTGAGTATGGGGAGGTTCTTGAAGTTCCCAGATGTCACCAAAGTATCAGAAAAAAAAAGTTGAATAATATAATTTAACCAAAGTAATGATGCTTAGTAGATGCTGTTCTGATTCCCAGTGTGAATGGTAGAAACCAGGGTACTCACAAACCCAAAAAGATTTAGGAGCTGAGGAGATGCAAGCCTGTGTACAGCAAACACTAACCCAGGTATCTGTCACTTTGAAAGAACCTGCACTGCCTGCCAGCAGAACAATTCTAAGCACCCAACAGTCCAAAAAGATGTGAAAAGCACTGTGATGAAATTTATTTGGTGAAGTCTACAAGAACCTTAACAGACACCTGCAACTGCAAGAGTATAAAATCTGGTACCTCCTGGGTATATGGCGTAGCTGATGACTTTTGGCGTGTTTTACAGAGCCCTGTAACAAGTTCTGGGGAAATGGAGAGGAGGGGAGGGAGCACACACCCACTGACAGCGGTGAGATCCCCCCAATAGCGCAAGCACAGAAGTGTCTGATTTGTCCCAAACATGCTGTTGCTCTATGCTCAGAAATTCAGATCCAAGCTAGAATGACTCTTGACAACCTTTCCACACAAGATTTCTGGCAAGAAGAACAAGAAAAACAAAGAGTACAAGCACAGTCATGTCAACAGGTCTGAGCAGTGGAGCCTGGCTTATCTGCCAAGTTGGGGTACAGACAGGAAAGTTGTGGGTTTTACAACCCAGCTCTGCCACAGCCTGGGCACTGCTGTGAGTGAGTCATGCTCTTTGCATCTCATAAAGATCTGGGCTGCAGCTCTGCAGTAAACATTCTGGAACACAGCAAGGAGCAGAGGAGAGCGAGGAGCAGAGGAGAAGGGCAGGATTGCGGTCAGAGGGAAGAAAATCAACTGGCAGCCATACACCAGCTCCATCTAACCCTGGAAACATGGCACAGACTGCCTTCTCCCCAGAGATATGCCATCCCTCAAGCAAAGAGTGATGCTGCTCCCCACTTTATACAACTGCTACGATTTCCACAGTATTTTGGGAGTCCCTTTTGTACTTTGCTTTAGGGGCTTAATTTAGTCTTTCCCGCCCCTCCCCAGAGGTGTTCCTGGTTCCCCAGGGATTATCTCTTTGGTATTGTGAAGCCTGTCCCCTGACTTTTGCTGTAAACCTCACACTTTGGCAGGAGGGGCAGAGGATGTGGAGGAAATGTCTGTGCTGGCATCTCTGCATAGAAACAGGCACACTGGCTGTTTAACTGTTTGCTCACCACACATATAAGCACACTTGCAATACATTGATAGTGGGTTTGTCTATTTAAAAGGATCTGGTATCTTCTGACAACAGTGTGCAATGCTGGAGTCTTGTTTAAAACAATTAACAGACTTTGGTGCCCTGATTTATCCATCTTTTTCCATTTTTCCCCCTGCAGAGGGGAAAGGGGATTTTCACACCTACAGATCTCTTGACATAGCTCATGCAAAGTACTGTTTCCATGCTTTATTGTTGTAGAAATTATTTTTTTGGGACTTGATCTGAAACTCACTCAGGACAGTGGGAAGCCATTATTTGCAGTGAGGTTTGAAGTAGCTCCCTGGCAAGCATAAGTGACTATGCCAACTATCCCAAATTCTGAGTGGAGAAGGAGGATTTTAATTTCCTTGATGCCTGGTGTAGGAGGAGGGTATTTGTACTCATAATGTCTATTTTCAGGGTCTTAGTAGCAGGACACTCTCTAGTTTTTCTCACTTGAGGCCATGAGTTTTGCCACATTTAATTATTGAATATTAATTTTTTAGCTTTTTTGCTCCACCCCAGAGCTGCTGTGCTGTTGGCCTGAGGCCTCAGAGAGCAGAGCAGGGCAGATCTGTCTGTCATCCTGCTCGCTGTGGGTGAGTCACAGCAGAGGTATGAAGGGAGCAGCAGGCATATGTCTTCCATTTCCCAGCACAGATTCCAGAGGTTCAGCCCCACTCCCCTGACAGGGGTTTCTCTGCTCCTCATCCAGGAAATCTGGAGGTATCACCTAGGGATTTGGACAGATGGTAGGGGTGCTCTGCTGGTGCCAGGACAGAGTCCACCATCAGCGTGAGACAGGTGGCCAGGCTGGTTTTGGCAGCACAAGCCTGGGCATGGTCCTGGGTAGTGTCCTCACGAGTCACTCCACACAAAACAAACGCATTTCCTCATAGAACTTCCTCGCTGTTACTGCTCTCCTGTCCCTTGGTGAAACACTTCAGGCTTTGCAACATTTGGGGCAGAGCATCAGCAGAGGGAGCAGAGCCTCATCACCTTGGCTCGCCTGGCTCCATCACCCTGCCTCAGAGAAACAGCGTGTACTTCTGGGTAGAAGTGACAGATTTGGGGGGTTGTGATGTGGGGAAAACAAAACAAACAAAAACAAACAAACAAAACTACAAAAAAATGCAGGGCTACCCCCACTGCACTTCTCAGGGCAAACACTAAGTCAACACGCAGCTTGAAACAGAAAGGAGAGCAGAAAACTACTTCCAAGGGAAAGAGGTGTATACTGAGTGGAAGTTAACCACACTTTGGCCCCATAAATGTCATGTCTGTTTTCAGAGGAGCGTAGGCAGTAAGGAAAGCTGCTGCAAGCAGGATTGTCTGGAAGTGATGCACTGCGGAGGCTCTCACCTTGAGTTTGGCCACTCAAGTGAACCAACGCTTTGTATTATTACACTATTTTGCAGCTACAAAATAGCTGCAATCAGTGACCAAGGTGGGAGTGATCTCTCTAGCACACAGTGAAACTAGCAAAAGGTGAGGGTGTTGTTTTTGTTTAGCTTGCTCTGAACTAAACATCAAGCCAAGCTCCACTGAGTGCTGTGGTCCTGCTGCTCACTTATCTCTGGTTTGGCTCAATGTTAGTTCAATTTGCTTTCTTTTAACTATGAAAAATGTATACTGCTTTCAAAGCAACAGATAGCTGTAAAATATTTTCCATGTTACTCATGTTTCCCTTCCAAGCAATCCCAGTTCCTTATTTTTGCACATTTCTGAAACAGGAAATAATTTACTGCAAAGCAGTGTTGCAGTTTTCCATAAAACATTTCTCTACCAGCCCACCCTAATTTTGGCTTGCCTTCTGTTGTTTTTAGTGGAAGTTGTGCTTCTTAAAAGGCACCAAGTGTGGTATTAATCTAAGAAGAGACCTGTGAAACTTAGTCTGTGAAGAGTACGCAGTTGCCAGTGACGGAGAAGAACTTGAACTGAAAAAGAATTTGAACTGAAAAAATATCTGAACAGGGAAGAAATGGCAGAGCAGTAGATGGCTATAATGGTTGTTAATATTAATGCAGCTTTTAACATGTTAGTGTCACTTTCAGATGAGGCACTAGTCAATCCAGGTTAAGCACAGGATGAACCAGATGCTGACAAGGCTGTTAAATGCTCAACATCCACTAAACCCCACACCCAGTCTGCAGCTATTGAGCAATGTGAAGCTCTCCAAAGGGATGGTATTGCCTGCCTTTATCCCTGTTTCCAGGCTTATCATGCACCTGTGACTGGAAAGCTGTTTAGCAACCTTTTCTTTTTAATTCCAGAGTGTAATTAATAGAATGTGTTTATACTTAAAATATGCATATGATTGCACCAGTGTGTGCGTCTGCATGCAAACACATCTTGCAGACCTAATTAGGCCATTACACATGACTTCATGCTTAGATGGAACTCACACTTGTTTCTCATGCACAGCATACCAAAGAGGAGAAGCTATATAATAACTTCATTGCTGATATAACCCCATGTTTAAGCCCAACAAAGTTTACCACCAGCACAAGCAACAGCCCATTCCCAAAATGAGAATGGAAGCCTGGGGTCTTCAAACCCTGCTGAGGCAGCAGATGCACCCAGCTAAGAACAGTGGAGAAGAGCTAATTTCCTTCTCTCTCAACAAGAATTTCTTGTTTTCCAGAGGTGTTTTTTTTGTAACCTGTCACAAGTGCAGAGGGAAACACTGTGGAAGTACTGTCAATAATTACTGACATCTTGTTTCATGGGCAGCTGCTGAAAGAGTATGAGAAGAATCACATAATCACAAAACAGTTTAGGTTGGAAAAGACCCTTGAGGTGATTGGATCCAACTGTTAACCCAGCACTGCCAAGCCCACCACTAAACCATGTCCCCAAGTCCACATGTCTTTTAAACCCCTTCAGGGATGGTTTTAAATCCCTTCAGGGACGGTGATTCTACCACTGCCATGAGCGGCATCCCTCTCCCTACAATGTAGGATCAGGGAAGAATTTTCAAACACTAGCAGGAAGCAAAAGAGATATTTAGCAGTGCTGGCAAAAGAGCAATTTGTGTTCTATAAAAAACAGTAGTGTCCAGTACTCTCCCAGCAGCAGAGTCCTGAAAGGCCACAAGGAACAGCTGAAAAAGTGACCATCGTTTTTTGTATTAAGGGGTCATGGCCATTTTGTGGTGCTTCTGTCACCGATGGCTACAGATGATATCCAACTACAGGCTGATGCACTAAATATCCCTTAAAAAGACTGAGTAGAGGCAGGTGGAAGAGATTTTTTTCTCATGTTCCTCACCCTAAAGGATCTCCAAGGTTTCTATCAAAATTCTTTCTTAAGCATAACATTATGTTATACCTTCAGTGTAAACTAATTATATCTTTCAGTGCTGTTTTGAGTTATTATTCATGGGTCTAAATTGTCTTTTATTTTCCCTGTAAATTATGGGAATATTAGCTCGTGCTATAGTGCACTACATCATATACTTGTATCACATAGCTGCAAGACAGACATACAGACATGTATGTATGAAGGTATAGACACACTAGATATAAAGTAGTTGAGTGTTGGCTTTATTTTTACTTTTGTATTAGCTATTAACCTTCAATCTGGTTTGGGCTTTTTCAGCCCTGATAGTTTGTGTATTTCTGCATGGGTAGGAGAAAAAGAGAAAGATACACCAAAACCCAAGCAGAAATGCGGTGTCATGTAAAACCTCTTCTTCTGTTACCCTGGGATCAGAAGTCACCCTTGTAAATGATTAACTGCATCTTTGCAAACCTAAGCAAACAGTTTTTAGCTTGTTTTCCTGGGTGCATTTCAGAAAACTGCATCTCTTTTTCCCAACCTTTCCTCTGTGGAGCCTCTATTAATATCAAGAATCTAAGGATTAATTTCACATAAAACAGAGAACTGCCCTGAGGGAAGCGTTGTGCAACTGGATGATTAGGGATAAGTGCAGTGTGGCACTGAAGGGGATGCTATCAGTCTCAGGCAAATAATTGTTTCTGTAGCAAGAAGAGATTAAGTGAGAAAATGTCCAAGAAGTACACATAAGTTTTAACCTCTTGCGCATGTTTTATGACTTGCATTATATAGGGCTGACACAGATAAAAACATTTTCCAAAAATCTGCACGTTGACAATGTAAATTGTACTTAAAAGGTATGTGTTTTGTTTTGTTGTATTTTATTAGCATGGATTTCTATTGATTTTGCAACTCTGGTGTATAAAGACTTTAAAGTTTGCTTCTAGAAACACAACGTTTTTTTGTCTCACTTACCAAAGAGATCTCACCAATCTGCAGTTTGGACTTACACACTAATCCTACAGTCTGAGAACGCAGGACAAATGCTATTGCAATTTTCATATGTATAATCTCTACAAATTAGGTTAATAAAAATCAGTGAGGCCTAGCTCATACATTTTGCTGTGATTTCATAATTTAGTTTTACACTTGGGAGAATACACCTCATCTTGGGCAGTTCTTTTTAGACAAAACCAGTAGACAGACGTGAGCTGCAGGTTAGCCACTCCTGCATAGCTGCAATGTTTGACATTCACTAGGGTAACGCCCATCTCATTGTGCTGCTCTTCCTTTTGGACTCCTCTTGGAGTCATAACCTCATCTGTGTCTGTATCCAGTCCAAAGAAATGCCTGTGGTTTTCTAAATGAAGCAAGTTAATGACAGGAAGCACACATTCCTAAGTGGTTTCCAAATCAGCAGTGAGAACTATTCTGAGGATACTGTGGTCTCACCTTAGCTGCCTCAAATCTCTGCTGACTCCCAAAACTGATGGGTTCATTTGGCTTCCCCGGCAGAAACTGGGGAAGAAACAGAGAAAGGAGGGCCAAATACATGGGAATGACAAAGTATCAATTCTCAAGGAATACTCTACTTTTCTCTTGGTTGATGTCAAAGCTTATGACTTCTGTCTGTGAAAAAGAAATCCCCATTCGGCAGTGGGATAGAGTCCAGCAGGAAATCTTCAGACCACACTTAATGAGCAGAGAACATAGCATCTATATGATAAAAGAGAACACGTTTATAACATGTACAAAAATATAGGTATCCATAGATATGGAATCTTTTCAATAGTAAGAATTGGAATTACTGCTTTTTAGAACAAGGATTTTATCAAACTATTCTTATCAACAGGTAGGATTTCCATAACTGAAAATTCCAATTTTCATTTACTGAACAAAAGCAGTAGAAGAAGATATGAAATGTACTTGTCTGTCTTTGTGACAGTGGGTGTGTTAAAACAGGGTAGGACTGATTGCACCAAATAATAATTAAAAAGAAAGTAAATCCTGATGGTTTCAGTTTTGGGAGGAAGACAACAGAACAAAAACTTGGGATGAGTTTCTTGGTAAACCACAAGAAGAAGAGGAAAGTTTTCATACTTAATTCAGACTTCTTTTAAATTACCCTAGATAAAAATTCAGTTACACAAGAGATTTTGTACTTTATTTTGTAAATTTGGGGAATGACTCATAAACTTGCAGTCATACTATTATGCAAGTTATATTAATAAAATATGTATGCTTGGCAAAAATTCCCTCCGATCCTGCCAGAATTTTGAACACCGTTTTATTCAGAAGCATTTGACGTCAACTGGTGCCCTTTGGAGATGAGATTTGGTGAGGAAAATGGGTCTGTGATTCTGGATTCCAATTTTAGCCTCCTAATACTTTAAATTACGTGGAAGCATATCCATGATGCATATCTATAAATTACTATTAAAAGCACACAAGCTCTTTTTTGAATACTTGTTCACATTACACATCACCAGAGTAAAGAACCTGTGTGTCCTGCTCTTCATCCAGTCAGTATTCATTGAACAAACTGATAGTTGGATAATTACTAGCAAGTGCTCCAATCAAATACCCAAATCTTGACCCAAATGAGCAAAATGTTTGAGTGGTGGTTAGGCCTGAAGTACTTCAAAGGCTGACTCAGGCACCCATCAGCTGACATCACTTCTGTCAGAGGAACAAGGACCTGCTACTCTGTTCCCAGGTAAATGTGTGCTGCCTACATCCTTTACATATAAAATCTCAAATTGCTAAGAGAAATTTATGCAGAAATTGCCCATAAACAATGGTTTCTTAAAGCAGTGGCAAACCAGAGAAGCCTTCTAATTGAAAAAACAGTGCCAACCCCTTTACCCTAAAGCAAGATTTCCTTGCAAAGCTGGCTGGAGTCCAGTCAATTCCCAAAACACTGCAGCATCTGCAAGAACTGGGGCAAGTGTCTGGGCAGCTCTCCTCATTCCTACAGCTATAAACCTAACCCACTAGGAGATCTTAGATTTGATGATGTGCTTCTGGGTCAGCAGAACCCTGAATGCCCAGCATGATACAGACTGATATCACCAAGGGTTTCATTTATTACTGCCTTGCCACTGTGGAGCTCCACCATTTCAACTACTGTCATTTACAGTTGTTTTTCATCAAGCACAAAGCAGTGAGAGGGGTGAAGCTTGCTGAAGGCTCCCTCGAGCACTGTGCCAGCAGCGAGGGAGGGTCTACTGCCTGCCGCCGAGGAATGCAGTACAATTTGTTAGACCTGTCAGAGTGACTCCAGGTAAAAGAGCACACAGAGGAGCCCTGTGTAAAAGCCACGCATTAAACATTGCACTTGCCTCCACCTCTTCTGGAGCTCCTTGCCTAGATGCACATCCTTGTAAGTGGTCCCATGCAACTGCTTTTTCATGGCCAGATGCAATGCAGAGCTCTGGTAAAGGCTGGGTACTTAAAATTTTAGGCAGGTGATCTGTCAAGTGGAATGGAAAACTCATAGGTGTCACAGGCTGAAACACTACAGAGACCAGCCACAAATCTGCATGGATCTAATCAGAAAGGATGGGCAGCAGCATGCTTTATGCAGACAGCATGTTTGAACCATCCTCCCTCTATGCAGATTAAAGCCATTCCCCAAGGCCTTAAGGGATTCACCCTCACCCACTTGCCTCCTTCATTCTGACAGGAGAAGGCATAGGCATTAATTGGGTTCAAGTGGCTTAGTCCTACTGCCTCTTCTCCAAGGAATCAGGGAGAGGGAGATGAGCACTCCCTAAAGACTGGGGCACTTTTCTTTCCTCCTGCTGACAGACAGGGCCTCCTCACAGGTTCATGTGTTTAGGAACTGCTGCTGCTGTTAACTCTTTGGAGTAGTAAAACTCATCCAGCAGGCATCCAGCCTGAAGCTGCGATCCCTTGGCACAGAACACTCCAGACACCTTCTTCTTTTGCTTCTTAGGCAAGACAAAGTCGGTGAACTGTGCCCATTCCAGCACACAGACTCTTGTATTTCCCATTTCATAGCCTGAGATACAGCAAATTCTCTAGATGTGTTAAACACCACACTAACCCACAGGATATGAGAATGTCTTCAAAACCAGCAGTGTTTGCATGGCAGGAATGAGTTCAGGCCAAGGTTTAGGGCTGATGGAGGAGCCAGGATGGCAAGGCTAGAGGGAGCCTGGTAAAGGAGCTGGGATGCCAAGGCTGGGGGGGGGACACACTGATGAATAGCCAGGATGGCAAGGCTGGATCAGGGCTGGTGGAGGAGCAGGGTGTTGCAGCAGCCCTAAGCACCCACCGCCTGGCTCCATCCAGGTGGAGAAGGTCGTGAGGGCAGGACCCGCGGTGGGAGCTGCCCTGGAGTCTGGAGCCAGCCTAGGGTCGGCTGTCCACACCCAAACACTTCCCTAAGGGGAATGACTATCATGAGGAGAAGGAAAGTGTATGTGTGCTTTTTGTCCCCCCTCATTTTAAGGAAAGCCACTCTTTATTCAGCTAAGCGTCGTCCAGCCAGGCCCTCGACGTTCCCTCCCCGCCACATACTGGCCCCCCCCGCCATTCCCCCGTCCCGGCTCGGCGCCCGCAGGAAGGGGAGGAACCGAGCGCCTTTCCAGCCGCCCGTGGAGCCGGGAGGGACTGGCCGCCCCCGCTTCTCTTCCCCGGGATCGGCGGCAGGAGCCCCGCCGGCAATGTCGGAGCGCGGGACGGGGCAGCGAGCGCTGCCCGCGGCGGTAAGGCGGGCTCGGGGATGCGGGGAGCGGCCGGAGGTGTGGAGAGACACCCTGTCTGTCCTGCGGCGCCGCTGCCCCGGTTACTGCTCCGCGGGAGAGGGTGCGGGAACAGCGCGGCGGGGCCGTGCCCGCGCGGGGAGGTCCAGGAACAGCGCCGGGAACGCCGACGGCGCGGTGCGGTGGCGGCGTGCGGGGAGCCCAGCCCCGTGCGACAGAAGCAAGGCCCGGGAGCTGATGGCAGTGTGGAGAAGCTACAACAACTTGGGATAAGTGGCCTTGGGGGAAACTTCACTTTTATTGTCCGCCGCACTGACACTTCTATTGTCGCAACGGAGTCATCCTGTCCGGTGGTTTGTGGGGTTTTTTTGTTTTGTTTTGTGATTTTTTTTTTAAAACATGCATAATTTATTAAAACACACACACACACACACACACGTAAACAAAGAAAGAAAAACAAAACAAAACAACAAAAACCCAGAACACTTCGGGAAGCTCAGAGGCTGCTGGAGCGGGCACCGTGCGGTCCAGCCGGGACGGACACGCCGTCGGGAGCTCAGCTCAAACCCGCGCTCCGCTGCCGCGGTATCACCTGCAGCCGGACCCGATGCTTTGTGAGGAGAAAGGGGATAACAAAGCGAAGAATAAAAGGGGATTTAAAAAACTGAAAAAGAAAAAGGGGTTAAAACCCCCTCCCGAAAAATAAAAGGGGATTTAAAAACCTGAAGAATAAAATGAAAAGACGCGCAGTGGTGGCTGCGGGGAGTGTATGCGCCAGTGACGGTCTCCTGCGTGCGGCGGCGCGGGTGCGCGGGGCGGGGTTGCGGATCGTGGGATGAGGGAGCGGTGTGGGGACCGCTTTCGGCAGCGCACGGCGGGGCGGGGCGGGGCGGGGCGGGCTGGCGGACGGGAGGCGGGCGCTTCCTGCGGGAGGACGGGCGGGAGGCGGATGCGGACAGGGATACGGACACGTGCGTTGCCATGTCGCGGGAGGGCGCGGGGCTGTTCGCCGGGTTCCGAGTGCTCGGCCGCTTCAGCGGTCACGTCCCGCACGTCCTGCGCTACCACGGCCGGCACCGCGAGTTCTACGTGGCCACCGCCGTCGGGCGCAGCGTGCACACCTACAACGTGAGTACATCCCGGCCCCCCCGCCCCGCTTCCCCGGTATCTTGCCTCCTCTGGCCGTGCGGGGAGACCCGCTTCTTCCTCCCCTTCCTCCCCGGCCTCCCCATCGTGATGCGAGAGCGTGTGCGGGGCCGTGGCACCCCGGGTACCACGGCCCGGAGGGAGGGATGGAAACTGCTGGCTAAACAGGCCGGGAATGGGCTTGTTCAGCCATGTGAGCAGCCCTGGCCGCTACAGAGTAGCGCATCCCGTTGCCTAAAAACGGGACTTCAAATTAAACTTCTAAGACCCAAATTTGTGAGTTTTAGAAATCAAGCATTGTTTATTACGGCGCGCTGCATGCTCACAGCGCGCCAGGTGCCCTGGGAATCGTTTCGCCAAAGTGCACACCGAGGTATTTGTCACTGCAGCTTGTGTGTCTGCATTGCGTGATTACTTATTTTTCATTCCCTGCATTCTTCTTATATATTCATTACATTCCCAACATTTATTCGCACATATACATGTCTTTATAAGGTCTGGGGGTCTTCTCTGTGTCGGAAGCCCACAAAACTCTAAGTGTTCACGTTGTGAAATTCTTCAAGACGGTGCACCTGTTTACGCAGTAACTGAGTGTTTCAACTGGCTGCCTCATTTTTTTCCCCTCATTGTTTCTTTAAATCACTTGGCTTGGCTATCTGTAGTTTCTGTGTTGTAAATACTGTTCATCTTTCCAGAGGAGCACCCAGGTGCTGAGGCTTTTTCCTCATTACAAAATAAACCAAAGCTCATCTGCAGCAGGGATACCTGTGGATTAGCATTTGAGGGCTGCACACTTATTTTCTGGGGGGATGGGAGGCAGGCAGTTAGATCCTATTAAAATTCCTGTATGGAAGCAGATGAGCATAATTGAGTTCTGCCAGATGAAAGGCTGTGATATAGGCTCATTTCTTGCAGTGCAGAGTCGCAGAGTTAGGGTTGGAAGGGACCTCTGGGCATTATCCAGTCCCACCACCGTGCCAGGGCAGGGTCACCTGGAGCAGGTGACACAGGAATGTGTCCAGGTGGGTTTTGAATGTGTCCAGAGAAGGAAACTTCATGACCTCCGTTGGCACAGTCAAAACGTAATCAGTGTATAGAAACAGTAACTAAACAGAATGGGAATTGAATCAACTAATTACAGTGAACAGTAGAGTGCAGACAGCGTGGATCTTCCTCGACTTTTTTGCTGCCTTTTATTGTTCACTTCTGTTATTCTCTTCACAGGCTTTGAACTGAAATAGTAATGATCATCAGTGGAAAAGATGCTTGCAACTAAAGCAAATTCTATGTGAGCAGATATAAAATTAGAATATAGCGTGGTTGTAGTGAAAATAAAGTCAAAACAGAAGTGATGTGGAAACTAAGTTGCCCAAGCTCTGGAAGGTGTTCTACATGTCTTTACTTTCCTGTGCATAACATACATCAGGAAGCACAACTTAATCTTACTGGGTGGTGTTCTTTTTGCAAATGTATTGTCCCATTCCTTTTGACTTGCTTTCTGCATATTTTACAGTAGATGCTGTTGTAAACTAAGATGTTTTTCTGTTCTGTGAGGTGTGCAAATTAATCTCATTTGGTATCATTCTTAGGATTTTTAATTTCTGTTTATAGCAAATTCATTGCAACCAGTCGCTAAAAACACCTTTTTAACATTTTCATTGCAGGTGAAGAAGCTTGGTATTGTTTCTGTGAGTAAGTATGCACAGATTGTTCATTCCTATAATTTGTGTTTTTTTCAACATGCATCTGCTCTTGATTCTCAACTCAGAAGCAAAAAATACATGTATGTACTAATATTTACACTCAAATATGTTGAGAGGCGTCTCAGAAATATAAGCTATCAATTTGGAAACAAGACTGCTTTTGAAACTGTAACTTAGTTCTGTGAGAGACATACCTTGTGAGCATTCTGTTCTTATCATCTTGGTCTTCCAAGAACACCAG
Source organism: Pseudotriccus pelzelni (assembly GCA_035584735.1). NCBI lineage: Eukaryota > Metazoa > Chordata > Aves > Passeriformes > Tyrannidae > Pseudotriccus > Pseudotriccus pelzelni. The sequence continues at coordinate 7,086,860 of JAWMRA010000090.1, read as the reverse complement.
TAGGCCCTAAGGATTGAGCAGTGAATAAAAGTCAAGTATTAATTTATTGAATTGATTTCAGATCCCTTTTTTGATTGTTGTTTTTGTGGTTATTAAAAGACTGTTATAGGAGTTATATAAAATAATTACATGATAAGAATACATATGGATGGAAATAGAAGTCTTCAGGGAGTGTTAAGAATTGGTTGTGCTGGTGGATACAAAGGATATTAGCTGATGGCCTGACATTCCCTTGGCTGTTGGGAGCAAAGCACTCTGGGTGTCAGTAGCAGGGCCCATCTTCAGCACCATCACCAGCAGCCTGGGTGATGAAGCAGCATGCCCTCTTAGGATAAGTTTGCAGATGATGCTGTATAGATC
>JAWMRA010000090.1:7073331-7086400 GCA_035584735.1 Pseudotriccus pelzelni | reverse complement strand
GGGGGATGTGGCGCCGTGTGTGCGGGGAGGGCGGCGGTGCCGCTCGGCGCTGCCCCGGGCGCCCCGCGGCCCTGGCGGTGGGAGCGGCTCCGCGCCGGGCGCCGCCCTGGGACACGTCCCGGGCCGTGCCGGGCAGCGCCGCGCAGGGCAGGGCAGGGCAGGGCGGCGCGGAGCAGCAGTGGCAGCGCCATGGCTTTCGCCCGGTGGTGGTACGCCATGGTGAGTGCGGGGCGGGGGGGCCCGGGGAAGATTTGGCGGGCGCAGGACGCGGCGGGCTCCGGCGGCCGGGATGCTCCCTCCGCTCTCCGGCATTCAGGCTGGAGAAGGGGCAAGGAAAGGGGGTTGTGGTGGCTGCAGACGAGCCAGTGTCTTTTTTAAAGGTTCCTGTAGCGGTGCTTTAGGTCAGGTGTGAGGGCGATGTCCCTCCTCATCCTCTCCGCAGCCTGAAAGCCGCACTTGGAAACCATGTGTTTTGGTGCTCTCGGAAGTTTTCCGTCATAACGCGAAATCGAGAGGTGAGGAAAGTGCACCAGGATTTATGCGTGGCTGTGCCTGCTCTTGGGGAAAAAACTCCGCGCTGTGCCTTATTTCCAGAGACACGCTCTTCCCTGTAGGTGGGTGGCGGGGCTGCCGAGAAGAGCCAGCGCTTGCCACATCCTCCCTGTGTAAACCACATCTTTGGCGGCTCCATGCGATTTGGATGGACTTGGGTCGCTACTCCTTGCCGTGACAAGATTGTATTAAAAAGCCTTTAAAAAACCTTTATGGTTTATTAGTCATAGGAGGAAATGGTCCGTCTCTGTATGGAGTAATGGGGGGAAAAAAGTTTGCGTTCTGTTAAAGTTTTACAGAAAGTATACATTGTGCAAGAGAAAACATCACTTAAGTGTATTTCCTAAATATGTAATCAGGTAGATGAAACCTGGTGAGTTTATAACTGTACTTTTGAGTTGCTCATGAAGCTTGGATCAATGTTTAGCAGTGTTTTCAGGTATCATTTGTTGCCAAGTCAAATCGGTGGTACTGTGGTGGAGGTGACACAAAGTCACAAGGAGGAAAGTTTGGGAATTGCTGCATTGAACGATGAAATGGGTGGTGAAGGCCTTGATAGTTCTGGTCAGTGCATCCAGGGTAAGAAAGTGCTAGGATATGACTACCTGTGGTCAGAAGGAAACTCGTCCTACACCTGCTCTTTTGGAAACCCATCGTTATGTTTTTCGGCGCCAGACGGGCACCTGTGTGAACACACAGACTGGAGTTTTCTCTTGTCTCCAGACACAAAGGAGATTCCCATGTGTCTCTAGCGAGGTTTTTACTGGCTGGTGGATTTAAAGCAGAATGGGTTGGATGTAAGAAGAAACTAGGTTTCACCTTTCCATGTCTTACATGACTTGATTGTAGCTCCCCTGGCAGCTCTTTATATCTGTCAGTTTTCTGAGCAGTATCAAAGATCTTTATTCTCTTCACCATTTCAGCTGAAAAGGCAGGTCAGATTCCCATCTCCTTTAATACCTGTAGTGCAGAATTGGTTGTCTTCAACTGAGACTCTTGCAGGAAGGCTTGACTTCTCATGCGGTTACTGTGTGTCCTCTGAGATGCTGCGCAGTGTCATTGAACAGAAGACTCGTTAATGCTGACGAGGCTCCTGAGGTTTAGGAGGAATTTCTTGAAGGAAAGCCTTTAGTAAGAGGTTGGATTTTTTGCACACACAGGTGTGTGGTCAGTTGTTAGTAATCTGCTGTGTGCTTTTCACCCAGGCCATTTGCTTTCTAGTTTATAAATGCTCTTTGAGTCAGAAGTTAAAGGTGTGGCTCAAAATAATAGCATGACGACATTTTTGTGCACTTTAGAACAGGACGAAGGTCTCAAGATAAACTTTCTTCTTCATGATGCATCTATATTTTAGTGAATGTGTGATTATAGGTAGGTTTGTGGGTTAGGCATTTTTTAGTTAGGAATGTTGGAAAACATTCTGGGCCACCTTAAAAGGTACAAGGAATAGTTTTCAGCTCTTGAGTTAAACTAGACATATAACTTCAGCTGTACACCCACTGCTCGTGTGAGAGAGCTGGAGATGCTCCGATCCACTGGCTTCGTTATAGATGTGTATCTTTGGCACTGTAAGGAGAGATGAAAAAAAAAAGGAAAGAGCACCAAAAGAAGAAGACAGATCGTGTCATCAGCTTGTGAATACGAAGGATTAGTGCATGCACACTGGCCCAGGAAACATGAGCTTAGCCTTTTGCCAAGCAGATTGATTTACTGTCTTTGTTTTGTTTATATATTTATTTTTTTACTGGACGATTCAAAGATTGGAAGTACGGATAAGGAAGGAGCCGTTGAAGGGCATTTTTGAAACAGGATCCCTCCTCATATCTTACACATTGACTGTTCAGGGAATAAGCATGATCTCCTCAGAAGGTGGAAGAACTGTGCTTCCAAGGTTTCTCCCTCAGGATGGCAGACTTTCCTGCAAGGCAGAACTTTCACAGACTGTTTTATTATCTGAGGCTAGAGAGTATTAGCACTTGGTGTGTGCACAGTGCATGACTCCAATTTACCGGGTAAAAAAATTACTTTGGTCAGACTGTATACCCTTTGTTCTCCCAGCTGGAATAAGCAGTATTGGGCCTCTAAGTCAAAGTCTCTTTATTATAGGTACAGTCTGAAATAGCACTGTGGAGGGAAGATGTATGCTTTTAATCTGTCTCTGACTTGAGTTTAGGGGTGGCAAAGTAGTTGTCCTTGTCCTGGTCCGTTCCATGTCCTCCCTGGACAGTGAAGCTGCCCTGGGGTCCCTCAGGGACATAGAGTTGATGTTCTGCTAGCCCCCTTCCATATTTTCCTCTTCACAGTCCTGGGACTGGGTGCCCTTTTGGATGCCATGCTCCTGTCTGCTGCAGGTTTCTTTGGTATAATGAGGAGACGGACTTAGGGAAGAAGGGTAAGACCAGATTTAGGCCTGGTGAAGGCTGTTCAGTAGGCGCATTCAGTAGAAATTCAGTATTTAGCTCCTATGTTCTCTGACTTGGTTTACTAAAATTAAAAAAAAAACCAAACCAAACCAAACCAAACCAAAAAAACCTTGAACTTTGCTTAGTGTTGATGCTTTTAAAACCATATCTGAATTTGAAGAAGAAAGTGAATGAAAGCAAGGAAATATATGTGGCATGCGGGAAGACATGCTTGTTTCAATAGCTGAATTAGCTGGACTGAGGGTGGCATCTGGCTTCTAGAGGGTTGTGATGCTGAGGATATTCATATAAGACAAGTTTTGCTGGGCAGGAGCTGCAGCTCCTGAGCCTTAAAGCAGTGCTCCCTCTGGAATTACTGTTCCCTCAGCAACAGCACTTACTGGTGTTGCTTTTACTGGTATGTATGTGATATGCTTTTACTGTAGCAGTAAAAAGCACAGATAAATGGGTCAATTGTGTCTATACTGAAAGTGCTGTTACAGGGCAGTGAATTAATTCATCTCATACCTGAAAAGACCACCTACGGGGCTTGTTTTTCCTCTGAGGAGGCATAATTGAAATATGAGAACAGCATTTTCAGTTTTAAAATTTGTCAAGTACCTTAGTCATGCCCAAATTCATTTTAAAAAATGGAATTATTAGAGGTTGTTCAAAACAATTATTGAAATTTTTGTTGTGTTCCAGTATAATTGAAACAATTAAAGACATGCTACACTTTTATTTCTAGTTTTATTTTTTCATTCAGCTATAGTATTTTCCCAGCCTGTTTGCTGATGTGCTGGAACAGATTTCTGTTGAAGATAGTGCAGTGATACATGGATCATTGCTTTCTCCCTATAGCCATGTAAAGAAAAATCTGTAAGAACTCATTACTTAGTAGATTAGGAGACTTTACACCCTGCTGCTCAGTCCTCAAAACAGAAGGGAATAAATGAGTCTTGAATCATTTCCTGTCTTTACTTAACAAAACAAACCTGACAGGAATCCCCGCTCCCAGATGTCTCACTGGCTGTGCGAAATTACAGTAGCTGAGATACTAAATAGTTGCTATATTATGTTGCCTTTTATATTCATTTATTTTTACTTTTAATTGATTATTTTTGAAAAAGGTTTTTGTGAGGGACCGTATTCACCACTTCTCAGAAATGCAGAGAGTTGCAATGTGTAGTGAACAAACTGTATCTCTCTGTATATTCCTGCACATGGGAAGCAACTGGGGTTGCACATCAGGTTAGGTGAAAGGAAGAGGTTTAGAGTCTCAGAGTACATGAAATTTTCAGGAGATTTGGGAATCCTGGAAGAACTCCGTACCTGTGCCTGAACTGATAGAGCATTTATTTTTTTCTATATCAGCACCAAAATTATGGAGATCATGCTAACAGCTTTCATTCAGGTAAGGAGGAGCAGGCATAATGAGCATTTTAATGTGTCTGAGGGAAGTTCAGGTGTTGGAGAGGATTGTACACATTCTGTTGGTCTCCCTGGGAGCTGTTCAGTTTCTGCTGAAGCCTGTGGGACTGACAGCATTTCCAAAGCTGTTGAAGAGTGCTGTGCTGGTGAGGAATGAGTGATAAGCTGAATATCTTCCAGAGCTTTTCACAAGAGCAGTCACGTTACACATACTGTCCTGGAAGTCGTGAGCTTCTGGCTGATTCCGCATGAAGTTACCCAACAGGTCATTTAGAAATACAGTCCATTAGCGAGAAGAAAAACTTCATGCTTCCTTCTGTCATATTGTCGTATATGAAAGGAATCATACTTGCAGTAAGATGTTTGGGAACTTTGCTATGTAGAAGGTATAATTTAAGGCCTTAATAACTACACATCTGTTTTCTCTATTTACAGCATGGTGACAAGAAGGCAAGCGGAGATTCTTCCAAGCCAGGAGAGAAAAAACCAGAAGTGACAGAGGTAAATTCAAGTGTTTAAACGTATTAGGAAGAAAAGTCAGTAACAATTTTCCTCCTGCACAGATTTTTGCCTTTTGATAGCAAAGTGGGAGTTTTCAGAAAATTAACTAATGACTACAGCCACTCACTATTCTTTCCAGAAATGTATGGTTTTGTCTTGTGCTGCTGAGAAGCATCCTGGGAATATTTCTTTGCTGTGTTCATATTTTCTCAAATATTTCTTGTTAGTATCTGTGGAGGCTGTCTCAGTAGAGTATCTGCTGTGCAGTGCCAGGACACTGTGGGACACACCTGGTTTTTCCATTTCCGAGAGGTAAAGGTGAAGTGAGGGCACTGTGACGCTTTCGACCTTGTTTGCACTCTGGCTTTTCTTCCACAGACAGAAATTCAAATTCATGCATAGATGTTGCACATGTGGGTCATCTCCTGACACACTTGGAAATATGTGGTCTGTGCTATATTTTAGAAGAGATACTTATTTTTCAAGATACTGCCTCCTCAGAAACTGGTATTTACATTGAGTTTACACAAGCAGCTTTAGAGTTGGAGCACAGCAGCTATTGCACGCCATCAGAAGACAACAAGGGTTGCAGGCAGTGTTTGGAGAGGATTTGGAATGGTCATCTCTCTCCCAGAAGCTCCCTGTTAGCCACTGGGTGGTAGGTCCTTGTGTGCTACAGTGAGTCAAGCTGGAAATGCAAGGAGAAGTTGTTGTCCAAGGCAGGTCATGGGTGCACTGATCATCGTTCCTCCAGGAGCCTCTGCTATTCCAAGGAAGGCTAACAGCAGATTAAAAAAAAAGATTTTGTAGAAATGGCTGTTGCAAGTTGTCTACTTGTCTGTAAATGTTAGTCATTGGTCCAGGGAAGCCAGAAATAGATGTGCCTGATGCTTTATCCTTAGGAGAACCTATGTGGGAAATAGCTTTGTCTAAGCTTGGTTAACTGCATTGCAAATAAGGCTAGTGAATGCTTTTGTTGCAACCCTCTGAGGTAGATGACTGAAGCAGTTGCCTTTCTTTCCTGTCCAGAAAAGCAAGGAAGGCTGCTCTAGCCTGGGAATACATTCCTCCTTTCCCTTCTGTAGATATTTTAGTTTTTTCTTAAATACCATTGTTCATATATACATTCTTGATTTAATGCCAGATTCTTGGACTGTGCATTTTTACTCTTAATAGAGAAGTACTGACTTTTTTTGTGGGAAGGGCAGGAGTTGAGGCCTGTAGGTTGAGGTTGTGGAGTTGCTGTTCCTGACCTCTCACTGAGAAGATCTGTTTCCAGCAGCAGAAGACTCTTACTGAATTTATTGTCTGCATACTTTTGCTTTTTGAGTCCTTAGAATACTGCATGCGTGTTTCCTCTTGTGAGTTTCTTTGTATGTTTCACTCCTTCCATTGACTTTGCAGTGCTTAGAAGTGAAAGCAGATCAAAGCCCTGTTCCACGAACCCACTGAACAGCGTCAGCTCCACTGTGGTTCACACCTACCTCCGAAACACTCTGATTTGTTAAGCAGTTGAGGTAGTAACTCACAGTAGTTGTACACAGCTCCCAAGAGTCTGCGGTGTTACACTTTGGTTTAAAAGTCGGAAGTTATTTCCATAGTCTTTGATTTTTTGAAACCGAAGTTTATAATCCATCTGGAGACAGTTTTTGGGCAGTTTTGTCTAGAATGTCGGGGTTGTTCACCTGCCTACTAAGAAAGGTTTGATAACGCATTATGAAATTGACAAGGAAATAGGAAAGTCTTTGAAGAGTTTATATCCATATTGAAAGGAAAATAGTAAACTCTGTTTCTCAGATTTTTGAGTAAATAGTCCTGAAGGAGTGAGGGAAGGAGAGTTAAGCTTTAAAAAGTTGAGGTAGGAAGAGTGAAACTAGGAGATGCTAGTCAGCCACAACATCAAGGAGAGCGCAAAATGGATAGTGTTAGGGTATTGAATAGATTTCTTAAGCGTTACTTCCTCAGAAACTTAAAAGTTGAAAAAAACAGCAGGATTACTGTAGATAGATAGGTTTCTACCTGCTTGGTAAGATACGCCCTTGTACAGAGCTGCTAAGGAGATTAAATGGTTCCATAGGATTTTTCCAATTTTAGCCTTACAATCCAGTAATATAAAATAATGCTTTAAAAGATTTAGGAATTAGCAGTGTGAAGATGATCTGTTTAATAACTCCACAGTTTTGGAATTACATACACTCATTGCAGGGAGTACATGTAATTTATGTATTATGTGCCAACAGACAATGATTCATGGAATTGTTTCTTCAGGAAGTATTTACTTTTTAGGTTTCCAGTGATTTTCTGCTTAATTATTAGGGAGTATTTTCATCCTTTATCTTGAAGCACTGTAGAAAGGAGAATAGACATGTTGTCTGAGTGACGCAGATGAAACGTGGGGAAGGGAAGGGGAGGTGCTGAAGCACAGAGCTGAAATTGCCTTATTTAAGGTCATCCTGCTGCTGATCGTGACAGAAAAGAACCAGGTCACCAGAGTAGCAGGCTGGTCCACACAGATAAAAGGTCAGCGGGGAAGCCATGAACTCACTGAATGAGCCTTCCCCTCTGAATCCTGGAACTGGCTGCCCTTCCTGCATGTATATGGGTAGCGCAGCTGCAGGGTGTGTCTGTCACTTCAGAACTTTTCCACAGTCCCTTGTGTTCCACTACACTGGCCTGGCTGTTGCTGAAGTCCGGCAGCTGTAGCTTGCAGACAGGCTGGAAGAGACAGATGGTGAGTGTGTTCAGCAGCTGTTTGCAGCAGCTTCCATTCTGCTTGGTGTCTTTTTAACTTGTAAAGTAAAGGATGCACACCGTTCCTCTCTGTAACTCTTCCCAAGGGTCCACTCTTGCCTCTTCTGCTCTGTTGCCAGAAGCATCAGCTTACTGCAGTACTAAGGTTCCAACTCTTCTGAAGTGCTAAATTTAGTCTGTCCAGTTTCTCAAAACAAAAACAAAGGTGTGGCCGTAAGGCTGTAATACCCATTTTACTTTAACACTGATCCTTCTCAACAGCCTATGGTAATTACTTGGAAGACCATTGGTTGTGCTAATTCAGTGCTATTGCATCTAGCAAAGGAGAGAAGTATTGTGGACAGGTTTTGGAAGGGGTAGAACTGTTGTGATACCACTGCCCTTGTTAGCAAAGGAAAGGTATTGCCCTACTTGTTTGTATCATTTCAGGAGCGCTGCTCAAGCTTTCACCCTAGACAGAGTGGGGGCTCTGTCTGAATGGGAAGGGTCAGCTTTAGGTTGAGGTACACGTTGTCAGTCTAATGGTGAGCAGCCGAGTGTGTATCTGTGCATGGTGCCTTGTCGAAATAGGCAAAAGATGTGCTGGAGGGACAGAGTTGGAAACTGCAGGTGTATTAGAAAATATAATTGGAAAAATATCGCTGTAGTTGACTGTGTTTTATGTGGTATTGGGCACTGCTTGAGGACAAAGGCTCAAGTCACAGGGATATATCTTGTATCTTTATATCTTGGTTGTTAGAACCTTTACATTTGTTGAATTCACATCCTAAGCAGAATCAGACACTTGTTGAAAATCTACATCAGCTTTAATGAAGTGTTTTAATTTCTTATGAATGTGTGTATGGTAGATGTTAACAGAGACAACATGATCATTGTGGGAATTGGTGGTTGCTTGTGCACTTGAAGCTGTTGCATGGCTTTGCCGCTGGGATGCAGCTGCCATCCAGTAAAAGTGAGGATGTGCTGCTGTTTTCCCCATATCTGCCCCCCCTGTTTTCTCATTGTATTGTTACATAATGGACCTGAGTAAATATGCCTGCAGCATACCATAGCAAAGTGTATGAAATAATGAATTTCCTTTCTTCTCCTGTTCTCCTGATGTTTCAGGGCTTTCAGCAGTTTGTTAACACGTGAGGGACAGCTGGTGTGGTTTTTCTTACCCCACAGTCTTCACCTTACATATGCCCTTCTATCAATTTCGTATCACTTTCTGAGACCATCAGGGCACTGGTACTCTAGAAGCTTTTGGATACTAAAAGATAGATTCTTTCAAGGGGAGATGGGACAAAATCACTGAAGAGAAACCCAGGATGGTTTATAAAATACACTGAAATTAAGAAGTCTCCAGCCCACAGGTTATCTGAGTCTGCAGGACTGTTTGGAAGAAATGTCAACATGGACCTGACCTATTTCTAAATCACTGGTTTTGGTTTTTTTTATATCTGCTGCTAGAGACAGGGAAATATTAAAAGTGAAGCTCATCCAAACTCAGTAAGGCAGGTCGTGCATTGTAATAGGTTGCATGGTCCTGGTGTCCTGTTCTTGCACACCATATTCCGTGTTGCCCTGTCAGAGGGCTGCCCTTGGGACACAGTGTGGTCTACTGCCCAACCACACTGTATTCCTAAGATCAAGGCAAAACTAGTGCTCCTGTTGTGTGTGACCGTGCTCCAAACCCCCTCTGCTCTGTTTTGAGTGGATTCAGGCTTGAGTTAATAACTAACTGCACATAATCTGAAAAGACCTATTCTGTTTTTGCTCGTAGAGAGAAATATCAAGGAGAGGTTCTGTATCCCTGTAAAAGCCCACCCTGTGCATTGCTGCTGTCAGGATTTGAAAATGTATTAAAAGACAGGCAGAGCCATGTATTTCAGGAATTTGAAGCCCCAGCTTAGAGTAAGGTCACGTTTACAAGATACGGTATGAAACTGGACCCATTTTAATGTGTCCTCACATTCCAGGCTGTGCTTTACAGCACCATAGACAAAATCTGTGCCACTTGCTCAGCTCATTATACTTTACTTCGCGGGAAATACATTCTTTACTTTGAGAGGATTATAGTGATAATTGGCACTGAGGCATTCCTGTCCTTTTAGAATTGTTTCTTTGCTCTGAAGCCAGGATTTCTGTGATACTTTTTAATCCTGATGCTTGTCATTTAGGATTCCTTATCCAGGAAAGCATTAGACTCTCTCAGGTGTCCCAAGGCATAGTGCTGAGTAAAGGCATTAATGAAGACTGGTGACAGTCTCTTGGAGTGCCCACTGCTGGTCTGAGTTGTGCATAGGTAACTTTTGAATGCAGCATTTGTGAGGGTTTTTTCTACTTTGGTACCAAATTATTTACTTCAAACTGCACTGTTTGTGTGTTTTCTTTCTTCCCCTGTACCCCACAGCACTGTCACAGGGGATCATGGCCCTGTGGACCACACCTCACAACCCCTCCTCAGTGGAGGGGTTCTGAGAAACTTCTTTGTCATCTCCCCTTTCTGTTTTGGTGGTTCTCTGGCTAAAATGCCAAAGGTAGTTGAAAAATAACATTATTTCAGTTAAATTTTTGGTACTCATTGAGAGCTGTTGTGATGTGAGGCTCTTTCTGCTGTAAGAAGAAATATACTGTGGTTTCTGCTTAAGCAAATAATGAAAGATTGATGGGAGGAGGCTGAAATGCTGCTGATGGTTGTCAGAGACATTTTCAGAACAGAAATTGCACATTCTTTCCTTTTGTGGTTTGGTGATGGTTTTTTTTCTGTTAAGCCAACTGCACTATGGCTTTCCCTTGGAAAATTTGCATATCAAAAGGATTTATATTTCATTTCTCCATTATTAAACCTGCAGAATTAATATTCCACTCTGAAACAGTGTTTTGTCTTTTTGTTTTGAAGCCACTGCTGATAATGAAGAGTAGATTATAGGTACCCTATATGCCACAGCTTTTATTCCTTCTCACACAATTCTTTACAGGCTTGTGATTCATTTAATTCATTTCATAAAGAAGCTGTGCTTTGATAATTCATTGGCTCTGTTATTATCAGGTTGGAAGGCAAGATGTGAGTACAGCTGCAAGATAATTCTTCAGCTGTTTGAGTCTGAGACTTTCACAGAGGAAAAGTACTCTTCCACTTCTTGGAGGGGAGAAGATGGGAACATCCCTAATGTATTTGTTGATAAAGGGTGTCAGAGTTGGTTTGCATGGAGGGAGCATTTTGGGAAACACATAATATCATTATACTAATAAGAGTAAAAGAAGAATGAACCTAATAGTATGATGTGGCCGGTCTTTGAGCTTTTACAAGTGTGTTAAGTACCAAAGAAGTTATTTTTGAAAGATGATCCTGGGAACTAACATGTATTACTTTACTGAGTGTCTTGTGGACAGTATTCAGTAAAGAATTTGATCTGGTGGCTTAACTTTCCATGTAGCTTATCTCTAGGTAGTCTTTGTCTACTCCAGAGGAGAATGTATTTGCTTATTTTTCTTCTCTCTCTCCTGCCTTTATTTCTGTTCTGCTTACCACGAAACAGAGAAATATTTACATTAACAACTTTTTCTTTGTTCTGTTTAGTGGGTTAACATAAGTTCATACTCAGGGCAAGGATTTATTTCGCTCTATTAGTTGTTTGTTTGTTTTGGGGTGTTTTTTGTACTTCAGGCTTGGTGGGGGTGAGGAAAGTTAGCCTTGTGCTTGAAAATTTTTAGTGTGTTGGTAGGTGTCATAAAAGTTCCTTCTGTAAAACAGTACTTTATGTATGGATTTGTGGTATTTTGTGATTCTGAGATTTTTCAGAGCGTCACAGTTAGGTGAGACATACTATTCAGTACCAAAAGTACATCCTGAACACCATGAACCATAAGACCCTGAACCAAAGGCTGAGCCTGATGTGTCAAGATCTGTGGTACTGAAGGCATACACAGAATACTCATTGCTCCTCAGAGTTGCGCGCTTTTTTTGAGGTGTTTTTTTTTAAATTTCTTTTCTCTCTGAAATTGGGAGAGTAGCACTTCAAATTTTTAATTACTTGGACAACCTAATTAGAAGTGGAAGGATCTGTGGATTAGAGAGTCCATACTGGGTAGTACTGGTATTTATTGGGCAACACTGGACTTCAGCAGTTGTGCAGGACGATCCTGGGCTGGGACACAAGGAGGAGACAGCCACACTCCTCTATAGCAGGAAAAATCACTTTTACTCTTGTTTTTTGAAACATCCTGAGAAGTTTTACTGGGATGTCATTGTTTCCAGTGTGGCCAGTACTAAGTGTGACATCCTTGAAGTACATGTCTCTAATTGTTTCAGTTTGTACCTTTGAGAGATATTTTGGTGACATTAATCTTAGGTAAATGGCCACAGTGGGTGGCCCACTGCGCGAGCTCTGACTGAAGGTGACTGTCCAATGTGCAGCTTTGTTTACTCCAAATGATCTCCGAATTTTTGAGCTAAATCAGAAAGAGAACGGAAGCTGGAATTGCCTTCATGACAGAGGTCTTCAGATTCCCCAGTCTGTTCCAATATCTGGTTCCCAATCCATTAAAAAATGGTGCTACTGAGTTTGGTGGTGGAATCTCTTGTCCTTCTGCAGCCTTCCCTGCTTGTGGAGAACAGCTGGAAGTGTGAATGCTGTAATTGTGTTGTGAATCTTCATCTTCTTAGAAAAACTATGATTTTGCCCTTAGCTTTGTACCGTTGTACCTGTCTCCCTGAGGGTGATGTTACCTTCTTGATTATCATTCAAATTATGTCTGAACAGCGTGACCACCTTATTTTCGTTTATATCTTTCATTAAATTATGTATGGTTTCTGTTGCTTTAACTGTTACTTAAAATGGAGTCACTCTGCCACAGGAAATAGCACAGATTTATATATCATCCATAAAACAGTGCAAGAGAGCTCAGCCTGTTCTGGGCTGGGCAACACTGTGTGAAATGTGCCTGCATGAATTAAAGTTACATAGAGGAATTTATTTTTGGATGACTTGCCTTGCAAAAATGTTCTAATGGACTTTTTTTTTGAGTTTTCTTTTTCCTTCATAAATATTTCTGATCTTTACTATGTCTTTCTTTTATTTTGTAGAAAAAACAAGCAAGTGCTAATGTCAGCCAACCCCCCAAAACACAGACAAGGGGAGCACCTTCTGCTGCTAAGGTAATGCATACTTATGGAAGTGGTCTTTTTAACCATTTTACCATTGAAGAGGACATAGTGTGGCTTCACAGGAAACCATTTGTTCAACAACACTAGGATGCTCTTCATGACTTGATAGAAATCGTAGTGAATTGAAATTAAAGGGGAGCACAAGCCACTGTTGACTTCCTGAGGAAAAAGATGTGGTAGCATTCTCCCCTTTCACGTGTTCTTTGTTAGTGTCCTAGTTATTGTAAAGAATCCTGGTCCCATTGATATCAGTGGCAAACTTCATTTGACTTTAACAGCA
>JAWMRA010000090.1:7054479-7066628 GCA_035584735.1 Pseudotriccus pelzelni | reverse complement strand
TGTTTTTATTGGGGGGTGTTTTTGTTTTGGGGGGGTTGGGTTGTGGGGGTTTTTTGAGTAATTAGATATGTACGGTATGTAGAACTTGAAGAAAATTCTGTTTCTGATCTTGGAGTTGCAGAAACAAGCTCCATGACCAGTTTTTCTCACAGCACTGATTCTAGAGCTTTGCAATTTAGTCAGACACTCCCAGTTTGAAATCTAGGCAAAACTGTGCCACTCTGAAGATGGTGGCTCTTGGAGGGTGGGGAGTGGGGGTAGAGGAGAAACCTCTGTCTCCAGAAAGCAAAGGAACTGCTTTTTCAGTGAATAGTTCTCCAGCCTCCGCATTCTCACCATTTCTGCCCTTTGTTATCCTGAGATGAGAATGTCTGCACTCACTAACTCTTGAGTCTCATCTGTCAAAGGAAGAGCCTGGCAGGGAGACAGGAGAGGTTGGTCGCCTTGGACTCCTTTGGAACTGTTTAAGGCTCAGAAACCTTTCTGGTTCTGGAAGAAGTTAGGTCTGTGCCTGCCTTTATGATATGCTTAGTAGAAGTGCTTGGACCCAGTAGAAAATGAATATTTTTGATCCCCGGGAGGGAAGTCGCTGCTGAAGCAAGTGTCCCAGTCTGCCTCTTTTTAAGTGGAAATGATAAAACAGTGTTGACTTTTTCTAAAATGATTAATGATAAAATCCCAACAACACACCACCACCCCTGTTTATGCAGTGTTATCCCTAGATGATCTTTTCACAGCAAAGTTCTATTAAGATTTCTTGACTTGGTAGATTTCGTTTATTCTCCTTTATTGTTTTCCATTCGTTTTGGTAGCCACTTGCCACCATGACTGTGTGTATATCAGTTCATCCAGCTTCATGAACAATATTTTGTTTCTGCATCTTCAGGGTGAAAAATGCAATTTCTCATTCAGAGTACTGCTCAGCTTGAGTATGGCCTGGCTTGATTGTTGTAATAGAAGTAATTGAGCTCATAACCTTGGAGATCTTCAGTCATAAGATGAAGTCCTCTTTTACGTATCATTTCTGTCTTTTTAACCCCACCCCACCCCCCCTTTAGGGAGTATTGGTTCTGTTTGTAAATTCCCTGGTTCTGTTTGCAATTCACTGGTTCTGTCCCAGTTCTGCTGAATAGGTCTTTGCAACACTGCAGACTAAGTGACACAAATCCTAGCTGAGCTCAGCGGTGCTGTGTGGCATGTGGCTGGCACCTAATCTCCTGTTTTCCTGGTGTTTACTTATCAGCCTGCAATTTGCAGCCACAGATAGGTGTGGAACATTCTCGTGTTTGAAACAAAACACAGAAATGGAAGCAGTTAGCTGTAGCTGAATGCTAACAGTGTGCAGGAGGTTGAACTGAAAAGAGGATTTTTGAGCTGCCTACAAAAAAAGGAGAGCTCCTCTTCAGTGACCAGCTCATACATTACTGTAATGCTGTATTGTGCAGAATGGGAACCTGAGAAGAGCTGTGACTGAACTGGGGCACTGCTTCTAATATTTGAATATGAGTGAATGAAAACGAAATTTCAGTGTGCACCAGCTTGCTGAATTTATACTCGAAGAAAGAGGAAGTTTCCAAGAGGAGGTAATTGAAGAGCACATTTTAAAGAGAAGTAAGAATGGCGTGTTTAAAGCAGATTATTGATGTAATTTAAAAGAAACAAGGCGTGTGCAGCCTGTGATATTGATGCTGTCTGTTTGCAGAGACACAGATGTGAAGGCAGCAGATGAGGTCTGTTACCCTGCTTGGCTTGTTTTTCCATATCACTTTCCCTCATCTCGAAAGGACATTACATGGAAGTTGCCTTTGTGTGTAGTAACGCCTTTAAAGCAGTAGCCATGCTGCACACTGGAGTTTAAGTAATTTCTTGTGGTCACAAGTTGCCTTGTGAGTATGTAAGGGGTCTTCATGTTTAGCTACTGTGCATGATCTCTGACCAACTATCAAACTGTTTTCCTGCTTCCAAAAGAAGTAAACAACCACAAACTAATGCACAGTGCTTCTTATCATCACCTGTGGGACAATTATAAATTTTTCTTCTCAACCCTAACTTCCTGCATATAAGTAGCATAAACAGAGGTGCTGGAAGTTTAGGAAAGAGTCAAATGGTAGAAAAACTGTTTAGAGTGAATTGTCATTCACTGTCCTCAGTTATTTTTTGTTTAAGCGTAAAGCTGATTCAGAGTCTTAATAAAATAAAGAAGAGTTAACATGCCAGTATTAAGCTTGGAACTTGAATTAGGTTGCTGAAATCCAGACATCTTAAAATAGACATGTAACCTAAAGGTGGTTTGGCAGATCAGCTAAGTTTCTAGGTGGTGTGAAGCGTTGTCCTACACTGTGGTAAATATGATACAGACCTCATTCACTGATTTGCTTGATAACATGTGAAGTAGCGTCACCAAATTCAAATGGGTTGTCTCAAAAAACACTGCTTAAAAAACCTGTTATGTTAAAATTGAGCAGTATTGTTAGCCAGCTTTAGCTGATACATAAAATGCATTCAGTTATAAAATATGGTCAAGTTTCTTCTGTGTTCCAAAATAGCAGAAATTTTATTCTAATATTCAAAATAGAAAAAAACAGTAGGAGTGAGTCTGTGTTATGGAAGTTGTCTGGCTCAGTGTTCCATGATGATCAATAAATTTAGCAGCAGTTGAGGCTGTCAAAAGGCTTTACAAGCTAATCAGCTTTTCAATTTCCTGGTTCAGACCAGTCTCTTATAAAAATCTATCATGTTTTTGTTTCAGGAGAAAATGGCTTTGTTTCCTATATGTCTTCTAGCATCTCTCAATGATGGTTGATCTTGCTCCTGGGTACAGACTAATAATTACTGCAAATACTTGTTCTGTGTGGTGAGAAAATTGCAGAATAATGAAATTTTAGGATTAATCTTTTCCACAGTAGCAAGCCAGATCGTCTTCTGAACTGAGTTTTGAATAGAGACATGGTTCTGTGTTATCAGCAGTCTTTGGGTCTGGTCTCTGATTTACTGTGGTTGACTTTCTGATGGGGGAAAGAAGCACTGGCATAATCGTACTGTTACTAGGTTACTAGGTTTACTGTCATTTAGCAGGAGAATGCATGTGGAGAGTTTGGAGGTTGTCAGACAGTAAATCCTCTTCTGGAGGGCTCCTAGGATGGCTCTTCAGTCAGGAACATCCCGAGTCTTTCCTTGTGGTTCTTCCAGGCATGGTGCCCCCACAACCCCCGCACATCTTCTCACACATGGACATTATTCCCAGAGTCTCAATGCAGTTCAGTTTTGTTCCAGACGTGCCCTTTGAGATTTGTCTGTCCTCTGCAGATGCGTGTGCCTCAGCTCTACTTCACGTTATTCTTCACATTTATGCTGGGCTGTGAGTGCATGTTGGTACAAAGCAAAATCGTAAGTTTCTTAGCTCTAAGGGGCAGTCAGTTTTTCTCTAAAATTACTTTTCTTGTTGTCTTTATCAAGTTGTAGAAATTTAAACTCTAATAATAGATTTATTATATACTATATTATCTATATAATTAATATATTTTTATTTTATTTATTTTATATATTTATAATTATAGTTAAAATAATACATATAATTAATAGCATTAATTATATTCATTTATGTATGATAAATAAATTCCTTCTACTTCTTTAATTATTATTAATTATATTTAATTATTTGTAATTTAATTATTAATAATTATAATTAAACATATTAATTCCATAGTAATAGATTTTACACATTTTTAATTTATATTAATACCAGCTGAGTTCATGAATGATAAAAGCACAGAAAGCATCTCTAGAGAGAGGATTTCTTCTGGTTGGTTTGGGGGTTTTAACAACAGGTATTTAAAAACAGATATATTGATGAGTTAATCTGCAATAGCGTGAACTAAAAAAACTGCCTCAAGTAACGACTCCAGCGAAGAATTTTAGATTGAGGTAGATCACAGCTACAGAAAAAGTTAACTATCAACTGTCCTTCAAGGATTTTATTTCTTCCCACCCCCCCCCAGGGGCAGTAGGCTTTGTTTATAACATGCAGTGTTGGTGAATTTCAGTAATGTTAATGGGCTTTAGAAATGAAAGAGGCACGTGGCAAAGTCAGTCTTTACAATTTGCATGGTAAATTGTTTAGAAATCATTCTGATCACTTCTGCAAAGAAACTGATCACAACAGGACAACATAATAGACTGCATATAGTAGCAGTGTTCTATGTAAGTATACCAATGTCTGAGTAATACACAGGTGCTAATTGGAAACCTGTATCCTGCTGCTCCATTTCATTAAGTTCTAAATATTAAACCTCCACAAAATTAACTGAGAGCCTGAAATCATGTAAAGAATATTGTTTTCTTGGTTGTGTGGGGATTTCTACCTTTCTCTTACAAAGGTGGTGTTTTTTGTAACAGCTTAATAGCACAACTATATATAAGAACTGTAATTACAAAATAAAAGGATATTTCCAAAATTACTTTGGATGGAAAATGACACAGAAGCACTCCAATTTGTAATTTTTAACTCAGCTGTTATAAATACTGCTACAATAAAATTTATATAGAGTTAGTGCTGAATTTTTTCCAGTTTTAAATCACTGCATGTCTTAGCTGCTGCGTAGCCTTAATATACATGTTTATATCTTTATACTTAGGTATTTATTTGTACATGTGCACAGTCACAGATGTTGGCTCAGGTTATGTCTCACAACTCCTTGTGGGCTTAATGGAAAATTAATGGGACTGTGTTTATGCCACAGATCAGAGAACTGTGTAGCCCTTAGCACATGCTGTCAAAGGAAGTGAGACATTTAACCTGTAGCAGCTCAAGTGGTATTTTACACTTCAGTGAAATAACTCATTATTTTTCGCAGTAGTTTTCTAGAAGAGCTTTTGCTGCCCACATCTTACAAGTGCACGTCTTAAAGCTTAGTATCAGAACCATTCATGTAAAGAGCCATTTCTAATCAAGTAGATTAGGTTTTCTCTTGCATTACACAGCTGGTTTGAGGTAACCCTGTAAGTTAGTCGTATTAGAATCACGGAGTTGATGTCAGCTCTGAGCCTGAGAAGCTGTCCCAGCTCATTCATATGTAAGACATGTTAGGCCCAAAAGAGTATTCGGGTGGCTCTTCAGTCTTTGTTCTAGTCTGACTTCAGGTAGATCACTCAGAAAATACTTATATAAACTCTCCCAAGGGCTGCCAAGGCCGGAGGCACCTGGTTCATCTGAGTAGTCTTTTCACAGAAGGACTTCTTCCTTTCCTCCAGGAGGAATATCTTTGAGCACTGACTTGAGAGATTGTTACAGAGTAAGTCAGGTTTTTATTTGTTTCCCATTTTATTGGCTTCCTGACCAGAGTGCAAAGGATCATATGCTGACTTTCCTACCTGACTGCTTTTCCTGTCACTAAGTTATACCTCATACATACTTTTCCTTCATTTTTTCCCCCCTCAAACTGTCCTCAGATCTTCCTTTATCCATATGTGCTGCAGTGTGATGGCCAGAATTGTCCTAGCATTTGACCTAGAGAAGCTTGTAAAAAAGGTTGAAAGTTATATTTCACATTTATGTTGTCACAGTAACAGATTATTTTCCCCCAGATTCCTCTTTCCTTGTTTGTTTTTGGCAAGAGTGTCTCAGCCTGTGGCACTAAAGCCTTCACATATTTTTGTCAGTATTGCTGATGGTTTGGGGGTTTTATGTTGCTGCGTCAACCTACCAGTGTCAGAGGTCCCTTCAGGCTGGACGCTGATTAACTTCCCTGTTTCATGGAGAAAATATCACCTGAAGTACTGTGAAAAGTTGCATTGACAGCACATCCTCCTCTGAGGGTTCATTGCTTTATTCCTGACCAAAGTGTTCATTTTTATTCTCTTGTTATCATCTAAGTGTTTCTGTGCACCCACTAAGTGGTTTGCTTGGCAGATGTTTTCAGCATCTCTTCTGGTTTTAAAGGTCTCTACCAGGTGCATTGTGCTCCTTCCTGAGGGTGGGCAGTGACACTCCTCAGTGTGACGAATCTTCTCCGTGAATTTCCAGAACTTAAAGTTTTAGTTGATAGTATCTCTCACTGCAGTGCATATGGGGTAGTTTCAGTGATTTTTAGCTGTCTGTAACCAAGACCTCTCATGAATTTTTTCACCTGCTGTTCTCTTTTTCCAAAAGACATCTTGCATCCGATCGTCTGAGCAGTTAAAATTGTTATCTTTTGGTATTTGTCACTATTTCTTTCTTCTTCTTCTTCTGTTACACTGTTTACTTACAGATTTCTGAGGTACACACAGTGAGACTAGATAACCAATTTTGGGTAGATTTTTGGTGTTGTTTTACTAACCCACTTCTTGGATTCTGTAGTTTTTCTCTTTCAACAGTAGCATAAAGACTAATTTCGGATTAGATCCCAGGTCTTTTCATCAGCTTTTCCTGGAAAGCCATTCTCTAACTCAAGAAGATCTGAGGTCCTTTGGTCAGCTCCTGTTCCTGTCCTGCCAGCAGCGTGGGCTGGTGAGAGGACAGGCTGTGACCCCACAGCTGTCACACTGCTCATCACCAGAGTGGGGTGATTAACAGGGGATCAGGCTTTACTGTTATCCTGTAACCTCTTCTCTCTCCCTTCTGTGGTGGTTGTAGGAGTCTGGTGCAGGATCATTTCCATGTGCTCCCTGCCTGCGGACTACCTGTGGTCCTGGATGTTTTGCTGTGGATTTGCCTCCACTCCTAGCTCACGGAAGAACTGTGTGACAGACAACGCTCAGGCTGGGATCCCCCCATGGGCCATGGCCAGGGCTGGCACAACACCCTCCAGCACCCATGCCTCTTTCCAGGCAGGAGAACAGGAATCAGCATTGATCACACTTGTTTTTCCCTCTGCTGTCGGCTGTGCCCTTCAGGGATCCCTGACAGCTCAAATGACACCCCTCTCTCTCTGGAGCACAGCTCCAGCCTGCTGGTCCAGTCCATGCCTTGCTGTTTGGCATCCCAGCCTTTCAGTGGAGGGGTGTCTGGCCCATGCCATGGTGGGATTCCCCTCCCTGGGAGCGAGCAGGGTGTGCCTGCCTGGGCCGGAGCTGCTCAGCAGCTCTGCGTCAGGCTGTTGTTATGCTGGTTGCCAGGCAGCACTTTAATATTTACTTCCACGCCTGACACACGTCTGAGTGTTGTTTCACCCTTTCTGCAGCCTGGCTGTGGGGCTGCAGCAAACTGCAGAGAACAGCTAGGGCACAGCTGGCAGAATCCTCAGGGACAGGAGCACCAGGACAACCCGCAATAAGAGGATGACCCCCAGAGCCAGCCTGGTGCTGACAAAGTGGCACAGGGGTGACCAGATGAAGGACTGGACCTCAGCAGCCTCTTGGTTGTCAGCCTGCGAGGCTCAGCATGGCTGCACAGCCCTCTCACTAAAAGGCTGGAAGAACGAGGAACCCCTTCTTCCTTGTGGTGGCTTTTCTGGGGGACAGAGTGTAAAATTGGAGGTCTTGAGTATTGTGGAATTCAGGCAGAAAGTAAGTGAGGAGAGACACTCTGTGGTGGTGTGATGGAAGGTCATGGTGCTTGCTCCCTGTGTGCTCTTCCCCTCTCTGACTCCCCAGGACAAAGCTTTGTTCCCCTGAGTCAGCCCCAAGTGTCCACAGGGCTCAGTGTTCTCCACAGCCACTGATCAGCAGCTGTTCACTGAACTGTTTTTCTGCTTTCAAACCACTTCTCTTCCTCCATGAGCACTTACAGTCTTTGTTTCTCCTGGTCACTGCCCCCCAGCTGAACAGGGCAGAAAGAAGCAGCTGCGGGTTTGGGAGGTTTTTCCTAATCTCTGCAGGCTGTAATGATGCTGATGTGCTGGGACTTGGGAAGGAATTTTTCAGTGCATTGTAAGACAGTGGCTTGGTATGAATTTTCTGAGGGGAGGAAGGGAGAAGGGCTCAGATAAATGTTTTTATTAGACAGGGACTAGGATGACTAATATGAAGGTGTAGAGCAGATACCTACTTGTTAGTCATGTAGAAGGAACTGGAGAGGAAGGAAAAGAACAGGAAAAACTATTAAAGAGCGAATGAAGAAAAATACCGTGCTACCTACAGATTTACCTGATGGTATAGAAATATATTAAAGGGTTATTGAAAACCTTTTGTTACAGTGATGGAGATGGAAAATCATAGAAGCATAGAATACACCTTTGAGCGTCTACAAAATACAGCAAAACACAGCTTTGACCAGAGGAATGTGAAACAGGAATAGAGGAGTAGTATTACATCTGTATAAAGTATTGACGAGACAACTGGAATATTCATCTCTAGGGTTTGAAGTCTGAGGCAGCCACAACAGAAGTACAACGTGCTGTTCTTGAATTGACATCCCAGAAGTTAGGGAAGCAGGCCGTGTCTTTTGCAGAGTTTGAAAAGGGTCACATGATACATGGAAACATTTGTGTGTGTGTGTGTGTTAGGTAGATATTAAGTATTCCTTTTTAATTCAACATATTTGAGTTTGCTACTTTAGGATTAAATATTTTGTATGACAGTTTAATGAATCCAAAAGTACATTTTTTGCTAAAAAGAAAAGAAGTGTGGACAAATCTTGCATAGTAAGTGTGGGTACCTCAGTGTGAGAGCAGGATTTGAGTCTGTCTTGATACTTGATGCAAAATTTGCTATCATTACAGGTGATAGGAAAAAAATAATGTTTTAAGAAGTTCTGTCAGTATCATCACACTGTCAAAATTCTGTGCGTAGGTATTGTAGAAATACAGTCCAGGCAAAAGATCTAAAATGATAACTCTATTTTTTAATTTTTAGCTGGATAACTGATGAATTCAGATTGTTTATGCTTAATACAAATGTATAACAAAGGTAAAGTTTCTTAATATATTGTTTTTTCTCTCAAAAACAGTCTCCTTCTGCAGATGCATCAAAACCACAAATTATGAAGCCGTCTGAAACCAGGGTAAGAATTCCTGAAAAAATTCTGCTTGCCGTTAAACACAAATGTATGAAGCCATGGAATTTCTTTTTTAGCACTTGGGTCCTGAGTGACTTTACTTTCTGTATTTCTTGTCTGCAGCTGAGTTCCCTCTGCAACAGCTATCTAAAAAATACTGTTTGGAGTATTCAGAGATTTTTATGATAGCAGTAAAAACCAAAATGTTAGTGACAGTCTTTAATTTTAGCTATGTCACACTTTGTGACATGTATGAAGCTCCCCCCAGTGTAGTTGTAGGGTTATTTACCTGGTTAAAATTTTTACCATATTCAGCAAATTCAGGGCAAGCTTCAGCTTTTTCTGTACATGCGATCTCACCTCCTCATTAATTTCCTGTCTTTCATTGTCTGACAGCTCCCTTGTCTTTGTCCTTTATGCCTGTTTTGTCTTGTTTTATGACTAGAATTTCCTTGGTCAGAGCTGCGTCATCAGTCATGTACTTGTTAGAAGGTAGTCATAATCTTCCCTTACGCCTCCGTTGCCTAACAGAAGTTACTTGTGTTGTTTAAACAAATGATTAATGACTCTCCCCCTCTTTCATTTTCCATAATCCTCATGGGGAGACCAACAAAAACACTGAATACCAGAGCAGGCCAGCAGGGACTTGCATGGCAGTAAAGGTTAGGGCTGCCTGCACTTTGTGTAAGGGCCAATATAGGGATGCCCTGAGTGTCAGGGTGGAGGAGACCGCTGGAGGTCTTGTTGACCAGGCAGATCCAACTTTGTGGGTAAATGGCACTGCCAGCCACCTTTTGAACACCTACAGTGTGTCACAGGGTATCTGGGCAGGCAGATTATGGCATCGTTATGATGATTTTTTTCCATTTATCAAATGGGAAATTTTTTTGCTGTAACTTTTGTCTCTGGTTGTTCTGACATGTGTCTTTATCTAGGTGGAGCACCTGTCTCCACCCTTTTTGCATTTGAGCTTAACCATTACATTTCCATCAGCCTTTTAAAATTCTTTTCCTCTGTGCACACATCTAAGACTGATAACAGCGAGCTGGATGACAATTAAGCCTTTTCCACGCGTGCACAATCATCGTTGCTCGTAAATGAAAGTAGCTACAAGTCTCTGGTTTCATCCTCCTGTTGCGTTTGTGGGCAAACTCATTTGTGTCATGTTCATTACTGCTGCAGTTCTCCATATGGTTTAGCCCAGACAGCTAACCGAAAAAAGTTATGGTCTTTCCCTACTTGAAATTTAACATAACTCTCAGAAGAGCATGGTAAATGAGCCAAAAATAGAGGAGCAGGCGCATTCTTCAGCACTGTAAGACTGGTAAACACAAATCCCTTTGAAACAGTGTCCTGCATTTGCATGTGTTAAGATAATTAGTGTTTTCTTTTAATGTCTGTTGCATTATTGATGTTTTTCCTCTGCTGGATTAAGCAAGTCGCTTGCATTTTTGACAGTAGACTTCTTTGAAAAGAAGTAAGGTTGCTGAGTCACTTTAATTTCTAGTCCTAAATTTCTTGCAAATTGATAACTCTTTCCCAACTGCCTGCGGTAACCACATCTCATTTGCCTTTCCTGCAGTCTTTCTAGTGTGCCACTACTCTTAAACATGCTCTGGGCCCTTCTTTAGCTTTCATTTCTCAGTGTGTGTATCCTTTGTCTCTGACAAACCCACAGTATTATGTCTCTCTGAGAAAGCTGTGAGCTGCTTCTGCAGAGGAAGGAATGTGGAACATCTTGTTCTGTAGGCAAAGCCTGGGTTTAAGTGGAGATTTGGAGCACCAGACACCCTGTGGATTTTGCAGGCATATTAGAGGAAGCAGGTGCTGCCACTGCCAAAATCACATCCTGTTCAGCTGTCTTTCTTTTGCAGGTGTAAAGTAGGGAACTGGGTAAAAAATACTATTTTCTTTTCCAGGCTATATTTTCACTTTCCTGAGTCAGCTTAAAATGCCTCCTCTCAGACCCTGACGCAGGGCTGGTGGGAGCAGGCAGTTGAAGGGGAGGTTGAACATCTTCTTCTCCATAGGAATTTAGTTCACACTGTCAGCTGATGCCGTGACTTCAGGCTGTGGCTGCTCACAGCTGACTCTGCTTAAAGGATGACTGAACAATTCCCTCTGAATGTATAGGCTCCTATTAAAATTGTTTTACTTGCCTGCTGATTTTAATTGGATTTGAACTTTGTCACTGCTAAAAGTGTATTTAAATAGATGAGCATGTGTGTGTTTGTGATCATGGATTTTAATGTGGCCTTAGCATACCCATGTCTCTGAG
This sequence comes from Pseudotriccus pelzelni, assembly GCA_035584735.1. NCBI lineage: Eukaryota > Metazoa > Chordata > Aves > Passeriformes > Tyrannidae > Pseudotriccus > Pseudotriccus pelzelni. The sequence goes on along the minus strand of JAWMRA010000090.1, from coordinate 7,055,436 downwards.
TCCTGAAACAAAGCACATGGACCCCCACATGGGTCCATATTTTCGGCATTTTCATAGACAAATTTATAGTATGAGCACTTCAGCACATTTTAAAAGACAGAAAAAGAATAACAAGTAATGCATACAAAACGCAAGAGATGCATTAAGTATTTAGTAAAAAAGTATTTACAGTATTTAAAAAAACAAGACCTGCAGTTGCTCATAACTGGTTTGGCAGGTTGAAAATTTGTATTTAATGTTCTGTGAAGGTTTTGTCAGGTGCTGGCAGAAACACAAGTACATGTATTTTATTGTCCTGCAGAAAAAGGTGTGTTTGTGTTTGGTCTTCTTCTGCAAAGTACATAAGGAAGACCTGAATTTGTGCTCTGACAGCAGGGTACTTAAAGTCCTGAGCAGGCAGCAGTTCCACAGGCGAAAAGGTCAGACTATGTTTCTTGAACCTCATCCTTGCATTTCTGTCCCATTTTTTGCAGTCTTACTGCTGAAGGACATCTCGTGTCTCATCTGTGCTAGAGGTGTAACAGAAATATGTCCAACCTTACTTAACTTAAAAACTGTGAAAATTTAGGACTACCCTTTCAGTATAGGATTGTTTAATGCACAGGTACAAAAATGGATGTGTGTTTCTTTGAGTTAGAGGATGGACAAGTGGGAGAATATAGAACATGACTGAATCTGAAAAGTGCTGTATTTTAATCATGTTAGGCATCAAGAGAAAATAGAAAAGACACAATCTGGGGGAACAGGGTGGGGGAGTCTGAGAGCTTAAGTGATTATTTTGGGGTTTTTTAAACTTATTTTTAACTTTTTTCCTCACTTTGTGAGTTTTTTGTTCTCTCTCTCCATCAGTGTTCTTTCTTGTGGCGACTGGCCTGTGTGTGGATGTGTGTTCCTTACTGTGGTCTACAGCATCTAAGCTTTAATGCACGTTCAGGATTTCCCAACCAAGTTGTCTGT
>JAWMRA010000090.1:6996945-7011244 GCA_035584735.1 Pseudotriccus pelzelni | reverse complement strand
TTTCTTTTCCCTATTAAGGCATCTTATTGAATTAATTTCAAATTATTGCTGGATGACTTTGATGGCACATGCATGTAATTAACACTTTGTTGTAGTTTAACCCCAGCAGGTAGCTAAGCACTACTGCTGCTTGCTCACTCTCCTCTGCCATGGTGGGATGGGAAAGAGACTAAGAAGGGTAAAAGTGAGAAAAGTTGGGGGTTGAGATAAAAACAGTTTGAGGTAAAGTAAAAGTTCTGTGTATAGGTGAACTTATCTCCATCGTGGGGACTTGGGAGGACAAGATGCCATCACTCTGAACATCCCTTCCCCTTCCTCCTCCTTCCCCCCTCCTAATTTATGTGCGGAGTGTGACATCATATGGCCTGGAATATCCCTTGGGTCAGGTGGGGTCAGCTGTCCTGGCAGTGCTCCTTCAGCTCTCTCACTGACAGGGCGGTCTGAGAAGCAGAAGAGGACTTAATGCTACTCAAATTAACTGAAACCCCTATGTGATCAAAACTGTTTTCATCACAAATCCAAAGCACAGCACTTTACAAGCCTCTGTGAAGAAATGTAACCGTCCCAGCCAAAACCATTGCAGACATGAATATTTTTTGCTTTCAGTCTCTTCTGTGCTGCTCACTTGTTCTGAGGCATTTTAAACCTATAACACCACCTGCAGTGTAATTCCCACTTGGCTTAAACTGCAGGGATATGAGGGTAAAAGGGTGTATTTCAGCAGTGCGGCGTTGAAATATTTGAAGAGGTCATAAGAGAAGGTGTGAAAGTAGTCTTCATAAAGCAAGTTAGCCCTTCTGCTTCTAGTAGAGCTGCTGTAGTAGCTCTAGGAGGTGTCTGTATCTAGAGGGTAAAACTACACATCTCTGAAGGACTGAACCATAAATAGTGTGAAGTTGATTGTCATCAGTCATTGTGGAGGGGAATCATGGATAACAATCTGTTCAAGAAATAGTAATGAGAAAACTGCATAAAGGCAATTGTGTATGTAATTAGAACTTGATGACTGGGACCTTTACAGAACAGCACAGTTAAGGGCCTGAGGGGTATGAAAAGAGATGATTTTTGACCAAAAAAATCTGCAGGTCTGTCAGTTTCACAGATGCATCAGGATTATCCTTTTTTGACACTCCTGCTTGATACATTGACTTGCAGGCCAGCCACTTTCATGTCTATTTCTATCAGTGCTGAAACAAAAGAAAAGATTTTTGCGGAATCTTTCTCCCAAAAATGCAAACAGTAAGAAGGCTTTGTCACTTCCTCCAGCTAACGTCTTCCTTGAATGTACTTTAGACACTATAAATAGTATGTAAATGCCTTCTGTTGCAAAATGTTTTCCACAGACTGAAGCAGTCCTTGATTTCCTGGGAATAGACTTCTCTTGTATGTAAACAAAACTTCAGCCTTTTGTGGATCTTTGGAATTGTTTTCCCTTCTTTAGAGACAAGAGGTGAAAAGGAAAGAGTATTAGGTGACTGTTGAGTGGTTAGTGAGAAATACTATGAATCAGTACAGAGAGTGTAGTGATTTATAGGAAATAAAAGTGATGCTGTGTGAGGCCTGCAGCTGTACTTACCTTCCAGAGACTCAGAAACAGAAGTTTGCTTTTTAATGTCCTCCCTGTGCAGTATTTATTCTAAATGTAGGTTCGTAATTGTAAGTCCACTCTACTCTAGCAAGTCCTTCTTACTGTTTCCAGAAGGGAATCAGCCTAGCTTACAGGCAAAACAAGTATCTGGAAGATTTGAAGCAGATGCTCACTCTAAAACTAAAGTGTACTTCTGATTTAGTAAAATGCATGTTAAATAGAAGGAATGAGTAATAAGCCTGGTCTTTGATCATGCTTTGCTAATGAAACAGATCCTCTAAAAGGAAGGAGCGTTACTAGGCCAAGGGCAACTTCTGGATTCTGTAAATCCAAGGAGAACAAAGTAATAATCAGTCCAGTGTAGTCTTCAAACTGACCTGTGTGCTTGTGCAGTCCCTAAAGCTCCAGAGATAGATGTAGCAGCATGTCTGGTTGCTGATAACTGCATAACAGTATCGTGGAGGATGCCTGAAGAAGACCCCAGAATTGATCACTTTGTACTGGAGTACAGGAAAACGAACTTTGATGGGCTCCCTCGACTAAAAGGTGAACAGCATTGGGAAGTGATCGACTACATCAAAGCCACTCAATACACGTTATCAGGTAAAGGTCTTTTACACTCCAAACACCAGAATATCAATATAACTCTTTGTGCTTGGAAGTTTTGCAAAATACTCCTTTTGCTGCATGTAATGAAGCTCCCATTAAATCACATTAGTCTTGGGTGCTTTGTACAGTAATAGCTGTGTCTTTTATTTTGACTTCAAGGTTATGTAAAAAATAGTGTTAATTAAAGTTCACACTGATATTTAAGCATGTTTTTTGCAGACTGAGGTAAATGCAAGACAGCTGCATGGAATAGGCCTTAGTCTTGTAAAAGTTATATTGGTTACTTTCATTGGTTAATTTCAGTTTCTAAACATTTGCTTTTTAGGTCTGAAATTTGATACAAAATACATGAACGTTAGAGTACAAGCTTGCAACAAAGCTGTAGCAGGGGAATACTCTGATCCCATAACTCTGGAAACCAAAGGTAAAATTTGAAAGATTAAACTTAGATGTAGTGAAAAATCTGTACTTAAACTGTTTGCCTTCTTTATCAACCTGTATGTTGAATCTGCTTCTGAACAAGCACTGATGAAACACTTCCTGAGTAGAAGGGAAAACAACCATCTCCGTAAAGGATTAAGAAGCATACTGGCACAAAGCTATGCTTTCAGCATTCAGGCCCCGAAAAATGCGATAATAATGTCGACTTTCTCCAGCAGAGCTTGACACTGGCTCCTTTGATTGTGGATTGACAGTGCCATGTGCTCCTACATCATGCCAGCATACAGCAAGAGAAAGATGGATGTTGTGGATGAATGACTCTTGGGGCATTTAAACAGTTGGTGAAGTTACCTAGTTATTAGTGAGAGATACAGCTTTCTGTAACTAGAAGGTGCAGGAAAGGGTTGGGTGTTTTTGTTTGTTTGTTTGCTTTTGGTTTTGTTTGTTTGTTGTTTTTTTACTTCATAGCTGTAGCTTCTAGCCACTGTCAATATTAAAAAAAAAATAAGCAACTTCAAATTTGCTAAAGGTTTATAGTCATTGTGTTAAAAAATGGTTGATGTGAGGACTGTTAGGATGGCTTCCTAACATCTTTTAAATAAACTAGCAGAAAAAAATCCTGGAAGTGATGTTTTGTGAGAAAACAGAAGTCTTAACTGTTAAGGTGGAGATAGTGATCCTGGGGCTTGAGTTACAGCCAGGTCTGTGGTGTAAATGGCAAAATGACTGGTATCAACTATATAAATTTATATGTAAATTCTTTTACTTCTGGAAGCTATTTCATAAGAACAAAGCTACATGCAGTTTGAATGAGCTAATGGGCATGCTGATAACTTTCCTAAAATTATTTTAATACTCTTAAACAACAGACATTGTCAGACACATAGTATCCACTTAATAGCCACTTACATTCTCTATTCCAGTAACAGAAAAGTAATTCTGGTTTTGATTGTTTGGGCAGTTACCACACTTCCCATATTATTTTTATTATTAATGGATGAACATTTAGTTCACTTTCTTTATTAATCCACCCGTAGAAAACCAGCTTCCTTATCCATGTGGTTAACTGGCTGTTCTTTACATTTGTGTACTGTTGAACTCTGAACTCTTAAAAATCTCAAGTATACTCTCTTTCAGAATCAGACTGTAATATCTGTTGGTACTAGGACAGTTACAGAACAATCTATAAATATCTTTAGGGAGTTTTGCCTGTTGTATTAGTTTTGTTTTCTTGCATGAAGGGCTTGGCTGCCACATATATCAAGTCTCTTCTTGCTCCATGAATCCTCTGCTGTTCTTGTATCTGCAGTTGACTTCACTGTTCATCACTGTCTACCTGAATGTGCTACCCTGTCTACTGAGTATTCCCTAAGTTTGAAGTCCTTAATAAATCATAAACACCTTGTTGGAGAATCAGTACTGCAGAGCATGAAAAATAAGCCTACCTTTTTAAGTAATTCATTATTATAAGAATAGTATGAGTAGGCTGTAAAAAGCAGCAGCAACCACTAGCTGAATTTACTTGCTGACTGAAGCATTTTAGAGATGATAATACTTACTTTGTAAACTGTGTACTGAAAGTAAGTTGGTGGGCTTTATTTAAAGGGCTCCTTACCTTGATTACAAGTGTCAGACTGAAAAGCTGATTTTTCTGTTGCATCTAATAACACTGTGCTGCAATTTTACTGCTGCTTGTATCATTTTTTATGAATAGTCACTGTTGTGAGAGAGCGTTACGCCATTTCACTGTTTTCTATTTTATCTTGATCAGCATTTTTGTTCAGTTTGGACAGTACTTCATCTCACCCAAACTTGAAAGTTGAAGACACCTATGTTGAATGGGATCCCACTGGAGGCAAAGGCCAAGAAAAAATAAAAGGGAAGGAAAATAAAAATAGGTAAGACCTTTGCTTCCGCTGGTAATTAGAAAGCAGGGGGAAATTAAAGCTCTTGAGAACAGAGGGACCTGAGAGGAATTTTCATTCAGAAATCTTTCTCCAGAAGAAATTTTAATTTTTCTTTCTTTCCCTTCTCTTTCCATCACACAGATGTGGATGCTAGAATTGTGTCATAATTGTTAAATAATATTGATTTATTTTAAAAATACATTTGTTAGGCTTATCATTCAAGGTTCTGAATTAAGTTGTAGGTGTGGTAGATTGACCCTGGTAGCCACCAGGTGCGCACCCACCTGCTCTCCTGCTTCTCCTCCTCAGCTGGACAGTGGGAGAGAAAATAGGATCAAAGGTTTGTGGATTGCAGCTTCCTCCAGGGCACATCCACCCTGAAGTGTTCAATGTTATCTCAAACTCTCATTGGTCAGGGAAAGGTACCAATAAAACAAACCTAATAGCAAAAGATAATGGATAATGAAACATAACTCTTTTGAAAGTGGCAGAGTTTGTGGTAGGTTGTTAGATGTGTGCTGTTGTGAATCACTGAATAAATACTGTTGGAAGAACATTACTAGGTCAGTCTACTCTGGGCTGAGCCTTGAATATATCCAAGAATGAAGGATGTGTAGATGAACTGACTGGCCCTCTGTTCCAGGCCACCTTCATGGGACGGGAGGAATATCCTAACACCTGACTGGAATTTGTGGTGCAATGAGTACCAGATGCTTCTCAGTGTGCACCCCTTTGAGAAAGCCTGGCTTGATCTTCTCTGTTCCTGTTACATCGTTAGAGACAGCAATTAGCTTTTGTATTCGTCAGGCTAAGCAAATCCAGTTGTTTTTTGGCTGTGCCCCAGTCCCTTAATTGGCATTTAAAAAATGGCAATAATTTACTGTAGTAATTGAACAGTTCTTTAATGCCTACTTATTTCTGTCAACAGTGGCCAGAATCCTCTGCTGAAGAGCAATAGAAGGTGATAATATACCTCTTATTCCTAGGATCTAGCACCTAGTTTTTTTGGGGATCTATGCTACTTTCCTTTGCTTGATGTCATGAGAAACAAATCTAATAGCCTTTATCAGTAACAGTGCACATACGCTTTTAGAAGTTATTTGGAAGTTTAATTTGGATTTGTAGAGATTATGTTTATTATACATTTTCCAGTGACTGGAAGAGAGCATTTCTGGAAGGATGCGTCCTAGTGTGTATGAAACCTAAATTGCAATGGTTGGAAGAGCATTATGTATTTTAATGGTAATACAAAGATCTCTATTATTTACAGACATATTGAGGCTTACTTACAGGATGACTCACTAACTTTTTTTACAAATGTAGGAAAGATCTGCTTTCTGAGAACTTTAAAATATTTTTTTGGTTCTTATTTTTGAATCTGAAAACCTCTTTGCATATGAGCTTGTTCTGTAGTTTTTACTAAACATCAGGAGGTACTAAGTAGGTGTTTTTATAGGCTCAAAAAAGATGAAATTTAGCCTGATGACAGGTAAAAGGCTTCATAGCAATTCTAATTGCAGAACCAGTTGTTCAAATGAGAGAGAATCTTTTTTTAGATGTAAAGTTAGGTTAAATATTTTCCTATTCCTTGTGTGGTTGTGGGTTTTTTAGAGTAAAATTTTTGTTTTAATAAAACTCCTTTTTGAGAGATTACTTCTCCTGTTTTTGTTCTCTTATGTTTTTTTTGGTGGTTTAGAAGTTGTGGGGATAAAAGACGTGCCTCTATTCCTAATTTCTTTTAGGTTTTACTCCCCTATCATTTGTCAGGTGGATCTACTTTTGACTTGAGATCAGCATTAAAGAAAAGCTTGTGTAGGCAAAACAAGCTCTTGAAGTTGCATAATTGTCAATAGTTCCACCACACAAAGTGTATCAGTTTCTGCTAAACTAAATTTTAAAAGTGTCTTGGAAGTGTTCTTACTTGCCCAACTCTGGGAATCTTATACTTTGGCCACTCTTTGTAAAGCGCTTCCCTAGTGTTCTTGCCTTTGCTTCGGTAGAAGGACATGGTCACATGCTCAACTTTACAACTCAGACCAACCTCTTCAAGCAGACTTAGATGAGCTTTATTCTGGTAGGAGGCTTTTGTTCCCTGTTAAGAGCATCTGTGGAATGTCTGCATTAGAAGGAAAATTTGGAGCTGGCTCCATAGTAGATGGGGAAAAAGTTGCACTATAATTGTTTTAACGCAGTTTTTAAGTGTTGGAAACACAGAATGACAACAAAATGCTTAATTATCTGTAACTTACTAAACTAGAAAAAAAGCCTCTGGATGATTTCTGATACCCCTCCTTGGCTTTTCTTCTCCAAAAGAGAATACATGTTGCTTGGAGTATGTTTTGTGTGCTGAAATTGGTGAGAAGACAGGGACTAACTGCAGGACTGTAGACAACCATCCTAAACCCATAAGAAGATTTGGCCACTGAATAGTGGAAGAAATGTGTCAGTTACTGGCTGTTAAAGACTGTGCTGTAGTGGAAAATGGGCACCAAACTGCTATAAAATTTGCTGCCTTTCCCTTGCAATAGGAAAACTTCAGCACTGTGAGAAAAAAAAGACTGCAAAACTGGTTTTTGAAACTTTTATGTCAAATATTTAATGTAATTTTCTCAATTCTTAAAGGCTATTAGATTTTGAGAGGACAAAGCACATGCAATGGCCATTTACAGACTTGAGCAAAATAAATGATATCAAGAACCTTTTAATGCTTTCTTAACTTTGAGAAAATACTAGCAAAGTACCTGCATTTTTTTCTTGTGATGATTCTCTAAATGGCCACTTTGCTTTCTGCGTAACTCATTTATACTGGATCTAATAGAAAATTTTGAGCAGCATTTGTTGGAAGCGTGAGTGGAAGATGTCTGATGCACATGAAGCAGGATGCAATCTGCAAAGGGTGATGGTTCCCCTGAAATTATGCTTTAATTCTTGGCTTTGCTTTTTTTTTTCCCCCCCACCATGCTATCACTTGTTAACTTTTTATTTGGTAAGTAAACTGCAGTATCCTCCATGTTTACAAAATTCAAAAGTACTTGATGTGGTGCACCTGCACAATATTACACTTACCCCCTCGTGTAACTCTTGTGTGCACTTTGCAAACATAGCTGTCTTCTGATCACTGTTGTCAAATTTTTGTGCTGAATGATGATGAACAACTTTTTCATCAGTGATTTCTCGTAGAATTCTGTAAGTGGAATAGGACAAACCTAATCGTGAACTGGATTTTAGCATACTATGTATGACAGCTTAATATCACTCCCATGTGGCCTTATTTTAATGATGGTATTAAGAAAAAAGGGACCCTTTCTAATCCTTTCTGAAATGCTATTTGAGAATAACTCCAGAAAACCTGAAATTAGCATTGAGTGAAGCAGAAAGGAAACAACGCTAAAGTAGCAAATAGCTTTACCAAATATTAGCTGAAGGAGAAGTTGGAGAGAACTGTTCGTGTGGTAACTCTTCTGAGGCTAATATGTGTAGACTAGGGGATGAGAAATTGAAAATGCCTTCTCAAGGGTATTTCAGAGACTGATTTTGCACTTACTTGGTTTTTTTTCCAATGAAATTAACCTCTAAACTGCATAACTATTTCTGAGAAATTAAAATTCTTTGCTACTGATTGCCTTTAAAACAGCAATCAGATGTGATTTCCTGGCTAGTGAGGAATATTGCAGATAGCTTTCACTTGGTTTAATGGTTCAATTGCTGAGAATTATTTTTGAGGGTCTAACAAAGGTTAAAAAAAATGCTTGAAAACCTCATTAGGTTAAAATTAATCTTTTATACAACTGATTGCTCATTAGAATATTCTCCAGCATGAAGTGTGTTTTATTCAAACCATGTGCCACATATCTGGTCCTTTTACCCTCACTCCTGTGTCTGTTCCCAGCTGCTTTTGAACTTGTTTGTTACAGCATCTTGTATTATTTTTCTGGCTGTGACCTCTTCCCCCCCCAGTCCTTGTGCTTGCGAGCTGTTAAGAGCTACTAAGTGGCTGAACTAATGTGTCGTTTCAGTAGCTTTGCATGTCTCTGAGTGACTCGGAAACACTGAAATGTGCCTTCCTGTAGCTGTGTCCAAGTCTTGAGTGGTTCATCTCTTTTTAGAAGCAATGCAGCATCTCCGAAGAGAGCCACCAACAGCCCAAGAGCTTCGGCCAGGGGCAGCAGAGACCGCTTTGCTGGTGAATCCTACACAGTGCTGGGTAAGGTGGATTTGTTTGCTCTCTTAGGGGTGGGATGCTGTGGAAAGGGCAGATGAGACAAGAATTTGAGATAAACTTTCTGACAGTTTAAGGCTGCGTAATGAACGTTCTCCTGCTCCATTTGCCTATAAAACACCAGGATTTTGTGCTACAGTGTCTTCAGGTTTGTTGAAACTCCTTATTTATTACAAAGCTCTTAGTGACTGACATTCACTGCTGTTCAATGTAAATTGATGTTAAATATATATTATCTGATTATAAATACAGTCTCATAGTCTTCTATATTTATATTCTAGTGTACTTTTTTATTAATCCTTATAGTTCAGGTTTTTTTAATGCCTTCACTTTAGAATAAAACAGAGAAGACATCGCTGGTGCCTGTTAGCAAGGCAGCATTGTAAGGTACACAGCAATTAAATGTATTTCTTTTGGTAGGAGACACTGCTGTTGAGAGTGGACAGCATTACTGGGAAGTGAGAGCCCAGAAGGACTGCAAATCCTACAGCGTGGGAGTCACATACAGAAATCCAGGGAAATTTGACCAGCTGGGGAAGACTAATTCAAGCTGGTGCATCCATATCAACAACTGGCTGCAAACCACATTCTCAGCAAAACATAATAATAAAGCAAAGACTCTTGATATACCTGTTCCAGACAGAATAGGAGTATACTGTGACTTTGATGGAGGTAAATTACAATCTTAGGGGATTTAGGTAAAAACTTCATTGACTGTCTGTGTGGAGTTGGAGCAGTAGAAGGCTGAAGCAGTGCATTACTTCAGCAGTGACAGTCTGTTATGAAACCACAGACCTAGAGCTGTTTTTATTCTAATGCTTGTAATGTCAAATGACCTGAGTTCATCTGTATGACAGAGCTACTAATTGTGAACTTTTCTGTTTTGTGGACTATACTTAGTGTTCTGGAAACCTTTCCCTGAGAAAAAATCATTTTTTTGTAAAACTTAGACAGCAGTAGCATCTAAACGTGTTTAAATGCTAATGTTTAAACTGTGTTTAAACTGTATGCCAACTTTGTTTTCTTTCTCTTAGGTCAGCTGTCATTTTACAATGCAAACTCAAAGGCGCTGTTACACTCCTTCAGGACTAAGTTTACCCAACCATTACTACCAGGCTTCATGGTCAGTATCTGTAAAACTTTGTTCAGCTTTTTGCACTGAGTTCAGTTTACTGAAGACTTAATTGCTTTGTCAAGAAGGAAACTGGAAGCACTGGTTTTGGCTGACTAGTAATTTTTTAAAAATTATTAACTCCTTTCTTTTTGATTTCATGTGATGCTTATAGTAGCACTCCAGTAGAACTTTGCATGGATACAAGGGCAAGTTTAGCTTCAGAAATGTTAGAATGTGTGAGCCTTCCCTCTAGCATTGCTAAGACTGACTCATTAAGTCAGTTCCTAAGAGTCACAGAAAATAATATATTATAAATAAAGCAATATTTTATAACTATCTAATTTAATAAATATTATATATAATATACATAACATTAATGTAATAAACAATATATTAGAAAATACATACCTACTATAACACATTATTTTAGAAAATAAAACAGATTCTTTTGGTACTGTGTTTACACTGACACAGTTTTAGCATAACATGGAAGAAATAAGCTCTGCTTTCAGACACTGGAGCATGGTGAGGTTGTTGCTTTTCATTGCCATTTGCAGTACTTCCTGCTGGCTCACTGACCTTCAAAGGAGTTTTTCTATTAGGAGCAAGTCTTTTCGTAGAAAATCTTAGCCTTAGTTATAAATTTGTCATAAAGCATAGTATGTGAAGCATCTTATACTATATGGACTTAAAAATTAGCTTGTCTTTGATTAGAATGTTTTACAGAATGCTGTAGTGAGCAAGAGAGATGTGGAGCTGCACGATAACTTTTGTGTTAGTTCCATTGTGGGGCTTGTGGGATGGGAGGAGAGAGAGGTATGTGGTCCATAATGTAGATTTTTCTTTTTCCCCTTAGATCTGGTGTGGAGGGCTCACAGTGAGTACTGGATTGCAGGTGCCAAGTGCCGTGAAAACCCTTCAGAAAAGTGAAAATGGATTGAGTGGCTCAACAAGTAGCCTAAACAATGTTGCCTAGTAGCGTCTGTTAAACATTTCTACTGCTGAATGTTGGGTTTTTTTCTGTGTAGCTACTACTCACAGAAGCTTGTGAGCATTGGATTAAACTGGGTTTGCTACCTTCTGCTGTTTAGGGCCTGGGTACTGGTGCAAAGGTTTGACGCTAAAGTGTTAGGAACCTACTGGGAATCCATACAAATGTCAGAAAACTGAACTGTTGCCTATTTAAAAAAAAAAAAAAGAAGAAAAAGAAATCAAAAGCTGTAACTGTGTACTTTTCTAATACTATATTTAATCATTTTATTATGGACTCAAATATTAGTTTTGTTACAGATGTTATTTTTCTATGAAGAATATAGCAAATACGATTATATTAGCTCTCCTAATATGACTTATTTAACTATATATTTTATTATTACTAGGCTTCCCATTAGAACTTGTGATGTCAGACATGCATTTTGAAATAATACTGATTTGCTGGCTTAGCCTGGCAAAATATCACAGCAGCATGAATTCAGAAGAATATTAAAAGAATCTGTAGGCCTGATATGAAGAAACAGTAAGAGCAGACTGTGATTATTTTTTCTCCTGATATAAAATTTTCCCATTTCCCATGAGTAATTAATTTAAAAATCATGTCTGTTGAGGTTGGCTCCTGTTTGTCACAAACTGCAGAAAATGTAACAATGTATAGATACTTAAAAGCATTCTTCTGTCCTCAGTGAAGACATCTTATGATATGCAGCCATTGAGCTAGGAAGTATTTTGGGGAAGAAGTTCAGAACCAAAAGATCCAGAGCTTTTTTTTTTTAAAGCTGCAGGATGGTACCACTCTCTCAAAAGCCCTCAGCTTTGGGTCCTCTCTTGGCTTTTGAAATGTTGAGCCAGCATGTTCCATCACCTTGATTCCTAGTTGGAAGCTTAGTAACAATAGTCAAATCATTCATAATAATGGGAGAGCTAAAAAAAAAGTAAAAAATCATGTTATATTCTTCATGGAAAATTCCAGCTTGTCAGTGAGAATTACTGGTGTCGTATAGATTGTTTAAATCTGTTTTCTTCCTTCTAATCAAGTCCAGGAGCCTAGAAGTAGTTTTCAGGTACACACTTAAATCAGCTGTTTCCTAACTGAAGATTCTTTCTTGGTATCACCTGAAAACTGTTGTGTAAATTCATGCTGATAAGGGTCCATAATTAATTGGCTGCTTTCTTACTGGGCCAGTGTACTTTTTTCTTATGTGTATCCTTTAGCCCATAAAAAAATGGAACATCTAATTATGTAAAATCTTACTATCAATGGCTCCTTTCTGTCCATCACAATTTCTCAAGAGGAGGAGAAATTCAGCTTCTAATAAACTGGCTATGATGTTCAGTGGGAAGTTAAAATTAACAAGAAAATTAACTAGAAAGTTTGGGTTTTTTCCCAGAAATCATGAAGTTGACAGGATGGTTGAGCCCTTAATGTTTACTTTGCATTTGGAAGTTGAGCATCTTTAACTATTTGCATTGTGAACAGTTACCTGTAATCTCTTCTTGCAGAGAAGAGTACAAAATAATTCCCAGTTAAACTGTACCTTCTTCTGCCAGTTCAGTGATTGGGGTCTTGGGACAAAGATACTCAAAGGTGACATGGTTCTTAGTTAACAGTGTCTGAATCTGTTTCACACATTATCTGCAGATGTTGTTATCCCAATAATCTATGTATAATCCTTTTCTTTTTACTGCAGTGTACACCTGACGGGGAGTTTTAGGGGATCAGCTGCTGGGAATTCAGTTTTGAGGCCTGTTCTTGTCTAGGACTGTGGTACACAGACATCAGAACAGGCTGACACCTCCTCACACCACCCAGCCACTGGCTTGATCTTGGGTGTTCAGCTGCAGTTCCTCTTTAATAAAATTTCCCCTTTTGGAAGGAAAGGGGATGTTTACAACAAGCTAATATGTAGTAAGAACAAACCATGACTAATCTCCAGCCCTATGTAAGAGCATTTAAATTACCAACTTCTTGGGTTTTTTTAGCAAGCTGTAGTACAACCTGCAAGGTGGATTTGATATGCACAAATGTAAAAATGTAATTTTTTTCTTTAACATTTAGTTAGAGGAAAGCTTGGAGTGTTTTATACTGTGACTTGTGACTTGCAAGTTTTGGTTTAACTGTCCTAGATGAACATAACATGTGACTTTTTACCCTTAAAAGGATTGATTTGTTATATAATAGTTTGCACAGATGTCAAATTTTTGCTGCTAATACCTAGTCCTTTTTTTTTTTTTTTTTTAGTAAATGGGGATATGAAAAATTGCCTTAAGCACTTTAGATTTTTTTAGATTTTTGTTTTTTGGTTTTTCTTTCCTGAACTAGTGTCTCTCCAGTACCTATCATTATACAAAGATGAGTGATGCCACACTGCTTCCAGTGATGTTTTGTTGCAGTTGGTGCAAGTTCTGTACCTGCAGCTGGAGAGGGACACCTGGAGCCCATGTGGTTACCTTTTTCCCATGTGAATCCATTTCAGGTATTTGGGGGGTTGTTCTTTGGCAGTGGATTAGACCTTTTGAAGGTCTGTGGTTGAAGCCACCAGGCATGGTGTGCTTAATACTCCCCGAGTCTCTCTGCACTGGAGCTGTTGTTGTGTGGTGGCAAAACAGAAATGTTCTGCTCTGTGACGAAAAGGAGGAGTTCAATTTTTTTTTTTTTGTTTTTAAATAAGGGTTGCTAGTAATCTTTCAGAGTTAAAACAATTTCACAATGACTTGTGAAGAACTAAATGGTTTTTGAGCTCTTAATATATCACATGAGTGTAGCTCCCATTTGATTCTGTGGAAAGCAGTATGAGGAAAAACTATGAACTGCAAAGAGGGATGTCAGCGTCAGGATGATTAAAAAAATCATCCAGGGGATATAGGTGCTTCTGCAAACACCAAATATTAAATAAATGGCAAGAGGTGACAGGTTCATTTCTTAGCCACCCTCTACGCAAAAAAAAAAAAAAAAAAGCAGAGGCCAGTGTATAAATCCTGCTTCCTCCCTTGACCCGCGTTTCATGTGAAGACTGGGGGGGGATAATCTGGAAGAATATTAGCCTTTGTCAGTGTTTTAGTTGGAGGACGGTGGTTCTTTTGGGGGCGGTGGTCGTAGGGTGGCCTGTGTTGGTGTTGTCCCCCCGCATCCCTCTGTGGCAGGGGGGAGCCTGGGTGTGTGTTCCCCTCGGAGCAGAGCCCGGTGGTCCCCGTGTGACCGAGCATCCCTGGACAGGGATGGCGCGGGGCGGGGCGGGGGGAAATGGGTGGTGGTCGCGGGGCAGGGGGGCGTGCGTGTGTGACGCGATGTTTTGTACTAATACAGAAATCCTGGAACCCCCGTGTGCCTCCGCTCTCTGTTTGATCCGGGGCGTGTTGGGGGGGCGGGGGGGGGAGGAGGGAGGGTGGTTGGGGGCGCTTTACGACGGCGGGAGGGGGCGGCTTTA
>JAWMRA010000090.1:6974653-6996845 GCA_035584735.1 Pseudotriccus pelzelni | reverse complement strand
TGGCCGCCGGCGGGCGGGGGCGGCTTTACGACGAGTCACGAGGCTTTGCGGCGGGAGCGCGTTACGGCGTGAAGCCGCAGCGCGGTGAGGGCAGCCGGGCAGGCGGGTCCCGAACGCCGCGGGGGCTCCCGATGCAGAAAATCAACAGGAACGCGGTGCTGGCGCTCCTGTCGCTGGCCAGCCTCGTGTTCCTGCTCTTCCAGCTCTGCTACTACAAGTTCTACCTGTCGCAGAAGGTAAGGGAGCGCTGCCCCTGCGCCTGGGTGTGTGGCCAGTGCCGTTGTCGGGGGGCTTTGTCGGCGTTGATCCCTACTCCTCCTTCCCGCCTCCCTCCTCCCCGCCTCAGATTCCCTGGAGAGGCTCGAAATTCCCGCAGTGTGGGCGAGGAGACAGTGTCTGGTAGTAGGGGTACAGTCAGGTTTCGGTTCTCAGGCCGGTATCCAAGTCACTGTATCCAGGGGCATCCCATTGGAATGATGCTTCAGGGCTGAGCCACCACGGCTTTTAACACTCAACTCTTGTTCAAAGACATTTATATTAAAACTGAAGTCAAACCGGGACCCTTCTGAAGGGAGGCAGCACCTGTTGGCCACAGGTTTTCCAACAATGGTGTCCTGGACAGAAAACCCAACTTCTTCTGCAGTTCTAGTGCTTTGTGGCTCAGTGTTCATAATTTTCTCCATGTCACAGACTAAGCCCTGCTCTTATACCGAGAATGGTTTTTACACCTGCTTTTTTATACCTGGAATGCTTTTTATACCTGCTTTTTAAACCTGGAATGCTCAGGTGAGTGATCTTTCTGTAGCAAAATGAGTTGTTACTGTAAATTAGGTAAATATTACTGTAAATGAATTACTCAGATGTCTTCATAGTTTACAGTTACAACAGAGGAACTCCTTTTATTTTTACATAACTGTGTGGGTATCCAGTTTCCCGAATTTAGAGGTGTTTTGTTTTTGGTTTTTTTTCTTTAATAGATGCAGGCAGTTTTAGTGCCAGGTAGTGCTGCAACCTTTGACTTCTTTCTTGCAGTTTCTGATGGTTAAACATCAAGGCTGTGAAAAAGAAATTCTTCCTACTTTTGAAAAGCTTAAAATCTGAGCCACAAGCTGCCCTGACCTTAATCTTTAAGATTGAATTGTCTAGGATTACACCTGAAAAGACTGAGGCACAGTCCTGCTGTCTCTCTCCCCCTGTGGTATTTGCCTGACAGTGTTTGTCATCTCCCTATTTTGCATTTACTGGCATGTTGACTTGGAAACCTGAGGCCTCATCACACAATCCAAAGAGACTGCATGTCTGGAGGTCCCCGAGGCTTGTGTTGTACTTCTAAATATACCAATCCAGGGGACTTGTTTATGATTTCAGATTCAATGCGGTACTTGAATGACCAGAGGCAAAACCATAGCCATAAGTCTAAAGTGCTTACTTGGATAAATGTCCATGAATGTCCTATTAAGAAATCCTATGCAAAGATTCAGCTGAAACGTTTCTTTTCTCATCTTTTTCTCTCCTCCCTCCCGTCTTTTTTAAATAGAATGGACCAGCATTTTCCAAAGTCAGAGGAAGCCAGTCAGGCCAAGACAGCACTAGATGGGTATGTACAGTGTCACTGGTTCATACAGCTCTTCCCCAGGTCTCATCAAGAACTCACATGGAACTTCAAACTCAGGGTCCAACTCTCTTCCCTCTTGATATAGTTCCATAATATAGTTCCAATAATATAAACAATTCTAGTCCTCATAACCCAGTGCCAGGAGTGCCATTAGGTACTTGAAATGAGACTTTTGGTGGTGGTGTTATTGTGTCCTGCTTAAGGTTTGCATGATTGAACACAGCCAACACATCACCTCACCCTTGGGGGAGAATGGGAAGCTCAATTATCATCTTTGTAGTTAGGATTTGGTTGGAAACACTCTTACAGAAGTCTTTTGTTAACTGATTTCCCAGTGGAAAAACAGAACAGATGGGTAAAGAGAAGGATGTGCTGGGAGCTGGCTGCCTCTCAGTCCAAATGCAACATGATAACTTTGCTAGTTAGCCATTTAAAGGCCCTGTTTCTGCTGAGCAGGAGGGAAGGTGCTCTGGTTAAAAGCTGCTCCTGGACATAATCCAGACTAGCTGCTCCATGGGCTGCTTGCTTATGCCAGGAATATCTCACTGTTCTTGGAAATGACACCCCTTGGAACTACCTGCCAGGTGCTGGGAGTCACTGTCAGCTCACTGTCTGTGGGCAGGGTTATACTCAAGGTTTAACTGGCTCTTACCACATCATTAGTGATAAAGCAGAATGTTCCATGGTCCTGCCAGGGACCCACTGCACTGCGAGCTTTCTCCAGAGCCCCTGCAGCGATGTGTCCAAAATACACTGTTTCAGTGTGTTTCTCTTGATGGCTTGACATCAAGGCTATCTCTTTCTGCCAGTTACTTAAGTTTGAACTGAACGCTTCTGTTTTCCTGGAGAAGTGATGGGGTAAGCGAGGGGAAGTAGACACTTTTGCACAGATTTGCTTCGTATTCATCAGTCTTATCTGCCAGTTCTAGTTACAGATGTCATGTGAGCACATCGCTTACCTTTTAGCTACATGTAGCTGAAATCAGTAAGAGAGTGGCCTTGCTTCTGCCTGTATCGCACAGGTAATGTTGCTGCCAAAACTCTGTTGGCCACCCACATCCTGTGCTTGTTTTTTCGCATCTCTTTGAAGCCAAAGCTTTTAAGCCATTAAGTTTAAGCATTATAGTTGAATACATCAGAAACATTTTAAATAGTAGGATGACTATGACTGCTGTCAATGCCTTCTGTGTGCCACAGACGTTTAAATGTGCTTGATTAAAATTCTCCACTAAGTCAAGTTAATAAATCCTCTTGTCAGGCTCAGAGATGGTACAGAGACTGGTACAGCTTTTAACCCCTTAGCACTTGCATTCTACCTTCTCACTCACTCCTCTCTCATTTACAGCACTCCTTGTACCTGAGGTCTGGGCTCCCTGTTTGTGAATGAGTCAAAAGCCTTGGAAAAGTCAAGGTGTGATCAGTGTCCATGGCCTTTGCCTTGTGGTTATGTGTAGTTTGCCTTTGCCTGGCTTTCCCAGTCACATCCTTGTCCTTCATGTGCTTGGATGGGACTTTCCAGGAGCTGTTGCTCAAGAAGCTTCCTGGGGGTTGAGTTTAGGGTGACCAGAGTTCCCCAGATCCTTCTTTTTTTAAAGATGGCACAAGATGTGCCTTTTCTCAGAACAGCTCCTGATCACCAAGTCCTTTAAAGATGTTGCAGAGAAACCTTTAAATTACTGCAGTCAGCTCCCTCAGCAGCCACATACACATCACATCTCATTCTATAATCTCTGGTTTATTCAAGTGCTTTCCAACTCAGTCTGGAGTTGGAAAGAATCTTGAGTTTAGCCTAGAATCCTTTCTCTAGTCTAGCAGTCCTGAGTTGTAGAAAGTTCTAACTGAAGCTGGGAGGCTCTTACTCTAGTCCTAGAGACCTTAAAAGCCTGAGAGCAGCCTGTTCTTCTGAAAGAGAACTTCCATTTCCACAACTGTTTGTGGAAGTAAAATGTACACTCAGAAGATGTATTAGGAGATAAGATTTCCTTCTTTCTGCATTGGGTTTTCTTCTTTCTGTCAGAGTTTTAATGTTATATATATATATAATATTAATGTTTAATACTGATCTTTGTATGCTTAAAGATGGTGTTTCTGTCCTCTGTCAAACAGCATGTTGTTAGGAAGTTCCTAGGCTTATTATCCAGCCACAATATTCCAGTGTATTTGATTGATCCTTTGATTCTGGGACTGGTTAATAAAGACATTGAGCAGATCAGAAGCTCTCCTGATGGACCCAGCCCAGAATGCAAGTACTTCTGTGCTCCAAGAGACTTTACTACGTTTGCACTGCTGGACAAAACATGGAAACATGAAGTAAGTGTCTGTCTCCAGTACACATTTGTGTATTGTAATGCATTCAGCTGTTCTGTGATGCTGTGACGTAGTGCTTTCCTGTTTGTATGAAGGCCTCTGAACTCATTTTGTGGTAGTATTTCAGGCAGAGGAAACTTTGTTTTAAAGTAAAAGTTATCCAGGTACTAGCCTGGATGCATTAAGGGTCATTTAGAGAGAGCTAGAAGTTCTTAGAATATTTATAAACACTTCCAATAAGAGGCCATGCCAAAAGAAAAGAAAGAAGATCGGTTAGAAAGGAAGAAGGAGAACTTTAAGCCTGTGATGTAGGTGCAGTTGTTATAAATCTGGAGTTTTGGGATTCATCAAGGAGGAAATGCAGGTATTGATGTGACAAGACTGTAAAGATAATCGTAGTCTGCTGGCTTACATTTATTTTAGTACATCCTTGTATTTAGTACCATTTCACTTAAAGCATTGGTATCTCTGCTTCTCTTTGGTGTTAAGAGATTTTTTTATTGGATGTGTTAAAAATAGAGATGTAGCTCATGATGAAGGACAAAACTGAATTTAAGATTATCTCATCAATTCAGCCTAATCTGGAAATATTTATTAGATTTAATTTGTACAGACTAAAGATACCAGTGACAAACTGCTTTTTGCTTTTCTTTTCTTTTTAAATAGAAAAAGCAGGGACAGAAATGGTCTGTTACTGTTTCACTGAAGAACTCAAGAGTAGTGTCACTCTGGACTTCATCAGCAGTTATTTTACCCATGGCTCTAAAGGAATTAAAGAAAGTGAGAATAAGTTTGTGTGGCAGCACACTGATACAAATCCATCTCCCCATTCCTTTGTGGTTGATTGATATCTGTAGCATCCAGAGGAGAAGCTGATATGCTTATATAAAACACTTCAAGGGGGGGCAGTTGAAAGGATTTTCAGGTGCCGATTGGCCCTCTTCTTATCAGCCAGAGTTTCTCTCCCTTTTTATATGGAAATATGAAAATCTGTTACCTGTTACCTATCTGTGTTCCGTGTTTGGTGAGATTCAGACAAATATTTATTTGCATTATAAAAGAAGATTTTGCAGTAGAAGTTTTTGTATTGGTGGTGGTGTTATTCAAGGACTTAAGAACGCCAAGTTTGGCAGAAGAGTAATTTTAGAGAATGGTTTGAGAATGCAGAGAAGGGTGTTATGGCAAGGAGCAAACCTAGTCCAGGCATGACTTACAACATTTATTTGTTCTTTTATTGAACAGTTTGAAGGACAAAATTTAAGGAAATAAGGTGGTTTGGAGTTGCTTGTGGCTGTTGGTCTTCAAGGTCTTAGAAATTTTTGATTCTTTTGTGCTTTTCTGATAAAAAATGAAAATGGGGAATTAATGTCAGTTAATAGTAAGCAATTTAGCATTCAGTGTTTGTCTAATCTTCAACCTGCCTCACCTCCTACCTCTCTCATTTTCTAGCTGGGCCTTTTTAGAACTGCTGAGAAAATGGGGTTCCAGTGGCTAAAGATTTTAAACAAGGACCCTCGCTTGGATGGGATGGATGACCTGTCTGGAATGGAAATTCCCCTGCACTACATATTCAAACTTGCATCTCATGCCATTCACCTGGTGGTCTTCTATGAGAGGAGTGGGAATTACCTGTGGCACGGCCCCCTGAGGCTCAAGCAGCACATGGACAGAAAGTTTGTGCCTTTCCGGAAACTCCACTTCGGTCGCTACCCTGGAGCGTATGAAAAGTGAGTTCAGAACAGGGGAAGGAAAAAGCCATAATGGCACTTCCAAAATAACTTGTATGTATAAAACTACTCTCTTTCCTGAAGCCAGGTTGTAAAACTTAGCTCATGTGTGGTTCAGAACCATAAAGGGCAGGTAAAATAAGGTATGAAGGTAAATCTAGTTCTGATCTACCTAAAACCAAGAGCTTCACATTATTCATAAGTCAAGAGCTATATTTTAGAGCAAGTTGCTCTGTAGCCAGATTGAAGCA
Source organism: Pseudotriccus pelzelni (assembly GCA_035584735.1). NCBI lineage: Eukaryota > Metazoa > Chordata > Aves > Passeriformes > Tyrannidae > Pseudotriccus > Pseudotriccus pelzelni. The sequence goes on along the minus strand of JAWMRA010000090.1, from coordinate 6,990,945 downwards.
GACAGAAAAGTGAGAGAAGTCAGAGCAGTCATGACTGAGGTTGAAGGTACAGAGGATCTTCTGCTATGGTCAGTGGTTTACCATTTATGTATTTAAAAGTTTGAGCTCTTTTGATAGCCATCTGTGCTATCAAACATAAGGGGGAAGTAGAAGTGGCAGGAAATGTATTATTACCTAATAGATATCACAGTGTATCCAAAAGCTGAGTGTCGGTATGGAACATTAAATGAAAAGGGGAAACAAGAGAAATCCATTGAGAAACAGTGCAAATAATCAGTGTTAAAAAATTTGAGTAAAGAGATGCAACATTTGTACCAGAAAGACATGTGCCAACCACTGCATCTAACCCATGCTCTTAATGTTCTGAGGAGATTCTTTTCTAATTTTTAAAAGCAAATAGCCTCAAAGTACAGGGTAAAATTTGGTTCTTAAGTGCATTCCACACGTAGACAACTAACCAAATACCCTGAATTTTCAAATGCACTGAACATTCCTGAACAAATCAGTGCAAGTTGTGAGTCAATAAAGGAATCAGTGATCTGACAACCTAACTATGGGCTTGTAGGCATAGAAATTCTTTTTAAACTTTGTAAGGGGAATTTGTTGAAGCTCTTGTTGCTTTTTTTTTATATAATTGGGTTGGGTTGTATTTGGACAAAGGAACCACTGCCTCAAGTGTGCATTAAGATTTTAACTTGAGTTAGAGGAAGAAGTGCCTTGTGGTTTATAAAGAATTAAATGGAGTGATGTGTTATCCTCCTTTCCCTGCAGACCAGAACTTCTGCATGTTTCCATCGACGACTTAAAAGTTCAAATCCCAAAAAATCCGTCCAGTTTTCTAGAGGAGATGTCACACTCTAGATTCCTTGAATGTAGGTACAGAGAAGCTCGGGCTTTCTTTCAGGTTAGTGGTAATCAGGTGGTGTCTCTGGGATGTAATGTGTGTTCTCACTGATTGATCCAAACCTAGGAACAGTTCACTGTTTGCCTAAATGGGACTGTTTGCATACCAAAAACTTAAACACAGACCCTGATTCTCATTCCACAGAGTTTAAGTGGTAATAAAACCAAAAATTTATCTGAAGATTATGAGGGAACAACATATCCATAATTCTCACACACTGTTACTGTTAAATAGGTCTCATGTAAAGAAGAGTAAGATCTTCTGTATCTTTGTGGCTGAAGATTTTCCTTAAGCCAATTCTAAAAGTTTTCTGTAGTGTTTCACTTTACATTTTTTGAACCATGCAGTTTCATGTTCTTCATTTGGCTCATTTGAAATGGTATACTAATTCAAAATTACTTATTTCATTGCTTTTTTCACTATGTAAGCTAATGGGTTTATCGCTATTTAGAGCATTATATGATTAACTGATTTAGCAGGTAGTAGAAAAATTTCTGCTGCAGTCCCAGCAGCATTTTGTCCTTGTAACTTGAAAGGGGACATGAGTTATAAAGTGATCAAGAGTTACCACAGACTCTGGTAAGACTGTGGAGGCAGAATTGGGTCACTGAATCTAAGCCATCTCTGAGTTCATGAAAGGGAAAAAAAGGACACGAGAGGCTCCATTCTTCAGTATTTAGGTTTTGGGGAAAGGGAGAACCTACAGAATTGTTCAGTCTAATAGGCTGTGGCTTCCTGTATATGTAGCAGGAGAGTCACTTTATCCCAGGGTGTGTTGTCACTTCTCATGTGAAGACCTTCCTGAAAGACAGGAAGGTCTATTCCCCTTCAGCTCCAGAGCATCCAGGCCGAGAAAACGTGGCTTTGAATGGTTATTGAACTTTGTTGGAGCTTGAATACTGAGATAAGCAGGTGGCACCAGTTTAGAAAAGTACTAATTTCAGCCATTTGTTGCCCAAGAGCTCTTCAAGAAATAAGCCGTGAGCCTGAGTGATGTGTTGTTCCTTTGTTATACTTGGTGACATTTGCCCAGCCTGCTGTGCTGATTTTGGCTTTGCACTGACAAAGTGCTGATTTTTGACTTTGCAGATCCCGCCACAGTTGTGGCTGGAAGATGTGCAGGGATTTGTGTTCACAGTGTTCACTCCGTAGCAGTTTTTCCTTAACATTCCACATCCAGTTGTAACACTTGGTGGCGCCAGATAAACTAATCATGGAGTCCTGGAGGTTGGAAAAGCCTTAATGCGCCAAAAGGGACCGATTCTGGCCCTCTGTTCCCCCTGGGCTCAGGTTACTGACTTCAGCATGTGCAGAACGAGGGCTCATCCATATTGTTGCAGAGTGATGAGAATCAGTGTCTGATGTGTATTTTCTTACCCTACTCTACTGTTAATTTTCATTCTGCTGGTTTGGAAATACTGAAGATTGATGTTCCAGAGTTTAAATTTAAACTTGCCATTTCAGTGTACGGTCTCAAACTGAGCTGTATGTGTAAAACCAGATACTAGTCCAGATATTAGATAAGTAAATTTTTTGAAGTAATTTTTCCTTGGGATACTAAAAAGAATGAAGGGACATGTCTGCTCTCTGACAATAACTTTCTTACTCTTCCTTTGCCTTCCAGCTGTATCCTGATGATGCCTCTCTTGATGCAGTTGAATTCAGAATAAAAGCAAAATCCTTGCTTCACCTGGCTGCCCTGACACTGAATAACTTGGGAGTAAAGTTCTGGCTGAGCAGTGGAACGTGCCTTGGTAAAACATTTGTGTTGCGTTGCACTTTTAATCTCATCTGAAATTTTAAACATTTCATCCCTCCATTACTTGTGATGTCAGCAGAGTCCAAATGTACTGGGTTGGAAGATAATATGTGGCATTAGCTGTATTGAAATAGGCCTTTTTGCTCCTGACAAAATGCTTTCTTTAGAATCTTGAGCCCTGGAGATGCTGGGCAAATTTCCACTGTAGCATTTAATGTTGACAGTTATCTATGTTGTGTTCATCACTGCTGGAAAGTAATCAACAGTTCTCTAATTTGTGTGACTTGGAATTTACTGAAATGCTAGTGGAGAAACACAGTTATGAGCACATATTTCTGCTGTACATGTAGACTCACCTGATTTTTCTCCCCATGTGATGTAATGCTTATCACTGACTTTTTAAAACATAGTTCATGTTTGTTTTTAACCTCCTAATAACAGTGTCAGCCTAAAAGAGTAGGTAATGCAAGATTCCAGTTCTGCTGAAGATGGAAGTAGTATCTTATCCCTGATGAGGATTCTTTTGTTACTGAAACAGTTTGTGAAAACTTGTGTGTGCGCATTTGACTTTATTTTTTAACGTGGGGGAATATATTTTCTGAATGAACAGTTACTAAAAGCTCCCTTAATGGACCAGTCAAAAGGGTGTCCCACTTCTTGTCTTTCTGTTTTGCCGTGGTGATTGGAAGATGATTAACATCTTGAACGCTCTATGAAACAATAGTTGCAAATCAGAAGCACAGCTGTAGCTCTGTAGCTGTTCATTGCTGATTAGATTTGGGCCCAGATAAAGAATATTTTTTTCTATAAAGACATTTAGATTAGAAAACTGAAGGTATTTTATCTTTGAAAGAGTTAGTGCTTTCTCTCTCATTCTTGGCTTTCTGTGGGGAAAGAGCTGTGACTGCAAATGCAGTAACATTTGTTTTCTTTGTGGTTCATTTCAAACTTGCTTCAATCAACGTCTTCTGCCTGCTGACCTCATGGCAATTCATTCTACTGAATTCATGTTCCTCAATTAAACTTAATTTTTTTCTGTTTTATTTCCCCCCCCTCAGGCTGGTATAGACAGTGCAATGTCATTCCTTACAGCAAAGATGTGGATTTGGGAATCTTTATAAGGGACTACAAAGCAGAAATCATTCCAGCCTTTCAGAAGGCAGGGTTGCCACTGAAGCACAAATTTGGCAAGGTATATAGATAATGAACACTTTACTGCATGTGGGTTTGTAAGTTTGAGTACAGTTGCAGATCACTTATGTAGAAGTGGGTATCTGAAGTCTCCTCATCAGACACTTACTTAGTAGGGTTTTACCTAAACACAGAATTGCTGATTTTTGTGTGTTCTTTTGCATTATGTGTGAGAAAATACCCTTCTTAATAGCTTTGGCTTTGTTTGGGAAGTCTGAATTTCACCTCAGAAGTGTTTAATGAGTTTTATAGGCATCACATCTGTATCAGTGGTGCTGAGGAAACGTAAGGCAGAATTCAGTCCGTGAGATTGGATGGGCCTTGTCATATTGGGAGGATTGGCACTGAGATTATTTTGGTTGTGGCAGAAGGCAAGGAGATGGTGCTGAAGCTTTTGAGGCTAAAGGGAAGAAAGAGAAGGTAGCTCCATGGAGTTGCAAAAAATTTCCGAGGTTCTTAAGGCACTTAAAAAAATGGCATAATTAGTATGTTTTCTTCACTTAGGATAGGAGTCACCCCGTGTATCTGATGAAAATAGTTTTGTTTTCTGACCTGCTGATGAAAGTTGCCTTGTATTTCTGTGTACATACACATTGTGCATTTTTGTTTTGAAGGTGGAAGACAGCTTGGAACTCTCTTTTCAGGGAGAAGAGGATGTGAAACTTGATATTTTTTTCTTCTATGAAGAGGAGGACCACATATGGAATGGAGGAACTCAGGCCAAATCGGGCAAGAAATTTAAGTAAGAACTGGGTTTGTACCACTGATAGGAAAGAAATTGAAGAAGTTGCTGTTTAGTGGTGGCATTTTTAGTGTTGTGCAAATTTTGCACTCTGAGACCAGGGAAGTAGAAAGAAAACAGTCCAGTGCTTTACTAGAGAGGTGCTGGGCTTGTGAAATCCAAAGCAGTGCTGGCATATCATGTATCAAGCAGATCTTATCTGACTGTGACAAGCTCCAAAGTTACATAAACACCAAGATGAGAAAGAAATCTCTAAAACACAAATGAATTTTGTAGTAGAAAATTAATCCTTAGGCAAGTATCGTGATGAGGAGGCATTATGGCAAAAAAACCTCAGCTGTCCTTGCGAAGTAAACCCTATAATTTGTGATTTTAAGGTAATGATTTGGAATATTTGACTGTAGTGTTGAGACAGCAATGCACATGACTGCTTATTGTTCGTGTTGTGAAAATGGAATTTTGAATAGGATCCCAGGTTTCTTGTTTCATACCCTTCAGTATTAAATCAGCAACAGCTTCCTAACCTATTCAGCAAACTGAATATATGTTTTGTTAATTAAATTTGTTTCTTTCCATCACTCACCTTCACTCAAAAGGAGACAGTTGCAGACTAATTGAAAACCTTGATGACTTCTGTAGGATTTCATTATCTTTTATATTTTCCCTGAGAACTGTATTTGCTTATATTTGTCTAATAGAAACTTAATGAACAGTGGCAGGACATGAAGTTGGTGATAGTGTCTGAGTCCTTGTCTTAGTTTCTTAGTTCTTAAAAGTTACAAACGTGGCTTTCTAGTTCAAGAAGATCTACATAATACTTTGCTTAGGCATAGGAGTGTAAGGAAGCCAACCCTCTAATTCTGAGCTAGTGCTTCTTAAGCTTAGTTTAACGCATACACAAAAGGAGCAAGAAAACTGCTTGTTTACCATTATAAAGACCTTGAGCCCTGACAGAACGTAGCTGTTCAGAATCCCTAGCCAAATAATTCCAGGTATGTATTATTCCAAACACATTCTCAGAAAGAGGAAAAAGATCCAGCTTTAGTAGCTGTGAGATGTGATTATTGGTAGGTTCGATGTGAATGATCTTGAGTTTTGCTTAGTCTTCAGCCCTGTCAAAATTTTGGAGGAAGGTAAAGTGAGGTCAGTCAAAAGAGAGGTCATTGTTTGGTCATGCTGAATCCTAAATCCACTCTAACAATTTAAAGGAATCTCACCAGCTGATTATGTGGTATTAGAAGAGATACGGGTAGCTACTAGATTATCACAGAGAACAGTGGAATTTCTCTTCTAAGATATTTATGTTTTTAAACCTGAAATGTAAAAGATGTTCTCTTCAGAAAGCTAAATATTTGCAAAGGCATACTTTCCATACATCTTGCTGCATGAAAGCGTGGAGAACTGAAGCTTCTCTTATTTAGTCTCTAAAATATCTTTTCATAGTCAATTTTTGTCTCCGTTTCCTTGGAGAGCTGGTTTCCAAACCTCACAGCCTGTGTGTTTTGCATTCCTATGTACAGAAATACTTCCCCAGCATTGCAGACACAAACAGAGATGTGCATCTTCTTTATCTTGTCTTAAAGTTGCAGCAGTTGAGACCTTCTGTTTGTTTACAGAATTAATACTGGACAGTTGCATTCTCCAGCAGAGAATAAGTATCTACAAAAACTGACTCTGGGCATCAGATCTGTGCTTTAGGCTTTAATCCTTAAAATGAGTTAATTCTGTAGGTTTTTAACTAAGAGGACTTTCTGTTAGTGCCTGATCCTTTCAATGCTTTCACGTCCAAACAGTGATAAAACTGAAATTGGAAGAAAAGACTGTGAGGTGTGTGTGTGTGTGTGTGTGTGTGTGTACAAGAACCTTGTCCCAGCAGTCTGGCACGAGCAAATGGTGAGCAAGGATTCCCATAGTGTGAAGCATTACTAAAAAGTATTGGTTTTTATCAGTCAGTGTAAACTTCAGATTTTAATAATAGTTAACTAATTATTTGGGTAAAAATTCCAACCGACTTTTTAATTTGCAGATTAGTTTACTTAAATTACCTGTATGTTCTCCATAATATTATTATTATGAGTTTTCTCTCTCAGGGATCTCATTTCAGTTTGCAGATAGCTTTTTTTTGTATACGTGCCCACTGATTTTTGATAAATTAATGATTTCCTGTGTTAGTAACAGCTGAAGAGAATCACAGAACAGATTAGCTTGGAAGGGACCTTAAAGATCATTTCGTTCCAACCCCCTGCCATGGTTGCTCCAAGGCCTGTGCAACCTGACCTTGAACACTTCCAAAGATGGGGTAGCCGCAGCTTCTCTGGGCAACCTGTGCCAGGGCCTCACCACCCTCACAGAGAAGAATTCCTTTTTACTGTCTGATCTAATCCTGCTTCTTTCAGTTCAAAGCCATTCCCCCTTGTCCTATCCCTACATGCCCTTGTCAGAAGTCCCTCTCTGGCTCTTTCCTAATCCTCCGGTAGGTACTGTAGGGCTGCTTTAAGTTCTACCCATAACCTTCTCCAGGCTGAACAACCCCAACTCCCTGAGCCTGTCTTCATGCAAAATAGCTATTTGATGTTTACAAGTCCAGTAATACAGTTTGTTTACCTTGTTTTCCCCTTGGTAGCTTGCATTCTTCTGCTTTTTTGTTTAGTTTAGAATTAATCAGTAGTTTCTGAGTATATATCCAGAAAATGTTTAATCACTTTGTTCTTTCCCTCCATTTAAAGCACAAAGCAGAGTTATTTTCTGATACTGTTTGCTCAGAGCTTAGAAATAAAATTAACTTTATGCTTACAAGAACATGGAGGGGGTGGTTCTAGTTCATACAAATGCACAAATTTTTTAACCCTTTTTCAAAAGGACTAAGTACTTACGGTTTCATTTTAATCTGTGGAAAGAAATTTTAAGATCTTTTTTTTTTTGGTGGAAGTCTTCAGAGCTTCAGAAGTGGGAGTTATCCTCTGCAGGAAGAGTACATAGACTTTGGCATTTATTTGTTTAACACATTGATGCTGTGCTCCTATAGGGTGTCATCCTGATTAAACTCTGCAGTTTACCTGTGAACTTCCACTGCTCTAAGCATGTCTCATCCTCTTGACACCTTTCTAAAGAGGGAACTGTTAAACACCATTTGTACATGGAAAAGCAGAGACAGGGACCAAGTGATTTCCTATAGGTGGCAGAATGATATGGGAATAAGCAGCGAAAGAATTAGGAATGTTCCTTCCTACACACGAGGCAAATTTTCACCAGTTACTGTTGATAACATCCTTGTTCTGTATGTAAATAATATGTCACAGATAAGGAGTTGTGAAATAAGAGAAAAAATAGTAGAATAAGCAGCTTGCTTTCTCCTTGAATTTACTTATTGAGAGGTTTATGTCACTGTTCTGCCAGTGACTGTGTTCTTCTGTTATGACACAGGTATTTCTTTCCAAAGTTCACTCTGTGCTGGACTGAGTTTGTAGAACTCAAGGTGCATGTGCCCTGTGAAACCCTTCAGTATGTTGAAGCCAACTATGGCCCAGACTGGAAGGTTCCTGTGAAGGCGTGGGACTGGAAGAGCTCCCCATCCAACGTGCAGCACAACGGTGTCTGGCCTGTCGATGAGTGGGACGATGTCATCCAGATCTACTGACCCCTGACTGCTGTCAGAACATGCCTGCTGCCCTCAGAACTATCCACTTGTTATTCCCTGTTGCCCGAAGGCATCAACATCGTTCCTTTTTTAACTTCTCATGTATTTCCTAAGAAGACCTTTACCTTCTTTTTGCTTAACAGGTATTTTTTCACCTTCACTATGCGTTTTCCAGGTGGTTAAAGGAGAAGATGAAAGGCAGATGAAGAGAAGCAAAGCTGAAAGAAAAGCTGCACAAAGGAAATAGAGAAGAAATGTTGCACTATATGGGCAGTTGACTGTTTTACAGTGGCCATGTGGCTTCAACTTTCCTGGGATCATCAAAACCTTCAGACTGTTCACTTCCCAAACTTCAGAGAGGGTTAAGATGGAAAAATCTCAGGTAAGTCTCTCTTTTTTCAAAGAAAATCCTGTGAATATTCATCTTCTAAACACTAGAGTGTCAAGTACCTCAGATGTCCTTGATTTGAGACTGACACATTCCTACAATATGCAAGAAGTTGCTCTTGGGAGTGGAGTGTTTCTGTTGCACAGAACCTATATGGCCAACCTGCTTACGTCTAGGAGGTAACGGTGTAATATTAAATGAATGGATGGAGAAACTATACACAGTGGATGTCTTTCAATCTGCTTTTTTCTTTTTTAAGAATATGAAGTTGCATGGTGCTGGCATGTATTTCCCATGAAAAGAACAAATTTCTGGTTTTGGCATCCCAGTTCCTGTGTTCTCCCTGTGAAAGTTTTTACTGGGTTTCAGAAAATTAGAGCTATCCCTGCTATCTTGCAAGTAGGTAGAAATGAGGGTTGTTCACAATGGCCTGTTTTACATGGGCTTACAGAACAGAGGCCTCTGAGCACTGTAGATCTTCCTTCTCAGCATCAGCAGGACTGTACAAATATCAGCTGCTTCATCAAATTTGCAGTAGCATAATTGAAAGTAAAGTGTCAGTGCATCATGAGCCTTTGGATGGGAAGAAAGTGGAAGCCTGACAGCTCTCTCCTGCTTCTGATTGTGTTTTTGGTTAATGAAGTGAGTTTTCCTCAGCAATTTGGAGGGGGATATCCACTTTTAAAGGAGTGTGTGTCCAAGTTTGTTCCAGTCCTGCTGTGCAGGGGGCAACAAGGGCACTGGAGCTGCTTGTGAGTTACAACTACAGTACATAGTACAGACCCAGGAGTACTGGTGAACCAGTACCAAGGCACTCGATGGAGCTCATGTTACTTGCAACAAACCTGTATCTGTTCATCTGCAGTTTCTAGCAGGGTCCAAAATGTGTCCAGTTATGGAGAGGTGGCATAGCCACGGCCCTATGATGGTTTTACTGCTGCATCATTCCAGGTGCACTCTGGGGCTTCCCTGACGTTGTTGCCCTGGAGTATGCTGCATGCTTTCTTCTGCCAGTCCCATCAGTTTCAGTTTTTCCTGCCACTGGAGCTCCCAGAGTGAATTATTCAGCTTCTGGCAGCGCCTTGTCATGACGGCTCTTCAGTTGGTATGGTAACTTTGTTAGCTTTGCCTAATTAAGAAAAGAAAGATGTGAAATCCTCCTAACTTGGTAAACATTACATCATATAAGGGATAATTTCTCAGGTAGAATTTTCTGTATTTTTGTCCTTTAAGTTGAAAAAGCCAATGTTCTTACAGTTTTCATGTTCATAAGTCTGCTGTCACGAACTTCTTTGTTTAATAACGTGCAGAAAAGCGTGTAAGTTTTTCAAATGTAATAGATGCCTAAGAATGAAAGAAGAGATGCTGTCAGAAAATTATAATCCTGTCGAATTTTTAACTTTGTATTTGTAGATGAAAAGACTAATGGAAAAAAAATGCATGTCCCTGAAAGGGAGAATGTCTTTAACAGTTAATTATACCTCTAAGGTATTCTTCAGGTTAAAATATTTTCTCTTCAGAAGATACAAGTGTGTGGTTAACACTGATTAAAAGAAGAAGAGTCTAATTTGCAACTCAAGATGCTGTTTCATCCTTTGTTTTGCCATCTTGGGCAGCATTTAACACATTTCATTGCAGTTACCATGACATAATGCACAGAGAACAATTTTTAACTGTTTCTTACACTGCTTATTGACTGTCCTGGGCTTTTATTTTTTAATAAAGATAACTTGGACACAACAAAGATACTTGCAATAACGGAGATGTGCACTGGTAATAGAAAGGATCCTTCAACTGCACAAACAGATTGCACTTCTGGATGTCTCCTGTCATGCTTTGTGCAGTGTCCTAACCAGAGATCTCCTGCTTGGACACAGATGGAGTCCCAAGGGGTGGTGTAAACATCATGGATCTGCTGCTGTTGGAAAGTTTGAGGCTGTAGCCTCACCATTCCCATAGAAAGAACCAAATCTAGGCATATTTCCTGTTAAATTCTCCTGAATTGCCTCATCTGAAACAGATTCTTAATTCTGTGTTACCTTCTTAACTTACTAACCACCTTCATTTGGAAAGTGCTCTGCAGAGGAGGGCAATTCCTAAATTCTGTCAGTGGTCTTAAGCAATGACACGTGAAGTCCCTTGACTTTCCTGCAGCAAAAAAGGCACTTTAGGTATGTGCAGCTGTTAAAGAAAGCAAAATATGCCCAGAATAAGGGCCAAGAAAGATTGAGGAAATAGCATTGCCTGAAGGGAAAGGACCATAAAAGGCCACTTTCAAAAGCCATAAAGGATGGTTGCAAAAAGGAAGGGGTATATGTGTTCCCTTTCTGTGGTTAGTAGGAAATAAAAGTAAATGGGAGAAATGCAAATTGAACCATCTGTGTAGAAACTGGAGTATTTTACTTATGGAAATGGGTAAAACCTTTGACTTTGGGCATCTCTCAGAACACATCAGACAAATGTCAGTCAAAACTGACTGTAGTTAAGTATTGACTGTAGTTAATCCTGTCTTCCAGCTGGGGGGGGAGTTCCTATTTCTAGGAACTAATCCTATAGTAGTTTTCCATAACTTTCTGCTTTTACAAAATGGAAATTGGAACCATATGAGCTTAAGAAAGGTTCTATTTCTAGAATCAGATATCAGACCTCATACTGGGAGTGATAGTGAATTGCCACTGCTCTGTGGTTGAGTCTTTCCCTGCTGTCCAAGTGAAAAAGAAGCAGCTGATCTCTTTATGGTCTTTCTCTTGAAACAGAGTCTGGGAGATGTTGGTTCCTGGTGTTAAACAGCCTCCATCCTTGGTGCTTTAGAATTCTCTACCCTCATCATAAGTCTAAAGTCTGTCAGCTCAAGAGAAAACCGGTCTCTGCTTTGCACTGTCAGTTGGAATTGTGTGTTTTGCACAGATGAATGAGATCTTAAATGAATAACATCTGTGTAATAATGCAGATACCTCCCTTCTAAGGACTGGCTTGTCACAGTGACTTTCAGGAACTTGGTTCTGTCCTTCATTACTCATTGTTGTAATTCTCTTGAGTTCACACTTGAGTTCTCTCAAGAAATTCAGAGGCAGCTGAATTGTTTACAGATTTCACAGAATATTCCGAGTTGGAAAGGTCCCTCAAGGATCTTACGCTTGTCTTCTCTCTCTTAATGTGTTTCTGTCGTACTGTGTGTTGCAGAACAGAACACGGGAACTTGAGAAACCACATGCAAGCACATCAAAGCCTGTCTGGCACTTGTTCTCAATGATCTACATCAGCTGTTTTGGTAAAGTGGCACCAGCAGCCCATTTACATCAGCAGACAATCTTGCTTAATAGCATTAGGTTTCCTAGTGGTGAGTTCTTCAGTTCTCTACTGAGAGAAATAAAACTGAGGCCAATTTTATGCATAAATGTTGCAGCAGAGCACACGACTTATGAGCTGGGTGAGTCTTACCAAACACAAGTCCACTGCTCTGATTGAGGGGGATGGATGAGAGCTTTCCGCTTGAAAAAAGGAAGGTGCAGTGGAAGTTTTGTCCTTAAAGGACAGAAACTGACACTGTTGTGGTTGGGCCTGTTTCCCTGAGATACATCTTTCCTACAGCTTTGAAGAGAAGTCACATATTTTACCTGGAACATACTAGGGGAAGTATCATGCCTGGTGCTTTGCAGATAGGATCGTGTGTTCATAACGGTCTTGTTTGGGCCCTAAAAATTCTGAATACCTCCTGTTGTCATGGGAGTAATTAACTTGAATGTTAGTGGGTACAATGTACCTGTATATTGGGCTGCAAGGGCATGTCTCACAGTGCAGTGATGTGCACCTACACTGGGATTAGTTCTAACCTAGAAAGCAATCAAAGCCATGCTTGGTAACATCCTGAATGCACAGAATAATGTTGGGACCAAGGGAAATCCAGTGGGATATAGGAAGAGTGACATGGAACTTTTATTACTCTGTTATGGGGGCTCTGAGCAACCTGGTCTGGTTGGAATTGTCCCTGCTCATTGCAGGGGGGGCTGGATTAGAGGTCCTCTGAAGGTTTTTTCCAACCCAAACCATTCTGTGCTCCTTTGTATTTCAGTGTAGGATCAGTCCTGGTGGACAGGTTGGGGAGTGTCTGAAACCACATATAAGTAGAAAGAACTGTCATTCCTGCTGAGAAGGATGTGGCAAGTACAACATCCCATTCACTTGGTTCCTTGGTGAAATTTAAGCTGCTTGCATTACAAAGATCAGAATGAGCTGTAGAGAACCTTTGTGGTATTTAAGGATGGGAGTAGTTTGCGGAAGGGTTGTATTGTTTCTACCCCTGGAAGCCTTCAAGAATGTGTTTGGTTGGTAAATGGAATAAACTTATGTGATTGCATGTGTTCTTGTCATTACCTGGATGAGAGCCCAACTGAATTTTGGGAATTATTTTCTTATTTGTTTTCTTTTGATTTCTTTGTTTTCTTACTTTTTGGTTCTTTGGGGGGTTTTTTATTGCCAACAAAGCAATATTTTACCTGTGCAGTTGAGCCTGTTGTGAGACGCAGCGGAACATCTTTCTCTCTTGAGAAATGGATAGTGATATCAGGCTAGAGGTGCTATTCTGACCTTGGCAGGTCATGTTCAGCTCTTCATCCACCAACATCCCCAAGTCCTGAGAGTGCTCTCAATCCACACATTGCCCAGCCTGTATCCATGTTTGGGACTGTTTCAACCCAGGTGTAGCAGATTGCAAGCCATCTTGTTGAACCTCATGAGGATGGTGTGGGCCCACCTCTCAGGCCTGTCAGGGTTGTTCTGATGGTATCCCTTCCCTCCGGAATATCAACCACAACACTCAGGTGGTTGTTACCTGCAACTTAGCTGGGAATGCATTCAATCTCACTGTTCATGTCCCTGATAAAGATGTTAAATAATATTGATCCTAAGAGAATATAACACACCCCGTCTTTTTTAAAAGGCAGGAGGATGAATCCTCCCTTCTGCCCCAGGGAAGGTACGGCCTGAGTCTTCTTGGTAACCATTTCTCTGCCCATGAGAAACCAATGCAGGTGGGGACACCAACACCAACTATGTTGTTAGAAATACCCATGGGCATGTCCCAGTGGTTTTCATTCTGTTCCGAAATCAGTTTAAGGAAGTTTTATGATGACTTTGATGCGATTTGGTTTAGGCCCTCAATGTGAGCTTGGAGTACCAAAATTATGCCCTTTAGGCAGCTGTGGTGCTTCAGTCTCTGCTTCTACCCAGCTCAGCCATCTCAGTTCCTTCCACTTCTAAACCAGGATAAACCAAGTGGCTCTTCTTGACATAAAGCAACTAATTACAGCACCTTTTACCCAGCCTGTTCCTGTCAGAAAAATCAAAACTCTTGAGTAAAGCAGCTTCTACAGGGAACTGCTGTTGAATTGTGTGGCCCCTCTTCTTGAGCTGACATCAGCCCTTATTTATCACTGCCACTGTCCAGAGCAGTGTCTCATAAGCCTGGTGGGGCAGCAGGAGCATGCGCTGTTGAAAAACCTGTGTGTTTGCTCTTTGGGTGCCTGTAAGCGTCTCACATTTTCAGCATTCAGGCTTGGTTGCCTGTTGGTAACAACCTTTCCAGCTGCACTGAAAGAGTGATTTCTGAACAAACATGGAAAGGGAGAGAAGATTAAATAGGTGACAGCCGGTGAAGACAGGAGCCACACCAGGCTACTGTTTTATGTTTGGGTTTTCTTTAATTATTTTCTTTTGGGAAGCCAAGATACATTTGTGGCATGGGGTAGGGGGCCCTTCATGGCTGACCAGACCTGTGCATTATTCCCTGGACAAACTTTTTATTTATTGCCTGGTTTCAGATGGGACAGGGTTAATTTTCTTTGCAGTAGCTGGTGCAGTGCTGTGGTTTTGGATTCAGTATGAGAAGTGCTTACCCTAAATCAAGGACTTTTCAGTTTCCCGTCCTGTGCCAGTGGGCAGGTGCACAAGAAGCCATTAGGGAGCATCTCTGGGACAGGTAAGTTGAACAATCCAAGTACTTCAGAGAACATCATGCTCTATATATAAACTGGGGGAGTTAATTAACAGTTATTAAACTGTTCTTTTATCTCAACCCATGAGTTTTACAGGGTTTTTTTCTGGTCTTCCTCCCCATCCCACTGCAGGATGGGTGGTGAGTGAGGGGCTGTGTGGTACATGATTGCCAGCTGTGTCTATAAACACAGATACCTTGCAAACTTAATTTCTCTGTGTTCCTTTCCAGCCACATTCAAAAAGGAAACACACAAAATTCCTGAGGTCTTGCCTCCAAAGACCTTGGGAATAAGCAGTAATATTCTCAAACACAACTTCGAAAGAAAAGGGCATTTCTGTGGCTGGTAGTCCTAGCACAGGCAGGGAAAAGGATGTCAGTAGGGCTTTGTGGTGTTCTTGGGTGGTGGTGTTTTGCTCTGTGAGCCTAATACATGTAACATACCTGGAAACACAAGGACAGTGATGGAGCTTGGGGCCCACCTCCAGCAAAGACGTTGGCATGAGCTGCCTGTACCTATCTGCAATGACTTCATTGCTGATGCCTTCAGCACCTGTCTGCTTGATGCAGTGACTTCTCTGGGTTAATGATGCCTCTGTAATGCATTCATTGCTTGATCAGAAAAATTACCTGTTCCTTCTTGCAGGGATCAAACTGTTGCTGAGGTCAATGTGCTGAGACCATTGTTAGTCTTTTTCATTATCAGTCTTTTACAGACACTTTATTGCAGGCAGCTAATGAAGTCAGCCAATTAATCTGCTGCCCCTTGGTCCTCCTCAGACCCGCCTTTCCCTGTAGTACAGTAGAGGTGTTCTAACCTATAAATAATGATCCACAATATCTGCTGTGAGCAAGCCAAGGAAGGGCCAGAAAATATTGTTACCTGTTCTTGCTTTGACCACCAAATCTCCCAGTATCACTTCTGAGCCTCTCTGAGTTGTCACCCAGTCCTTACTAATACCTCATCTGGCAGGCTGACATGAAGCAGGTCGAAGCCTGGAGGTGGATACTTCGGATTTTGGCCAGAGTGCTGACCAGACTGACACATTTCCCATTTCACCTCTCGAAACAAGGGGTTTTGTGGGAGTTTGCACTGAAGCGATAAAGGCTTTGTCACTGGGGCCACGTGAGCTCATATTTCACCTACAAATGGTCCTGCAAAGGAGGAACCTGTTTGAAATGGGGCTGGTGCAGCTTTTGTGCATGACCAGTGGTGCTCGTACAGAGGGCTGGGGTCCTTAAAAGGTATGAATGGGACAGCTATCCTTGCTTGCAGTACTAATTGTTGCATTACTCCACGACATTATCAAGTAGACATGCAAAGCACCACCAGAGTACTCTCTGACCTGCTAAGGTCTTGCTGCCAACAAACACCAGTAAAAGTGTTTGCAGCAATGGCAGCTGGAAACAATAGCTTTAAACACATTAAACAACATTTTAACACACATTAAATGACTTTGTAATTACACTGGCTGTCAAAACTTAGAAGAATTTGTCTTGTTAAGAGTTTGTCTTTGTGTGGCTGCCTTACCCTGGGACCCATCATCCACGGTGGGCTGGAGAGGAACTTAATCAGAATGACTGTGTGATAGCTGAATAGTGCCCAGGGTCTGTGTGGAAAGGGGCATCTACATCCTGGAAAGGCAGCAGTATCTGAACAGGATGGCCTAGGTGCTGAG
>JAWMRA010000090.1:6950115-6965940 GCA_035584735.1 Pseudotriccus pelzelni | reverse complement strand
TCCTGGGATTTGGCTGGGGGAAAGAGTGGAGTGTGTTTTAAGCTGCCTTATGCTTTGGGTAGACGTTTTCCTGCCCCATGAAAGTGGGATGATGAGCTGGGGCTTCCCCTTCCCCATCTCTTTTTCCCCTTTAGCATCCTGTTGCTTCAGGGTGTAAGGAGGTCTCTAGCTGTTCTCCCTGTTTATTTCTATGCCCACCCAAATCAAACTCCCAGCACCTAATGAAGAAGTGGATGGAGGTGCAGATGGGATTGTCTAGGTCCCAAAGGCTCTGTATGTTTGTAACATGATCTCACTGGCTTGCGCTTGTAGCAATTTTGTGACTATTTTCATAGAAACAAAGACTGGTTTGGGTGGGAAGGGATCTCTAAAGGCTATCTGGTCCAACCACTCTGGGGTGCGCGGAACATCTTCAATTAGACCACGTAGCTCTGTGCCCCACCCAACCTGACCTTGAATATTTCCAGAGATGGGGCATCTACCACCTCTCTGGACAATGTGTGTCCGGGGAGTTGTTACCCAGGGGAAGGGTGAGGCTGGATGACCAGCTTCTGTCTTGGACACAGACATTTGGGCTTCAGTGATGGTGTTAGTCTGAAGTTTTCAGTTTTTACAGACAAGTGTCAGCTTGCTTGTCTGTTGCCCTTAAGCAGAGAGGAAGCTCTGCAGATTCCGCAGCAGTGGAGGAAGAAGCCTGTGTTTCACCAACCCTGCCTCTTAGCCACAGGGGCATGGAGCTGACTCATCTTTGATGCAAAAGCATGAATTAAACCTACCTTTACTGCACTGCCTGGGCCCTGAAGGGAATTCCCTGAAGGACTTCCCTGAAGGGAAGGGCAGGCTGGCAGATGTGTGAATTCACAGCTGTGGTCTCCTGTCTCACAGACTGAGGCAGAGGGGCAGTGCAGGCCTTGGGGCAGGACTGGGACAGCAGCGGCTGTAGTTGTCCTCCTGGCTGCAGAAGGTGCATGACTCCAAGTGAAAGAGAGCTTCCACCAAGGAAGGTAGGGCAGGATCAACTTGCCTGCATGTGATCACCCACACAACTGCACCTCACACCCCGTCAGAGCAGAGCGGGAGCCCCCGGCTTGAGAATGCAATAAAAACACCAGCCTGTTCCTCAGTAGAGGGTCAGGTTCAAGATGGCTTTTGAAAGAGCACTGCATCTCTGTCTTCAGAAACATTTACAAGCTCAGAGCTGGTTAAATAAGTAAAAATTTAAAAAATCCCCCCAAACAGAAGAGGAAAAAAAAGAGAAGAATTAGATTATTCCTAAAGCTGCTTTCACCTTTTCCTGCAAAGTTCACCTGACCTAGCCAAAGTCACTGGCCTAAGGGACTAAGGCTAGTAAGGATAGTCTCAGCTACAGCCCCATACCAGCCCTGGAAAGGGGCAGAGGGTGTGTAGTGAGAAGAGAAAAGGCAAGACAGAGAATCTCCTGGGAGATGCAAAACAAGCTCCCTGGATTGCGGGACTAGTGGTGACACGCGCCAGACAAAGGACCCGCTACTCTATAAATGAGGCAGCTGGGACCAGCGCAACGCTGACTCAAGCAGGAGCAAGCTCCGTGGCCAGGCACTGGAAAAGCAGTCGGGAAAGAAACACAGGAAGCGTCTGACTTGGCTGTCTGTTCATCCACTGACCAGGTTTCCAGAAGCACAAGTCGGTGTGACCAGTAAAGTAAGTGATAGTGGTCTCTTCTCTTTACTGCCTCCTCTTCTTTGGGCTTACTTTGCAACTCTCTTAGGAATGCCAGTTTCCCCTCGGAGCAGGGAATATACTTAAAGGAAGGAATTTCTGCAACAGTCCTTTGCAATTCATTGGATTTTCATTTCTTGTCCTGGCACCTCTGGTTCTTGTCGTCAAAAAATTTTAGAGTAAGGCACCTGTTCTGACAAACAGCCACTTACAGGTGACTGAACTTAATCAAGTGGAGAAATAGTTTGTGCCTGGGCTTTTCCAATTCCTAGTATCTGCAGAGATTCAGTGAATCAGACCTCACCAGAAGAAAACATTGACTGGTTTTACTGCTTTTGAAAGAAATGATGACGATTAGATGTGCAGGAAACTAATGTGATTTTAAAATTCCTGTTCTTATTGTACACTGTAGGCAAACTCATTTATAGCACTGCAAAGGGCTGTAAATCAGAGTTATTGCACCGGTGCAAAATAATTAGACAGAGCATTGTAAACTCCCTGAGTTTAAAACTAAAATTTCACAGAATTCTCCAGTGGTGTTTGATATTTAAAACAAATTCCTTGCCAAAGTATAGATAATAATGTATTAATTGGTCTTATGCTACACGCTTATTCACTAGACTGTGGAAATTCACTGACAGTGTCAACAGGTAAAGGTGTAAAGAAACAGTGTCAAATTTCCAATCCTCACATATTTAAAAATATCCCCATATTTATTGGTCATCTATGTGTGTCTGTAAGATACACAGACATTTGAATTTTCCTTTGATCAATAGTTCATTTAGGAGGAAAAGGTTAGCAATTTTATTAATTTCACTTCTACTTCTAAATTTTAGTAACTTTCAGATTTGTAAAAAGACTTTTGAAACTGCCAATTTAAAACATGTTTATATTTCCAGGGGTAGCTTTCTGCATGAAACTATATTTGCCTGACAAAGTTAATAACAGTAAAGCACACTTTTTTTTTTCCCCCCCTGAAGAAGCTGTCTCTGTCCTTCCTAGTTTACTTGTAACACTACAGGACACTATTTCGTTTTCAGAATCTTTATCCACTAACCAAACAAAAAATCACTAAACAAATAAACAAAAAAACCTCCCCAAACTCAAGCAACCAACCCAACCCTCCTAAAATAAATACGCCTTGTTTTTACTGTCTGTTTACATAAATCATTTAAATAGTTGTGAAATGAGCAGATGAATCAAGAAAAAAATTTTCACAGAGCCATCATGCCAGGTAGGAAGCCCGGAGACTGAATGCAGGTGGTTAACACTAAAAGGACAATCTTTGTGCTGCTGTTTATATCAGGTGTAGCTCCACAGAGGTTACTGGCATGACGTTTAGGGGAAAAAGGATTGTGGTCCTTGTCTTGCAGTGGTTTATATCTTACTTTTGGAAGCTACATGTTCCCATGGTTGCTGCGTTTCTCTGTGCTTATGGTGACTCCTAGTCTTAAGAACAGCAAACATTTGGGTGATGCCGAGGTGGTCAGAAGTCAAGTTTCAGCTTTGGTGAAAAGACAGGGCACTGCTGCTGATGCTGATGCTCTCAGACCTTCAAGCCTGCTTTGGCTGAAGTCACAGAGAGATTTGCCAGCAGCCTGGATAAAATACAAAAGGAAATCTTGCTCTGTAATAAAAGATCTACCTTTCCCCGATGCATGTGTCCCTTACAGCCCTGGATTTTTCCCTCTCTGCTCCTGACAATTCCACTAACAGCATGAGCTGCTGCAAACTGGTCTTTGCCAAGCTGTAAAACATGCAGCATCTGGTCTCCCCTCCTCCCTTAGATCCTCCTTCCAGGAATGAGGACCTGGACTTCCCTATGTATGCAGGGAAGGTAAATAGATGCGCTCCTGCCATTCACAGCTGCCTTACTGCCTCGCAGTGGCAGGTGCAGAGAGAGGTTTGCAGGGATGAGTGATGATGGAGCGAGGTGGGAGAAATATCTGCGTGGAAATACCTGGTCTAGAAAAAAAGAAAAGAGTCCCAAAGAACTCCTGGAAGAGAACCAGACTCTTTTTATTCTCTGTGTTTACCCTGAAGCACAGGGAGAGTGTCTGTGTGCAGTATTTGGGTGGTTAATTTTGGCAGAGACTGTTTTTAAAGGAAACCCACTGGAACTGCCGTTCAGACCTTGACACAATAGGGCCATACTGGGGAAGGGAACATCAGTAGTTTTTCAAGACTCCCAGATTTTCCTGAACAGAAAATAACACAAGTGCAAGTTTAACAAATGAAGGCTAAACCTCCTGGCAGAGTGCTCCTTTCTCAGCTTATCAAGCTGTCATGCCCAAGCCAATGCACTAGACCTCCACTCAGCAAAAGCTGTTGCAGCCCAAGAGTGGGTTCTTTGTTTTGTGCAGAGCTGTGCTATAATTTACCTTTCTTTCTGTAAAGGGCCATACAGAACACTGACCAAAAGGGAGCCACACAAAAAAACCCCAACAACAAAAAATACCCACTTCTGTCTGCAGAGTAAACCTTTCCTTGAGTTATATCTTCATCACTATTGCTAAGTTCTTGGCCACATATCTTGTGCTCTCCCTGCTGGGTTCAGTCCATTGCTCTACAGATCTTTCTTTCCCAAGGCAGGCTTAGAGGACAGGATGCCACAGGCTCTGAAGTCTGCAGACTTAAGCTGATTTTTCAGGAATCAGCGAGCTCTTCTCCTCTGCTGAAGACCTGCACCCTCCAGGAGGGCAACTGGATTACAGAGCTGAACAACCCTGGGGGCAGCACTGGGTCAGGCGAAAGACCTGTCTTTTGAAACTGGTATCACATGCAGCACAGTAACCCCAAACATGAAGGCTGACTTAATCTTGAGACCTTCACACACCTACTTTTGAAGACTGCAGTGATTTTCTTTTTCTAAAGGTTCAGTGAGAGTACAGTGTGGCCATGAGAGTTTCTGTAAATGCTGCCCTTAGACAGGAGGGCTCCCAGAAGCACAGATTTACAGACTCTAAAAAAGGTAAATCACTGTGTCAGCATGGACTGGTTTTTATAGAGCTTTTGCTGCTCTGCTGGCCTTTGTACCATGGCACAATTGTCAGGTAACACTCCCACCAGAGGCCTGAGACAGCGAAAGGAGCCCTTTTTTACTCTTGAAGTAGCTCCTCATCCCACGTCTTATTTGAAATAAAATAAAGTTTCTGCTAGTGTTAGGAATTGCCCCAGGAAAGCTGGGAGAAGCTCTTCTCCTTCATTACACAAACACAACACCTGCCAGTGTGTTTGGCCAAGCAAAGCTGGGCCACTGTGTACTGGTGTCTGCCCTAACACACAAATGTTCACACATGCTCCAAAATGCCTTGCACAATCTTGCAGATGAGGCAAACTATTTATAAGCAGGAAAAGTAATTATAAGCAGGAAGGACAAGGAGGTGCAGGGGGAGGGGAAATAAAAAAAAAAAATAATTTGTCTGAGGCAAGGGAACCACAGAAACATGGACAGAAGTTCAACTCTCTGATTGCCAGCCCAGTGTTCACTCTTGGCACTGTGATCTCTCTCCGTGTCCCTGTCCATCAGTGCACCTGTGGGATTTCAGGTGGGAGGCACTTCGGGAGGGTACAGCGCTGAGATACAGGAAGGCAGCAATGGAGAGGGTGAGCTGAGGAAAGCTGGGAAGGGGGAGCCTGTACCTAGAGGTGTGCTGCTCCTCTTGCAATCCATCCAGCTGGGGTGCATTGTCCCCTCTCCTCTTCCTACCCCTCCAAACCCAAAGAAAGTCCTTGCAGTCCAAGTGACCACCCAGCAAAAATGGTTAAGCTGCAAAGAATTAGCTTATTCCTCCTAGGGAATGGGAAAAAAAATAAAGTCACATATTAGGGATAGGCAGCGTTCTGCCTTGTGACATCCATGCTTAGTCTTGCCCTCTGCATGAAGCTGAGTTCCATGCTCCGAGGCTTTCACGAAACTGAAGAGGGAAACAGTGAGCTCCCTCTTTCTCCTCTTGTCCACATCACACTGATGAAAAGTGAACAAAGCACAGCAGCAAGGGGTGATAGGTGGGGAATCTTTGCTCCCTGAGGCAGATCAGGCTCACTAGCACCTGCCTGATACTGGAAACAGGCACCATCTGCTCCTCTGTTGCCATTTACTTAAGGGATGAGGGGACTTTACAAAATCCAATGCAATGTGTTAAATAACCAATTTTAGCAGGCACTGGGTTTCCCCTGTGGAGTAATGGTGTGGCACTGCAGGTTTACTAGAAGCACTCCAATCCTTGCTGGCAGCTGGCATCTGCTGTCTGATTAAGATTTGCAGAAGCAGGTCTCCAGTGGCCAGTTTCAACACGGATTTAACTTCACCGAGGTCAAAGGTATAACTTGAGGGAGGAACTTTCTTGTCCAAGATCCTTAGTTAATATCATCCTGCTAATTATGACTGAGTGCTGGGCTCCTGGCGAGTCCCCTGCCAGCCCTCAGACATTAACCGCTGGCTCGGGGGCTGTTTGCTGGGGAATGTCTAGCAGAGATGTGCTTTGTGCCTAAGCTGCTCTGCTGCTGCCTGAATTGCCTGAAAGGCTTTTTCCTTGGAAAGGCTGTGAGAACTGCTGCTTCGGGAGAGATCTTCATTTTTCTGTGGTTTAGTCTTTTGTCTGGCGACACTCGCGGCTGCATTAAACACAGCCAGCATTCCGCCCACAACTCGTTTTTATATTTTTCAAAGGGGTAGGCAGTGGGTGGAAAGAGCTTCATTTATTTGTTTGGTGGGTGGTGGCTTGTTTTCCCTTAGATTTTCCTCTTTCTGGTTGGTGGAGAAGATTCAGTGCTGGGCTGAAAGTTGTTCCTTTGCACAATTCTCTTTACATGCTGCAGATGTGGATCTCCGCTCATGAAACTGCATTTACCTACTACTTCTGCATGCCCTTCTTGATCTTAGTTAAATCCTGCCCTCAAATGCAAGGTGCAAAATTTTGTCCTTCAAAGTAATTCCCCCGGTGTAAACCGTGTAAACTTCCAGATTTACATTCCTGAAAGCAGGATTAATCCTCTTGAATTTAAGATGCTGCCTTCCTGGGTTTTTAATTGTCAGGTAAATGTGGGGCTGTTACTCTGTGGTTAGAGAAGGCGAGAAGAAAGTACGGAATCCAAGCCTCTAGGTTAATGCAATAAATCTGTCCATTATACGTACGAACGCGTGATTTCTGCACAGAACTAAAATGGACCAGTGAGACTGCCTCAGTTAAAGGAGACAGAAATGTTTAGCCAGGAGGGTGGGACATGGGAAAAAAAACCTGAAGCTCCTCCCTCTTAGCAATTAGAACTTCGAAATCGAGAGGCCCCAGTCGAAAGGTGTGGAAAAGAAAACTATCAGCTCCTTACTAAAGAACAGATATACATACATATATATATATGTATGTATATGTCGGTAACACAACAAGCCACAATCCCTTAGCCAAACTCCCACGGGACACCGCCCAGTCCCTCGGCGCAGTTACAGCCATCCCCAGCAGGGGGCGCCGCTGCGCCCCGGGGGGCGGGTCCCGCGCGGGTCCCGGTGGCCGGCAGGGGGCGCCCTGTGCGGCGGCGGGAGGGCCCCGGCGGTGCGGGGTGCGGGGTGCGGGGTGCGGGAAGGGACGGGAGGGGAGGGAGGGCTGGGCTGGAGTCTCCTGTGGGCTCACGCTGGCAAAGGCTGGCTCTGGCTGCGGGTTCCCTTCCTCGTCGAACGGTGCCGGCTGCTGCCGTCACGGGACAAAAGAGGAGGGGAAGGGCGGCCCCTCTCGCCAGAGGCTCCTCCGCAGTGGCTTTCTCGGTGATTTCGGGGCGAAGTCCAGGCAGTGGGGCAGAGCACCGGGCAGAGCGCGGCGTGAGGACTCGGATGCGGAACGTGACCCTCCTCGGAGGGGGATGGGGGGGCAGGAGAAACCAACCCCCCGGCGAGAAGGTGAAGTGCGAGCCCTGCTCAGCCGAACCCCTCCAGCCCCACCCCGAGCGCCTCTCAAATAAGCCGGAAAAGGCAAAACCTCCCAAAAAATCAAGCACCTCCTAGATAAAAGCTGCCGCCCCTCCCTTCGCTCGCGCTCTCTCTCTCTCTCTCTCTCCCGTCTTCCCGAAGTCATTAGCCTGGAATGTGTGGCTATTCAACTCGTCCTTTTGTTTGTGTGGCTCATTCTGGCCACCTCCTCCCCCCTCCCTCGCTCCACACCTTTCTTTCACAGTGGTAAAGGGAAAAAATTCAAAGCAGGTTTTTTTTCCTTTAAAACAAACAAAAAAAAAAAAAATCCATGACACGGATTTAAGCTGCATACAGCTGCATACAGATGGTAAGTGCTTCATACAGTGCATCAAAGAAAGCTAAAGAATACATTGCTCAGATGTGCAAAATTAGCAAAGACCTGAAGCTTCAAGTAATATCACATCGATAGACAAGCTTAGTGGGGAGGGCTGGAGAGAAGGAAGGAACAGAAGGAACAGAATGAGACAAAAGAAATGGAAATCAGATCCCTTGTCAGTAAACTGGCTGCATTTTAAATGGAAGGTGCTGTGGTTACAGAGAACTCAAAGGATGTGTAGGTGACCGATAGAGAAAAGAAGCTGTGCTGAAACATTACAATTACTGCAGGATTGGACCAGGATAATTTTTCTCCTGTGTTTCTAGCTGAAACTCCAAGCACAACAACAGGAAACCCGCACCAGTGAAGGTAAAAAGGAGAGGAATTTAAGGAGGAGAGATGTATGGAGGTGGATTACACCTGAAACAAAGCTCCCCATAGAGCTATTAGTGCAAGAGGAGGCACTGGGAGAGAGAAGGAGCTGTTGTTTGCTGGTCTTGAGTAAATGTCAGAAACAAAAACACACGTTTCTGAAGTGCAAAGCGGGAGCTGGTCTCACAAAGGCATCTGTTTGCTGACAAGGCTTGTGACCACAGACGTACTATTGTCCTTTCCAGGGGCCAGAGAAGAAAGACAAAGACACCATGGCGTGAAGGAGTAGGCTGGGTTTATTTTTCCACCGATAATACCACCAACAGGATAAGATGGCATGCTCACAGCACCAGGGCTAGATGTTAAACCTGCTTTCCTGGTGAGCTGTGCTGGGGACTGTGTGCAGCAGGAGAAAGAAGAGTAGACATTCTGTTCTGTTGGTATTTATAACTGAAATGTAATCAGGTATCCAGCAAACACTGACCCACATACTAGAATTACACTGCAGAGACCAAAAAGGCCTGGCAAAATGCAATCCAGAAGCCCAAATAACTTCCCCTATGTTATAAAAAATAACTGCTTTTTGTACACAAATAAATATGTCTCAGGGAAGGAAAAAAGAAAAAGAAAAAAAAAAGGAAAAAACCCAACAACACAAACACCAAAACAGAAGAAAGAGAGAGAAGCAGGTGGCACTCTGAATTTCACATGGATCCAAGCAGCTGTTTGGAAGAATAAGTCTGTGAAGGCAAAAGTTTTGCCTTGGGCAGCCAACACATTGCGTTACAGAGGAGCACTGTAAGACAGTGTTTAAAATCTGTACCACTGATGTGGCAGTGTTCTTGCCACAAAGGTACATGCTACACGTTTCAGGTAGGTGCAAAGCACCAAGCAGATTTATTCCCGAAGCACAAACCATAAACGATACATGGAGTAGGAGAACAATGCTAAAAAAAAAAAAAAAAAGAGAGAGAGATACAATCCCCATTTGGATCAAGCAGTGGGTCTTAATGTAAGTCTAAAAAAGTAAGAAAAACTCTCAGCAACCTGAAATATGAGGTTTTGTTTTTTAAATGAGCCTCTCCTGAAGCAAGGGCATTTTGCTGAGACCATTTTCTCGTCCCCTAAAGGCATGACAGTAATTTCAGACTTCTACCAAAATAGAAATGTGTCAGCAGTATAAAGGCCATGGCCGAGAGGAGCCTGTGAGGCTGGGATGGTGTGAGCCATATACAGTGTACAACGGTGTGCCTGTGCTGGCAGCATCTCTGACTGGAGAACACAGCTGTGACATGATTTATAGTGCTGCAAATGTGCTTCCTTGGCAGTGGGTAACCAGTGCTGGACTGCAGCTTGAAGGAGCTAGGCAGGAACTCCCCTGCCTTGGCTCCCAAATAACCTATGAGTCACATTTGTGTTTTTCTCTATTCACTGGGACTATTGCTCTGTATTTTGATGAACCCTAAGTGTCTTGCATGGTGTGAGGCTCCTTCAAATGGAAATGGGATCATAGCTGGGCTGTCATTCTGAAATTAACTCTTCCTGGGGGTGAAGGGTGCTATTCCCTCTGCTCCCCACTCCCCCGTGGGACTGCTATAAGGAGGAGTTTGACAATGAATATACAAAGCTGGTGTTTTCACATGAATAAGAGTGTTAAGTGGAAACATTTGTCCTTTAGTCTCTTGGCTGTGGATAGTTTTTCCTTGCTCCAACTGTCTGTGTGCCATTGGCAGAAAGAGCTGCTTCAGAAATGGAGGAGTGAGTGTCTTTTCCAGGGCTGTGGGAGAGAAGGGAAGACACTTTCTAGTGGTGGTGAGAGAAGAGTTAGGGCAACCCAAAGATCTTTTGAGCATCTTTCTGGTAAATGGCATTTAAAGTCCCTGTGCACCCCTTGATTGGTACTGCTCTCTTGCCAGGTCTGCTCTGGTGACTGGGTTCCCTTTGCTTGGTTCTGTGGAGCAGGGTGGGCAGGTAACACCTAGGCAGACGTTTTAGCTGGAATGCCAGCATGTTTTCTAGGAATCACACTTTCCCTCACACACTCACAGCACTTGTGGCTTAGTCTTGGCATCTCTCAGGGGCTAAAGCAGAATCCTGAATGAATCAGACCTGAAGAGTCTCTGCCACCAGCCATGAGCAGCCAGTGTGGGCTGGGCAGGGAACCAGACTGTTGTTTCCCTGAAGAAATCTCTTGAAATACACAGTCACACATGCCTGCAGTTTGGCTGTCTGCTCACTGAAGGCCCACAGTGAAGGTCCACCTGGCTTAGTTTCAGTCACCAAGCCTGGGCCAGCTGGGAGCAGACCCAGAAAGCTGTGAAATGAGGCTGGGAAAGCATGGATGTGTTCTGCACACAGAAAGGTCTACCTGCCTTTCCTCATCAAAAGCATCAGTGTGGCTCTCATCCAGCCTGATGGGATGACAAATGGATTGGTTGTTGGAAATTCTGTTGCAGGAAAACTCTCAAGAGCCTGGAGAAGCTAGGCTTGTAGCAGTGCCAAATGGTTGTATGAGGAAATTAAACTCCTTTAACTCTTTTAGGAAGTTTTTACTGAAATCTGGCATCTGATTGCAGCTGCAATGCTTATAATTGTGGCTGTAAATGGGGACATAACTTCAGTCATTAGCGCAACTCTATGCAGGACATGCAGGACAAGGACATCATCCACAGAGGGCAAAAATTAGAAGCCTAGAACCACCACTGCAGGGTTGCCACTGGCCCAGAGGCTAGAGAGCCCCCAGAGTAGCAGGCTGTGTGAAAGCCAGGGCTATCTAGAATTCACTCACCATCTCCTTTGCTTTGCAGCACCTTAAGCATGACAAGGAAGATCTTCACCAACAGCAGGGAGAGGTGGAGACAGCAAAATGTCAACAGCGCCTTTGCCAAGCTGAGGAAACTCATTCCCACCCACCCACCAGACAAAAAACTGAGCAAGAACGAGACCCTCCGTTTAGCCATGAGATACATCAACTTTCTTGTCAAGGTCCTGGGGGAGCCAGGCCTGCAGCAGACAGCAGTGGCAGCTCGGAGCAGCATCCTGGGGTTCTTCCAGCAAGCCCCACACTTGCAAAGCATGGAGGAGCTGACACGGATTGAAAACTGCAGTGCCTCGTGTCCTGGCATGAGCAGCAATATAGTAGAGTGTTGGTCAGGACATCATCTCCCTAGCAAGCAATGAGATGTGCAGTCTTGGTCCTTGATAGTCCCTCTCCTTTTGCTCCTCTATGTATTGTGAATATTTATTCATATTTATTACTATTTTATTTGGTATGCATTTTTATTTAATAGGAAAGGAAATCCTTGGTCATTCAAAAACTTGGAAGTCCAGAGGGAGAACTTGCAGTCCTTGGGAACTTGGAAGGACTCACTGTTGTTGTAGCAGAGTCCAAGCCAGAGAAGCCTTCTACCCAGATCTCCTCCATAAATCAGGCTGTAGAAACTTATTCAGTGTTTCTGACAGGGAAAGAGATTATTCATCCTTGCTAATTCAAGGAAACACTACTGCAATGAAAAATGATGACTGCACCACAAAATTTGTCCAAGACAGACATCTGGCCTTGGTAGTGAAAGATTTTGAGATATGTGATATTTGACACAGTCCTCCAACAGTTGTTCCAGGGGCTAATTGCACTCACTCTTGAGCTTGTGAATCTTATTTCCAGCTTGATTTTTTTTTTTTTTTTTGAGAATGCAAGTCCTAGTCCTTGAACCTGGTTACATCTTTCTACATCAGAATGGAGGGATCTCTAGTATCAGTGCAAAATGTATTAAATAAAATTAAGTGTTAGGTTAAAGCAAAGTGCCAGTTTAAACTTAAAGAAGACATAGTCATAGATGAGTTTCAGTGGGTTCAACAGGCAAAGTAAACCTCGTTTGTAGGAGTGCCAGTGTGCTCATGAAGGATGATGGTCAGCTATGCTCCAGATGCTTTAAAAGCCCATCAAAAAGAGGTTGGTGGCTAAATGTCTTTGCATACCCAGCTGACTGTGTTTAAATTCCTTGATTTCACCTGCTGTAGCTGAGGTTCTCACACCTGGATACTATCTCAAATGGGCTGATGGAGCAAGGACAAAGATACTGGTGGAAACGTCTTCCTTTTCGTACAGCAAGTCATTTCCCTATAGGGAGAAACACCAGCCATCATGCTTGTTGGTGTTTGGATGGTAAACAGGTTGAAAGAGATTTCATGAAGGTGGTTTCATGTTGTTGCCTAAAAAACCCAATTTTATTTCCTAATTGAGTTATAAGCTGTGCCATAAAAGGCGTGGGCTGCTCATGTAAGGTACAAAGCAGCCCAGAGCAGCAGAAAAAATGACACTGGCTTGAAG
This sequence comes from Pseudotriccus pelzelni, assembly GCA_035584735.1. Classification (NCBI taxonomy): domain Eukaryota; kingdom Metazoa; phylum Chordata; class Aves; order Passeriformes; family Tyrannidae; genus Pseudotriccus; species Pseudotriccus pelzelni. The sequence continues at coordinate 6,953,262 of JAWMRA010000090.1, read as the reverse complement.
CAGAATGCTTTCCTGGTCAGATCCCACTGACAAATCCTTTGGATTTCCATGTGGACCAAGGTATATGTCAAGGCTTAGAAAAGACAGTTGTTCAGGACTGGTGAAGAAATGTAGCTTCCTTAGGCCGAGACACGTTCCTGGGCTGTTTCTGTTTGTTCATGAGGCGATGAGGTGCCTTCAGAAAGCAGAGATAGGGTTTGTGCATGTAACATGTACAGCCCGTCTGCATGAGGGGATTTGGCACCTGAAGCTGAGCTGCCTTTCAAAGCCTCACCAAGCACCAGGGGCACCAAAGAAGCCAGGGCTGGCTCCTGCTACGGGTATATTGGGCTATCCGGAGCATCGACAAAGACCAATGACACAGCTCACCCCGTCCAGGACTGGTGTTGGAAGGCACAGGCATGCCAAGTGACAGAGTTTGACAAAAAAGAAAAGGAGAAAACAAAAAACTGAAAGGGTTCCTGTTGATTTGATTTTGATTTTGAACACTGCTAATAGTCAGTTTGCTTATTCCTGTGTTTGTGAGCTATCAGGACTGCACTGGAGGGCAGCTCAGTGAAAAGGCACTGAGAGTCCTTCGTATGGCTTGTTCCTCATTGCCTCTGCCCACTTTAATGGGACTAAATGGAGCCACAGCCTCCTGTGCACAGCAGCACCTCAGAGGTAATGAGCCAAGTCCTCCTCGCAGCTTTCTGCTGGCTCACTGGAGTTACAACGGAACAGATTAGTCCAAGTAAATCAGGGCACTTACTGGCGAGGTGTGGTGGTGCTGTTTAGTCTATCAGTCACTTGCTGTCCCAGGAAACACATAGTCACCAAGGCAAGGCAAAACATCTTGTGAGAAGCTGTCATCCAGGGGAAGGGAAAGAAAACCCGGCAGTTTTGTAACATGCTTGTTGTATTTTCTGTGCTAAAAAAACCTTCCCTTCTTGTTATTGCTTTGGTTCCTATCTGTGCTTTCTTTGATCTGCTTTCAATTTAGAAGCTCCCTGCTCTCACGCTCAGCAAGTATCTCACTAATCTATCTACCAAAGACTTTTTTTTTTTGGTCAAGTTTCTGTGTGTTTTGGGGATTTCTTATCTGTATGATCATGAACACATATGGTGTAACTGATAATGTTTTGTGCTATATGATGTTATTTAACTTCTAATATATTCCAAATAAATTATTTAAGAAATAATAATATTTGTCTTTTCTAAATTCCTCTAAACTTTTGTTTTACATTTCCATTCCCCCTTTGTAGAAGACACCAAAAGCATTAAAATGTAATTTCCAGTAGAGGATTTTTCTACTGTCTCTTACGCATGAGTCTTGGTGGTACAAAAAACATGATCAGACAATGAAGAATGACAGGAATTCTTTGTTTAGTACTATTTCTTACCCTTTTTGGTTGAATTACATTTCAACCTACATGCTAAGAAGATTTTGAAAAAGATAACTAAAAATTCATTGTGCAACACTGTTATTTATCTCCTCCAAATATTCCTAATTGAAAAGATTATAATCAACTCCATTTTGAAAAGCATAAGTCACTCTAAAGAATTCATTTGTACTCTGAGTTAGTTGTTATCTGAGTTGTTCAGACAGGCACAACCTACAGATTCAAACAGGAGTCGAGGTTCAGATATAAAAATTAATTCAAATTTGAGGGCAGTTTAGGATGTAAAGCTGTTCTTTCTGGATAACATCTGGTGGGAACAACCTAATTCCCAACTGCATATGAGGCTGGGAGAGGAAGAGGAACACTAAGATGGCAGATGCAAAAGTTGTGAGGAAGAGATGGGAAATCACTGGCACACAGGGTCAGTTTCATGACTGACTGAATGTCTCACATCCCTGACAATCTTCTATGATAAACCAAGAGAGGGATTTCTGTACAAAATGTTCCTCAGAAAGGTATCTTCTCTAGGGATTATGTATAAAAGTCATGAAATCAGCAAATGTGAGGTTCAAAACTTATTTATATGTGATGTCCAGTATGTATTTATACTAAGCAAGGCAATACCACCTTAGAGAGGACCCTCTGCTTACAGCAGGTAATGCCAAATAAGTTTGTGTGCTGGGGATCATGTGGCAATGCGTCCTCTGGAAGTGGGCATGGCGTAGCCATGTTAACACAGTGCTGTGAGATAATAGAACCTGTGCCGTGGAGATGTACCAAGTCATTTGGAAATGACTGAAAAATGTCTCATACAGGTTTCTGCAGTGGCAAAACCTTAGTATAAATGACAAAAATGTCCATAGTCTTAAGAATCCCACTGTCCCCTAGTGACTAACAGTGCTAAATAGAGCTGTGTGAATAGCATTCCTTTACCCTTTGTAATTTTATTTTTTTGGTGAGGATATGGCTGTCAATATTGCAAGGAATACCAGGTAAAGTGGTATTTTCTAGAAGCACCTTTAGTATCTCCTGGTAACAAAGGGAGTGATGGAAACTCTAAAGAGTCATGGCCCCCTCCAACCCATGGTACTTCTGCAGAGGAGTGTGTGAGATGTCCTCCCATGAGTCTGTGATGCAGAAATCTCAGTGAGAAATTCCTGTACTTGGAATTTCTAGCAGGATCAGTGACAGAATACAGCTTCACATTTCAGTTAAAATTAGGACGGTTATTTTCTCCAGAGGCCGGGCACTAAGAGACAAGTTCTGCCACTCTTCAGCTACCCCAGAGCCTAAGAGAACTGATGGCAGGAGAGGTGCAGTGTCACTGTGCACTGCCCCTAAAAGTAACCCACACATCACCAGGAACAAAGAGTGCAGGTTTCTGTCCATCATGTCCACTTCCTTAGTATCCCCTTTGTGGCTATGGAGTGTAACTGAATTTGCATATTCGGGCTAGGTAAGGAAAGGAATAGGTTGCAACTGTGTCTTGCAAGGATGCTGTAGTCTTGTGCATGAATCCTAGGGATAGCCAGCCTGTGGTTAGAGGAAGGGCAGGTCTGCAGACAGGGCTTTGGCCTGAGATTCAGTGGATTCAGATCCCTGCTGATGTGAACACACTGTGCCTAGCTTGTCCTACTGGACAAGGCACAATATGATTCTAGATCAGCATATTGCCTTGTTTCTGGAGTATTGCCCATGCTGAGGAAGATTTTGTGGTGAGGCATGTGATCAGCAGCGTTGTTTGTTGTACCTAGTCTTAAATCAG
>JAWMRA010000090.1:6867399-6899753 GCA_035584735.1 Pseudotriccus pelzelni | reverse complement strand
CCGCGAGGTGCTGGGAACAGCGATTCCAGTCGGGAACGCACCCCTGCGAAGGGCATGGCCACCACAGAGTCAGAATCACTCAGATTGGAAAAGAGCTCTGAGGTCATCGAGTCCAGCCTGTGACCTAACACCACCTGGTCAATTAGAGCACGGTACTAAGAGCCATGTACAGTCTTGAACATCTCCAGGGACAGCCCATTTCCAGTGTCTAATCACCTTTTCTGTGAAGAAATTCTTCCTGATGTCCAACCTAAACCTCCCCTGGCACAGCTTGAGGCCATTTCATCTTGTCCTGTCACTTGTTACCTGGGAGAAGAGCCTGACCCCCCACCTGGCTATAACCTCCTGTCAAGGAGTGATAAGGTCTCCACTGAGTCTCCTTTTCTAAACACCCCCAGCTTCCTCAGCTGCTCCTCACCAGACCGGTGCTCCAGACCCTTCATCAGCTCTGTTGCTCTTCTCTGGACTCACTCCAGCCCTTCAATGTCCTTCCTGAACTGAGGGACCCAGAACTGGACACAGCACTTGAGGTGTGACCTCACCAGTGCCCAGTAAAAGGGAAGAATCACTTCCCTAGTCCTGCTTGCCACACTGTTCCTGATACAGGCCAGGATGCCATTGGCCTTCTTGGCCACCTGGGCACATGCTGGCTTATGTTCAGCTGCTGTTGACCAGCATCTCCAGGCCCTTTTCCACTGGGCAGCTTTCCAGACACCCTGCCTGTAGTACTACAGGGTGGAAAAACCCCACCTTGCATGGATCCTGTGGCTCCCCAAGTTTTTGAGGCTCACACAGCAAAATCTGAATTGTGGTTGCCCCCTAGTTCTTTATATTCTAATAATTTTCTCTTTGTTTTCTTTTCCCATTTGTGTCGATTTGATTTCCTTACAGTAAGTTGTTTTTCATGTTACGACGGGACTTGAAACACTGGTGCTTCTCCATCAAGCTTGTCAGTGCTCCATACAGTATTACAGGTCATATACAAATTAAAATCTTTATTGACAGGAGGAAAAGTGACAGCAAGACTTCAGCCCTGGACATGAGGAGAGCAGACTTCATGCTGCTCAAGTAGCTAAATGAGTGAAGTCGCCTGGGAAAACACTTTTGAAGGTACTGGGGTCCACCAGTGCTGGTCACTTTTTAAGCATCACCTCCTAAAACCACAGGAGCAGGCAGTTCCAAAATGCTGTCAGTGAAGCAGGTGAGGCAGAAGGTCAACTTGGCTGAGCAGGAATCTTCGTTTGGAGCTACAGCAAAATAAGGTGTGTGCCCAGTGGAAGCAAAGTTGGATGACATGGGAGGAACACAGAGATGCTGTTTATTGCTGTAGGAAGAAAATTGGTGTGGCCAAAGCCTAACGAGCTGAAGTTGGCCAGAACCATGGCGTAAAATCAAAAAAGGGTCTTTAAAATGAGTTAATAGCAAAAGGCTGTCCAGAAATAACACTGGCCTGACAATCACTTCACAAACAAGGACACCTCACAAACAAGGTCACAGACAAGGCAGAGGTGTTCAATGCATTCTTTGCCTCTGTCTTCAACACGATGATGGATCAAGGGGGTCTCAGTGCCCTGAGCTTGAGGACCATGGCTGTGAGACTGATCAACTCTCAGTTGAACCTAAACTTATGCAGTATCTGCTGCTCCAGCTGAATCCCTACGAATCTATGGGCCCAGAATCCTCAAAGATCTGCTGAAAACCACTGAAAATATTGAAAAACCTCTCTTGATGATTTTTGAGTGGTCTTGGGAATCCGGAGCGGTCCCAGCTGACTGGAAGCTGGAATATGTTCCAATTTTCAAGAGGGGCAAGAAGGATGACCTTGGAAACTACAGGCCTGTGAGTTTCACTTCAGCGCCTGGTAAAATTATGGAGTATATTATTCTGGGAGGTATTGATAAACCCCTGAAGGACACACTGGTTGCAGCTAGCGTCGCCTCACGAGGGGAAAGTCCTGTTTGTCAAACCTGATATCCTTTTACAGCAAGGTAACCCACCTAGCTGGTGTAATCTTTTTGGATTCTGTAAAGCTTTTGATCCTGTCTGTCCCTGGATCCTTCTGGACAATCTGTGCAGCACACAGCTGGATAAACACATCATATGGTGGGTAAGCAATTGGCTCATGGGTCAAGCACAAAGAATTACAGTGAACAGGGTGACATCAGGCTGGTGACCTGTCACTAGTGGGGTTCCACAGGGCTCCATCTTAGGCCCAGTTTTTTTCAATGTCTTCATTAATGACTTGGATGCACTTGAAGGAATACTAGGGAAGTTTGCCAGTGGTACTAAACTGGGAGGAGCTGTTGACTCCCTCAGAAGCAGAGGCCCTGCAGAGAGACCTGGACAGATCAGAGGGCTGGGCAACCACCAACCATTTGTAGTTCAAGAAGAGGAAGTGGTGGATTCTGTATGCAGGATGGGGCAACTGTGGATGTACAGACAGACTGGGGAATGAGATGCTGGAAAGCAGTGCTGGGAAAGGGACCTGGGAGTCCTGGTCAGTGGCCAGCTGGACATGAGTCAGCAGTGCCCTGGCAGCCAGGAGGGCCAACGCTGTCCTGGGGGGCATCAGGCAAAGCATTGTCGGCCAGGCTAGGGAGGGGATTGTCCCGCTCTGTTCTGACCTATTATATCTGCAATATTATGGTGGTTTTGGGCACCACAACATAAAAGAGATCTAAAGCTCTTAGAGAGTGTCCAATGAAGGTGGTGAAGAGCCTTGAGGGAAAGCCATATGAGGAGCAGCTGAGGACACTTGGTCTGTTCAGCTGGAGAGACTGAGAGGAGACCTCATTACAATTACCACTTCCTGGGGAGGGGAAGAGGAGGGACAGGTACTGATCTCTGCTCTGTGGTGACCAGTGACAAGACTCGAGGGAATGGCCTGAAGTTGTGTCAGGGGAGGTTTATGTTGGACATCAGAAAGAGGTTCTTCCCCCAGAGGGTGGTTGGGCACTGGAGCAGGCTCCCCAAGAGCAGTGATCACAGCATCAAGCCTGATAGAGGTCACGATCCAACGGTGGGGGAGCAGGGGGTATGATGGTAGGACTCTTGGGGATAGTCCTGTGCAGGACCCAGAGCTGGACTTTGATGGTCCTTGTGGGTCCCTTCTAACTCAGGATATTCTTTGATTTGTGATATTCTATGATATTTTAATCCTGCACTTTTTAAAATCTTCCTAATGACTGTGTCAGAGATCTTTGGCTGGCCCGCATGAGCAATCTTACAAACTGGGAAGAAGTTACTCATGCAAACACCATCATTTTTTCTGTGCGCATTACACACGTGCACACATGTTGTAGATGTCCTGGAGGGTAGTTCTGCTGGGGTGAATGAAGTTCTTCCCCTACTAATAAATTACCAAGTGAAGAGCGTTGGCCTACTGAGATTTCTTCTTCACTCTCACCTAGACAAGCCCAAACACCAGGCAGCTATCTTAACAGTCTGCTGTTTTTGGGATGTGGTGTTTTTAAGTCTGTGAATTAACAATGTGGCTGGTTTATTTTCAGTTCTACAGAGTGAAGTTGCATTGGTAATGCCACCTGTCACCCACAGTGTAACCTTTTCACTGGCACTGTCTAATAAAAGTATTCACAACAGTAGTACTTTCAAGTGGGCTGGATTTAGTTTGTTGTGCACTGGCAGTGTATGATAGTCATTCTCCCAAAAAGCTAATTTTGTAAATAGCTGAGGTCCCAGACTGGAGACTTACGGAAGGAGATGTTCACTTCTAAGTGCATGGCAGTCTTTACTTATTCTTAATGACAAATTATTAATATAATACAGGCAAATACATGATTTCAACAGCTCCTTGTTTTTTGCCATTCTCTCTGGTCTTGTCCTTGTAAATTAAATTTCACGGGCACAATCTGTAACACTGCAGGTGCCAAGTGTAGCCTTCTTGTTTCATAGGATCCAACTAACTGTCTGTGTGGGATTCATTTAAAGAGTAGCACAGGCAGAAATGAAATAAAGCTGTGTTTTTCATATACAGAAAAAAAGGATACTTCTCAAGTAGCCTCCCCCTGTAGTTTTTTGCAGGGTTCTAGAAGACCACCTGCTACCATGCATCTATGCAAGCTGGTTCTAGAGACATTGTGAACTCCGTGGAGAAAACAGTCATGAGTGCGGCCTTGCTTTTGCAGTTAAGTTTTATATGGCAGGCCCAGATACTGAATGGTGCTGAAACCAAAGCCATCTGAATACCTTTGGGGATTTGGACTTCAGCTCTTTATTGTGGTCTCTCATGAAGGCTCCAGAGCTTGAGTTATTAACTACAGTTTTGAAGATTCTCTGTGATTTATGCCAAATAAATTGACCTGTGTACATGCCTGCTGCAGGAAAAGGAGGTACTTAACTTATTGCCTCTACCTTTCCTCCTGATTTTTAGAGCAGATGCAGGCTCTATCCTGAAGAATCTCCTGGATGTTCCCCTGTGGAAAGCCTTTGTGTAGATACACATCCACGAAATGTCTGTGTGTCAGACACTACCTCCACAGAAAATTCACTCTAATTGACACTGCAGTAGTGATCAGGGAGGGCTGGGTGATTGGTGGGACTGAACTGCATTTTGCCAGTGGGATGTCTGTGCATCTGGAGTTCACATCTGCAAAGCTCAGATGCAGAGATCTGTACATGAAGCTGGCAGAAGAAAGGAGGGGTGAGCACAGCTGGGGGTGCCAACACAATTAAAGCTAAAGAGAAGGGCATGGCCAAAGAGCGAAGTGACTATTTCCTATCAGCACCCTGTACTCAGCACCAGATGAATCAGGATCTGAGCAGGAATCTGCACCAGGGCAGAAATCAGCAGGGAAACAAAGGCTACTTTAAATTTGGTGGTAAAATTATAAGCTTTTATGTGTCTGACTGCTCCTGTTCAGGTCCTACAGGCAGACCTCTTGGTTCCAGTGTGTGACAAGGCATGGGCACCCTAAAGAAGTTGCATACTGAATGAGGAACACTCTAAAGGCACCTAGCTGGAAGCTTGCAAATGCAGGAGGTTGGCTGCTCTCTGGACTGCTGGTGATAGACTCGGGCCTTTAGATAAACAGTTCCAAAATCCTCCTCCCAAGAAGAAATGCTTGTGGTTACTTTGAAGTGAGCAAACAGAAAGCACCCTTTTGCAGAGTAGCAGGAGCAGGAAGTTGCTTTGTGCATACTTCAAATCCTTTTATTCAGCAAGGGAATGGCCAGTGTACTGATCTTGGAGACCTATGTAGGGAATGCAAAAGGTCCTTTGGCCATGAGCAGTAGATATGTGCCAGACTTGCAGATGAGTGGATGTGCTGGTAAAAGTCATTGGCTAGGGTCACACATGTTCTGACTCAACAATAGCCTGTAAGACAGAGGAGAGACTGAGATAGCCCAAACCCCAGCTTTCCCAGGTGTTAGCTTGCCGGAATGGCTTATTTGATGCAAGAGTGCATTTCCCTGCCGATTCTGAGGGGCAAAATGAACAGCCTGCACTGATGACTAGAGGATGTGGCGGTAATAGTGACAAGTATTTGACTTCTGGGCTTTTTTTTTTTTTTTTAGAAAACGTATAATTAGTGCTATAGACAACATTCCTAAGTGTCTCAGAGAGCACTTCGCCCTAGAGAAGCTTTGCCTTTTACTCTTTGGAGTCTCTAGCCATAATGTTAGGAAACATAGTGTTGGTATCTTGGCAAGTGTCCCTCTGCTAACCTTTTTCAGGAGTATTCTAAATTCATGCCACAGATACTGGTGGTGATGGGCTGCAAGTAAGTGATAAAGCATTAGCTGCTTTTTAGGTACCTGGTTATGTGTAAGACTTGACTATTTTAGTGTAAGTAGGAGGAGAATGGTTTTATGACCTTATAATTAACACTTGTGGTGAGAATAACAGCAACACTTACTGAGTCATTCTGATAGCACAGTTTCCCTTTTTTGCATTGCTTAATTAAAAAAAAAAAAAAGAACATTTCAGCATGTTTTGTAACACGGCTTTGAATAAGCAAACAGACAAACTTAATTTCAAGAGATGATCCAGAGGTCTCTACTACTGAGATTCATGGTGACTGAAATGTCTCTTAAGAAATGCTGATGGTCTGGCAAAGAGTGCATTGGGCAAAGGACACAGAGGTGATACTCTGGAACATTTTGGGCTGATAATTAGAGAAGTTTGGAAGATGTGAGAAAGATCAATGGGTGAACAAACTGGTAATGGTATGCCAACATGCTGCAGTATATCGTTGCTGTCAGTAACAGTGAAATGTAGTTCTGTTCCATCTATTAATTGTAAGTTCCCAGTGCGTTTACCTCCTGCATCTCTCTTACACATCTTTTTCTCCTCTCTTCATTTCTAGCTCCTTCCACGATGTGCTTATGACACAGTCATCTGTGATCACCTTCCCAAAGACTGTGATTTTCAGGAAGTTCAAGGGCAGTTAGTTGCCCACCTACCAATGAATTTCAAAAGACATGACAATCCCACACTCACTTTTTAGAGCTACCCCTCTCCCTGAGTCCTACTGCTGGGTGGTCATTTTTGTTTTCAGGGTCTGTCAGCAACTTCTTTCTAGTGCCTTTGGTCACTGTTTGCTGTAGCAGCCCTACACTTAAGTCTGGATATTAGACCAGACTTATTATGTGCCTTAGACAAGGCACATAATATTGGAAGTGTGCTTACATCTAAAATTCCCAAGAGGAGGAGAGTTCAGACAGTGCCTGGAGAAATGCTGGAGGACCTCTTGTTTGTATTGGTTTTGAGATATACTTTGAGAAGCTGGGAGCTGAAGAAGAATGCTTCTGTTGAGTCCTGAATGTTTCTTTGTGTGACAGAACCTGGAGGCACTCTTCTGTCTCCCTGCTTAGGTTTTTGTCTGATAATCCCCGGTGCATCCCAGGCGCTTGGTTTATTTGTTTTTCTGAGGAGAGAGACTCCTCTCTTCCTTGAGTCATATCAAAAGAATCACACTCAGCAGATGGCTGTCAGCAGTTGCTGGGGACTGCAGACCTACATGATGTTTTATGAACAATGAGAAACATGTGTCACGCTGACACTTACATACTTTTCTCAGAAACAGGGCTTTCTTACTGCCTTCTTTTTTGGTGGGGGTGAGGTGGTGGGGTGGTGGAATTGCCCTCCATCACCCCAACACCCAGTGGTTGCTTTATCAGCTGGTGTAAATCATTGCCACTTCAGTAGTGTCAAAAAGAATGATGTCTGAATAACACTCATTTACCATCTGTCTCCTTTGTTCTCTACCTGTGTCTCTGAGGGTGGGGCTGCAGGTCTGCTGAGGGAAATGGGAGCTGCGTAAACATCTACAGACTGTGAGTACTCCTCCTCTTCCTCCTCCCTTGTCCTTGGTTCTGTGTACCCTTTACTGTCTGCCATCCATTTCACATGGTTTGAGATTGCCCAGATGTTTTCTGGGCTCGGAGCTCCTGGAATTTTCATTGCAGCTGACATACTGGTGTGCTGTGGTATCAGGGAGCCTGCATCTGAAATGCAGTGAGAAGCACCACTGTGATCTCTGAGGCTGGGAGCTTTACTCTGCTGGCTTGTGAGAGGAAGACCTGGAAGATCCACTAGTTTTCTGGAAATAAAGAGTCCTGCCCTCCTGGGGATGATAGGCTTTACAGTTTGTGTACTTTATTAGATTTTTAGGCCTCCTGGTCTTTTTGCACCAGGGAGACAAAAGAGTGAGCATGTTTTGACAGCCCACAACATGGATGTATGGTAGATTAGAAGCTCACCCCATGTGGTTGCTTTGTGGGTTGTGCTGCCACCATGGGTGGCAGGCAGAGAGCAGAGAATTACAGATCCACAAGAACAAGGTGGGGGATTCAACACCCTTTGAGACAGGTGTACTCTGTCAGCAGTCAGTGTCATGTTAACTGACCCTTAAAAACCACCAAAATTCTGACAGTGACACCAGGCCAGGTGTTCCCCTATAGGGTTTTCCTGTTTCCACTCCCATCATTCCCTGCAACTGGCAGGATAGATGAGAACATCACTCGTTCCCCAAGGCCCTGCAGTGCCTCTCAATTGCCCTTCTTACTGGAACTTCATCACTGCCCACCTGAAGAACCAGAAGTGAATAATAACCAGTGGGCTGCACCAGGCCAGAGGGTTTTCTAGTAACTTCCCTTACCCAGGGAGGAAGGTTGGGTCCAGTGGGCATTTTGGGCCCTCTGTTCCTCTCAGAAGGGAGTAACCAACAATAGCTTCTTTTCTTCTTGACTCAGGGGTCTTATGGGGGTGGGCTGACTCACCCAAGGCAATTCCTGCAGCCTGGGTAGATCTTGGTTCAATTTGTTGTGTGCCTGGCAATCAAGTTCCACAGCATTGTAGCTATTGTATAAAGGTGCCTGAGAAGGTGAGGAAGGCTGGGAGGGCATTCACCTGCCATCTTAAGCAGAGACCTGTTTCCATTCCTCCCCATTTCTTTTGTCCTTTCCTCCTGCCTGCTGGCGAGAGAGTAGTTGGTCCTCTGCTCCTTGTGATGCAATTGGCTGGTGCATTTGCCTCAGGTGTGTTAGAGAATGACTCCACCAGTCAATCTCCTCCTCAGGGTTCCTGATGCTTCTTAACCTTCCTACCTTCCTCTGCCACCAGGCTGAGCAGACCATCCAGCTGGTCACACCTCACCCATCTGTTGCTATCATCCCCTCTGAGTCAGAGTTTTGGTGCTTCAGCACTCAGGGTCTGGGATGTCTCACTGAAGTCTTAGGATTAACTCTCCAGTCTAAAATTTTAGAGTTTTTCTGGTGACAAGCCCTTTATGTATCCATTTTAAATTTTTCACCATGCTCAGAGGCAAACCAAGACTCTAACAGGCGAAACACATTATGCTTCTAAGCATCTCCCAGCACTTTCCAAAGCTGCGTTTTAGCCACATCAGCTTTTTTTGTTGACAAAATGAGATGGAAATCATGATTTTTTCTCCCCACTTGTGTGTGCTCAGACGACATAGCAATTTAGACTCGTGCGGTCCACTCTTATCTTAGTGATACTCATGAGAGGTGTGTGAGTAACATTTGGGAGAGCTGTTTGATGTTGTCATTTGCAACAGTAGTCACAACAGAGATCTTGAAACAAAGGACTCTGTGTTTTACCAAGAGAAGCCACAGTAACAGGTTTCAGTGCAAATGAGAGTTGTATTGGTTTCCATCAGAGATGACTTGAAAATAAAGTACTTTGATGGTAATACTGCAGATGTCTGCAGGAAACCCAGCACAGCCTCGAACACTGTAGTTACATAGCTGTGCAAAAAAGTACATGAAGGGAAGAGCTAATGTTCAATACTTCTATTTAAGATAGAGGGAGGAAATAGAAATTGTGATAGCATGCTATTTCAAGTAATAATAGAAAGTACTTGATGTTTACATGGTGAATGGATCAATACTCATTCTGTAGTCAGGGCACATACAGTAGTTTGGATTATACAAGTGATAGATGCACTCGGTATAGCTGAAATTTCCACCCTGCAACATTTATTTCTCACTGCGTGTTAGATGGAATTTTCCATCCAACTATCTGAAAGGATTTGCATAAGAATGGTGATAGAGCAGTATTCTTTAATGATGTGCTTTTCTTTGTTAAACTTCAAAAATGTCTACGATGCATGATGAGGTTCGGATGAATTGCCAGACTAATGCTTTTATATTTTCTTTAAAGAGCTTATCTTCACTGTGTTGTGGGAGTTACTTTATATTGTTGTCATAAAGGCAGTGGCAGTAAAGCCGACTTTGTAACAACCCTGGTAGGTGCCCCCTCCTCCTTTACCTTTAGTTCTTCAACACTTCTGAAGGAGGCAGATCACAACACCCCTTACCCAGCACCTGTTTGCCCTACTGTTAACTTGCCTGTGCTGGTGCTGTGGTGCTCTACAGGACATTACTCACGGCTGGCTCTGTGTCATTTTACTTTTAAAACAATGGCCCTCTTGGCATTTAACCTAGATCAGCCCAGGCTACTGCAGTGTTTGTAGAAACTAGGTCATAACCAGGCTCTTCCCAGAATGACATCTTGATTTAAAAGAAACACAGGATTAAACCAAAGGTGAAAATCTTCTGCCAGTGGTTATTTTTACAAAATGACAGAGAAGATGGTTTGTTTTGTTCTGTCAGTCCCTTACAACAGAGGTCTAATTTTTTTTAAAATATAAGGGGGAAACTGCTCGAAACTGGTGAATTTTAGGAATGTAACATGTTGAGAAGCAATATTCCCTTCCTTGGCCACTGGCCCAGTGAGTCACCTTCTAACCTGCACTGTAGTGAAGCTATTCAGAAATCTCCAATGGCAGAAAAAATAAGGAACACAAGCGACTGCGAGGTTTGTCATCAATTACAGTTACATGTAGGGTGCAATGATTCCACTTTCACAACAGCTATTAGACAGAGTGCGGCTAATTCAGCCCTGAATCAAGACTTCTATAGCACAGCATGAGGATAAAGGAGAAAAGATCTGGATTTTGTTGGGTTTGCTTTTTTGTTTTATATTTGCCTTTACTGATAATAGGGATTAATTAGAAATTTAAGTGGAAATTGTAACTTTTTCCTAATGATTTGAGACTCTGTTTGGGTATTGGAACTCATGTGTCAAAATCACTTGCATTTTCTTTTGTTTGTGCTTCTGAAAGGATAATAGTATTTGTATATCCTGTACATGAACATTCTAGCCGTACATGAGAGCCCAGCACATCCCATATGTGTGCCTTGGTAGTCAGTCACATCCACAGGACAATCACTTACCTGCCTGTTTTTGCTTTTTCAGCCCATCTTCCTTCCCGTCTCCCAAACTCTAGGATAACTCTGTAGTAAGAGGAGAGCACAAGTTTCTAAGCTAAAAGAAAGGAGGAAAATTTTTATATTAAATCATTTCAAAGCCAACATTTCTCACAATGTCTGAAAAAATAATCAACTAAAAATCAAAATCTGCACAGTGGCTTCCTTTGTGATCCCTGGAGGAGGTGGTGTTTTACTACAGTGCAGTGCTGCACATGTGCACATGGGCATAGGTATTTGTGGGTGTCCATCTACAGCTATACTTAATGTGTAATTTATTTATGTCTTTATATTGGCATTTATAATGTAAGATCATGGGGTAATTCAAATTGGAGGAAACCTTGGGAGGTCTCTTGTCCAGCCTCCTGCTGAAAGCAACATGTTGCATATTTATGCACAAACATTTGTTTAAACCATGTTTTTAAAAATTTGCTCATGCTAACATTTAAACCAGGATGTTTAAGACCTAGCATCCTTAAGTGCAAGCTTGTAGTTTTAGTGTTTTGTTGAATTTTTTTACGAGTGACAGATCCTCACATCTCTACTCTGTCTTGTGTGTAGCCCCTTAACCACAACATATCTCTTGTCTTGCCTCTGGAAATATTTCATCATGATGGCACAATATGTTTAAACTTGGCATCCATTCCAAGGTTCAGGAAGGGAGGATGTCTTAGATGTGAAGACTCTTGTTAGAGGAACTGGCACTAGGATTACACAAAGATGACCTAATGGACTAGCTATTTTGAAGGAGGGGATACCAGTGCAGTCATTGATTAAAGAGATGAATGTGTGTGGGATAAAACGCAAGGTCAACTTTAAAATACAAACAGTTCTCTTTGCTTGAGTGCTATTGTACTTTTTTCACCCCTCCTGAAAACGTGCAGAGCCAGTTTCTGCAATGGTTTTTCCATTCACATGACAAAATAATGCCTCTGTCGTTTGGCTCATCCATCACTTCCTGTTCCATGTGTGCCTGTCCCACAAGGTTGCTCTGTAGTGTTGGGTGAGATGTACACGTACTGCGATAGCTGTGTCTTCCTGGAGCAGTGCATCCCAGAGTCTGTGTCTTGTCAGATGTCACATGTCTGACCAGCATTGCTAGTTCTGTCTGCTAAAATGGCAGTGTTCATAAAAATACCTACCCAGATTCAAAGAGCAGCCAGCCTGAGAGTATGTGATGAAGCTGCATTCGCATCGCTGTATTTTACACTCTACTTGCAGTTGCTGTTCTGCTACAGCCCTGTCTGACACCTCAGCATGCCAGCTGTACTCGTTTTACACAACAGCCAAATTCCCAGTTGCTGCAATTGATGTTGTTTTGCCATTTATACCTGTTTTCTGTCTGGGCACTTGGAGGCATCCCCTTTCCCCAGGCATGTGCTGGGTGTCTCTGAGACAGAGTACTCTGCCATGGCTGGAGAGTCCTGGACCCAGTATTTGTTTTGTTTTATACTACAGATAAGCCAATACCTGTTTTGTGGGATGTGAGAGGGAAGTAGGTCCCAGGCTGAAAGACAGTTGCTCCATATTTAACTGGCATAGTGGGGAGGAATAAGTTTATGTGGAATTGTGTAGGACAATCTCAGCTTGGTGTCTCTTTGCTTTCTGGATTTTGTGTCCACCCTACATGCTATTTTAATTTGGCTTTGGTGTTTAATTAACCTGTGTGGTGGGATGGAGAAATAACTGCTGCCTTTGTATGGGCAGAAGATGTGGTTTTCGTAAAGCTACAACAGTGAAGATAAAGATTTATAACAGTGCAGGAAATAAAGCCCACAAAATTATTTGAGAAGCCACACTATGCAGAAGAAATGTTACAGGAAGCATTAACGTTCTGTAAAAAATTCCTTTGCTGGTGAGGAATTTATTACATAGCCTTTGTGAGAGAAGATATTTTACCTCAATCATGTTCTGAAATGATTTATTTAAGAATTAGACATGAGGAAAACCTTGAGTTTCTGCAGTTTAGGCTATTTGCATTTAGATATTTTAAACATTTTCTTTAAGCATTGATGCTTAGTAGCTCATAGATGCATAAATACTATTTATATATAAATTATATATTCTGTATTTTATACATGTGTATGGTTGTTTTGCTTTTTCTCTTATTCTTCTGTGTGTACAGCAATCTTCTGTGTATTTTTTTTTTTCTGAAATGGGCACTTGGAAAGAGGATGTGATCACAGCTGAATTGTACAAACCTGCTTCTAACTACATTAAATGACACAGGTTTTTATAATTGCAATTCAGAATAATAATTCTTTCTAAGATGAAAACTCCCCCTTTTTTTTTTTTAATCCCTATTAGAGGAGTTATGATTTTTTGCGTCAGTCTGTTCAGCAGAGTCTTGGCACTGGCACTACCAAGGCTTGATCCTCCTCTCCAGGATGGGGACCTCCTGGGGTTGCAATATAAAAGGAGTGAGATGGATGCCTCCAACCTGGTTCACCAGGTTCACCAGGCAGTCAATAGATGGTAGTTACTTTACCAACTGCAGTTTGGTCTCATTTGGGACAAGTATTTAAGGTGTTTTTCCTGTCTTATGTCTAACACTCAGAGTGGTATAGTTTTAGACTACTCTTACTTGTGCCTGGTCAAAACAAACTCAGCCTGTTATTTTTTCCTTTCCTCTTGGGTGGGTAGACCTTGATATCCATCTCAATGGCTTCTCTTGCTACATTTGGCCTGACTTCTAGCTGCATTAGGGTTTTAGTTTTTTGTGAAGCCTTCATAGAACACAAATGTGTTTTGGATTAAGACAGCTCAAAGAAAGAATTTTGTTATGATTTTTTTTCTCTAGTTCTTATATTCCTGAAGTCTGGAAAAACTAAAGTCTCACTCTTATAGTTTCTTGAATTCTATGCTGTTATTTAGTTTGCATTGCTTCATAGGATTGGTTAGGCTGTTCTATGATTTTAGAGAGTTAGCTTTTGGAAAGACCTTCCTTAATGACTCCTAGTGGTGGAGTATCTTTTGGGGGAGATTCTGATTTACTTCTTCCAAAAGCATTTCTACAGTGCACCTGTTCTACCCTCCTACTTTTGTCTAAAAGATAAAATGCATCTCTCCCTGATTCCCAGCCCATACAGAGCTTGTGTCTTCAGCTACACCTTCTGGAGTTTTCTGCAACTTTTGATGGCAAGACAATTCTTTGGTTGGTAAATATTTAGAGCTGTCTGTCCTTAGTACGTACTTAGAACAAACTGCAGATAAATGCTTGCAAATAATGATCTGTCCTGACTATTGCATGAAGCTTTCCGAAAATAGTTGTCTATAAGTAAAAATAACCCGGAGTTTCGATATTAATAGAACGATACCTCAGGTCTTCTCCTTACTGCAAGTGCACTACAAGAACTAAAAATGAGAGGTTTAAAATACTTCCAGAAGAGACTGATGATGTGAAGGGAGCTTGGTCTAAAGACACTCAAAGTCTTTTGAAGGGACTTAGGTTTTGAAGAAAGGATGAGTACCATCTTCTGAAAACTGAGTGATTTTGTGACAGTTTAAGTTTGACACAAGTTGATACAGTCTTTTTTAATGTGTTGGCCGGTTTCTGTATTAATGTGCTATCATATCACAAGCTGTCCACTGTAACATGACCCATGTGTATGGTTTTTTTTCAAATAATTTTGACATTTTTAAAGTTAAGAAAGTTTGAAGTAAATGAGTTATTAACATCAGGGATATGCATATGGTCCTTTCAAAGTATTTCCACCTCCTCCCATGAGATTTTTTGGAAAATAATAACTGCTTATGGTACTTGTGTGGCTAGAGGCTCTGACTGAAATTTCACTCTGTTGTGCAAGGTGCTGTACAGGTGGAGACCATTTGACATCCTCTACAGAGCTTGCATTTGACAGAGACAATGCAGATGAAGGACAGGATAAAGAAGCACCAAAGATGTTTGTCTTACTCTGGTTTTGGGGTTTTTTTGTGGTTCCCTTACCACTCTGGTATTTTCCAGAAGGACGTTAAGTTATGTGATTAGTGCTCATTGTATTATCTATCTTTTTTTTTTTTTAAAGAGAAAAATTCACAAACCTCTTGGTCTAGAGTTTTAAACACACTTCTGTGTTGGCCCCTGTCCTGTTTATGTGTGCCAGTAGCTGCACAGAGAAGAGTTCTTGGCCCAGGAAAGCCTGGTGTCCCTTCTAGGGCCTTCCTGCAACTGATAGTGGCAAAATGGCTCTGCTGCCCTTGCATATAACCAGATTGGAGCACTGTTTTTTGGAGTTTTCTGCTCACTTTCACTAGCTTGTAGGCACTATCTTTTTCCTTCTACTCTCTTCACACTGGCAATCAATCACCTCCTTGCTCAAATACAGCCTTTGGACCAGGGCTGACATCTGGAAGCACCCACACCACTTAAGCATGTTCTCTTCCAGTGCTCTGCCTTTGCATGAGGTTTTGATTTACTCTTTACCATTTCAGGTTTGTAACAAGTAGGCATCCCAAAGCCTTTTAGACACACTTACTGTCTGAGTCAGATAGTCCAAGAGGTCATGTACAGATTGAGACTGAACAGTGAAACATCTGCATGTGCTTAACCTTGCTCCACTTTTGGCATTGCTCTCGAGTGTTATTTGGGCTTTGATCAGACATATTTATTCAGTCCAGGATCTTTCTTCTTCCTCAGCCTCCTTTCACATGCCCCTTCTCCAGAGTCTGGAGTCTCCTTGGGTATCTGAAGTCAGGTTTTGCTTCTGCCTTTTCACTTCTAATCCAAAATCTTCAGTGAGAACAGAATGTTTTTGTGACTGTAGGTCCTCTTTGTCAAGGGGACTCTTGGTTATTTAAGAAGACAATACATGTACCCTCAGGAGCTGATCTGTTTGTCAGACTTGAAAAACTGGTTCATCTCAACAATAGCCATTTCTTTGTAGGAGTGACTCTGTATGAATGGCATGGGTAATTATCTATTTAAAGACAGTGCAAATAACCTCAATTTTCATAACATTTTGCAGGATGCAAAGCCAAACCATGCTACACAGATTCCCAGAACATGTAACCTGGCTTTTGGGTTTCCAGCCATTGCCCTATTAACTGTTTCCCAGCAACTTTATCTCATGAGGTATGGACTTTCTGTCCTCAGTGTGCTGAAAAACAGCACAAGCTTCAGGCTCTTCGGATGTTTCTAAGTTGAGCATTAGATATTTTTATCAAAGACCATAGTCAAACAAATTTTTTACTAGTAGACAGAAGCCTCTTAGGAATGAAATTTACAATGCCAAGATTTCTCTATATGCATATATCCCGTACTATAATGTCCTAACTAGAAGCTGCTATAGTTCATTTTATTTTGTGGAGCTTTCTGGTGAATTATTTTCTCTCTCAGTAATTTTTCCGTTTAGGAACCCTCCTGAGAAATCTTTACTGTATTAGCTTCAGCTTTGTTGCATCTTCATCTTTAAGTGGCTCTTTTAAATTTGCTTAGGCAAATCTGGGGTTTCATCTGTCTTCAGCAGTATTAAAATAGTATCTGAAGGGATTGTTACCTGGGTAAGAAGACACACTACTAGACGATACTATAAATGAGAAACAGATGGATTGCTGCTCAGAGACAACGAGATTATGGGTAGAAACCTGTTTACCTTTTGCAATACAGCCGCTGAGCTGAATAAGTCATCAGAACAGAACAGAGCTGAATAATGCCTACCTCTAACAGTCTTTAATTCTCTGAGCTGGGGTAGAGTTGCACCAAAGCTTCTCCTCAGCATATTTGCAGAGTTATCTATCCAGATTTGAACACTGGAAAGCACCTTTAGTATGAGTTTTGCCTTAACATGTTTGTAAGTGCAGCTGTGTGGACTCTGGTCTTTTTTGCAAAGGCTTTCCTTTCCTTTAGTCATCTGGACATACCTAGTTACTTACTTAGAGTAGATTGTCTCTTCTTGGGTTGTGATTCCTCTTCGCAGTCTTTGTGTGCCCCAGGTGGGAGCCAGGAGGACTCAGACACCACAAAGAGGAGGTTAATTTGCAGGAAATTTGGTATGAAGACTTGACACAAATACTTGGTTGCATTGGGCCACCACAGAACAAAAATGGGAAGAGCAACCTCTGGTAGGGTTGCTGCAGTACAGACTTTTGAGCTCTAGAGAATTCTGGACTGAATGTTCATGTAGAGTTTTGTCTTTGTACTGGTGAGGAAAATGGAAGACTGCAGTCATGCAGGCTGTTTTGGGGAATGGATTTTGTCAGTCCTGCACCCACTGGTCATCTCTGAGACCTGTGGTTTTGTTTTTTGGGCAGAAGAGGAAAAGGGAACAAATTGTATGTCAGATGGAGGATTTTCTCCACTCTCCCTTTTGAAAGCACCACTGATATCTGAGAATCAAACCTTGACATAACTAACCTGCAAATACCTGTGTGACTACTAAATGAAAGATCAGAAGAGACTTCACGCTCTTTGAGAGTGTCTGTCTTTTCAGAGGAGTAGGCAAATCAGTTGCCCCCAGAAGATGTGTCCATGGCATGTGAACCTCTTCCAAATTTCAGTCTGTTCTTATATATAACTGAGGGAGAGATAAATGGGAAGTCTGTGACTTAATGGTAAAACAGAATGGTGTTTTATGCCTCCTTAAATATGGTACTTATTTACAGGTGGATTAAGGAAGTGGATCTTGGAGCACATGGATGAGAAAATGCACAAGGCTTGGACTTTCTGCTTTGTGTAATTCATGTCAATGTAATTAGTGTTAATCAGAGAAAGACAATTAATTGCATAGAATTTTTAAGCTGTCTTCCCTCTGTCCTGCCTCTGCATGACTCCATGAGGTATGGCATCCGGGGACATATTTTCAGAAATAAATGCTAGGAGGAAATACATCTGTGTGAAAATACATCTTGGATCTTGAAGTGATGGTGCTGTAGATGAGCCTGCATGTCACTCTTGACACTGTCCTCAAGTATTACCCACACTTTGCTAGGAGTGAAGAAGTTCTTCTGGTGTGTGGTATGACAGGGACATCCTAAAAGATTCTTACATGTGCACAAACTGAATTACAACTCGAAATGAATGTACTATAGGTCACTGAGCAAGTGATTCCAGTGCTGTTCAAGTGGAGGAACAGCTGAGAAAGTGGCTATGGTCATTTACATTCTCTCTTCTTCGTCAAGGCCACACAATTCAGACAAAATTATTTTCCTAGTTATAGTAGAGCAATTTCTTAGTGTTCAGTGGTTTGATAGATCTTGGAACTGAACCCCCCTCCAAATAAACAAAATCCCCAAACGTTGTGATGCGTTAAGATGAAATGCCAATGTGCTACTGGTGTCTCAGAAGAGCTATAAAGCCAAAGCCTATGGGTCCTTTGCTGTAGGCATAGGTTCTGACCCCAACATTTGGTAGCTGGAAGCATTTGTAGAGAACAATGGGATCTAGAAAGTTGCATAAGACATTGTTCTCCTGATGTAATGACAAAAACCCCTAATCCTAGCTCTTCCAGCCAAGGAAGAAAGCAGCAACTGGGAGTAATGGGACCTACTAATAAAATAATTCTCCTTTTAATGAGGTAATATGCAGAGTATTTGTCTAATAAACCAGCTTACTTCTGGTGCCACCAAATACATCTATGGAAGTTTGACAAGCAGGCATTTGTCTGTGTCTCATCTGTGTGCTTTTGTCTTGTCAGAAGGCAGTGTGGTCATCCTGTTTGTTCTCCCTGCCCTCTTGGCCGGTGATAGTTGATTAAATTCCCTCCAGACACAGAGCAGCAGTGTATGGCACCAGGAGCACATCACATCTCTTCCAGGATGCACTGATCTCACCCCTCACAGGGGAGGAAATTACCATCCTGACTGATTCTCCAACTGAGGAAGGTGTCCTGCCATGCAGAAATATGTTTGCTTCACACTGCAGCCATGGGAGGGACACAAGGCAGGGGCCACAACTGCTGTCAGCCTGAGAAGAAAGGCTGGGTGCAGCTCCGCTTTCCCCAGCCCTTTTGGGCAGTGTGGACCTGGGGTCCCCACCATTAGGTACCCACTGTCAGCTGTGGGATCATCCGGGGACAGGTTTTTTTGGAGAGCAGCAGAGGTCTTTCTCCCGAAGTGGCAGCTATCAAAGTGCCATTTATGAGAAAGATTCGCAAACTAATTAGTCACTAGGACCATTAATCAGAAAGACTCGAAATAATTCAGCAGAATTCATGCTGTCAACTAGGATGAGAAGAGCCCTCTCTATGACAGCTTACCTTGCATTTTGATCATTAGGCGATTCGGAGTTTAGCCCATCCGTCTTGTTTATCTGCCCTCAGGGGAAAATAATCCCTGCATCCCAGCCATCTCAACAAGTCTGAAATTCAAACATATTTTCAGTTCTGTCAGTAAAATATCAAATGGGCACATTTGGATGAGTATTGACACACAATTGTGCTGGTGCCTTTTTTTTTCAAATGTGTTGTCAACAAATCCCTCCTTTCCCAGGTGCTCTCTACATGGAGTAGTAGTTCAGCACCATCTTAGGGAAAGTGAAGGGTGGGGTGCATGAATGGGTCATTAAAAAGCAGCTAAATTGAGACACACTAATTATTCTTAACAGCCTTCTCAAGACAAGCCACAGGCATTCCTCAGTGTAACTCCACCTTCTTGTGTCTTTGGGTGAGATTTATATGTGTGCGCTTGAGCAAGAGACATATCTTAAAATAATCAAGCCAGTGTTTATTTTGGCTTTCTTTGCTTCTTTCCCCCACATCAGAAATCCATCTAGAGCCTGTGCAGTAAAATATTTCTTTAACAGATGCATACCACACTGTTGGTATGAAGTAGATTGGTCACTCTAGAAAACATACACTAACAAGGCAGTAACAGATGGTTGCAAGTCTTGGTATGGAGTTGTTGTGGCTACTGTTTTTTTATTAAGCATTAATTGCTGGAGGTGGAAATCATGCTTCTCAGTGTGCCAAGGAGACGGATGTCGCTGTTGTAACTCAGATACAGTGAATGGAGCAGAGAAGGGAGAGGTATGCCTGGAAACCTGAGATGCCATGAACTTATGCCCTCCACCAGAAGGACTGCCTTCACTGTCCTTTCCACTTTGGGAGTCACTGTCTGGGATTTCACAAAGGAATTTCAACGCAAAGCAAGGAAGGTTCACTGGGAATGGAGGCAATCTGGGAGGTAAAGTGAGTTGTCTTTCAAGAGGAGGTCTGCCTAAGAGGAACTGTTGACTTGCTTGGGGTGAAATGAACCTGCAGTTGAAACCAAGGCAAGGTGATGTAATGGAAAAGTGTGCCAGGTCAGACGTATGTTTTGTTGAGTTGTATATATGCTCTGTCTTCTATTTTTAATGTTACCAGGCATGGCATTGGATCCTGAAGTTGTGGGTACCACATTCCTATTGTCCTGTGGAATTTTTGCTTCTAATACCATTTTAGCTTTTCCTTCATAGAATGTGTTCTTTTTCCATATTATTAAAACTCAAAAAATTATCTCTGGATTTATCAAAGAAAGCTACTGTACCAAAATCTTAAAATAAACACTTTTCACTTTGAAAGAAAAAACCTGTACTAGTAGCCATGTACCCCAACTGCCATTTAATGGTGGGACTGTAGTTTTTCTCAGTGTCATTTCTGTGTCTCCTCTTTCTTTTTTTATGCTATTCTTTTTACTTCATATGCTTTCCTCATCCACTTTCCTGTTCAATCTTTGGTGTCACAGAAGTGTTATTCCTTAGCCTAAGCCTACTGACATAATTTAACCAGGTGCTTCACAGTGGGAGAAGCAGCCTAGGGGTGGCATCTCTGTGTTGCATATGCACATCAAATATGGAGTTTCATTACTGTGGTGTTGCTCAAGCTTTATTATAGCTCTTGGTAGTGCTCTGGGTCCCTTCGGCCCTAAAAAGACTTCAAGTTTGGGCACAATCTTGTATACGTTCCTGTTTCTGTTGTTACATACTGCCTTCATCCTGCCTGTGCCTTATCACTTCTGGAGAACTTATCCTAACATCGTTACATTTTTCATCTGTCTGGAAGTCTTGATAGATTCATCCAGCTTCATTCTGAGCTGGTGGAAGTAGAACTAATCAAAAATGTCTGACAAATATCAAAATGTCCTCATGTTGTCAGAATGAAATGTATCAGTGCTTCAAAAGAAAGGATGAAAATTTTATGTTTTGACTTTTTAATTCCATATTATGTATAATAATGCAAAATAAAAAACTAGGTCAAAATTAATTTCATACTAGCATGAGCTAGTGGAGTTTTACCTGTAGGCTGTAATTTTTTTCAAAGTGAAAGATTTCATATATGTGTTAGAAGATACTGTTCTCTCTTTTTGTGATTCCTCTTATCAGTCTCATTGTACCTTTGTGTGGTCCTTCTTTGTGTTGTATCTTACATTTTGTTAGCATTTATTCCTTGTAATGCATAGATTCTGATAATTAGAAGTTTCCAAAGTACATTTTACTTTTAGTATTATTTTTTCTACCCTTTTATAAAACTCCCTAGAAACTACAGAATAGGTGAAATTTGGAAGATTCTCTTGTTTTGAAGCTTTAAGCTCAGCTGTTTGACTGGTTTGGGACTGTCAGAGTGCAAACTATCCAAATCAACGTGGTGACTGAGCTTTCCTGATGATGTTGTAAATATGCATCAGTTCCCAGAGGTGCATATTTCAGATCTCTTTACTGATGAATAGGAAAATCCTGCTGCTGCTTCTGTAAATTAGCAGGAGAAGGAAATGTAGTGAGGTAAAAAGAGAGAATGACCTGTGAAACAGATGATGCTGGGGAACAAGGAGGGATGTAAGGAAGAAATAGGCACAATTGGTCTTACTAAAGAAACCACACCTTTTAATGCCACTTAGAGCTGCTTTTTACAGCTCTAGGATGTTTAGCATCAAGTATAGCAGAAGGACTTAATTTATTTATTTTTTGTTTCACCGCTTGTTTAAGGTAACTCAGCGTACTGGTTTCATTCCATCAGCAACCAATCCTTCGAGATAGGTAGTCAGTTGTTAGTGCACATTTTGACCATCCATTCTCAATTATCCACCAGGGCACAGTAATGATGGCTAATGCACATTCTCTTGCTGGTAATTCTGTGACCTTTCCTCTTTCCCTCTTACAGCAGTGGTCATCTACCCACTAGAAATGTTAAGTGTGCACTGAAGTCAGTGAAAGAAAACTGATACTTCCAGCTGTGCGACTGGTGCTCTGGATGCCCTTTGGTGTCTCACTTAGAGCCTCTGTGTGTCTCAGTCCCTAAATTTCAAAATTTCCTTTGTCTATTTACCCTACAAACTATTCTTTTTCAAGGTCTGCCTTTAAGAGTTGTGACCCTCATGGAGCTTTAAAATGTTACAGCATAAGTAAGATTAGACGAAAAAATTTTGATGGTGTAACACAAGTTTCCCCTTGTGTCTGCACATTTTTCTAAGAAAAGAAATGCATTCATTTATTTGGTCTTTAATTGAAGATTTTTTAATTTGTTTGAAATGTGAAGATTTTTGTCATATTATGAAAATATATTAAGATGACCAAATGACTGTTGTATTCTGTTGTTGCGTATTAGTTGGTCCAAAATCTATTCTGACTTTCCAGGCTAAGAGGTGATGACCTTTATCTTACCTAGGAAATTTTTAGAGCAATCCCCATGCTTTTCTTACTGCAAAGCATATCAAGCATTATTTAAAGCTGTTAAGGAGATGAACAGTGTATTGGGACCATATTGCTCTCCTATCATCTGGCATAATGGTTTTCTTTTTGCCATTTAAGATTAAAACACATATGGAACTTGTTATAATTTGTCACTTTTATTTTCTGAGTTGCTGAGTTCCAGCTTCAGCTGAGATGTCACATTAATTCTGTTTAAATCTTGGGGAGCAAGCAGGTTGATTGGAGTTAACTGTATACAGTATAATGATTCTGAGCTTAAGCCGCGTTATCTCCAGCAAATGTCTTTGCTACAATAGTCATCTGTGTGGAGCCCTGGAGCAATTCTTGGCTTTTTCACTCATATCACTTCACTATCAAAGCTGAAATGATTAATATTCACAGAAAAAAAAAAGATTTTCTCACAGCAAATCTTCCCTTCTATTTCTGTTTGGTGAGAATCAAGTCTTCTGCATGCATTATACGTATCAGCTAGAACCAATCTGAGGAGTGAGGATGTATATCTGTGAAAGTGATACAAATACATCACTGTGTTTATCAGAAAAGAATTGTAAACATTCCCATATTTCTAGCATTCTCACCTTTCTGCCTGACTTTTTGTCCTGCTTCTCCTGTTAGCTGTGGTGATACAAAACCAGGTGCCCTTGAACTGGGTGGATTTCTGTGGTGTGGAAGTCAGGTCAGTGAAAATTGAAGTGAAAATTGAATTCTGCCCCCCTTTGTCACTGTGAAAGCAAAGCTACTCTACATGGAACTTCCTAACAGACAAGAGCCACTAAGCTGCAACTTTATGTGGCAGTGTCCTGGGGTTGGACGTGTGTGTGGTGTGACCTTGGGCCAGGCACATGCAGAACCAGTCAGGTCTTGGAACACTTGAAAGGACCATGGTTTTCAAGAGCAGATGCTGACTGAATTGCTCCCAGTAGCTCCCTAGCACTGAAAGTGCTCAGGACTTCTGAAATAAAGCCAGTCTAAAACAAGTTTCCATCCATCTAGGAGTCTAAGGTGCCCATTATTTAAAACTAGGAACAAAACAGCCAAAACTTGGCCCAGGTGCAGGAACTGTTTCCAAAAGCTGGTTTTAAAAGAGATGCTTAGACTGGTTTTGGATCCTGTTGAAATCAGCAGTGATCTTTGCACTAGTAGGTGGACCTTACATGACATCCCAGAAGTCAGTTATTCACAGGAGGAGTGCATTCCTTTGAATATTCCATTATGAAAATATGGTGGGTGGTTATATATTTAATCAAGGCACACTTCACCGTGCCAAAGTCAGCAGCTTCTTTCCTTTAGAAAGCCCTTTATTGTCCAACCATGTGAGCCTGAAGTCTCTCTCTCTATTTTAAGCATTATGCGTATGTATAAATATGTATTAATTTATCTACAGATCTCGCTATATGTATGTATATTTTTTTATGTTTCATCTTCATGAGCCTGGAAAGGTCAGATGAGACCTCTGCTATAGCTTCCCATCAAATAAGTGTTTAGTTTTGGGTGAGGACAGCCTCCAAGGCCAAAGCATTTTTGAGTCAAACACTGCTCTTCTGTGTGCCTCTCCAGCCACACCTTCAGCTTGGGATGCACTCCTAACCAATTTAATTGAGACCAGTAACAAGAAAGAATTGCTTTTACTGATGCTAGTAATTTTTTTGTAGCAACATTATAAAAGAGAACCCAGCATGAATTTGACCCTTCTGTCGGTGAGCCAGCAAATACCACGAGCAGATTATGCAGACACATATAAATCAATAAAAGCTGTGATCAATGAAAAGAGTATTCTGTGTGGGGTGGAACATGTTTGCCAGAGATCTAGAAAGATAGTGGCCAAGGATGCCTTCCAAGGCATCACCGGGTCTGGTGGAGAAGGCAGGCTGAGCATTGGGATATGTAACTTCCAGGGATAAAATAAAAGTGAGAAGCACAGCTTTGCACCTCGTTAAGAATTTCATGACATGTTCAAATCCCTCTCTTTGGGGCTGTGCAGAAGCCACTCGAGTGCCTTTGGAGGAGGCAGATCCTGTAAGAATCAAATGCAGGAGCAAGTCTTTCAAGAGTGCAATGAGTCTAGTGCAGGCAGCAGTATCAGGTGACGTGGGCTATGTCCTGCTGAGCCCTTTAGGCTTGCAGGTGGAGCAAGAAGGCTGCATTTAAGGTGTAAAAGCATGGAAGGACTCTGCTGATAGTGGTGGGACTGTAAATGTGAGCCCAAAACTAGCTGGCGTGTTTTAAAGGTCACAAGACCACCCAGCATTATGCAGAAGGATCATTTCCAAGATGTTTGGAGAATGAGGATGGGACCTAGAGTTGTTGAAATTACTGCAAATGGGTGTCTGGCCTTTTCCTGTGTTGTGTGCCTCTGGCATGCCTGTGAGACTGAGGAGAAGACAATGTTAAGGAACTTATTCCCATCTTCACTGAGGACCTTCTCCTTTGGCTTTGGCAGTATAATTGCTATATTTATTTGCTCTCTGAGGACATTGTTTAATTTTAAAAGGTGGAGGAAAAATGATAGTTACATCAGAAACTGTTTGGGTCTGTAGCCTTTCTTTTGATGTTTGTTCTGTGGCATAAAACCATAAGAAGTCTAATGGACTTTCCAAGGAGGCAATTACCTGGTGTACATCCTTAAAGCTTTTATTGATATTTATACATGTAGCTAAAGAAAATCCAGTGACAAAGTATTAATCTATTCTATTTTTTGCATCAATACAAAACAGTAGTTAATGCTATTCTTAGACAAACTTCATAGCTATTATTTCTTAAACCTGCAATTGTGAAGGGGAAGAAAAATAGGAGGGAAAAGTTGCACTGATGTAGCTACGGCTGTTGTTTAATCATTCATCTCTCTTGATATAATGGTGCTTGATCAAGACATTTTATTTTCATTCATTATAATGACATTTTACTTCCCCTCATTTTAACTGAACCATTCATTTTTTTAAATCCAGGGATTAGCAACTGTGCTCCCAGCATAATTCCTGCACAGAAATAAAATCTAGCAGGCTGGTATGATTACAAACTCTGACTCGTGGCACTGCTTCCCCATTTTATCAGTGGGGCTGGCTGCCTCTCTTCTCTCTTCCTTCTCATATTCTTCCCCCTAATTGAGGCCTCTATGCTTTCCCAACCTCTCTGTGGCTGCCTCTTCCTGTAAAACATTTGTCCACCCTTAATGCATTTGCTCTATTTGAAGTATATCCAGAAATAGCTTTCAGATGCTGTCATAGATGTCCATTTTATTATTTCTGGTGAAGGGACTTCACTTAAGCGTAGCTCCACCACAAAAAAGCAGCAGCCTATGCCTGGTCTACGCCTGCTCATCTAGTTCATCCCTACAATCATCCTGGCCAGTAGTATAGTTTAAAAAAATCCGGCTTTTTTCCCTCTTCATGACAAATTTTCAGAAATGAGTGGATATGTTCCCAGATACCCAAACTTCACAGTTCTTAGCAAGCTTCATTTATAAAAGTGGTACAGCCATTCTAACAAAATGTCTCAAAGAGTTGCTAAATCTGTTCTTCATGCCAGAGCTCTTGAGGTTCCCAAAAGGTGGATGCTTACTCATTCAGGAGGCTTTGATGGGGGTGTGAGTATGATAGGAGAGAGCCTTCAGTTCGTAAAGAACAAGCATTAGTATATGTCCAGTCCAAAAATGTATTTAGAATAATTGAATGAAAGGATGCCAGGTTGGAAGTGGACCAGAAGAATCATCTGATCCAACCTTTCCTGGCAAAAGCAGGATCTAGACAAGATGGCACAACACACCGACCAGGTGAGTCTTAGAAGCGTTCTGTGTTGGGAAAACCACCATTTCCCCGGGAGATGATTCTAATCGCTAATTGTTCTCATTGTGAAAAAAATTTCCTTCTATGTCTAATTGGAATCTCCCCAGGAATAAATTGTATCCATTACCCATTTTCCATGCAGCCAACTTTTAAGTACTGGAACATGGTGATAAGGTCTCCCTTAAGTCTCCTTTTTTCAAGGATTAACAAACACAGTTCACTCAGCCTCTCCTCACATGGCAGCTTCCCTGCCCCTCCCTTTGGACGTACCCACTTCCTCACTCACTTTGGCATCGCTAGTAAATTTTGTCAGGGTACACTTGATCCCATCTTTCAGGTCACTTATGAAGATATTAAACATAGGTATATTACTTCATTATTATGTTCACTTAGCTCTCACTGCATTAGTTGTGTCAAACTCTTTCACTCATTGCCATCATTGTAGTCTGAAGATCAGGACACCAAAGAATGTGGGGTCTGAGGGAGGGAAAATGGAGAAATATACGAGCTTGGTCTGGTCTTGTAGATCAAGAGCCAGAGGAAATGGAAAGACTGTCAGGTGAGTGAAAGACAAACACCTTAGTCACAGGTAGCTGAAGAGAAAGAGTTGTGAGTCAAGGGTGGAGAGGTGTGTCAGCTGTGGTCATGGACCAAGAGTTCCTCTTTTTATTGAAATGTGGGTTTGTCACAATGAGGAAAATACCAAACTGCAGTGAAATCTGGGACTGGACAAGATACGGGGAAGACCTGAGATTGTAAGAACAGAGATGGGGCAGCCCAGCATGTGAGGAGAGAGGGCTGAGGAGGAGATGCAATGTGAAGGGGCCCTTTGCCAGGAGGTCATGTGGTGAATAGAAGAGGAACTGCCTGGTGAACAGTCCAACTCAAATTGCTGGCAGTGATGGATTTGCCATACAGGGCCAAAGAGCATGTCATGGGTAGGGGAGGACCTTAAGCTGCAGCAATAGTCCTAATTCAACCAATTCCTTTTTTTCTTCTTAGTTTGCTGTTCCATGCTGCCTTGGTTTGGCACCTCTGTCTCCAAAGTCCAATACGGGCTCAATGACATAAAACTTGGTTTTTCTTATGGTAAATGCATGTCAACACCTCTTGAAGTAGATGCCCCAGCATGTACTTGAAGATTACTCATTTCACAGATGATTTGTCATTCTCTCTGATGAATGGATGTTTTCCTATCCTCCTGCACTCCAAGGAGTTTTGCACTTCCCTGAGGCTTGTTTACTTTTCATAGATAATTGTACCTCTAGATATTCAAAGATCTCTGATTCTGGTTTTGAGCGTGATGGGACATGTAGACTCAGTGGGATTGTGTGGTCTGGGGTAGCTAATAGCTGTGTTGTCTGATAGCTCTGTTGTGGTTTTGACTTGCTCCATTCTTGTTTACACTCATTCTCCTCTTATACTATGGGAAAAGGTGACTGGAAGGTCCTATTCTATTTTTTCCACACTGTTAATTACTGTATACTCACACACACACACACGCACACACACATATATGTATATAAATATAAACACAGCTTTACTGTGTCTGCCCTTAGCTGAGTAATTTCTGTGGCTCTCTCACATGCTTTCCAGTCTCCTCTTGTAATCAACTTGTTCTTTGTGCTTTTTCAGAGTCCCTTTTTGGTTCCAGTGTCCTGGGAAGGGTGTCTGGAATGAGACACAGATTTGGCACTGTCTACGCAGTTCATTTCCCTCCAGTACTGGCTAGAACCCCTGTTTAGATCTGCAGGATTTACAGCCACTGGCAGGGAGTGAATGTATCTGTTACATCTTTCCTGAAGCAATGTTTACAGATCCACTGATGTTTTCAGCAAGTAAAGAAGGACCCAGAAGACCCACCAGAGCAGTAGTGCCCACCGTGAGCTCCCAGTAAGAGTCTGGGTGCTGGCAGTACGGCCAGGGCAGTGGCACTGAACAGAGGAATAGCAAGGGGCTTCGCTCTCCCTGCGAGTGGGAAGCAGTGTTGATCTGTGGAAAGCAAAACAAGGGAAGATGTCAGTGAGTCTTTCAGTGCTACATATTCTTCACAGGCTGGGAACTGCTGGAGGCAGTTTAGTGTAGATGGGGTTGAACTGTCCTTTTAAAATCAGTCTTAGGTACTCTCCTCATAGGCTGTGGCATCCTCTGCTGAAAGCCCCCGAGGCTCTGCTGAGCTTGATGGACAACTCCTTTTTTTTCTTCCCCTTTGTGCTCCCTCACAAAGAGAAACTGCTTCTCTTCCAGGGAGAGGAGGGAGGGAGGCAGGGAGGGAAGAAAGAAGGGAGGGACAGAGGAGAATTTTTTTTTTTTGGCCTGGGATGTGTGCACTTCCACACTTCCAGCCCTGTCCTACAGCCAGGCTGGATTGCTGTTGGTATGGCAACACATCCCTGCACTAACCAAACCGTGAAAGGTGAGGAAAATAATTATTCATCTCCATTTAACTAGTGGAATGCACAGTTCCAGAGGTTAAGGTTTCTTAGAGGAATTTCTGATATGGATGTGTCCTGGTGGTGTTTTGTTAAAGGTGTTCACAATAGCTGGATCTCCCAGGAACCAAGGTACAACGAGCACTGCTCTTAATCTTGAGGTGGTTTTGACAAATGTATCTTACAAAAAATTAAACCTGGGGTTTCAAGAACCATTTGACTTTTTTATTGCTCTGCATTTATTAACAGGACTGTCCCAAGTGAGCTGATCAAGGTCACAGAGGTGGCCAGTGCAGAGGTGGGACTGACGCACACCCCTGGAATATGAGTTGACTATCTTCTAATGCTTTCCTCTCTCAGACTTGTTTTTAAACAAATAAAATCAAATCCAGCTTCTTAGCCCGAGCTTCTCTGTGCTTGGGTGGACAGTTTGGATCCTTTGAAATACCAACAGCAATTGGAAAAACCTGCAAATGAGTGAAAATTGACTACATTTGGAGAAGTAGAAGCCAATGGAGAACATCATGCCTGTCCTGAATGTAGTCTGTATACATGGCCAGTGGTTTAACTATGTCTGTGTGCTTTGAAAAAGAATTTCATATGCAGGAGACTATTGCCTTGACCTAAACTTAGCAAAGGGGCATCTTGAGGCATTGTCACTTCTTGGGAATGTGGCCTAGCTTTGCATCATTTATGGAGTATGCATTATTCTGGGCTAATGTGAACGTAAGCCTTTGATCTCATGCCATTGCACCAAGAGAAAGAGATGTAACTGTTGAATTCCTTCCTCTTTTATCATTTCTCAGTCAATAATGCTACAGCTTACCATTCCTCCATCCCCCTCCTCCTTTGTGCAGCTTCTGGGGCTGTTGCTTTTCTTCTGGTTTTCAATCCTGCTGCATTCCCCATGCTTTCAAGACAGGTTTTGTACAGGAAAAAAAGAAAATACTTTTCATAATGGAAACATGCCCTGCTCAGCACTTTCAGTTATCTTATTTATACATTGCAGTACAGCTTTCTATGACCCAATGATTATCATTTCCCAGAGCTATCATCACTTTAAAGCTACCTGTGAATTGTACTCCAGCAGATGGAACAACCCTATGAGCACTGTGAGAGGAAGATGGAAGGGATGGGATGGGGAAAAGCTGTACTAGAGCACAAATCAGGGTGCTTCCCCAACAGCCATGAAACCTCAAACTTGCATTGTTTCTCACAGTGTTCAATGTCAGCCTGTGTTGTTGAGTCCTGTCAAGCTGTGAACCACCAGGGAAATCAAGGTGGTTGTTTTTCTTGTTTTTGGGCCTGTCTACTCACTGACTTTTTTTTCTTTTTATTTTATTTTATTTTATTTTATTTTTTCCCCCTGCATAACAACTGAGCTGATTAATTCCAAGACA
Source organism: Pseudotriccus pelzelni (assembly GCA_035584735.1). NCBI lineage: Eukaryota > Metazoa > Chordata > Aves > Passeriformes > Tyrannidae > Pseudotriccus > Pseudotriccus pelzelni. Next base: position 6,869,767 of record JAWMRA010000090.1, on the reverse strand, counting down.
GAATACCAAATAAGTAAGAGTCATTCATTATATGCAGTATTCTAATAGATTTCAATGCGATCTAAACTTGGATTGAATACTAACCCATTGATTGCTATTCAGTTGTTTAAGCAGCTGTGCTACTAAGCTGAGCAATTGCACTGTGTCATCCTTCTCTTTTTTCCTTCAATTTCTGCCTCCCTTTCTCCACTCTTGAAATGGCTAACCCCTTGTCTATACATTTTCCTTCAGTGGATATTGTGTCCTTTGTGACTGACTACCAAGTATACAATGGAAATCGTAGACAGCCAGCTAAAGTCATGAAAGATATGTTATCCTCATGTAATTGGGTGAAATTCCCATGGGTATTTCACCAAGCAGAGGAGGTTGTTATCATTCTTGTTGAGATGATAATAAAGAGGTGTCATGTACTGCTCCAGTTGTTTCAAAGGTATCGTTTGAACCTAGGGGAGTGTGGTGCTGTTAAACAGACCTGGACAAAGCCTTACAAAACAGTGAGTGCACATCTCTATTTGTGGTCAGGAGCATTAAAAAAATGGCTTGATTATTATCAAAATCTTTCACTTTTCTTTAACTTTCAATGGAGTTGTGGTAGCTCACCCACTGTGAAAATTAGGCTCTCTGGAGTCTTGGTGCAGCAGTGTACATAAGTATGTATATGCATATGTATATATACTTACTAATTGAATGTGTATATGCATTTTTTACATGTTAATGTGCACATTTAAGAATTTTTACAGGTATCTAAGCTTTTTCAGTAGTGAATTAGCTACATTTGCTTTCAAGGTTAAATATGTACTCAAAGTATCTTGCGGAAAATGTGCTCACCTTAGTTATCTGAGCCAGAGTTAGATATCTATCTTTAGGCTACTGGGTTTAAACCTTCTGGCTTTTACCACTAGTGATAGTCTATCCTGAATCTGATCTTGTGCTAAACATTGGACAAAGCCCTCATTCATTCACTTGTTGCTGCTTATACCTGCAGCCTTTTAATAATTCTACAGGTCCACCTCCTGCCATGCACCACATAGGAAGTGTTATTACACATTGCTGCCTGAAGTTCGGAACTAGATCTGTAGCAATAATATGAGAGGAATCCTCATTAAAAACAAAAGAAAAAATACTTAGTAGCAGGGCTTTTATTGTACTTTGCAATTCAGATTGTATTGAGTTTGTTATGAATTCTGCTGACACTTCTGCAAAGAGTCAAAGTGGGGCTGCAGTGTGGTAATGGGGAAAAAAAATCAGATCTCTTTCATATTCACTACTTGGATGCCAAAAGTGGTTAGTGCCAATGGCCATTCTTGCTTTAACATGTTATGGAGAGGAAATAGCTGCAGGGAGAATAAGAGAGAGGGAAAAATAGTCAGCTGGCTTGTGGGTTAACTGTGAGATTCCTGGAAGCAGAGAATTTCTTTCTTCATTCTGCATTGAAGCCCATGGATGATAAAGCTGAAGTTCTACATCATAAATTCCCATTTGGACATTCAGTTTTGAGAACCTACATCCAGCATCCTTATCACTTTGAAGTTAAAGTCACAATCAGTAATGAAATCTGCTTGCTTTTCACACACTGAAATTAGCTTTGATTCTTTGCCTGAAACATATGTTTAAAAGGCAACATGCACATACTGTGCACTGACCCTATCAAAGCAATAAATACCACTGAAGTCATTTTCCGAAGCTGCCTACAGCATTAGTTTACTTTTAATATGGTCCCTCTGAAGGAGTGGTGAAGGAAATGCCTATGGGAACTATTTGAATTGTCTGTCTGGGGTGAAGTCCCTACCTTGCCCTGCTGAAGAAGAAAGTAAGAAGGGATACTAATTTCTCTTTGTTGTTGCAGAAGATAATGTTTAATTCATTGGATTTAGTGCCTTTCTAAGGAAATATGGAATTCTGTTTGGCTGAGAAAAATGCTTCTTTGATGCTTAGCATGATTTGAAGCAAGAGTTGAGGCAGAGGGATATTGCTGCAACTGAGGATGGGGTTTAGTCTATGACAGTTTTTCTGGTTCTTTATGATTGCTGATTTAGCCTTTTTGCTTTGCGTTACTTCTGCATTGTTACCTGGACATTCCTCCCAGCTCCATAGGTTCCCTTTGCAGAACAAGGAGGGTACAGGCGTGCACCAAAGGATCACTTCCAAAGTGAACCCACGCACTAGGCAGACTGCATCCCAGTGCAGATGAGGACCCACAGTATTTAGAGATCAGTGGATCCAGGGTCACAGAGGACTTTGGAGGCAGAGACAGTGAGTGGGTAAGATCACGAGTTGGTTTCACACTCTGGTACCACCCTTCTTCTCATTTCAACACCTTAACACTACCAGCCCTTCCCTACATTTTGCTGTGCCAGAGCCATGGCAG
>JAWMRA010000090.1:6851119-6862165 GCA_035584735.1 Pseudotriccus pelzelni | reverse complement strand
GGGCATTGTCTCCAGGGCCTGTGCCTTGCATGCTCCCTTTGAACCACAGCTATTTGTTTTGTATTGTGCCACGTTTGTTTAGAGTTTGACCAAATGACATTACAGATGAGCAGTGGGAGGAAGAGCTTGCAAGAGGACTTCAAGTAATCTTCTATTAGGCAGTTATCAGTTGTATTGTATTGCTATGCAGCATGCTCATTTCTCTTTTGATGTCTTTGCAGATGTTTTAAGCTTTACATAAAAAAAAAAAGGAAGTATTTATACAGGCACATTACCTCACCTGAGATGGTGTCATTGTGTTGTACACTTTACATACAGTAAAAATTGCTTCTCTATTCCTCCTACAAACTTAGCATCTAAATGATCAAGACAGATAAAGCTTTGGAAGTGAAAGAGAGGTCCAAGGTCACCTCTGCAGGAAACCGACAGCACACATCTCCCATTCTGCAAGCAGGTGACATTCTGTCCTGTCTCTTTTATAACAGCTTTGATAAGATGACTTTTCACAAATCTGAGAAACAGACACTGCCCATTTCCATACTTGCAGGAAGGGTGTCTTCAAGTGAGGAAGCTTGATTACAAAGTCTGCTGAGTATGCAGTTGAAAGAATGAAATATTGCACTTGCCGCAGTCCTGATTTTTGTTCTTCACTTCCGTTATCTAAAGGAAATATGGTATGATCTTTGTTCCAGTCACTGTAAACAGTTTTCAAACTGGTACAAGGGAAGATGTGTGGGATGGGGCTAGGACTTTTGTGTGTGTGTGTGTCTGTGTGTGCACATGCCTGTGAAACATCTTATTTCTAAAAATCATCGCATGCATGAAGTTAAACCTATTAACAACTGTTTGCATATTTCAGGTTTGGGGTTATTTATCACTTGCCACAGAAAAGAAATCTTTCAAGGCCCTGCAGAAACCATCCTCTGGAGTTCCCTTTTTCTCATAAGGCATCCCAGAACAGTTTTGCAGAGACTCTCAACCCTACTTGTAGGAATGGATAAGGCTGAGGAAAGAGCTGCAACTTGGCAGCTTGGAGAGAAAGAGGAGCAAAGATCCTTCATGACTCATGGTATAGAGATCACATAAATGCCAGGAGCTGCACTTGAGAATAAATGGAGGAATAACAGATCCCTGCATGTTGCCATGGAGCTCTTCTGTCTGGACTTCAGGCACTCTGTAAAATACGATCCTTCTCTTTGTCCATGTTGTAGGCAGTCCTGGTTAGTCCTGACAGCATTACTGTGCTCAGCAATTGGTATTATCCCCATAAAACAACTAGGTAAGTGTCAGCAGAGCCATCTCTAGGCTTGCATGCCCTCACTCCTTGCTTGCACACTGGTTTCCAGACCACCAAAGCTCTGCTGCTTTCCCCACCTCAATCATCACAAGCATTCCAGCACCACCACAGAGCTTACCACACAGACAAAAGCTCTTTTTTTTTTTTCATCCTTGAGAAAGCCAAGATTTTTTTTAAAATAATTTGTTGTTTGCCAATTATACTCTACCAGGCTTCCCTCTCATGCTGTCTGTAACTTGACATTATGAACTTTCTTATTAAATCAAGTGCTTCCCACACATTAGGTGGTGGAGTGGAGGAAGAACTGAACATGTTTTCAAGGAAAGTTAATACTGATAAGGTGTTGGCCGCTGACTGTCCCATTACTGTAAGAATGCACATTCTCTCCCTTGAGTGTAGAGCACCTTCTGATGGAGTGCTTCTTATGTTGAAAAATGACAAGCATTAAGATCCCTATGCCACTTCGTTGCTAAAATATTTACTAGAGGAGGCTTGCTTCCTCCATCTGAAAGTGTGGTGTATTTATAGGAGTGTCCAATAATGGAGCATCCTGCTCTGAGCAGTGTGTTTGAAGAATAAGGCTGTACTGTGGATAAAGGGGTGGGGCAGGGCTCATCCACTGTCCCTCTGTTAGCAGATGTTGGAAGAATGCAGGGGACTGCAGGAGCTGATTGACTGGAGCAGATTCATCGTAGTATGTGAAGTGTGTGAAGTCCCTGCAGGGGATGGGAAAGGCTCACTGGGCTGAGGAATTTAGGGTCTGGGATCTCTGTGAAATTGCCAGGAAGGATCAACTTTGAGTAAAAGGGTATGCTTAGTTGTTGTTTGGTTTTGGTTTTGTGTTTTTGGTTTTAGGGGTTTTTTTGTTACCATTAAAATGCCAAATCACGGGACTCCATCCCCATGTAAGTATTACAGGTCAGCTTCTCAGCTGATGTGCAGTGGCAGGTTTGCAGTGTGCTCTCTGTAGCAGCTGGGAATCTGGGGGTGTTGGGTATGGAAAGATTCCTTCCCTGCTTTATGGCTGTGAGTGTTAGAAATAGGGTCCCTTAGCTCCTGGCCAGAAAGCAAGAACAATTGAAGATGGAGGTCACAGAAATGACAGGAGCAACTCTTGTAATTCTGTGTTGTCAGCACAAATGTAGCAATTGATTGAAAAGTGTCTGCTAACCAGGCAGCAAAGAGAGCAATTAGAACTGAAATAGCAACAGGGTCTATTTCAGAGTTTTATGATTCCAGCTTGCACCATCCCACTAATTCTAAGTACTGATGATTTTTCTGTCTGGGCTGAAGTCAGCTGGGGACCAGGAGCTATCAGGAACTGAAAGAAACTCAGGACTTCTCAGAGCTTTAGCTTTAAAAGTGCATCATAAACACATCCTAAAACTGAAATGCAACCCTCTGATCTACCTTGAGGATTAACAAGGTTCACCACAGAGTGTGGCTTGGGACCACTTAAGTTTTGCTGTAGGCCATGAGGTCTGCTGGAGTCACTAGATCTCCTGCGTCACAAGTACATGATGGAGTTGTCACAGCAGAAAGGGTTTATCAGGGTTCAAACTGGACAATGTTTTAGGAAGGCATGATTGACATTGAATGCAAGAGATACCGAGATGTGCGTATCTGGTACAATTTGCTAATGTTGAAGGTCAGATGCTTGAGCTCTGATTGGGGTAAAGCAAGACTTTTAGACAGTCAAGGAGACTTTCTTGGTGTCCTGATCTCCGAGGAATGTCATATTTGAGAAGCACAGCAGTAATGAGCAGATTTGGTGGTTTGGTAGAGTCACAGTGCTTAGGGCACAAAGCCATTAGGGTGAGCAGGTTCAGGGACAGGCTTTCTGCTAAGGGATCCATATAAGTGTACCATCTGGGAACAATGGGCAGGAGACATAGTCAGATGATGGCAAAAGTGACTTAACAACACAGTGTTTCTGAATGGAGGGAAATTATGTCTAGAGAAGAGAGCTCTGTGCAAGTAGACTTGTGTTTTGTGTGCTTGCTAAGATTAGCTGTTTGAGAAGAAGCTAATAGACCCCAGGAATGGATAAATTCTGTATGTGAGGCTCCATGGCTTGGAGCACCATTGATCACACTACACAGGACACAAATCTAGTCTGAGTCAGAACTTTCAACAAACTGTGCAACAGGGAACACTCTGATCTCTTAATAAATATTAATAGTACAGTAATAGCAGTGCAGTGCTATATTGAACAGTCAGTTACTTGGAGGGCTGCTTTATCAAGTAAGAATGTATAAGAGAGTTTCTTGGTTTCTTGCATCATTACTGAGGCTGGGATGGTTGCTGTTTAGCCCTGGATGTATTCCAAGTTGAGGAAAAATTAATTTTTAACCAGCCACATTGAGGGTTGTATTTGCAGAATTTGTCTACAATAGTGCTGAATGCAACATAAAAAATGGTATGTGTGCCCATGACATTGTCAATCTCAATTGACTTAATGGGGAAACACAGACACACAATACCTCATATAGTGGGAGGATGAACAGAACTACCCGTACATGTTCTTTTATAACCCCCTCATCCCACCCAGAACTGATTACCCGTTAAAAGGTAAAACTATGCACCATTTTCCCAGTTGCAAATAACTACTGTATTTTAAGGAAGGAATTGATGTCTTCTACTGACTCAGCTGAACGTAACATACTTTTGAAAGTCAGTCCGAGTTCAGTCCAAGGGTGGCTGCCTCTCACAGTCAGGCAAAGGAACAAGTGTGTTATTTAATTTGCACAAAGATGGCAGACAGTAGACATGGACTTGAGTGCTGCTAACTCACACTAAGGAACCCTGCACCTTATAGCATGAGGAGCCCTACTGCACTGTGAGGAACTGCTTGTGGATGAAGTCGTTGCTTACTGTGAGCAGAGATGACTGTCTGTACCCCTCATATTGCTATACATTTTGGTGCTGAATGCAAACCATTATCTCTATTTAGCCCTTGCTGTTGCAGCCATCTTTGCTTGGCAGCAACAGCTATTTCTAGCTAGTTAACAGGTCTGAAGGTCTCTGGAGGTGTAACACAGAGCTGTTGCAAATGAACTCTAGATATCTATTTGAAACTAATCAACCCAACATAAGAATTAAATTTCTTATCCAGAAATCATTACTGCAGAGGAATATTGCTGCAGAGAAAAGATCACATAAAAATGTTCTTCAGTGATGCACAATTAGGTAGGCAACACCATCTTAGAATACCCAGTTCTTGAGTGGGTACTTGAGAAGCTTATATTTTCCTGGCTTATTCTACACCATGAAAAAAAGAAGATTAGGTCATTTTATTCTGGAAAGCATTTTTCCCATCTCTTTGGCTGTCACATGTATTTAACTTTAGTGCCCTCAAGGACCATGTGGTGGATCAGCATGCTAAGGTCTACAGTCTACAGCCTGTAGTTTTTCATTTCACATTGCTTTAAGAATGGTCCTCTTTGTTTCCATTTCGAGCCACGGCTGAATTCTTACATGTTGTCTGATCTTCAGGCTCAAATACCCAAGAGAATAGGCAGCTGTGAATCAACCCTCTGTGTGCTTTCTAGCAGGTAGTCTAGCAAAGAAGGCGGTATGCTTCTTCTTATTTCTTTAAATTGATAGGGATTTGAAGGAAAGAACTTTAATAAAAGTCTCATGAACGATAATTTTCTTCCTGCTGATGATTCTGAATTGCATACAGAAATATAAGAACCTTTTAAGAGAGCCCTATGGATTTAAAGCCAATTCTTTAGATTTATAATTAAAGCTCTTTGTCTTTATGCTATCCTACACCTTATGAGAAGGATCACCTTTCTAATTACACAGTACCAGGAGGTCTGTCACATGCTTTTACTTAGTATTAAGGTACACAGTTGCTATGTTTTTTCTTCTCCTTCTTCCATAGATTCTATATTATGTTTTGGAAATTCAACGTAATGAATTTTTTTTTTTCAGGCCAGATGTTTCACTCTGCTATGTTAAGTCATCTTGACATACTGCCATGAAATGGAAACAACTGCTAGTTTTAACATTGCTCCATATCTTTATTAAAAGGTACGTCTCTTGAATCTTAATTCCCCACATACATGCTATCTTCCTCTCTCCCCCCTCTCTCCCATTACACTTCTTTCTTTCGCTGCCTAAAGAAGGAGGAATATTAAAATTTTCTTGCTGTTCTGGCTGAGTGGTTAATGAGGTTCTAGATAGTATAATGAATATGCAGTCCCACTGATTCTCTGTGCGTGTGTGCGTGCGCGCGTGTGTGCATGTGTGTGTGTTTGTATGCGCGTGTCTTTAATCACAGCTGGAATGCAAAATCAGGCTCCACCTTTCAACTCTATCTCCATCATGCTGAGAGAGTGAGAGAGAGCGAGACTGAGACTGCTAGACAGCTCGAAAGAGATTGCAGCTCAGATGTCCTGGAAAACAGCAAATCCCTCAGACCTGGCAGATTCCGTTACCATGAGAACTGCAGATATTTCCATTGTGATGGCTTGCTCTAGCAGCCATCTGTTACACCCATTTGATTAGGAAGTACAGTTAGCTTGTATGGGATTTTCACTGCACCTTATCCCATGGCAGCGTAGAGAAACTCTCTCTATATCTTTTTAAATGCTAAACTCAATGTTTTTAAAGTGCTGTAATTTACTGAGGCTGAAGGCATTTAATGAAATGCTAGAAGGAGGTCACTGAGGGACAGTATCGCTGAAAAGAAAGAAGCACATAAGATATGTGAAGGGGATTAGAGTCCGGTATATAAATAAGATCAGCCCAGAAATTAGCTGTATTTAGCAATTCCTCATCTCTGCCAGGGAGAGGAGCTTGATATACAGACCTCGTGAAGCCGTAATAAAATTAGTAATTGCCTCCTGTTAGTTAATCCCACTCCATATATATTTACTGTATGCATGCAATAAATGCATGCAGCAAATACATTTCAGGTCCTCTGTAAAAGAAGGGGGAAAGTGATGACTGCCCCCAGATGCCTGAAGTGGTGCAGTGACTGCACTGTGTAATGATTGGATTAGCTGTAAAAATTTAATGGTGCTATTTGACTTTTCCTAGACACAGACAACCTTAAACTTTCTTGAAGGTTTTTCTGTAATTTACTGATTAAAACAATTGTTTGGAATAGTTGAGTCCCTCGGTGTAAATTAGTTGTGGAGGAAATGGTAATGGCACATCAAATGGGTATAAAAACAAAGGAGTCCCCTTCAATTAAAACTCTCCAGACATTCTTCCTAAGTGGCTGGCATTCCAGATTCAGGGTAATCTTATGTGTGGGGTAGTTGCCTCGAGTATCTTAAAATGACTGAAGGTCTTGTAAACTCAGTGAAGCTAATTAAATGCTCACACACTGAAATGAATTTCTGATTGCTGCTAAGGAGGCATTGAGGTCAGCTACGCTTTTCATTGCCCACACTTTATGGCCAATGCCAGATACTAAATAAATCAGATCCTCAGAATCAGAGGGTCTGTGGTTTTGTTCCTCTTATATATTCTCCCACCCAGCTGAACATAATTCCTTATCCGTCTTCATCTCGGCATGAAAAGTTTTCTCTTCTATTGTTTTTCCTCACATAGCACCAGATTACCATGGAGAAGACTATGATATCATAAGAAATGAATAAGCATGTTTCTCACCATGGGTGAAATATACATTACAGACCTAATAAAGTCAGAAATCATGTAATGAGCCTGGTAAAATGAGCTGCTTAGTTAGTGTAAATATAAATGGTTCTTTAGATCTCTGCTTCAGCTAAGTTCTTAAACAATTTGCTGAGCATGGAGAAACAGAAGAACAAGTTTTAAGAGCTTTTCTGAATAGGGATAGTTCTGAATCTGTATCAACAAATGTAAAAAGATAAGTAAAATTTCCCTTCCCCTTTATAACAGGAGATTTTCTTGTTGATCATCTTTACAGCAAATTAGAACTTTGACTTCCTTCAGCTTCCATCTCACATAACCCTGGAGGCTGAGCCACAGAGAAGAGAGTGCTTTTTTTTTTCTTTTTTTCAGACAGGGCACTTGTTTTATGAATGTGGTATCTGCCTTTGACAGGCAGCAGATGTAGGGAAGCCCTGAAATCTGAAACAATAAATACCATTCAGAGTCTCACCACTGAACCTTCTTATAGAACTGCCTTTGTTAAATGAAACATTTACAGGAATACCATCCCCCCCTTCCCATCCACCTTCAAGGCTAGGATCTGAACCATGTTTTTAAAGTAAAGGTTAAGTACCTGAGGCATGAACAGTTGACATACAAAAGAAACTAAAGTAATTTTATCATTCATTTGCCAGCTACAAGGTGTGTCAAGGGCTTTTTCTTTCTCTTTGTAATGCATGAGAAAACAAACCTGGGAAGTGTATGCAAGGAATATTTCTTTTCTACATTGGAATGTTAACATTTGCACCTTCTGACTTAATACTGTGTATTTCTTCAGAGTCATCAATCTCTTCAGAGTCATCTTGCCATCTGTACCAGCATTGCTCCAGGCTTCCATATGAAAGTCCAATCTGGCGGTATAAATACTGGATAATGAAGAGTAGGTGTTAAAGTTTCTGACTGGTTGGAAGATGAGTCTGTGTCTATGAAAGATCTGAATTCATGTGTTAAACAAACAAACAGAAACTATGTTAACATGGAAGTTCAACCAGAAAGAGCATGCATGTTTGTCCTCATGCCCTCTCTCTCTCTCTCTGTGTTTTTTTCTCATTTTTTTTCTTTATCTTTCTTATTTTAATACAATTCACCCAAGATCCAGGAGAAACTGTTCTCTGACCATGACATTACACTTTGGAGACTACAAATAGGGGCAACATGTTGACTTGCTGTAATGTAGGGCTCTTTTTTTAACTCTCCTTTTGCTCCAGGAAAGCTATAACTACATAGATTAGCAAAACTTTTTCAAGTTGGATGTAAAACAGATTTATCTCAGTGTCAGCTTTATCTGATCCATTTGGTCTTGCAGAGTTTGGATGGTTTCCTTTGTTACAATAACCAGCTTTCAAACATCTATATCCTTAGGGTATTAAATGTCAGCCTCTAGTGTATCATTCAAGGATAAAAGATTGACAATACTGAAGTACTTTTTTCTTCTTTTTTTTTTTCCCTTCTCCAGCACTGGCAGAATCTTTACTCTGTGCACCACTGCTGACCCCAGAAATGACCCACAGGAACTACTGGCGAAAGGAGTGAAAAGGTATTTCAGCTCATAGACATTAGAAACTCTCTTCATTAATAGCCTTTTTGCAGACTTTTCAGATAGATTTCCTGTCATTGTGATGAGGATATATTTGTAATGAGGTCTCTTAAGTAAGTGGACAGTGGATAATTAATTGAACTAACTAGAACTTTCTGTATTGTTTGGGTTTGTGTTTTGGTTTTGGTTTTGTTTTGGGGTTTTTTTGATGGTTTTGTTTTTGTGGGGTTTTTTGGTTGTTTTGTTTCAGATTTTTCGTTGGTTGTTTTTTTTTTTGTCGGTTGTTGGGTTTTTTTTTTTGGAGGGGGAAAGTCTTCCTGATGGTCATGTGTCCTCTGTGCGGGGTGCGCAGCCCTTTTCTTTCTGTTGGCCAAGCACTTCAGCCCTAATTCAAATAAAACTCTAGAAATTCTGCTGAGGGAGGTGCACTTTTTGTTTCCGTTGACATCAGAAATGAGGAAAATGTGCTCAGCAGATCAGTGATCAGATGACAGCCCCTTCAAATGCAGTCAGCAGAACTGGTATGCTCTGGGTGCAGATGAAGATACAAAGTTCCCAAAGTGTGTCACTTGCTTTCCCCTCTCTTGCTGGCCAAGCAGCTGGTACTGTACTGTTCCCCTTCTCTGGGCAAACAGACTACCCTGAGCTTCTTTTCTCCACACCTCAGGAAGGTGGGATGTCCTCATTTATCCAAAAATCCACCAGATACGAAGTTCATCACACTGATGATGTGTTGCTGATCCTGATCTTCCTGGAAGAGGCAGCACAGAACTGACACTGTTTCAGTTCACATCAGGGTTGCACTGTTGGGCACTAGGAAGGCAGTTAGAGTGAAGTTTGGTGTATTTATATCCTCATGTATTCTACTGTGTCCTGTACTGATATCCACACTATGGATAATATGACCATAATTCTGGTTATACCACAATTAACCTTGTCCCTCCCGCCGTTCATAGTCCAACCTCCCAGACCTGTCACACCTGTGGAAATCTATAGTAAGGCTGAATTAGATTTATTATTATATTTCATTCTTAGGTTGCCCTCTTACCACAGTGGCCCCTTTAATTATAAGTTTGCAAACATGCATTCCTTAATTAATCTCTGACTTTCACAGCTGGTTATGAGGCACCTATACTTGTTACTTTTGAGCAGAGTCCATTTCTCTCTCTCAGGGGCCTTCCCTTTCTCAGTTTTGGAAATAGCTTATTAACTTTACAGGCATTGGGACATTTCTCGAAAGAAAAAGTTTCTTGGTGAACATGCACAATTTTTCTCTGCACACCAAAGAGTTTAAATTTTCACTCCAGTTGTGTGAGAATATTGATAATTACTTTTATTAACCGACTCACAAATAGCAAATGTGTGAAGTTAAAAAAGTCTCATTTGAACTTTATGAACTCATAGGTGAAAAAGAAATTATTTTAAGGGTAACCATGACTGTTGGCTGAGGAGCCATCATTTTCTCAGCAAAAGAGCATCCATTAGGGATGTAAGGATATTGACGTGCTGGCCAAATGCTTCTGAGATTTTATTCTGACAATTATTTGCATGAATGTATTTGAATGTATATTTAAATCTACTTGTCTCTGTATGGAGTTGACTGTGTCCACACATCAGCTGCTTTGAGGAATTAATGTGCTTTACAACCTTTTTCATCATGTCAGAAAGGGTACGCCAAAGCAAAGGTCTCATTTCAGACAACTTGTTCAGATATACTTTATTTTTGTCCTTACAGTGATGGACACAAAACATGAACAACATGATCCTAGTCTCACTTTTGCTGTTGTAAATCAGGGTGAGCTTTGCTGAAATCAGTGGAGTTAGCCAACTGTTTAAAGCAAACTAAGGAGAACCAGGTATTTGAGTGCTGTGCCAGTATTTCCATTTGGCATTTACAGTCTGCTCTGGATGGACCAATGCAACAAAAGGGAAAAAAATCACTAAAAAATGTCATATGGGTGTCCAAATAATTGCCTCTGAATTCCAGCTGCGGAAAGTTGTGATTCTCTGTAATTCTGTAGTCGAGATCTTTAGACACCAAGTGTCCCTGGTCACACAGCAGCAGGACAACACAGAGCCTCCTCCCTCCCAAACATGTGGTTACCCTGATATTTTGCACTCTTTTAGACCTGTAGGTGCAGTGGGTGCAGCCCGAGATCCCTGAGTACAAACTCCTGATTACACCAGTGACTACTATTTTAAACATTTCCTCCAAGGCGAAAGGCAAAGGGGCTTTACTGTGTAACGTTTAAGCCTGTCTCTCCTTGTAAGTCTTGAGATCCGTTATTTATGGGAAGTAGGCATCTAGGCTATCCTACCGTTTTCTTATGTGCATTGAAGGCAGTGAAGGTTGCAATATTAATTGCTGCATCAGCAACTTCAAGATTTAATGTTTTTCCCCATTCTGCAGGCAATGTATCTCTTGCGTGATTTCCCTCATAGTCTTCACTTTCACAGCCGTCTAAATGATAAGCAACAATAATGTCTCTGGAAGTGATCCATAAAGCATATTCAAATCCACACATCCAAAAGATCCTATTTTTAATCTCTAAACTACTGT
>JAWMRA010000090.1:6817848-6850985 GCA_035584735.1 Pseudotriccus pelzelni | reverse complement strand
TTCTTCAAATTTGTGCTAATGCACCCCCCCCAAAAAAAGAAAAAAAATTTAATGAGGAGCTTGAATAACAACACATAGAAAAAGTATGGGCAATGAAGACCTTCGTAAGTACTCATATGAACTACAAATAACACAATGTTATCAGTATCTATAAAGAGAATAGGAATGGTCTTTGGTTTAGATCACTGCATTAGAGTGGACAGTACCTGAATCATCTTTGTTCCTTTTCCACAGTCTCATCCCATCCATCTTGGCCTTGAACACTTCTAGAGATGGGGCAACCACAGCTTCTCTGGGCAAGCTGTGCTAGTGACTCACTGGACTATATTTTATATTGAAGAGTAAAAATAGTTCCACAACGCTATGTACTTCCTTCCTGGAATATCCATCATTTATTGTCGTGGTCTTTGTAGAGGTATACCTGGAACTAATACTTTTGCTTTATTATGGCTACAGCTGAAACTCTTTTCCTTCTTTAGCTCCTCTCAGCCAGTCCAGTGGGATCTTTTCAAGATAAAATTAGAAGTGGTGCAAGGCTTCACCCAGCATCCTTATACTGCAATGGCTATGTCCCTCATGGAGGTTTCTAGGGTTCCCTTGCATCCCTTGTCTGTGCAGATTTGGGAGCCTCAGCTTAAGAAAGACATGGACCTATTAGAGCAGGTTCTGAGAAGGCCACAAAGATGCTCAGAGGGCTGGAGCACCTCTGCTGTAGAGAGACAGGCTGAGAGAGTTGAGATTGTTCAGCCTGGAGAAGAAAAGATTCTGGGCAGACTTTACAGCACCTTTCATGTCCTAAAGAGGGCTTATAAAAAGGAGAGAGAGGGACTTCTTTTGTGAGCAGGCAGTGACAGGACACAGCACAATAGTTTTAAACTGAAAGAGAGCAGGTTGAGACGAGATGTTAGTAAGAAATTCTTCCTTGCAAGGGTGATGGAACACTGGAACAGGTTGTCCAGAAAAGCTGTGGATAGTGCATCCCTAGAAGTGTTCAAGGCCAAGCTGGATGGACCTCTGATCAACCTGGTCTGGTGAGTGGCATCCCTGCCAATAGCAGCAGTGTTGGAACTGGATGGCCTTTAAGATCTGTGTCAACCTAAGCCATTCTATGCCTCTATGATCTGTGTGTTCAGACTTGTGTTGGGCCATTTCCTTGCAGCTGGATACCAAAGGAGAAGGCAGAAAAAAATGTCCTTCATTATCCATGCCCATATGTGAGTTTAAGCAGACTATCTACCCCTAGCCTACATCATGGGTGTTGCCTGCAGCTCTGGGAGAGGATGAGAAGTGGGTGTCTCTGATTCTAATGCTCCCACATATGCCCATCACGTGGCCTGAAGTATCAGGCGCACATCCACTCCACTGCTGGGCTACCTCATTATGCAAATATCCCCAGAGGCAGCAGCCTCCTTAGTGCTACCCAGGCTGGAGTGATGCCTAATAAACTTAGTCCTGACCAGAATGCTAATGGGCCTGTGACTTCAAAATGTCCAGTGCCTACTCCAATGTTTCTATTGAGGTGATTTCTGTGGTTTCTGGAGACCGTTGTTTGTTTTTCCTCCCAGTGGCTGGAAGGAGCCACGAGAATACTTTTTGTGTATAAACAGGATTCTCAGAACATCTGACCTATGGTGTTTTCAACTAGGTCATAGTTCTGGGTGTCAAGGAAGTGTGTAATATCTGAAAGGATGTTGGAATTGGTCTGTGTGAGAGGTTGGACTTCTAGGCAAGCAGGTAATGGCAGTTCTGAGCCACCACGTTCACTGTGTGCCTGAAGTAAATATGCTAAAAAACCCAAGAAATTTAGTTAAATCTCAGTGTAGGAGTTTAAACTTTGCAACCACACTAACGGGGAAATGGGAGCTATTATCTTCAAAGAAGTTCTGTGTCTGCATTGTCAGGCTCAAGGGTGACAATATTGCAGGATTTGAGGTTTTTTGACATTTGTTCTGTTGAAAGCAAATCAATGTGCAAGTTTTTTAAGGTGAGAAGCTCTCTTAGTAATGTAAGTAGTTAATTACTATTAGGGGTTAAAAAGGGGGAAATGCTCCTTTATCAGGTGGTGCATATTTTGCTTGACAATTTTTAAATTATTTATTGTGGCTTCTGATACAGTTTGCATCCAACATTAACTGTAGTGGAGATTCGTAGTTGAATTCACATTAGACTTGAACTTTTCTAGTTGTCTTTTTTAACTAAATTCAGCCTTTGTGGAATTGCAGTGAATGACTGACCAGATTTTAATGCAAATAAGACTTCTTTCAGCCTTATTTTCAACAAGCAAATGTGGAGACAAACCTGGTGTGATTTTCTGGATGTCTACGCATCAGAAATAGGTGTCTGAGTGAGAATAACAAGTTTTGGTAGGGTACGCTATAGAAGAAATAGCAATTGAGTTCAAAATCCAAGATGAAGACTCAAATTTCTCTATGATACAGGCCTAGAAAATCTGAACATTGACACGAGATCTGATGTGAATTTTCTGTGTATGTGCAAAGAGAAGTGTTTCAGTGTTTCTCAAGTAATGTGGATGCAGATAAAAACTCTATTTTGGGTATTTCCTTTTGAGTCATCATCGGCAGCTCCCCTTTTCATCAAATAGCCCTGTAAAGACAGGTAAGAGTCCTACGGAGATGAAAGGTATCCTAAACAGAGCTTCCATCCTGCAAGTGAATCTGCTGTAGTTTTCCTTCCACAGTGCTTATGGGTGGCAACATTTTCTTACATCCTTGCTACTTTAGGGTAGATGAAAGCAACACTTACTATTGCAGAAAAAAAACCCCAAAACATTCACCTCTAAATTATATATTTTTCTCTCTTTAAAAGTATGTAATTTCACAGGGAACACTCTGGGACTGATCCTGCTGTGAAGCCATTGTTCAATTTCTCTCAGCAGTGGTAAGGTGCCTACAATTCTTAAACTGCTGAATAGCCCCTGTGAAAGTCAGGGCGCTGGTATTGGGGATGACAGCTGACTCTGGGATATTGGCACAACCTCTCAGAGTGCTGTAACAGCGTGAGATTTTGCTCCAGGGTTGCCAGTGCTTGCGTTGTTTGTCTGTGTCAGTCTCCTGGTTAATCATAGCTCACCGTGCAGTGAATGCATCCTATTGACTTCACCGGTATCAAGCAGTTAGTTTAAAAGAGATGACAGTGTCTGTCTTTTGCCATCTTTCCCACTCTGAAAAAAAAACAAACCCAAAAGAAAGAAGAAGATTTGAACGAAACTGTTGTAAGGGTTATGTAAGAAAGCAGACTTTCTGAGAAGACTATTTGTTTTACAGATGAGGACCTCCTTAGCAACTGTAAAAAAATATGCTTTCATGAGCAATGAAGAGTGAAGAAGAACTGGAAAGAACTGGAAAGATGGCCAGGATAACTTATATACAGAGAAAATAAATACAGTCTAATAAATTTAAAGGCTGAATTGTGTTTGGAGTTGAAGGTTTAAAAAGCAAACACCAGTTTTTGTGGAAGATTTATAAAGCAGAATATACCGCCGGTCCAAAGAAGAATAGTTGGAAGGAGAAAGATATTGTTGAGTCAAAGCAAGAGGCTCCAGCTCTGTTACTTGTCCTGGAAAAAGTAAGGGAGCGAGAGAGAAAGGAAGAAATTGGTTAAACAATTAATTTGGTTCTAGTATCTTTTTTATTTTTTTTTTTCTTCCAGAAAAGTTATTAGGAAGTTGAAGAAAAGTCACAAATTGCCAGGAAAAAGAAAGGCTGGTGAAAGGATTATACAAACAACATCATAAAATGGACTGTGTCCAGAAGACAGTTTCATGTATTAATTGTAGGTGTGCAGCTGAGCTAATGCAAAACTATGGGTGAGAATGAACAAAGCAAAAGAGGTTTTTTTTATTGTGTCCCCCCCCCCAATCTCCAAACCAGCTTTGTCTGAACTGCACAATGCTGACTTTGACAGTCTTCATCTACTCTGGTTCCAGTTGCTCCCTCCACCCCTAGACTGGCTCAGCCACCTTGTGATTAATCGTGTTTGCCTGAGTGCTTGGAGATACCCAAGCAGGTCTAGGCTTCAGCAGCTTGAATTCTAAGAGCTCTTCTTATTTCAGAGCAATCCCAGATGCTCTTCTCAGACCAGCAGTCCAGATGGAGACCATCCAATTCATCCAGAAGGAAGCCTTTGCAAGTGCAGTGCTGCCCTTTTAAGATGATGGACATTGTACTACTGAGAGGAGAGTGATTACATGAGCTGTGGGGAGGGCCACAATGTAACAAAGTTACCCAGGAAAACCTAATTTTTTAAGAACAGATGAAGTTTTGAAGATCAGCCTTTGATGAAAGCCCGCTAGTAGTGCTCCATTAATGTGTTTTTCTTGGGGACAAAATATGCAAGTATGTGAGAATGTGTGTTTTTATGTGTAGACACCTGTACTTTGGTCTGTTTTCTTTTTTTTTTTTCTCTTGAGAGAATATCTATTTTCTTTCCAAAACGTTCCTTCCCCCCCCAATGAAATACTTTCTTCCCTCCCATAACCAAAATATAACTGTAAGATGATTATGAGGAGGAGCAAGGGATTTGTTAAAACTTACTCTTAAATTTTCCATGAAAAATGTAACTTCTTTTTCACTGTCTCTGAAATGCATCTACAGACAGAGTCAAGTTTCCCAGCAGCATAGAAATACTGAGGCATTGCCCTGTCCTTTCTCCCCTTGCCCTTTCCTTTCCTCCACCTTTCAGCTGTGCTTAGTAAGTTTGGTTCCCTTACCTTGTGCTCATACATCATACCTTCCAGCCCTCTTATCTTTATCACTGTTCATTGTAGTCACTCTATTTTATTGACTTCCTTTTGATATTGAGTTGCCCAAAACTGATCACGGTTTTCTAAGAAGGGCCTCACCAGGGCAATGTATGGAGGAATTATTAAGTCTGTAGTCTTGCAAGTAATTCTGCTCCACATCCCTGTATGGTATTTGCCTCTTTGTGCTACAGTCTCTCACTGTGAGCTCATATTTAATCTGTCATCCACTATCACTCCCTAAATAAGTCCTGCAGCACTTCCCCCTTAGTAATAAAAACACAGAAAAATGTTTGAAGAAAAAGTAAGTTATCCCCTTGAGTGGCTCTTTGAGAAAACCAGGGTTTTCATACAGCTGGAAAGACACAGAAACACAGCCTCAGACTCTGCTTCCACATATCTGGATTTTGCAGCTCCAATGCCAAGAGTAAAAACAGGGATGGCATTTCCTATTTGTACATATTTTCTTAACTGCTGGTTGCAGTCCTGGACTACCCAGAGCATTGATACAGAGGAGGAGTGCCATATCTACTTTTAAAGTTCATGTCTACTAGACTTCAGAAATCCTACTGTACTTTAAGCAGTCTTTAAGTGTGTGCTGTGAACTTGCTTCAGCTACTTGGTATCTTATGGAAATCAAGTGTATGCTACTGTACATATGGACAAAACTAGGACATGACTTGAGTTAGAAATTTATTACCTCTATATTTGGAGAGTTCTCCACTTTCCAGACTTTATTTCTTTCAAGCAGTCTTTAGAGCTAGCATTTTCTCAGAACTGTCTATCTTTCTTTTCTGCTGCTGAATTTTTTTAGAAGAACTTTGTTGATATTCAAAGTTGAAAAGCCTGCACAGTGTTTAATCTTCTCCTTCTTTTTGGCCAATGAGTTGTCCTTCCAGAATAAAAATCTTTCCTTTTTAGTCCATCTGATAATTCAATCTAATTAATCACTGTGAAAAACACCAGTGAGGATTTCTAAACACTACGTGGGGAAGTATGATGAGCATGTATTTACCTTCTAAAGGCTACAGGAATTATGATATGTCAAATCATAGTGTGTTGTGTGTGTGGCTTGTCTGTTATTTTAGTACTCAGCCATTAACTTTTTTTTTTCATTAATTGGGAGTCAACCTAAAACTCGCTGTTAAGTGCCAACAACACAGATTTCACCTTCTTAACCATATTTCTAAGATCTCCTTACCAGTCTCTCTTTTTGTCTCCCTGAGGGAAACCAAGCATCACAGTCTGCAGATGAGCAGTTCTTGGAGTTGTCTGAAGAGCCAAGTGCAAGAACTGAAAGATGCAGGAAGAAAAACCCCATAAATATTGCACAGCACCAGCATTTTTAAAGTGCTCCCTCATTCCTGATTGCAGCATAAGAGCATATATTCATAAGGCACACCACCCTGAAATTGATGAGAACCTTTCTGTGGACTGCACAGTTTGTATACTAAGCCTCAAGTTCTTGAAGTGAACCCTTGCTGCTACAAAGAGCTCTTAAAATTACATTTAAATTGGAAATAGAAATCTCCTCAGCCCTGACATTGGAGTGGAGTTATTATTTCCCGTGCCTGTCTTCTCTCACTCAGGAAGTCACTGCAACATGAAACCCTCTTCTGATTGTTCCTCTTCCAAATGCCTCTCTCAACTGCCTTAGCTACACTATTTCCTTGTGAAAGGAGGAAAAATATGGGAATATAGGCAAGAAGAACAGTCCTTGTGCTCAGACCGAAAAAGCAAGGTCAAGAGGGGTCTAATTTTCCCAGCCACTGAAATGTGTTTACCTTCTTCCTTTGTCTTGGCACAGAAACATGTAAAGTGCAATTCCCAGTTCAGTAAACTGTTGCTGAATAATCAAGGACTAAAGAAAGTCCTCAGGTTGCTTTTGGACTTATGAGAAGATATATTCCCAGCAGTTTAGTGCTGCAGAACCAGTAAGTAGTGAGAATATATCTACATACACATGTGTACAGCTCTCAACATGAAGTTTAAGACCAGAAAATTAAGAAAATAAATATGCTTATCCTAGCAGGATGACAGAAAAGAAGGAACGTGACTGTTGAATTATAAGAATACTAGAGTGAGGGGAATAGTTGGAGGGAGACAATTTTTTAGTAAGGAGCAGAGCTGAGGCAGGAAGAAATTGTTAAATGCTCACTGTATAGATTTTCTTTTTCCCCTGGAAACTACGTGAAGATGCTTAACAACTTTCAGGAGGTGCTGGAGCAGCCTTCTGAAATGCAGAAGTGTGCAAGAGAAAGGTCTGATTAAGTTGTGTCCATTTGCAAGAGGCATTAGATAGTGTTATTGCATGCATTCATTCACAAGTGCTTCGGGTGTGTCCCTTAGGGGATGCCCAGTGGTTTAGCTGCTCATCTTGAGAACCAAACTTTTTCAGTATTCACTGAGAAGCGGACTGACGAAAAGAGAATCAGAATGTGTGGGTCAGTTGCAAACATCATCTATCTTCATTAATTCACTTGCTGTGTATGTAAGGCTGTTTGAAGAATGGACAAATTGTCTCCTAAGTTTTCAGTAAGATTTCCACAGAAAGGCGACATGATTGCAGACTGACTCATGGTCCTATTACTTAAACAAGAACCTTGTTTTAGTTCTGCTTTGGAAGTGGAAGAAGCACTGTCTGACTTGAAATGGGGAATATAAATCTTGAGAGATCCACTACAAAGGCAGCAAGTCTGGAGAAGATGGTTGCTTGCCTTCTTTTAGTGTTCGCAAGTTCAAGTTAACCGTTTTCTTATGTGAATCAAAATTTCAGAATGGTCCCTAACTTTAAGTCTAAAAGAAGAACCGTAATGTGGAGAAGAACTTTACTCTTGTCAAGGAGGAATCAGTTTTGTGCATTCCTTTGATGGAGTTGGTTGTCATCAATAAAAAAAATCCAATCAGTGAAGTTTTAGTGACAAAAAAGAAACTGTGAACAAGGAAGAGATGACTGACTGTGTTGAATGTTTCACAATCAACACCATACAGAGTTCTGTCCTTCTTCTGAATTGCAGGTCTTTCCATTCTGCCTGAACTTTGTTGTCTGGATTTTTGTACTGAAAATTACCTTCCCCTGGGAAACACATCACAGGTATCTGTAATAACATTTTCTTGATCAGGTACAAAGTAATGCAGGTGATTTGGAGAAAAAAGAGTGTTCCTTTGACTTTTCCTTAATCAGGTACCAGGACTCAAAAATAGAGCTGTGTAGCCTGGTGCCACACTGCAGTCATCCAGTGGTGTCTGCCAATGTCTGTATTCCCTTGCAGAGGTCAGTAGCTCACCAGGACTGAGACCAGGGGGTGAGGTGATACACGCCTGTGCACTTCAAACACAGCTACTGTCAGGAACTCGGCAATGTGAAAAGCTTTGTTCAGGCTCTGGTCACTTTTCTCACCATCATTCCTTTCCTAGTTTGGAGGCAGATTGGAACATTTCCTTCTTTTGTTTATTTCACTTGGGAACAAATGGTTCATTTCCCTCTGTCCCAGCTGCTCTGAAAGGTTTTCTAGTTTCTCCAGAATGTATTATGCAATACTGCAGAGCAAGTCCTTTTTTCTTTTCAACTCCATGCCTTTACCATGTATTGTAATCTGTCTACTCTGATTAGGTTCATCCTATAGAATCACTGCCAAATTCTGTTTTACGCAGCAATGTTTAGTCTTCAGCCTGGGAGCTATGTACAGTCCTTTTAAGATGTTCATACATCAATATCAGTCCTGGCTAATCCCAAGAAGCTTTGGATGGCAGGAAGAAGAAAAGCTTGAAGTTAGCTGTGCAAGTTGCAGGACAAACACTGTGATCTTTACTCTGGCCAAAATTCAACAGCCATCAACAAAAGTTGGGTTTGAGAATAGGGCTGTAAATCTGGTTTCTAACATAGTTGTAGAGGTCACTGCCTCAGCAAGAACTGGGTTCTGCTTCTGTTAAAAAGCTTCACTGCTCTTTTCAGAAGGCATTCAGTGGGACCTCACATTTGCACTGAATCGTCTACTTAGGCACAAGCAGACTTAACATATTTAATGCTTCTTTGTAAGAAGGACAAAATGTTCCAATGTTTTCTTTAAATATTTTCCTTAAATATAGGTGGATCCCAGATCAAATTAATTGGTGGCCTCAGTGGCAATTAGTAACTCAATATTCTTTAATTAATATTTATATTGCAGGGGTGTGTGGCATCCAGGCAGGCTGGAGCAGTCCCCAGGCTCTGCAGTCACAGAGATCCCTTGAGCAGCCCTGGAAAAGCTGAGAACACTGAGACCTTTACAAAACTGTGGTTTATGTCCTTATCAAGGCTAGATTAAAATTTCAGAGTGGTGGAGAAACTGCAAACATTTTAATGTGAGAAGTGGCCATGTTTTTGTGGCTGGATACAACTGTGGGGACTCAGCTGGCCATGATGCCTTGTGACAAGGAAGGATGGGTAATCCTGCTGCTGAGGGCAGAGGGAATTAAGAAGCCACCTTTAACATGGGAGCTGTGTTGGCTGAGGAGGCCACTTAGCAAATTCCTTCCTTGAGCATTCAAGGGCACTCTCTTGCAACTTGATCCTCACTTTTCCAAGTGCAGGGAGGAGAAGAATGTTTCACTGTCCAGAAAGCACCCGGGCCTTAAGATAAATGAGGATTGAAACAAGCGTTTCCATTCATATCAGGGGCCCCTCCTCGCTAGCGTCCTCACTGATCTGTAAAAACCTTCTTTGTAAGTGGTTTCTAAAGCATAATCTGTGCTTTTAATACCATTTGATTGAATAATTCCAATGCTAGGTTTGTTTTTTAAAGGTTCTGAGAAGTGTTGCAAGTAGCAAAAGTTTTTAATAGAAACCTGAAGCCACTGACTGAAGAAAATTTCCTCACAACTCTTCCTGTTGTGGAGTAAACGGAAGAAAAATCAAGTCCAAAACACTGAGGGTCATGTGAATAGTTACAAAGTGGAATTAGGGGCTTAACATCAGTAATTGCAGTGAAATTGCTCCCAGCAGAGGCAAGGAGCAGAGGAAAAATTTTAAAGGTCCAAGCAAGCAATAACAGAGCTCTACCTGACTTTCTAATGCACTGAAGGAGTCTTTAGCACAGACTTAGCTTACAGGGTGAGGCTTTTCTTTTCAGAGATTCTTCTTTTACCTTCCACCACCCAAAAGTCCACACCTTCGCCTTCGCCTTCACCTTCCCCTTCCCTTTCCCCTTCCCTTTCCCCTTTCCCTTTCCCTTTCCTTTTCCTTTTTTTAAAGAGAGCTGAAATCAGTTTAATGAAAAGTCACATTCATTCTTTGGTGAAGTTGCAGACCAAGGTTATGTTGCAGCTACAAAGAATTTGGGAAACAACATGTAGGCTTGAGAAATGAACCATTCCTTCACATACATAACTTAGCATATCATCCTTGATCATAATTATAGACAGATTTGGATTGAAGTAATTATTGAATGCATTGTCCTTAGAGATAATCAGGAACATGACCACTAGTGACACTGTGATGGAAAGGACTAAACAGTGCAGTTCATCATCTCAGCCCTTGAAATGGCTGAGATATGCAAAAGTTCATGTTTTATCCAAGAAGTATAAATAGTACAAAGGGAAGAAGAAAAAAAAAAGGCAAGTAGAGGAATCAGGTGGCTTTGCAGACTGCTGTGTTTGAGGAACAATTTGACAGAGACAGAGCAAGATGATGATACTTGAAAAAGTATAATTTGTCATGATTACCTCCTTTCTTTTTGTTTTTTAACTTCCTCCCAAAGCAGTACAGTTTGCAGTTTGCATCCATTGCAATTTATACCTAGGTAAAAAGATGGCTTGTGTAAAAGGTAGTTTGCTTGGAAACATACTTGGGTAAAAGATAGCTTAGCAAAGTAAAGTATAATTTAATCCCTTCACTTACCTGGGCCTGCACAAAGTATTTGCTATGTCTTGAAACCTCAGTTAATGAAGCCCCTTGCAATAGTCCATTAAATGCCTTGTGGGTGGGATTCATTTCTTAAAGGACACCAAATAACAGGGAGGGATGATTTCCGAGTACAGTATGATTCAGATAATGCTACACTTCCTCATCCTGAGGCAAATGCCTCGTATACATGTCTCTTCTGCACTTTCATTAGTCAGCCTGTTCCACCTCTATAATTTTTCTACAGACAAACCCCATATATTCCATATGTAATGAGAACAGCTGACTATGTTGCCTTTGGCTACCAATGCTTTCACTTTGCAGACTTTTCTATCCAAAGGTAATGGCACTGATGCAATTGTCACTGTATATGTAGATGCATCTGTGAAAGAGGTCAGAGAAAATAGGGAGCTTATAATCCTGGGGTCCTGGGCAGTCTGACTATCAGCTCAGGGATATGGCAATTGCCTGTTTCTCTGCATTACTCTACAAAGGGGAGAGAAAAACCTCCTCAAAGGATAATGGGTGATTAAAGGAGCATTTTGTTTCCTCTTTAAATTTAATTCTCTTCCTCTGAATTTGAGAGGGCAGCATGTGCTATCGGCTCCAGCACAGTTATACACTGGAGATGCCACACCATATTTTTAAACCTTTGAATCATGTTATGCTGTTTAAAAGGTTTCAGGAACCATTATATGCTGCTTAAAAGGTTGCAGCATGTGCTCCACATTGGAAACCCTCTGATCTGTAGAGTTACCATTTCTGCTTGTCATTCCAAGCTCTTTCCCTTTGACTTGTTCTCTGTACTTTGCCGGTTCTGCTTCTGTACCTCTTCCACTAGCATGATTAGTTTTGGCACTAGCAGCCATCCAAATGCATGATAGACTTTTCAAATAAATACCTGAAGTGTCCTCTTTCCTCCATCCTCCCTCCCTACCTACAAAAGCAGAAGAAGACTTCTTTGTAATGGCTCTGTGAACAGCCCCAGCAAGAAAAAGATACGGGGAAATTTCAGCCCCTGTGTCCTGACACTCTGCAGCAACGAGTATTTTGCTTGAGCAGTGGGTCTTTCCTCGGGAGTTCATTGTGAACGTCCATAGTGAAGCTCTGTAGCACAGATGTGGGCTGCTGAAGCATCTCCAGAGGGCTGGCTCAGAGTTGGACCAATGCCTTCATCTAATTTAGAGCTGCCTGGAGGCTGCAAAACAGCTTTCTCTGTGCCTTTTCCCTTCCCACGTATTTGTCTTGCACTCCAAGGCTCAACTCCTCAGAGGTATTTGAGCTCCTCACTCCTTGATATCAGTGGGAGCTGTGTGTCTCTACAGGAAATAGATAGCAAACATCTGTTACAGATCCAGGCCTGAGATTCTGAACTGTCTCGTTTACCATGTGTTGATGATGACAGGATTGAAAAGGGACTACTGGGAAGAAACGGTTTGGTGGCCTGAAATTGCTGAGATTTTGCTCTGCTCTGCAGGCTTAAAAATAGTACAGAGGATCCTGCTACACAGGGTGAATTATAATGGTCCCTGTCCTCCCTGCTTACGTCTGTCTTCAGTGGAGAGAGTGACTTCCCAAGCCTTGCAGTTGCACACTGAGCTCTGCCAGGGCTGGAGTCCTAAATCCTTCTCCCTTGCACTCCAAGAGTCTTCATTATTAGCAGTGCCTGGTCATCTTCCTTGTGGCAAGCTGTTGATTTTGAGTAAAGTGCTTGCTATTGTGTGAATTTTCACATAATTTATTTCTCTTTTGCTTATTGTCCATCTTCTCTATTCTTCTCCTTTGGTACCTGTTCAGTCTCCTTCTTTTCCTTTGTTCCCTCCTTGTTGAGAAAAGAGAAAGCAATGGACCTTTTCCCTTACTTTCTTATGAATTCATTCTTGTATCATCCAGTTAAACATCTCATTAAACAAGGCACTCTCAGGACGGGGTTATTGACAGTAACCTCTCTGTGTTAGGCCTCTGATTCATGTTTGAAATTAGTTCCAGAGCAACAGAGGGAAGCTTTTGGCCTTGAACTGTGATGTCCTTTGTGCTGAAAGACAGTTTTTATTTGCACAATCCTTTTAAACTTCTGCATACTCATGGCCTGATTCTTCAGTCCTCCATGGCTGATTCAATCACTTGTGCTTAAGCAGTGCTAGAAAGATGCTGGAGTAATATCCCATCAGGCCCTATTTCCTTACACTGGTAAAGAGGCCGGGGACTAATCCTGATTTTTTTTGTGTTTGAACCCACCTCTAGCTCTATCTGTGCTTGTTAGCCTTGCCTGTGTAACAGACTTTCTGGAACTTGTGTGTTCTCTTGTAAATCCAATGACCTCCTTGTCTCTACGACCACTAGTTCAGGAAGTGCAAAAAGCAACAGAAAAACAGAGCTTCAGCTTCTGGTGGTGTGTTTTGTTTACATCCCGAGGGCTTCACCTGGAAGCAGAAGCCTCAGGTGCCCTTCAAGCAGGTGGATATTTGCAGAGGTACCTTGACAAGCACAAATGGGGCTATAGGTGGGATCAACACTCCCATCTGGTGAAAGTTGGGTGTGGTTTGCCACCTTTTTTGCTTTAGAGAATCCTCAGTGATTCGAGCTGTTTGAGGTTTTGGTGTTTTCAGGAAGGGATGAGGTGGCAAGGCATAGCCATACAGTTCCCTTAATTTAACTGCAGGAATTTACCACTCTTAAGGAGTAGCCCTTTTGAGTTTTCTCCATGGTTCGGTCTTGTGAGTAATAACCATAACCTGAACGTGATCATTAGTCTTCCTCTGGAGAGAGACGTCATTAGCTGTTAAGACTGATTACATTTGTACACGGCCACTGAAGTAAAATCCCAGTAGTTTTTTGGCTGAGGGGAGGTGAAACAGTTGAATGCAAGACCTGTAACTAAACAAGAAGAGCTACTGTTTAAATTTCAGGTAGTCTCACTGCTAGATATGGCAACTGTTTCTTTTCTCAGATGGATCAAGGCATGTAGTGTAAACCCATACTGCTGTCTGCAGCCCTATTTTAGGATTCAGGTTTGTCTGTGCTTAGGAGAATGTGTTCAAGTGAGAAGGAAAACAATATGGCCTCTCTGGCCAACACTGAAGAAGGCTGAACCTGGAACACCTCTGTCAGCCTTCCAAACCTGTGGTTAACATGACCTATTTATCTGTTATTTGTAAGAAAGGTGCTCTAAATGCTAATTGAAATTACCATTCTGCTGATCCCAGTGTAGCAGGTGCTGTACAAACACAGTAATAAAGGCTCTGTCTTTAAGAACTTATGATCTGAAAGCCCAGGGAAGAGAATGTGAGGGAAAGGAAAAAAAAGCAAAATGGCTTGGAAACTGTCAATGGAAAGAGCTTCAGAGCTAAGTGTTACCATACAAATTTATTTTGGTGGGATGGAAACTCTGCTGTGTCTGGTTACGTGCGATCTATCCAGACAAGGGAGGTTTCTCCCACCCATCTCCTGTAGCCCAGCCTCCACCCTTTCAGCAGCTATTGGAGGAATGCAGCTCATGGTAAATGTGCAAATAAAGGGAGGAAGGAGAAATTACCTTCTGCTGTGGAATGCTGTCTGGCATGCTGACTCCTGTGCATACACACATACACACACACACACACACGCAGGCATTCATTTATGGACACACAAAGAGACCCAGAAGGAGGTGAGGAGGGAAAGTTTTTCAGCCTCACACTAAGC
Source organism: Pseudotriccus pelzelni (assembly GCA_035584735.1). NCBI lineage: Eukaryota > Metazoa > Chordata > Aves > Passeriformes > Tyrannidae > Pseudotriccus > Pseudotriccus pelzelni. Next base: position 6,836,664 of record JAWMRA010000090.1, on the reverse strand, counting down.
CTCACAAAGGGGGTGAGTGAATTCTCTGAGCGAGTGGTAAAGATTTGGAGAAGAATCCAACTGCAGCCTGTGTTTCATATTTGTGTTGGATGCTCAGGTTTCCAAATTAAATCTGCAAGTTAGACAGAAGTCCATGTTGTCTGCTGATCATCTGTTTAAGGGGAGAAGGAGAAGAGAAATTACAGAAGAAAAATACTTGCAAACAACAGCAGTAATTAAAATCAAGCATTTAAGCACTACCACCCCTCCCCCCAGCCAGATTTGTCTGGGGAGAAGATAAATAACTTCAACTGCAGGCTCAAGATCTGAAATATTTAAACCAGGTCCCAAAAGCCCATACACATTTTTAATCAAAACCTGCTCTTTTTGGTTTCTTTTTCTACATAAATACCCTGACTTGATACAACACCAAAACCTCATTAAATTGTGATCAGTACAATACAAAAGGTGAAAATGATCAATGCTATATAAACTGTTGCAACTGTACATATAGTGTGTCAGACAATTCTTTCTCAGGTTCAAGGTTACACATGGCGTCATAAGGAGATCACCTCCTCCCCCCACTTCCAGTGCTAAATAGGTTTGGATTCTTGCCAGAACAAAACAATCTGCAGGCAGTTCCTTCAAGATTGAAAAATAAACTTGGGGTTTTTTCCCCTGCAGGGAAAATAAAAAACAAACAAACAAACAAACACCCCTCCCCCAAACAAAACTAACAGAAAAAAACCCAAAACAAAACAAACACCCCCCCCAAAAAAACCCCCAAAAAACCCAAACCAACCAAACAAAACCCCCAAAAAAACAAAAATAAAAAAACTACAAAACCCTGAAGAAAAGCAGACAGCTGCTAACTAGTTGTCTAGCTGTCTATTTGTGGACATTTTCTTTCATCTTGTCATACCTTTTGTGCTGTTTGAAATGTTTGGATCTTAGACTTGAAGAACACTCAGTGGATTCCAGACTTGTATTAAAAGAAAGAAAAAGAAAGGCTGAGGACTTCTGACAACAGATGTGTGTGTTTGTGTGTTGGGGCCACATCATTCCAAGTGTCAGCTAGAGCACTGATTTTATTTTCATCTGACTGAAGGAAATTTTTTAGACAAGAAAATGCACAGTAACAATGCAATTTGTAGAAAAACACATACATCTAGAATGCAAGTAACAGGGGGATGTTGTGAGACCTCTGCAGAACAAGCAGAGACCATTTGGTCAATGGCATCCTCTGCTTTTGCTGTTCTGCCGTTCTGTTTTCATAGAATGGGTAAAGTCAATTTCTTTCTAGACAGTTTTGCTCTGGGATGCCATCTTAGATGTTGGAAGGAAGCAAGTCTAATTAATGTCAGTGATTTTCAGTGAGCTTTAGATCAGACTGTGGTGATTTTACATCAGCTGATTTTTGTTGCCTTCTGTTACGCAGACAGGGAGCACAGAATGGTTCTTACTATGGCTTCCAGATATGTCTCTGGAGCTTCTAATTTCCCCCTGCTTACCCCTTCCTCCAGCATAAAGGAGAAAGCAAAACCAGCTGACAAATGAGCAAGTCAGGAGGAAACCACTGAAACACTTCTCCTGTTTGGCAAGGAACCTTTCTTGTCCTATCCCTTTTCAGCTGCCATTCCTGGCATGCTGATGGCAGAGACCTGTCCTCACACCTCATCTTTTCTCGGGAGGAACAAGGCTTTGTGGCTGTCAGCAAGTCCAAGGCAGAAGCCTCCCAGAGGGGAACTTACTTAAAGGGACCAGAGAATTCCTAGCCCATTCCTGGCAGAGTCTTTGAGGTTGGTGTTAGCTAGGGAATCAAATCTCTGCCTCTCCTCTCCATGCCAAGACGTAGCTGTAGCAGAAAAGTCCAGGTGTTTTGTGGCTGCCTATGCATCCTGTGATACACCTGCCCATATTTCTGAGCCAGCGGGCAGGCTGGAGCAGCAGCACTATGACCATCAGCTGTGACCCTGTTGCTTTTCTGGCTGTTGGAGGCAGAGTGACCCTGGTAGTTTCATCAATTCCTGGATCAGAATTGTCCAAGAGGAAGTTCTCATTGGCTCAGTGTTTTGTCCTCCTTCACCAGCAGCCTTTCATGCCTCTCCCTGCACTTGCCAAAATATCAAAACTGTAAGAAGAGTAAACTGAATTTTGCTGTGGTTTCCAGCACCTGAGAAGCCTCTGCTTGGTATCTCAGGTAATTTTTCTTGGTCATACAACAGGGAGGGCTAGCTGCCAGAGCAAGGGTGTAAGACCTTCATTTTAAATAGCTTCTGCCACGCTGACTTCTCTCTCTTTAGGCAGAAGAAATTTCTCAAAGGTCACTAACTTTCTGAAGAGACCCCATGAGTTCTCTTGTGCTCTTCAGCTTTGGATCTATAGACAAAGTGTGCCTGCCATGGCCATGAAGTGATGGTCAGAGACCCTCTTGTCTACACTGAGACCCAATCACCTGTGCCAGAGGATGTCCATGTCAGCAGCATGAGCTTCTGAAACTAAAATGACATGAGAGAAGTCATGACTCCAAACCTTAGGTGAGAGAAAGAGCTTTGAACAAAGTTTTTCTTTCTAACAGCAGATGTCTTTTTAGGAATTCCTTGATTAGACCCTGGATGATCAAGAAGTTGAAGAGAGGGGGGGTATTTACATATAAAAAGGAACTCTACTTTTGGGATCAATTGGACTATTCAGGGTTCATACTATACCCCCTTTTTTTCCCAGACTTTATAGAGCCCTTGCTAGGATTAAGCCTCCATCGAGTAGATTATCTTTACATAGAGGCTGGATCTAGTGTTACAGGCTCTTTATTATCTCTTCTTTGAGACTGTGCAGGCTATCCCCTTGAAGTTCTTAACCCTTAAAGCACTTTATCTAGTATTTATTGTTTCTTCTCCGCAGGCATCTGAGATGGCAGCACTCGTATACAGTCCCCACCTGTCCTTGTTCTCCATAATAGCATCATCTCTCCTCCCCCCTGCTTCTTCTGTACACAGGGGGCTCATATCCAGCATCAGGGCTCTGTTTCCTAATCCTTTTCATCCCCAAGAACTGTGCACCATTCTTGCTTGACTCGGGTGGGCTGCAGAGTTCCTGTCAAATGCAAACCTATTCCAGCTGCTGGGAATTTGATGCATTCATTTTGAGGGATGTAAGGGAGGCTGTCAGTGGATTGGGTGATGAAAAGGCCAGGACTGGCTGCTTGAGGAAACTGGAGATAAGAGGAACATGGTGCAGAGGGTTTTACAAAGTAGTGACCGGCTTAAAGTTTCTGTAGCAATGCTGTATCTATTGGGCACAATAGGGTGTTTGAAAGAATGTTTGGAATCATAGAATCATAGAATCAGATGGGTTGGAAGTGACCTCTGAGATCATCAAGTTCAACCCTTGGTCTTCTACCAGGAAGATCCTGGGTGTAATCTTGCATTTCCTCATAAAATGACAAGTTCTAGAGGAGGAAAGAGCCCAAATGGACCCATGGGTCTGTTTTCTTTGTGCATGTGCTCCAGAGGCAGCTGTCACACTGTGCTGCAGGAGACTCCTGGTGAATATGCACCACTGGGGCATCCCTCATTAGCCGGTGAGTGGCTGTTTCCAGCCCTTCTGCTTCTCCTGTGCTGCCTTCTCTTTCCTGATACAACCATTGCTCCGGGACGTCTATTAGGAGACACATGTGAGAATAAGAAATTTAGTGAGCAGCAGTATCTAGTTCTGTGGTGACGTTTTCTTCTTACTGTTCCCATAATCGAGCAGAGACACATTTCTCCTTGCCAGACTCCTGTTCCACAAAATGTCAAACTTTTCTGAATTGCTTTTCTTATAATTTTTTAATAACTTCTGGCTGTGGACATTGGAATCTGCTCCAGTGCTATCATATTGACTTCCTTCTATTTTAGCAGAAGGAAGTGATCAAAAATAACATCTTGGAGTGATCTCCAAATTGTCTTGTGCTCTCAGCTTGTAAATAACCCAGGCAGCATTATCCTGGTCTTATTATCAGACAAGATCCCCAGCTGGTGTTAGCTAATGCATGTGCACTATTCCACTCTATTTGTGCCAGTCTCTTGCCATGTCTTTGCTCCCTAACTGGGCATGACAGAACTGAAATAAATGTGGCTGCATTGATTTCAATGGTTCACCCTCATCTGAGGAGGATGAGACGGCCGTCTTAGCTATCAGCTGCTTGGATGTCTGCTGGCCAGCAAATGAAGCGTATACTTTCTTTCTCCATGCACTAGATATGCTTATTCTGCAGTTGTGCTACCCCAGTCTGAACAGGAATAATCACAGCTCCTCCTTCACTGACAATGGCCACTTATGTGAAAAATGCAGAACTGAGTGGACTATGACTAGACGTGCTGGAAATATGAAGAGGAGAATGATCTTTGGCTCTGCATCAAAGAGCATTAAGGCATTCTCAAGCAAATTCCTCTTGCTCTCTGGGTTTAATTCAGAAGGGATTTTCTAGCCACAAAATCAAATTCTTCACTGCAGGAGCTGGGAAATCTTGGGTTCTGTGCAGGACACAAAAAAAACGTAAAGGGGTCCAGGGTTTCTGTGGAGATGACAGCAGACCTTCCTGCTGTTGCAAACGTGCAATGCTGTTGGACTTGAGGGGCATTGTTCCTAGTGAATTCCAACAACGGAGATTTAGTCTCCATTTCTAGATGTTCACATTGCCTGTTCTTAGTCAGCTCATACTTTTCTAAATATTTTTCCTCTTGATCTCTTAAAATAGTTTCCCAGGCTGTCTCTACTGCTGATGTTAACATGCTCCAGTCTGTGTTCCTTTTTTTATTATGTCTCTTTCTGTTTTTTTTAACTAAAAACATGTAACTGTCTTATATAATTCACTTTTGAGTTCATAAGCCATTTCTCCTAAACACAGCCTTCATGTGAAAACATACAAGGATGCTTCTTTCAATTTTTTGTTTGTTTGATTGGTTACGGGTTTTTTTGTTTTATTTTTTGTTTCTTTTTTTTTAAATTCTGGAAGTATTATATCACCTAAACCTGTGACCTTAGTTCACTGTTAACAATTCAGTATTCCTTCTGCGTGCTTCCGGATGCCTTCCCTCACTTTTCCAAAATTATCATTTGAGCTGAATTGCAGCATGGTGTCCTTGGTAAGAGCTAGATAAACCATACTTACTTTCAAAATGATCAGTGTTTACGAATAATTACGCAATCTATTTTGCATTGTTCTGTTGTAAAACACTCACTCTGTAGCAATGATCAAAGTATTTAATGTGGTTGTTCCTTTCTTATGCATACTTATTTGTTGTTCATATTTCATTTGCCTGCTAAGACCTGCAATTTTCTGATGTTATAAGTTGTTGGATATTTCTTGCTTTCAAGTCTCAGCATTTGCCCCACATCATTCAGTGCTTATTATATCTAATGCTTCCTTTTCTAGATCTGTTTACACCTATAAATATGTCTAGTTTATCATTTGAGATTGTTCCCTATTCCTTTGCCAAAGCATGTTTGGCTTTTATCTTGCATTTGAAACTAGTAAATATGAGTGTTCATGAAAGATGAGGAACATAACAAACTTGCCTCTAGTTGTGCAATCAAGTATAAGTGTGGCTGCCTTTAAACAGAATGTGTCAATTCTGTGATCTTTGCAATTTCCTTTAATAGACTTGTTGTAACTTGTCTCCTGTTACACTGAAATACACATTTAGGTGTATTCTTAGCAATAAGACCACTGTTCATGAATATACACTAGTAGTTATTTAGCACAGGTGAAAAATGACAGCTCTGGTGCTCTGTAGGCAGGATTAAATTTATAAACTTTCCTGGGACAAGCTGGTTTAACTGCAGTGGGAAGCATTAACTTGTCTGAAATACACTATGTTCTGCTTATAACACAATGGTTGGTGTCAGCCCACAGCACTGACCTGGTCTGGCTAAACTACTCATCAGAATAAAATAGACTGTGCATTTGAGACCATGCCTTCTCTTGCCTTCTGACTTTTCTGCTATTTGTCCTATAGGGTTCCTTGGGTTTTTTTGCATCCTGATGCTCCTCTTTGGTTCAGCTAGCATCAGGTGCATGCATGCACACATGTGTGATCCCTCCCTGAACATCTCCAAATGGAGGCCTCTGTTTAATTCACCTTGGGCTTAATTGCCTTGGTGAGGACTGGTGTTAGCGGAAGTGGCAGTCCTGATTATATCCCTACATGTGACACTAGCGAAGGGTGGTGGTAGTGCCCAGCATGCTGGCAGCCTCAGAAACACTGAACTGTGCCTTTTTGCAGGTGCAGAAACAGTGCTATCACTTGATCCATGCAAATCCATGCCCACTGGATTCTGCTTTTAGAGCTAGGTTGAAAATATGACAATGCTGCAATTTTCACCTGTTTGACTTTTCCTTTTGAGCACACAAGCAAACATATCAGATATTTACTTACAGATTAGAGATAGTGTTGATTACTCACACACATGGTCCCAGAATTTTATTCATGGAAGCGAAAGAATGGGATTCTGCTGGCTGTGACGGGGGGTTGGTCAGGCTGGAAGGTACATATAACACCAACACTGCAAAGCATCTTCAAAATGTTTGCTAAAGCACTGAAATGTTAACATCTTGTGGGGAGTTTTAATTTTTTTTTTTTCATTTTGCCTCATAATTGTCTCTTTTGGGCTAGTAAGTAAAAAAATAGCAGCATGCAGTCACAGCAGGTATTCGATGACACACACACACATATCGGAGTGTGTTTGTGAATAATGTGGCTATTTGTGTTTTGTTGACAGAGCCTGCTCACTCTATGCCTCATGTTAGTCATATTCTGTCATGTATCTGAGCTGAAGTTCCTCACTCAATGAAACAGATTGAGATAGCAGCACCTGGAAGTGCCAAGTCCCTCCTGTGGGACCATGCCAGGAGGTGGAGACTATATCCCTTCTCTGTATGTGCATAGAAGTATTGCAACATGCCAAGAAGAAAATAGGTGAACAGGTGTGGAGAGAGCAGAGAGGTGGATCCGGAAGGTTGGAGCTGTATGAAACAAAAGGGAAACTGTTCTCCATCAAGAGCCTGGTTTAGGGTCTCATTTTCTTGCTCCCACCTAAGGATTAAGGTCATAAAGCTCATAGGAAGCTCCCTTTGACTGTGAAGATCAAATTAAGTGATTTCTTTCTGTTGTTTCCTGCCAGGAGGAGTCAGAATGACCCTTGGGTGAGGCTTGGCCCAACTGAGGCTTTCCAGTAGAGACCGCCAGTAGCAATGGTGAGTTATATGGGCAACAGCTGGATGAGCTTCCTTCCTTCTTGCTCACTTTAATTCTGCAAATTTTTGTATTAGAATCTGGAAAAATGCTCTTATAATGAACAAAAGTGAGGAGTAGAAATGTTTAAATTATTTCAGGATACATATTCTATCCCTTCATCTTCATCATAACTGAAAGCTTGTTTTTGTGCTCCTTTGTGATGAAATTAAAAAGCCATCTGTTAAGTGAGTATCTGGAGACAGGAAATCCCACCCTAAAATTCACTAGATTAGTGTCAGTTCCAAAGCCCACTAAAAGCAATGGGAAATCTCACAGTGAGTCTGGTGGGCTTTCAGTTCAAAGTCCAAAGATCTGATGCTCTGAACAATATCTCTGATTATTTATGTACCTCTCTTCTCTGATCATAATCTCTGCCTCTTGCTGTTGGGTCAGGAGGAGCAATGCAGCAATTTGAAGGACTTACATGGCAAGAGAGTAGTCTTGTTGTAAACCTGTATGTCTTGCTGTCTGCAGTGCTCAAATCAGTTTCCAGTAACAATGTGGAGTACAGGTACAAATAGTCCCATCAAACTTCAATTTTCTGTTCAGTGTTTACTACAGACCTTTAAACAATTTTTGTTTTTTTCCTATAAGCCTCTGGTTTTGCTGCAATGTGAAGGGAATAGAAGTAGTGCCCTTTCTCCCTTTTGTCTGCAGTTTGCTAATATCTTGTGTCTTAATTTGCAGCAATGGAAAACAGACAAAAAGCAAACCCTGCTCCAACTGATGGCAACTTTCATCTGTTTTTCTTAGGTGTAAACAGCTGTAGCACACTCCAAGCAAAGGAGAGTAAGACCCCATTACAAATTATTACTAAATTCACCATTTGACGCTCTTTTGAAAAAATCCATTTTATATAGTTTGCATCTAATTTTGACTGCTTGCATCATGCTGTATATAATTTGGAAACTATTTTCTATGGTCATGAAGTTTTCCCTGGAATGCCTGCCCAGGTAATCAGATGTTAGTGTTTTTTGCACTAGAGATGCTAGCCTTTCTTTTATTAAGTGCTTGGCATTCCTAGCAGGATGCTCATCTTCACTGACTCAGTGCTTAGAATCATAGAATACAATGACAGAGCAATTTAGGTTGGAATTCAGAAACTTAAGGTCATCAAGTCCAGCCATTAACCCAGCACTGCCAAGCCCACCACTAAACCATGTCCTCAGGTGCCACATCTACAGCCTTATACTCATCCACTGATGGGTCATCTTGTCACAGATGGAGTGGTGGTGGGGCAGGACCTGCCTTTCCTAAACAGAGGCTGGCTGGGCCTGACCCCTGGTTATCCTGCATGTGCCACGTGATGGCACTCAGGATGATCTGCTCTGTGATCTTCCCCAGTACCAAGGGTGGCTTGCATAATTCCCTGGATCCTCTTTCTGGCCCTCTTATAGATGTGTATCACATTTTCTAAACTCCAGTTAACTGGGACCTCCCTGGCTTGCCAGGACTGCTGGTCAGTGACAGAAAGTGGTTCAGGAAGCTCTTCCACCAGCTCCCTCAGTGCCTCTGGGTGGATCCTCTCTGGCCCCATGGACCTGTGAGTGTCTTAAGTCGTGTAGCAGGTCATGAAACATTGCCCCTTGGATTATGGGCTCTTCTGCTCCCTATCTCTCTCTTTCATCTCAGGTGGCTGAGCACCCTGAGAACTGCCAGTTTTACTATTAAAGATTGATACAAAAAGGCATTAAATGTCTCAGCCTTTGCCTCAGCCTTTTTCACTATGTTTCCCACTGCATCCAATAAAGGATGAAGATTCTCCTTGGCCCTCCTTTTGTTATTGATGTATTTACAAAAATATTTTTATTGTCTTCCACAGCAGTAGCCAAATTAAGTTCTAGTTGGACTTCGACCCTTCTGATTTTCTTTCTGCATAACCTCACAACGTCCCTATTGTCCTCCTGAGTGCCCTGGTCCTTCTTCCAAAGGTCACAAACTTTCCTTTTTTCCCATGAGTTCCAGACTCAGGGAAAGGTATCTGTTCAGCCAGGCCTGTCTTCCCCACTGGCTTGTCTTTTGACACATGGGGTCAATCTGCTCCTGGTCCTTTAGGATTTCCTCCTTGAAGAAAGTCCAGTGTTTCTGGAATCCTTTGTTCTTCAGAAAACTCCTAGACTATTTCCTTTCTGCTGTGTTGTATTTCTAGCAGTCACCTGGTCAGCTGAAGTCTCCCACAAAAACAAGAGCTGTGAGACATTTCCCAAGTGCTTATGGAATATTTTGTCTGCCTCTTCATCGTGGTTGAGTGGTCTACAGCAGACTTTCACCATGACATCTGCCTTGTTGGCCTTTCCCCTGATTCCTTCGCATAAACTGTCAACCCTATCATCAGCATCATCAGGCTTTGCACAATCAGAATACTGCCTGACACATAGGTCTTAACATCCCACTGAGATGTCTCTGTGTGTAGAAAGAGTGTGCATTTCCTATCCTCAGCCTGAATTCATTATGGTTCTTACCAAACTGGACATTACTTCAAGAGGATTTCCTTGTTATTTAGTGGGTTCATGGTGTTTAGGAAGGGAACTGATTTTTGGAGGAAGTTTTAAAATCCCACTACTCTGGCAAGGCCAAATTTCTTACCAAAACTTGCAGGAACGGTGTAGTCATACTGGATGAGACCACTGTTTATTTTCCTGAGGATTTTGATGGAGTCCAGCTGCAAATGAATAAATGAAGGGCAAAATCTCCAAAGTGCAGCTTGGCAGTTTGATCAAACTGTGACATGAGAGAGAACATTTTCTTTCTAATCCATTTTGAGCTGTCCATATATTCAGTAAATAATGAGGTATGACTACCAAGTTTTCTGTAGCTATTTTTGGAACTGATTGAATAAATAGGAAGGGAAAAAAACCCCTGCTGAATGTTTTTTTCCCTTCTCCCATCCTTGAAAAGAGTATTTGACAAAATTTTCCTTGAAATGTGGAGTTTTGAACAAAATTCACTCTATTTTTTGTGTTTAATGTAGACAAGATGATGGATTATAGTTATCAAGTCATTAATGTTGCAGAAACCCCACAAATGATATACAGATAGCCTTCAGAAGAGGTGTCCATGTCCGTTAAAAACATTACCTTTCTTTCCCTTTAACATTTTGCCTTGAAGATTTGTCTCCATCCTACATCAAACAAGAGGGTAGAAAAGGGACCTTAACATTATCCAGCTCACTTCCACCTTTTTATCTGATTCTTCTTTAAAGAGCTCTTGGATGGGTGATCTGTTGTTTATCATTCACCACTTGTGGCTTGCTTTTTTATTTTCTTCTAAGATAAGTAATCAAAGAGGAGTGGGGGTTAAAACTTAATTTGGAATTGCGTTACTGATTGCAGGGCCACTGTTGCCTGTCCCACATGACACAAGCAAGAGAGTAGACTCCAGGAACATGCATTTCTTTTCACCCTGTGGAACTGAATTACAGTATCCAGAGATAGCAAAGGTGAGGAGAATCATCTTTTTTCCTGTTGCTTTGCAGAGAGAAATCTAGAAATATTTCTCTTTGCCATAGAAGAGCTTTCTACAGGCACTGTGTGTGTTTAAGTAAATAGAAGATTTACCTTCTGAAGATCATGTGAAATCATTTCAACTTGACATTGTTCTGGAACATGGCATGAAAGGAGGATACATTCACTATGCCTTAAGCCATGGAAGACAGTGTGGCTGACCAGTCACCCATAAGCTGCTCATAGCATGTCAGGAACCCCAGAGCCATGGAAATGACTATGAGTAGCCAAGCACTTGCCCATTTATTTAGTAATTTATTTAGTGTTTAGAGTGGAGTCTCACAAGAGAGTCAATGGTAGGGGAAGACAGCAGCAGATGAAACCACCTTCAGGAGAAAACAACATTCTAAGTTAAAATAGATCATATTTTTACGGTGTCTGAAGACAATCTTCAGGTGCTAATCTCATCTCTGCAGTGTAGTTCTGACGTCAATAGGTGTTGTATACTTACAGGATGAAGAAATCACATAAGAAGCCTTCCATCTTTTCCTCCAAGAAATAATTTTCCTATGTGCAAACAGGGAGGCCTTTAAACTTAAACAATATGTGAATTTGGAGGTCTGCCTTTACAAATAAGTCATGTCACCCAGGAATTCCCTTAAAGATGCAATGGAAACGGGAGGCATTTAAAAAGCAGAGTATATAGAAACTGAACCTTATGTTGGCAGTGCTCAAATGATGTGCTGTAGCTACTAGCTTTGCATCAAAGGAGGAGACACTGTTTAGGACAGAAAGGTAAGGAAGAAAACCTGCATCCAAAAGAAACTCTGGGGAGGTTGTTAGCCAAGCAGGATATAACTACCTGAGCTGGTGTCAGAGCAGGACACAGGCATTGTTGGTACACATGTGGAAAATGCAATGGGGTCTGAAGGCGCACATCTCTCTCTCTAAGTATATATAAATATCCATATCTATCTATCTATCTGTCTATCTATCACCATGTGTCTGTGTGTACTAATCATCTCAGCATGAACAATATATCTGGCTAAGAAACAGAAGGGGGGCTGAGAGGAAGGGAAGGACAAAAATAGGCCTAATTATTTTCTAATTTAGTTTTTTTTTGCTAGCTAGCTGCAGTTCACAAAAGGAGTGTTTACACACCAGCTTGTAAACATGCCAGTTTAAAGTATATGCAAACACAGCATGCTCTTTGCATGTCCCCAGAACAACTGAGTGCACAGGTGAAGGCTTGAGTTTTGCAGATGTATTTCAGTGCTTTCAGCTCTCCTTTGTTTCAAATCATGACCCACTGTGTTCCAGGTAACACTTTTGGAAGTCCCCTCAGCATCTTGCTTATGATGAAGGAAAGCAACACTACCTTTTCCCTTTACTGGAGGAAAAAGAGGCAGTTAATATTTAGCATGTGAAAAATAATAGGTAGATCAGATTTGCTGATGTTTCTTCAGCAGCCAAGTTATATCAGTGACCAGAAGGAACCTGTTGGTATTAAAGCCAATATAAAGCAAGGCTGGTTTACATCAGGTGGGGATCTGACCACTGGAGTCCAGTACCAGGTCTGTACCCTTAAAAATAATCCAAACAAACAACTGAGAGTCTAGTTGAGCACCAGTGTGCTTTTCCAGGTGGTTCATCAATTTATTTTACAGGATGCCCAACACAGATCACTTCCTATGTTGATAGACCATAGAAATGAGGTTGAACAGTGCTAGAAAACATGAAGTAAGAGAGGGAGAATAGCCTAGCATCTGACAGACCTCCTTGGTAAGGGGCAACTTTGCTGCATAAACATAGGAAGCAGACATTCTTTCTGACTTCTCATTTTTATAAAAGTCGTGTCACCAGCTGGCCTGTCAAGCTTGCATTCCCCCTGACAAAAGAAAGACATGCTCCTTGCCAGTATCAGAGGAACTGGGGAAGCAGTGAGTTTGGTTCTCCAGCCAGCCATTAAATTGTTCAGGACATATTTTATTATTTGAGTCCAAAGTCTGGAATAAACTCAAAGTTTCTGTATTACTCATATGAGTTATTATTAGTACTTGCATTACTTACATATGTTTCTATGTGAAATGCATGTTCCTGAACTCTAGTTCTCTCTTACTGAGATAGTCATTCCTTCAGAAGTGGATAGCAACCAAGACCTTCCCTTTGGTCCATGCTGCTTACTGTTCATGGGCAGGTTTCCAGACCATGACTAAGGAACACACTGAAAAATACACCTTGCAATGTATCTTGGAGAAAATTACCCACATAGAAATAATTTCATTAGATTTTGGTTGTTCTTCCTGAATAAAATACAGCTGTTCAGTAAAGTACAAAATCTGCCAGCCCAGAGGTCTAAGCACAGCAGCTGAATGAGAATTGGTCAAAGTTCTGGTGAATTAGAGGATGAGAATGCCTGCTGCACAAGCAGGGGGAATACTTGCATAGAGCAAAATTGCATGAAAAGGCCACTTCCTTCTCTCTCCCACCTTACTCTACACTGCTGAAGAAGACGGTGTTGATCAGAATTGACGAGCTGAAGATGGCCACTTTTTCCTGGTTCTTCATGAAGCCAAAAAGAATGCAACTTTACCTCTGGAACCAAATTAGAACTTGACAACTTGCTGATGTTGGTGGAGCTGGCTCTGCCAATAACATAGAGCACATCTGCTGCTGGTATGTATTTTTAGATTTTCTTTAGAAAAATGTGATTCTTTGTCTTCACAGAGCATTAGGAGTTACAGAGAAGAAGGTGAGGTGCAGGTGCTTGTAAGTAAAGGCCAGATATATGTCATTATGACCTCTAGTCCTATTGCTTCAGAAAATGTTGACCTTTCTCCGGTCACAGAAAGTAGATAGAATGATTTTAAGGGCTGTGAGTTGCTTGTGCTTTTATTTCACAGTTGTTAATGGAAGTCTCTTTTTGCAACTAATGCTGGAAAGCAGGTTGTCTGTTTTTATGGCAGAACATATTTTTGTCAAATTTTGCTTTTTTTGTGTCTTGTAATAAGCTTGTACTGTCTGCGTCTGGAGTGCGTGAATCACTATATTTATCACTAATCTGTGCTGAAGCTGGACATACTTTCTTTATTTTCAACCATTTCAGTCCTGCTGGAGCTATGCTTGGCCTTAACTGCAGCTTGGCTTCCAAGCCTCACTCCTCATAAATGGAAAGGAACCTTAAATACATATCGAGATATGAATGCTCCTTTGCTCTTCCCCGTTCCACTTTCCCTCATGAAGAGCATCTTTGGAGCTTACTTTTGGTTTCTGTCTGTTATATTTGGCTGCAATTAAGATTTTTGGCCTTTATTACTTTCTGGAGAAGAAGTGTCTTTCAGCTAAGAAAAATGAGACCTTTATCTTAAGCATTATCACATCTTAGAGAGTGTTTCTCCAGGAATTCGTATTTATAAAAGGCAGTCCTAGTCTGGGTGGATCATTGTGGGAATAAGAGAAGAGTTTAACACCATTAAAGTTGTTTTGTCCCTGACAAGATTGCTCACAAAAACTCTTGTTTCTCTCAGTGGCTCTAAGCGTTATCTTGTCAAGGGTTGGCAAGACTGAAATTCTGGCAATTTTATGTCATTGAACTCTGTACTAGCTCTTCATGAGTCTCTCTATCATCCATTGACATTTACCCTCTTATTCTGCCAATTTCAATTTTTTAGCCTTACTCTCTTTTTGTGGGATGCTGGTGTCTTGTCTTTTGTTTTTATCTCTCTGCAGGACTGTCGCTGGATGTTCCCAGTGCAGAAGTAGTGACTGACCCATAGTAAGTGACAGCTAAAGAAATGGGCTGATGGGAACCTCACAAAGTATATCAAAGGCAAATGCAAACTCCTGTGCCACAGGTGGGACAGATCCAGGCATTGGGCCAGGATGGATGTAGAGAAAGATGCATGGGCAAGAAGGACCAGCAGCTGTGCTCTCCTGGGAGGCTTATAATGACAGGGTGTGGGGGAACAGCTTGCAAAAAGGGGTGCTGCTCTGAAGCAAAGAAGGCACATTTGGTCCCTTGGATGGTGGTCTGAATCAGGAACAGGTTGCCCAGAGAGGCCATAGGATCTCTATCCTGGATTATAGCCTGCTCCTTCTAGTCCTGGCTTTGTGTGGGGTGGACTGGAGGCTGTCTGAGATACAGGTCGACTGACTCTACTACTGGCTGAAGAAGAGATGGAGCTTGTGGGTGGCACCACCCGTTATTTTTTACCTCAGAGACTTTTAGTTTCCAAAATTTATTACATGAAATAAAGTATCTTAAAATATTTTTTCACTCTGAAGCCTTTAGCTTAGCAGTGCTTTCCTTGAGTACAAAAACAGTGGGAGGATTGTATTTTTAAAGGAATCCCCACTTGAGTTGTGGATGATATGCTTGCATGCTTGTGAAATGGGGTTGCTCAAAGTTCCTCTGTTTGCTGCTGCCAGCTGCCAGCCTTGTGGTGATCTTCTACTCATGTGGCTTCCTGATGGCTTCCCCAAGGCTCTCCCAGGCACACACAGCATTGACTGCCATGAGGTTCACTGTGGGATTGAAGTCAGAATAATTTTGTAGTGTATGGATAGCCTGAAAGATGGATTTCTCCTTGTGAGAAAGGCCATTCCAGTGTCCAAAGTGCATCATTTGTGCTAATCATCAGGTAGAGAAGTGTGAAAGGTCCTTCACACCCTCCTTGCTGTAGATTTCTTTCAACTAAGCCACTTTATTTCTCTTTCTGAGGGACGGGCAGAAGATGCCATATCTTTTGTTTCAAGGCCTTGGAGTTAGAACTTCGTCTTTGGCTGTCTTTAGGTGGCTACATCAAAGTAGACAGTAACAAATTAAAACCACCGGGATAACATAATAAAAAAGAACAAGCCATTTAAGGGAAAAAAAATATCAATATTATGTCTTTTAGGTCCCCACTGAGAAATACTTGTGTAGAAAATACAGGGGAGAAAACATGAACAATGGGCTTCTCCTGCCCAAATTGCAAGTACAACAAGCGTGTCAAGCGTGAATTTGAGAGACAGAGGAAAGGACTGTTTTCTAAACAGGAGCAGAGCTGCTGAAACAAAGGGACAGAAGGACAACAGCTAAGGGTCATTCTATAGCTAATCTACCTCCAAGAAACCACATTTGAGAAAGATACCTAGTGCCTATAGCTACCCTGTAGGCATAGTTCTAGATCAGTGTATCCTTATTTCCTGCTGGGTGTCCTCGCTGCATTTTATATGAAGCTTGATTTTATAAATGGGTTGCATGTTTTGTAAACCTTCCAGGTTTTGGAAAATTAGGTGGCAAAATGTCTGACATCTGGATTTCACTCAGATGAAATAAAAAGCAGCTCCTGGTTTTCTGAGCTGCTTCGGCTAGACCTGCCCTGGACCTGACCTGAGCAAGGCACTGGGGCATGAGAGGGTGTTAAAGTCTAACTGGGCTTCACTGTCCACAGAGTGTTTAATCTCCAGAGCTGAGCAGCAGTCACTTTTTGAAACAACATATGTTTGGGTTTAGGGGTGTCTTTCCCATCTGTAGAGTGAGCATAGCCACTCTCCTTTATTGACATTATGGAATAAAAAGTAACTGCTCTAGCAGTCAGTTAAAATAAATTAAACCTACCCTATTTGGAATGTTGCCTCGGAGCATTAGAACTGTGTAACACTCTCTGGGCAGCAAGTTTTAAATATACAGGGAAAAGGTGCAGAGGTTAAAGAATATTCAGATAAGTTAGATATATGCAAGTCAGCAGGGCCTCATGAAATTCACCCTGGAGTATTTCAGGTACTAGCTGAAGTGATCTCTGAACTATTAGCAATTATCTCTGAGAGCTTGCGGAGGATGTGTGAGATCCCATGGGATGGGAGAAAGGCAAACACAGTACCTGTCCTTAAAAAGGGGAAATAGGGAGACCCAGGGAATCATAGGCCAGTCAGCCTGACTTTGATACTGAGAAAAATGCAGGAGCAAATTATTGAACAATCAATTTGTAAACACCTAGAGGAAAATAAGGTGATAAGAAACAGCCTGCATGGGTTTGTCAAGAACAAATCACATCAAAGCAATCTCATTTCCTTCTTTGACAGAGTAACTGGCCCAGTGGATAAGGAGGAAGAAGCAGATGTGATAGATCTTGACTTTAGCGAGGCTTTTGACACACATCCACATGACATTTTCATAAGTAAACAGGAGAAATATGGTTTAGATGAAGTTATTATGTGATGGGTGCAAAACTGAAAAATTTGTCTTATCAGTAAAGCAGTTATCAATGGTTTGTTGTCAAACTGGGGAAACATATCAAATAAGATACCACAGAGGTCTGTCTTAGGTCCAGGATTATTCAATATTTTCAGCTTTGATAATGGAATATGTAGCAAACTTTTAAAAATTGCATATGATACTGAATTAGGAGGGGCTGCAAACATTTTACAGAACAGGATTTGAATACAAAATATGCTTGATAAATTGAAGAAAGTGTCTGAAATCAATAGGATGAAATTCAATACTGAAAGACAAGTGCAATGTATTGCTTTTGGGGAAGAAAAATCAAAAGCGGAAATATTAAATGAGAAACAACTAGTTTGAGAACAGTTTTCATAAAAGAGGCTTAGCATATAGCACAAACAAAATGAAATCCAGAAATGTGAAGATTTGTGAAAAGTAAATTCCATGATTGTGTGAATTAACAGCAATATTGTGAATAACTGGGAAATAATTGTCTAATTCTGCCTCGAGTGGTGAAGTCTGACCTAGGAATGCTACATCTGTTCCCAGTGGTGAATGTACATCTTAAAGCTGGGACATTTTAAAAATCATCCTCCTTTAGAAAGGAGAAAGAACAAAGCCTAGAAAACAGTTCCTATGAGGAAAAGCTGAATTCACTGAGTATGGTTTTTTCCTTAGGAAAAGGTGTAATGCACATAAAGTATGCAAAAATGTTATTAAAAATGTTATAAAGGAAAGAACACTTACCTGCTTTCCCTGTCTAAAATGCTGCAAAGAGAAATGGATGAAATAAGCTGAAGTAAAAGAACTCAGGTAGAAGTTCTGGTTATGGGGATGATACAACACTGGATCAGGGTTTCTAAGGATATTCTGGAATCCTTGTTTCAAGTCCTGAAAATGGGTCAGACAGGCATCTGCCTGTGATGTGAAACAGATGTCCTCTTGAGAGTACTTCTACTTATACATTTCTACAGCAATTCACAGACCTCAGTCAAAAGAGAAGCTCACATGAATAAGATAAGCAAGAATTGCATGCATAGAGACATGTACTTCCTCCAAAACTCCCACCTTTTCCATGCAAACTCCCTTTAAAATCTCACTCAGTCTTCTATTCTCTTTTTCACCTGTCTTTGCCTTGAAACAGGGAGAAGAGTTGCTACTCATTCCATAATTATATGAAAAACTGTAAGGCTGGACAGGTCTGCCTTCTATCCAAACATGAAATCCAGCATGTTGGTTTTTCTGGGCTAGCTCTTCAATTGTGCAAAAACTCCAAAAGATCCAAAGATACAAAAAAAGCCTGCTGTAAGCTGCTCTAACAATTGCTTTGTTCTTTTCCTCTTTTTATTTTTCATGAAGATACACAGTCTGAGAAAAAAGCTTTATAAATATGCCTACTCCCTTTTAATGATAAACATGGGACAAACTAGATGGTACTTTTATGAGGTTTTATTGGCATGATTTTGAACTGGTATGTTATTTATGGGACAATCCTAGACAGAATGCAGCAAAATCTCTGCATCTTGTTATGTTCTCTGTGTGAGCCACATGCATCTGAAAATGTAACCTTGAAATATATAGCAAGAAGTGGGAGCTTCACTTAGAGCTGTAAGGCCAGAAATCTTAGTCATCAAGTGTTGTTTTGTGTGAAGACTATGATAAGAAAAAAACACTTTTAAATGCCTGATCTAAACGAACATATTTAACTGCAGGATTTGCACACTGCATTGCGGGGGATGCTACACTCAAAGAGCAGAATGCCTTTTCTCCTTGATGTGCTTGCTTTTGTGATGATACCTGCATAAAATAAATTTGTAAACCCAGTTTTTTAAAGGCTATGAGATGATGCTCACTAGTAAAGAATTGCTTGTTTTGCTGTGAAAGGGATTCTTCCTTTTGCATCTCTATGAAA
>JAWMRA010000090.1:6796812-6817788 GCA_035584735.1 Pseudotriccus pelzelni | reverse complement strand
AAACCTTTTCTGATGGAGGTAAAAAGGACATTATATTTTGCATAGTTGTTGTTGGGATTAATGTATGTACAAATTTGGGACTTGTAATTCCTCTCATGTATGGG
This sequence comes from Pseudotriccus pelzelni, assembly GCA_035584735.1. NCBI lineage: Eukaryota > Metazoa > Chordata > Aves > Passeriformes > Tyrannidae > Pseudotriccus > Pseudotriccus pelzelni. The sequence goes on along the minus strand of JAWMRA010000090.1, from coordinate 6,817,684 downwards.
GACCTAAGAGCAGAAGTGTATGTATGTGGAGAAGGGACATTTATTTCCTGGGTAAACTGGCCTGTAGGTAACTGTGTTTGAATGGGATCATGGGATTTATGTTATGTGGTGCTGCACTTTGTGGATATCTATATGCCAAGGTTAATAGTATTACAGCTCTTCCTTTCCTCCGTTTTGCTCTGACCATGTTCTTACTCCCATATGCTTTTAGAACAGCTTTAGTTTTACCTGAGTTTTAAGAGTCTCATATTACCCTTTGCAATTGAGAGTTTGTCAAAACTGAGCCCCCCTAGGATCTAATAAAGTGCCAGCAAGATTTTATACACCAGTTAAGCTTCACTTAAAGACTATTTTGAGACTTCATGGATACTATCAAGAAAAATAAACTTGTAATTAGTGACCCTTTCATGTAGTATGCTTGGACTGGTAGGAAGGTATTCCACTACTCACATTTGTAAGGAGGTCTACAGTGCATAACTTTTAAAAGGGAATTTTGGAGTAGAAAGTTTTGGGAAGTCAGTGATAATACTGCCATTAACTTGCCAGAGAGAAGATAGAACTATATTTAGAGCGACTTTTACCCCCGTTTTCTGTAATCTAATATGTTTTGAACTTTCATTAGCTACCGCAAATAAAAGGTTCGTGGTAGCATGGAACCCAGTGTGTTCCTCTTATCACTTTCAAAAGTGATAGTAAGATACAGTAAAATAAAGCTTCCTGTATCTGAAAATAGGCTGGACTAAATTGGCATATTTCAGTAAGCATATCTGCTTAGTAATAGAGACAATGCTGAGCGAACTTTATAGAAGATGAAAAAACCTGACTAAAATAAAAAAACTTGTCTGAAATACTGCCAAAAATCAATGCATTTTTCCCCTCTAAGAAAGAAGGTTGTCCTTGTTTTCCATCTCAACCAGCTAGACACATCTCCTTGAAAGACATTTTCCCCTGTCTGAAACACATGCACAGACTGTTCCATTCTGAAATTATCAACCGTAGAAGTTGAGTCATGACAGATAGGAAAAAAACCCACCAAACCTCAGTCTAACACAAGATCAATTCATATTTTTGTTTTGTTTTTTTTTTTTTTGTTTTTTCCGGAATTGAAGCTGGGTTCACAGAATAACTAACCTAGAAAGGAGTAACCTCTAGGTAATTATCTGGTCAGATGCTCCTCACAGAGCAGATCCAGCACAGAGGCTGCCCATCATAGGTTCGGCACATCTTTAATTGTAGAAGTGATGCTGGTTGAGATGAAAGATCTCTTCTTACCTCCAACATTGGCCAGAAAGGGTTAAGTTCATTTCTGAAGTTTCTGAAATGATCTCACTGAGGCTTAGTCTCCACTTGAATTTTCCATCAATCTCCCTTCACCCCAAAGCCTTCAAGACTGAATTCTGTGTTATACCAAAGGGGAACACCTTGGAGAGCCTAGATGAGCACAGCCACCCTACAACTGGGACTAGTGTAGGGTGTGTGGCTCTGCCCATTCCCAAAGACTTGTCCTTCTCCTTCCCTAAGACATGAAGGGAGAGATGGTATCTTCTGCAGATTTCTGGATGGACCAAATTACTGCAACACAGAAAAGGAGGGGAGACACTTATCCAGATGTTGCAAAGTTATGCATGAAAAAGATGATGCCAGTGTGCATGCAGCAACTCAATTTGTTGCTTTCTTACCAGTATTACTTAATTCAAATATTGACTTTATCAGTAAGAGCAGACTTTGTTGAGAAGTATGGCCAGCTTGTGATGTATATATACATATATATACACATATATGTCTTTATACAATATCATGGTGATAAGTTTTAATGAGAACTCCTTCATGACCAGCTGGTGTTGTTTGAAACAAATTGCATTAATAAATGTAGCTAGATTTTCAGTGTAAGACCAAATAATGAGAGTTATAAAGCTGCAACAACATAATGTTGAGTCAACAGTGTAGTGGGCTGACACTCCCACCTTAGCCACGTCTCTGAACCTGCCTGGTGCATCACCCTCCTTCTGTAAAATGAGGTTTAACCTTCCCTCCTCCACACCCACTGGGATATCACAAAGGTCTAGTCCCCTGGCACTGAGAAGAAACGTTGAGATATCTGACAGTGAGTTCTCTATTAACACTTCAGGTAGCATATCTGTTTGGGGGCCCACAGACTGACAACTCCTTGCTGTGTGATACTTCTGTTCTCTGTCTCCCTGTTTTGATATGTGCTGGATCCTGCCTGTGCCACACCACAGTGCATTGAAGGAGTGGTGGAGGTCATAGCTCTACTCTCCTTCTCCTGCTGCCCTGTAGGGTGTGGCTTCAACATGCTGCAGGATGCAGGGTCCAAGAGGTCCAGTGAGGTGCTTGAACAGAGATTTTCATCATGCTGGCAGTGTTGCCAAACTCCGTGGTGGAAAGGCTCTACTCCCGCTAACGAAAAGCACAGTGTACTTACCATGGGACTACGAGAAGGCACCTCTGCACTGCCCAGAATGGAAAGATTTCATCACACTTCCTGTTAAATACTCTCAGTATATGTGTTTAAGGTGTGCTCGAATGTTTGCCTTCCTTCGTTATGACTTCTGACTGAAGGTCAGCACAAACTCATTGGTGCTCCTTCTCTCTTTTTGCTTCTGAACATAGGCAGCTATCCCCAGTTTCTGCCAGGATGATCCCTGCACAGGAATATATGATTAACAACAAGTGTGTGTCTCAGTGTGTGCACAAACTCACAGATGTCCATGCAGGGAACTTTTGCTAAGTACCCCTTTTTAAGTGTAGAGTTTCTCCATACACGGTGTTATCCATGACTTATCTCCTACCCTCAATATTATATCACTCTTGTCTGTCTTGATACTAAGCTGTATGAGTGTTTTCTTAAGTTTTTAAATCATGATTAATTAAAGAGTTTCTCAGACTGCCACAATACCTTTTTTTTTTTCTGTTTCTGAGGCTAATCTTCAATTAATGAGGAATGTGAGCATATAAATAAAAAATGTCTGTTTTGTGTTTTTCTTGCAGTAAATCTGATCATTCCTTATACTACTGTTCCCTATATCTCCCCTAAGGTATCCTGAATTTGATCAAATTACTACATCATTGGAATGTTGAGCATTACTCATTTGTGTGCTAATTACTCTTAATCTGGGTCCTTTTAAAAAGGTCGTCAATTAGACTTTATTGATTTGTCAGCATTCATAGCAGTGAGGGGAATCTAGTAGCTGGTGTAATGATGTCACAGATGGCTAAATACCCTGTAGTCTGAAGGGAAAAATGAATTAAATATAAGTTCAAGTTACAGAACGTGATGAGAAAATATGGAAGCCAGACTTTTTGCAGAGGAAACTGCAGTTCACAGTTGATTGAAGCTGACTCTAAAGACCTCTTTTATGGCACCCTCTGGAAAAGAGCTATCAATAACTGACCCTCTCTCATCTTATTCCCAAGGTTCACCTTGAAATAGGTCTCTTCTAGATGGTACAGGTCTTCTGCCTTCTTAAGAACATTTCAAGGCCACCCTTGCTGCTGTTTGTTTCAGAAAGGCCATGATGAGAAGGCCACCATGCCTGGTGTCACCTGCTCTTTTTACCCTCTATGGGCACAACCAAGCAGTGATAATGATAGTGTCCTGTACACCAAGGGATGAATATCACACAGTGGCCAAGAAAGTGAAAGCTTTTTGTATTAATTGTTCAATACCTACCATTTTTAGACCTTAATATTATGTCAGACAGGAGTTTTACAGATATATTGAGGAACTGGAGTAAATGAATAGGCATAAGAACTACTGGAATTGTGTCACAAGAAAGAATATGCAAGCAATTTTGTGCTTTCACAGATATTTTTTTTTTTAAGTGAGTAAGTTGCTCCAGGAAGAATTTTGAATTAAGAACATTGCAACCAGAAGATATCTGGCAATCAATGCTTTGTTTCAACGTAATTTGTGACTGAAAATGTACCTAGCTATTCATGATCACAATGATGGTCAAAATTCTGACATAAATAAATATTTTTTCAAGGTTCTGATAGTGAGTTTCTTGTGTTATTTGACCACATTTAATACTGTATATATAATTGGCACTGTGCATTTAGTACACATAGTTATGATTCTTATCACTTAAGTAACAGAAATTCATACCCATTATTTGTCATATTACACACTTAAGTAGTGTTGAGAAAAGTCATCGAAAGGGGGTCATTATCCTGATCAGAAAAGAGAGCAGTGACCAGCTGACGACATGTGTATCTTACAGATCTCATTAATGGGTGCAAATCAGTTAGACCTGAGGTAAAGTTTTTTCAAGTCTTTTTGACTGCATGGGAAGAGAGGGCAAATCTAGCTCAAAAATGTTGCCACCTTTTCTAAAGTGTATTTAAAGCTCTGAGAGATGAGAAATTCAAGTGAAGGCGGGAGATTGCTGATACTGTGCTTTTTTATTATTTTTCTCCTTCTCATTCAAATAAAATCTGTCCAGGACTGGAGAGAGTCAGAAGCTATCTTCAGAAGAAATAGAAAGTTTCCAGACAAGGAAAGTAAGCTAGCAGGGAACAGCACACAGTATTTCTAATAATTTTCTGTGGCCCTGCTAGCAGCAAAAAAAGAAGCAACAGTGATGTTGGTAACATGTTGAGATGGAAGTTCAAGGTTCTCTTTTGTGTGCACAGTTGTCTGTCTGTGTTGCTGGATCATAACTTCCTTTGGGCAGGCACTATCTAATGTTACACAACAGTCACAGGAGTCCCTGATCTCTGTTGAGTTCACTGACACCTATATGCAAATACGGAGTGGAGATATTTTACTAACAATCATATGAGATATTCAGTTTCTTTCTGGTGCATGGGCATGGCTGTAATATCTTGGCATGTGAAGCACTGGGGAGTGCTGACTTTTTTTTCACATTGATTGGTGTGAGATATGGAATTTCCTGTTTTCTTTTAACTTTGGACTGGATTCTGATTTCTTTTACTTTACTCTTGAGTTGAATAGTACCTTATTCCACAAATTGTCCTTTTGATTCAATGGGGTTATTCATTGATGGGGAGGTACTATTCAACACCACTAAAAGCCTTGGAATCTGGTCCTTAAATCAAATCTGCTGGTTGAACTTTGTGTGTGTCTGTGTGTGTGTGTGTGTGCGCGCGTGCATGTGTCTGTTTTTAAGCTCTTTTTTCACAGGGGACTCCAGTTTGCCCTTTTAGACTTCACTGAAACCTTTTATTATTAGTACTACTGTTAGGTCACAAAGCTTCATAATGTTCTTCGTTGTTGTTTGTTTCATGCACTGAATTAGAAATTAATTCTCTCTCAGCTTCTCTGGCATATGCTTCTAAACTTACAGTCTCCATTTAATGTATTCCATGGTATATGTGTCTCATCAAATGTGACAGATTGGGGTGATTCTGTCAATAATTCATATTTGATATAAAGTAGAGCAAAGTTAAGAGGGAATTACAAAGTAATATAATCCCTGTCCTTTTTAAACACATGAAGTTGGACTAAAATTGATACCTTCAACCAGGACACTCAACATTCAAAAGCTAGACCTACCACTACAGGGAGTGACAGATGCTTGTTTGGAAGTAATATGTGAAGTCAGGGTAGAGGATAGCAATTGATATCTTCAAAAGAAGTCCTATGGGTCTCACTTTTCAGAGGTGAGGAAGCAACCACAGATCTCATCAAACTCCACTGGAGTCCCAAGTGCTTGATACCTCTGAATTTCAAGCAATTAAGTAGGGCATGAAAACTGGGATGCTAAAAGCTGGCAACAGTTGAGGCTGATCCACTTGAAGGTACTACCAGAGCAGTTGCTGGGAAACTAAAGACTGAAAGGAAAATAGTGAAATCAGTTTTTTGTGTGCCAAAGACCTTGCAAGCATCTTTGACTTCTTTGATAGTGGCTGAGATGCTTTGGTTAATATGGAAAAATAGCATCAAGGAGCATTTTTAAAAGCATCTCTAAATGGCTAGAAGATGTGAGGACTAGGGTCTGTTTCTGCTCTGTCTGGGAGAGGAAGTTTCCCTGCTATATGCTAAGAGTTTGCATCCTTCGATGATCCTTGACGGAAAGCAGGGACCCCTACTGAGCTGTGCAGGCTTCCAGTAAAGAAAGTTCTTCAGAGAGGGGACAGCTGAAATTTCACATGGCTGTTGTATGTGCAGATTGACCTCCAGTGCTTCACCAGGCATCTTTTTCCTGCTACAAATGCTCTTTCTTCCAAGGACATTTGCTAGAGCTCTTCTCATATTACTTTGGTCCGTGGCTGAGATATGGAAGGGAACCCTTCGATGTTTCTAAAAATCAGAAATATTTTGTAACCCCCTGGAGACCTGGAAAAATACAATTTTGCTGCAGTAGAAATAGTAGCAAAAGTCTCTTCAAAACCCCATGTGTGTCTTCTTATGAGGAACTGTCTGACACTGCAAGTTTCTTCCTTGTACGGTTTCCTATGGGATTCTTCTGCTGTGTCTGCAATGCTCTGCATCTCATGGTGCCTACCTCTTGTAGTCAGATAATACACCCTGAAAATGTTCTGTAGTTGCTTGTGGAATCATCTGTTGAGAAGGTTACATTATCACAAAAAGAACCTTGGAATTTGTTATACTATAAAGTTCTGGGCTTCTGGACTTTTCCCAACTCCCTGTTTTCCTCAGCCAGACTTAGAACAATTGGCCCCTCCTATCCAAAGGAGGCACCACTCCCCTGTGGATAAAGACAGCTTTGCCAAGGCCTCTCAGGGGCTGATTTATGTGCTGACAAAAGCAACCACGTGTAAGGAAGCAGTCTATCTTCCCAACCCTTTCTGTAGGCTGGAGATTCCTGCTGCACAGATGCTGCTCAAGAGTAATTCGACTGCAAGAGTCTCAGACGGCTTGGAAAACAAAAGTCTGGCTGGGACAATCGACTGTGGGATTGTGTAACTATGGAGAGGAAGCTCCAAGCTTTCATGTCTTTATGTCTTATTGATAAGATAGGGCAGTACAGGGAAAAGCACTATGCGAAGATTATGGTAACTGTCTCCTCTTTCAGTTGAAGTAAGTCTGACTTAAAATTAAGCACTCATCACCTACTAAAGACAAATTTGCCCCCCTGTTTATGCAATATTCCCTTGCTAAATGTGTTGTAAAGGTGATGAAGTCACAAGCTACAGGGAGGCTGATGTTGATTGAGGTTTTTCTTTTTAAAGGTGCTGAATGCACAAAGGGAGGATGGTAACAGTGATGGTACCTGCTGCCTAGGATGAGTGGGAACATAGGTGTGCAGAAAATGCTGCATACTCACAGGGTGTCTAAGAGTGTCAGGGTCTCTTGCTCATAGGGGCAATTCAGAAACAAACACACTGAAACGTAATATCTCTCTAAGATCCCAGTCTGTTTTGGAAGACACCCACTGGACTCATAACTGCAACATAGTGTTCTTTATTACCCTGGTGGTGTATTTGCTTAACAACTGACAGTCCAATGGGCCTGATTCTTCTTTCTTTTGCAGTTTTAAGTTGGCAGTTGTGCAAACTTTATGGGATTATCCTTATAAAAACCTCTGTTTATTTGTTCTTGTTTCAATGGGGGTAAACTCTGTGTCTGCAGTAGAGCAAGTATAAGGTTTTTGGTTTCTGTTTTGAAGTTGAGTCTGATGGAAGTAGTCATTAGCTCTTATTCACGGTGCTTTCACTCAGGTCAAAAATTGGAGTGAAATTGTGGGGAGAAGAGTATTATGTTTTGACTGTAGTGAGGAAAGCAAACCCTTCACTTTGAGTGATCTGGAATGGGGGAGGAGGAGGAGAGAAGGAAAATTCTGGGTAAAGACTCTAGTCACCAGGTAACAGAAATGCCTGAAAATAGGCATTTACAGGCTTTTATGAAAGCATTTTCCTGGTGCTCCAGTGTAGAAGAATAATGATTTGAAACACAGGAAGTTGCCATGGAACAGAATTATCACCCACTGATGAGTTCTATTGCCTCATAATGTGTCAGCCTACAAAAGTCACAGCAAATGGTCAAGATACTTTTTCCAAGCTTTCCAAGACCATGGCACTGTCTTGTGACTTACTCAAAAGTTGCAATAATAAGCAACTCTTCTGCCTGTCATTTTCTGTTTCACTGCGTTTACCCCAAAAAGAGGATAACTTTTCAGAAAAGAGTGAAAAGTTGCAAACAAGAAGAACAAAAAATATTTTCCCAGGGTAGAATATTCTGTTATATAACAAACCAGAAAGATTACTGTGTGCTGGAAGGGAAAAACATACTTGAAGAGCAAGATGAAAACAAAACTCAAAGAAGTGTGTTGAATGTAACCCTAATGCAAACTCAGAAAACTGAAGTTAGAGAAGGTAAACGATACACCAGTCATGACACTCTGCTTAGAGACTGCATTTCTAAATGTTATATGCTGTAGGTCCTTCTTGCTCCCCTAGTCCACATGAGAAACTCCTTCCATTCTGCCCCCTGACCATGAATATTAGTCTGCAGCCTATATCCAAACCACATTATTCTGATTTCCATTTTTACAGTTTTACTTATTCTGTGGTTTCAGACCAGCCAAACAGACTCTTTTTCTTTGCAATCTGGAAATCTTGTCCTAATCTTTCTGCTTCTGATGCCTTCCAAGTTTTGATGAGGTTGTTTTATCTCTCGCTGTTATTAAAGAGCAGGTCAATGCTGCTCCATTTATTCTGTAGATTTTTACCACTCTATGGATTTCAGGAATATTCTTTTTATCTTCTGTTTTGAATCCCCTGTTAATCATATCATGATGCACCTTTTTCAAATCTACAGTTTTATTGAATGGTGTTTTTAATCTTTGCAGAACTCCTAACTAGTCACGTCCATAAAGAAATGAAGAAAAACCCTGGTATTCACATCACCTGATGTGGTTGGTTTTTTGGGCTCTGCAAAGATTAAAAACACAGTAAGACTTGAGAGTATCCTAGAGGGAATACAGAGGTTGCTATTAATATGTTCTTCTTTTGAACAGAACTGATCTGAGGGTTTGGAAATGGAGGAAAAGTGACTGTTTAAAGGAATAGACAAGGTTTGAGATTTTAGATACATACAGCTGTATATTATGGTAAGAAGAAAGTGGGGAAATAGCTTCACAGTCCTGGAGCTGTTTGTAGGTTTATCCTTGTTTACCTGTGCTCTGATAGACACCTCCCTGCTGTAGGATTGCAGTAAAATGATTGAGTTGATGCCAGGGATGTGGCCATGGAGAGTGCTCTGTGGTAGAAGGGTACATGGCCAAGGAGGTTTTAAATGTTTATTCATGGCAAGGATAGTTCTTTGTGTCACTCCTCTGGAGTGGCAGCGCTATGTTGCTGTTGGCTGAGTGCTGCCCTTGGGAAGAGTCACTTGGTCCCAGTTTCCAGCGTTCAGGCCAGAAGTAACCTTCCTTTTCCTCCTGCCTTCTTCACCTGATCTTTATCAGCTGAGCGTGTTTCCAGGAAAATGTGGTCAACAGCACTGTGTCCTGGGTGGGATGTGCACCAGCCCAGTCCTTCAGTAGAAGACAGCAGTGCAGTGTTCCAGAGGCTCCACAGAAAGGAGGGAGAGGGAGGAGGAGGAGCAGAGAAGCGACCAGGCAGGGATGTGACCTGGTGGCAAGCACAGAGGAAAGGATGAAGGGAGCAGCACAGGAAGGGGATAAGCGCTTTAAATAAAGAAAGGGCGGGAGGGAAACACAGCAGGGACAAAGAGCATTCCTGTCGGGAATCCTGGGGTCTCTCTTCAGGTCTGGGCATAGATTTGTCATGCAGCCTTTGGAAAGTCATGTCACGTTCCTGCCTGCAATGTGTCCTCAGGAGCCTGGAATGTGAGCTGAGCTGCTTATTATTGGACTCCTTATTTACAAAGCTAGGAGGGCTAGGAGTGTTTTGATCTTTTATTCCAGCTCTTTTTGCAATGTATGCGGTTGAACTTGCTAAAATTAATTCCTGCTTAAACTGCAGCCTATCTTCTCAGGAAAAAACCTCCTTTATTTGTGGGGGGAAATTCAGTGCAAATCTTTTAAATCCAAATTTAGCATGTTTGTCTAACAGTTAATTGTCCTTTTTTTTTTTTTTTTTTTTTAATTTCCCTGCTCTAAATCGTTTTACCGTCAACTTCAGTAGATGTTAAACCTTAATGCGTCTTTGTTTCCAGTCCGAAATCTCCTCGATTATCAGTTTTTTTCTTCCTCGTAAGCGGCTGTAATCTCTCGTTAATTTATCCTCTTAATGTGTTTTTCACAGATTTGATTAATTTAAACTATCGGGCGTGTTTCCCGATGCTTTAGTTGTTACCACGGTTCTTTCCTGATTCACCTCCAGTTTGCTCACAGGATTGCAGGTCTCAGGGTGCCCCAGCCCCGCTGAGGAAGAGCTGCTTCCAGGGGTAGACATGTGCGGAGAGGAGCGGCGTGGGTAGCCGGGAGCAGCACACCTCACAAAGAGCACAAAGCCCTGCTTGTGGGCAGACAGCAGGAAATCCTTTGTGACCGGCTCCCGTCCTCCGATCTAGCCAGGCAGGCGTGACCGTGGCTGCGGGCAGCAGGCAGCAGGAATGTCTTCTCTCCCCAGCCCTGGATGGCGACGCCCGGTGTTCCCACATCTCCTCGGCGCCCGGGCAGGTCGGAGAGGCTGCGATGAGGTTCTGGCACATTCTCGCTGAATTCTCCTTTGTCCCGGTGGGCTTCAGGAAGCTCTTTGCTATCCAAAGGATGGAAACAGTGTCTGTCTGACTGCTTTTGTTTGGTCCTCTGTGTTTAAACATTACTCTGCAGCTGTTTCCCAAACACCTTTTTTTTTTTTTTTTTTTTTTTTTAAATATGTCATCTTCCAGCATCTGCTGATGTCAGAAAAAATATGGAAATATTTCTTTGGCTCCCTCTCTTTTTTTGTTTGGTTTTGTTGTTGTTGTTTTGGTTTGGTTTGGGTTTTTTTGTGTTGGTAGTTTGTTTTGGTTTTTGTTTGTTTGTTTTTGTGATGGGTTGTTTTTTTGTTGTTTTGGTTTTTTCCCCCCACAGTGGGTTTCTGAAGTCTGAAATGAGACACACAGACACACAGACACACAAAAACAAAAATCAAGCCAAACCAAAACAACAAAAAAGGACTGGTAGATATTAAGCAGCACAAATTACAAGAAATCTGGAACCAAATCCTGGAATCAAAAGAATACCACACTCCATGAGAGCTGAGGCTGGACCTGTGTCTAAATCCACATGCTGTGGTTTGCTCTTGATTATATGATGCGCCAAACCAGAAGTCTCATTCAGGGCAGAATGAAACACAAGCTGAATTTGAACCTGAGTCTACATTTTGCAGCACAGACCCACTGATGACTGACAGTGACAAAACACATTTATAAAGGAACAAAGTAAGTGAGTGAAACTTATTACCAGTGAAAAACCAATACAAAGCTGCAGAAGAAAATTGCAATTCCAGCCTAATTCACAGGACTAATCTGCAAGTGTTGACTGGCAGGAGTGATTTTATTTATGTGCCTCAGTTGTTTCAGACCCCCTGGATCCTACTCTCCTCCTGCAGTTTTTACATCACTGGGACTTTGCTGACTTTCAGTGAAGTTATTCCTAATTTACCCAACTTTTAAGAGGCAAGAGAATAGATCTATTGACATTACCGATGTCTGATCCGTGTAAAATAAAAAAGACTTAATAAAATAAAAAATGGTTTACATACTTACTTTGACAGAGGCATACATAAAAATATACCTCTCAGTCCAAGTAAATACAAAAAGACTGCCAAATCTGCCTATATAAAGCTCAATATTTTCAACATTTAATTAAAAAAGAGAAGTGCTCACACTCATTAGAAAGGGAGGGAAAGGTTAGATTATTTTAGCTTTTTCAGAACAACTAATTATATAGAAGTATCTGCTCTGAAACAAAAATATTAACATCTGTGATGCACTTAGAAGAAATATAATTGATTTTTAGGTTAATTGCCATTCTATATCAGAAGAATAAGCTCTTTATTACCTCTGCTATATATAACAATGCTGATATTCTGAATCTTTTGTTCAAAAGAAAAAAAACAAACATAAAACATTAAAAAACAATGTCCATCAGTGAATTAATGGGCACATAATAGAATTTGTGAAAAAGTAGTTATGGACTTACATTAGAATAACTTTTCAAAAAATATACATTGCAAAATACAGGACTTGCTGCTTTTCAATTCACAAGTGAGTTGTGAGCTGATCAATAGTTCTGAGAACATATTTTACCCTCAAGTTCGTCAGTAAGCTTGTGCGACAAAAGTTTCAAGAGAGTTTTGTCTCTATATCTGCTGTATACATGCTGTTACATGCTTGGTCTATTCAGGAGGTTCTGGTTTTTTATTCTACAATTTTGAAACTGGATCTTTTGTGCCATAAGAAACAGAAGTTGTGTCGTAAAGTTCATTCAGTCAGTGAAGCTAGAAATTCTGTCAATTTTACCAGTTAAAACCCTTTGTATGTGCCTTTTCACAGAATTTCATAACACACTTGCAATGGCAGATGCTCTGATTTAATTATTAACTAATACTCCAAATACTTCTATTTTCTTACTTGATGATTTTAAAGACTGATTGTCTGAGGAATCTCAGCAGTTTTTATAAATTAACTCCATTTAATATCTAGTATTTTTTATTAATTTGTTTTTGAAGCCATTTAGACACCTGCATATACCTGCATATCCATCATACCAATGATGGGTTTCCAGATTTCACATCCATATGCTAAGGTAGAAATAACATTTGAAGTAAACAAAGAAATTGTTTTTTAGTCTTCAATTTTTAGGCTGTTCATGGTCAAATTTTGGATAAGGAAAGAGGTACCATTTCCCCCTTACTAATTCATGATACTACTTTCTTTTTGGACAGCTTTGTTAGCTTCCTTATTGTTACGAAGAGAAGGGAACAAATTAATTTCCCTTTAAAATACATACATACCTGTGAGTGGCCAAAGTAGAAAGTTTCAAGCAGAAAAGTCTTTTTTCCTGCCTGATTATTTAACCCACAGTTTTTAGTGATGATGGAGAGTCATTCTGTCTCTTATTTTCAGGTTTAGAAGCTGTGACTTTGGGCAGTTTCTTTGAAAACTCAGTAGCATGGCATTGAACAAAGTCATGCTGATATTTCACCCATTTATGTTTTTTCTCTTGGTGAAATCTCTTGATTTAAATGGTTCAGTCTGTAATCACAAAGATAACGAATAATGACCAACTAATACGATTCATCTTAGTGCCTACTTCAAATAGACACAGAGATTAAGAAAAAATAGGATGTGTTAATTTTTGCACGAGGCAGATTTTTGTCTGTTAAGAGAAAACTTGTGTATGTTCAGATATTTTTGTGAATGATAAGGAGCATAGTAGAACTGAGGAAATGATATAAAGTATTCAAATGGTCATGGCAGGGTATTGCTATGCATCTAGTTTCTGTCCATCCCACTGGAAAGTGTATGAACTGGAGCAACAATCAAAATTTCTCTTTGCTTTTGGTGTGCAAGGTGTTGGAAACACTGGCTTTGCATGAAGCTGGGCTCTGGAGGGTACCACGTTGTCCTCTTCAGTCCATGTATACTTTGTGCATCCTCTACTGTTCATCAGACAATATTGCAAACAAAACACCCAATCAAAAAAAATTTTTTAAAAGCATAAAACAGTTACAGAAATGAGTGCATATTTGCAAATGGAGCTGCTGGAGTATTTGACCAGCCAAACGAGTCTTTTGCTGTCAGGAGTCAGAGGAATTTTCTGTGGAAGAGTGGTCTGTCAGACCACTGCAGCTGCACTCACTTGTGATGCAAAGCAAGGTGGGTGTTCTGCTAATTAGTTGAGCACCCCAGTTTTGTGAGATTGGGCAGATTCATTGTGGTGGTAATTTAACAGAGTTATGCTGGAGTCAATGGAGACCAAATCACTAAATCACAGCAGTCAGAGGTCTGAAGTCAAGGTCTTTGCATAGGATAATTTTTCTGACTCTAGGTACTTTCATCATGAAAAGTCAATTTCAGCTTTTGGTACAACTTAAAGAGCAAGTTCTAATGATGCTTGTAGCACTGCTTACATGTGCAGACTTTGCTCAGACATGGTACCCTGCAATGAACTAAAGCTGTGTTGAGGTAACTGTGTACCTGAGAACTTCTGTCTAAGTAAACCATCTTTTTGCATTGTAACACTGTTTACTAGTCAGAAAGTGACTCTTAGCACAAGCATAACATTTTTATTCTTTGTTTAAAAAATTAAGCAAATAATCATGTCTTCTTATGATGAAACTATCTTAGCTCACTTAATTCTAGATATCTAAATCTGAGCTAATAATCTAGGTTGCTTTTTATAGGCAATGGAAAGGAATAAATCTTTCTAGGGCGCAATCCACTGACCTACTTGAGATGTCTATCTGAGGAAGAGATGTGTTGTGGGTTAAAAATGCCTGTTAAGGCAGGCCACACAAGCGCCTCTAGTAGTGATGTCTTGAGCTTTGTTTTTTCAAACACTGAGATAATTTTCCTTCTCAAAATCTCTAAGAAATAGGCTCACGCTCTTGTCCTTCTCAGCCTTTCTGATTATATAGATCTACAGCTGCTACAGCTTAATGCAGTTGTGAATCTGTAGCAGACACAGAAATCCACAATGGTGTGATCAGCACAGGCACAGAGCCATTTCATAAGCCTGGAGACAGCTCTGGGCACTGCTGATACAGTTATTCCTTTGCATTTCCAAATTGTCTTTGGCACTGGTTGTCCACTTGCAACTCCTGACCCAGCAGGTTGGGTTTATCTCTCAAAATATCTCTGTGTGACTGCACTTGCTCAAGACTCGAATGCCTTTACATGGAAAAGCAACGTTTTGTGGAGTTCAAAGTCTAGATTTTGCCTTTTTGGTGCAGAAAGCTGATAACAGCAGCTGCTAGTTTCTGTTGTTACCCTTTAGGGACATCCAGATGGCATGTTAACTTTTGCAGCTTCTGAAGGATCTGAAAGAAAGCTTCTGTGTTTGTGCAAATTTAAAAAAAAAGGAAAAAAAAAAGAAGTAGTAATTGTGTAAGTTTTAAAGTTTTTTGCTCTCTCAACATGATACTAAAAGGATGACATTTAAAAACACATGCAGACTTGTGCATGCAGCAAGCCCAAGGGAGTGTGCTATGCCATATTACTAAAGTTAGTGAATCTTACGAGCCTGATTCAAGAGTTCCATCTTTCTGACACAATCAGCAATATGTCAGCCTGCTGAAGCCTGCTGGGTGCTCAGCAGAGATTATGACTGATTAGTATCCCTTATTTCAAGTATAGAAGATTATTTTAAATATCTGATTTCTATACCGAGGTCTTTGGTGAGCTTAAAGGTGAGCAGCTCACACATGGTGTACAAAGAACACCACTGTAATACAACTTAGTTTTGCAATCTCCTATTTGTTCTGTTCTTTGAGGGAGAATAAATGTGATTTCCTCCTGTGGCTATGCAAAATTGTTGTCTTTTATTGGACTCTGCCACCTGGACCTCAGTCCTGGAAGTTAACACTTGCATCTTCTCCATTGCCCATCTCTGAATTTCTACACTCCATTTCACGTTAATGGTTAACAGCCATCTGATTTTGCAAGGCCTGCAAATGCCTTGTAAACCACTTTCCTGCTGTGGACCTAGCCAGTTCCACCAGTAAAGCAGGCAACCGGCCTGGCGATGGCTTCAGCCAGGAATATATGCAGTGATATTTCTCTAGTTGTAGTTGCTTTTCTTCTTGTTCATGCTGATCACTGTTGCTGGCACCCAGAAAATAGAGCTCAGTGTGTAGTTCTCTGGTCTGAGTCACAAGTAATGTGTTTCCAAGTTGCTTCCAACCTCCTTTGAATCCTCCTCAGCCCCTTTTTTCCTAGCTGATGTCTGAGAATATTTTCAAAGTTGCCGTTTGGACATCAGCTCATAAAATGTCTGTTGGAAGATCTTAAACTGAGATCAGCATTCCTGCAGTCATCTCATGCTGGTTCCAATACTTTGTTTTCCACAGGTCATCAGCAACAGTTGTCTGCTTGATGGGTCTGTGGACTGACAAGGTCTGCCTTATCAATAAACACTGGATTTTTCTAGTTGCTCTCAATCTTTTTGAGCAAAACTTCAGCATCTGTGTATATCTTCAAACCTTAGCCATTGCAGATATGTAAATACCTGACCTGGAATTATTTACCTGTTACCATATCTCATGCAGGAACTCTGGAGCTCATCAGTATAAAAGTAGCAAGTGGCAGCCCAAGGTTTGAGGCTAAATCCCGCTTACTGTCCTGTGAGTGCCTTTATTTGCCAAACATGGGGTTTCCCAAAAGTTTAGATATTTGGTAACTGAGAACATTTTGTTTTTAAGGTCATTGTTGGCATTATATTCTACAAATTTCATCAGCATCCTGTAGATAAGAACAGAAATAGCAAATATGCAAACAGAGCTGGTAGGTGTCATCAGATTTTCATTCC
Source organism: Pseudotriccus pelzelni (assembly GCA_035584735.1). NCBI lineage: Eukaryota > Metazoa > Chordata > Aves > Passeriformes > Tyrannidae > Pseudotriccus > Pseudotriccus pelzelni. The sequence continues at coordinate 6,801,254 of JAWMRA010000090.1, read as the reverse complement.
AGTGATCATTGTGGATAAATGACCTCTCTAGCAAGGTTATCACATGTAAAACAACCTCTATAGGGACCGCTCCATTCTTTGGAAATGCACCAAAAAACCCCAAAATACGAACAGTTCAAGTTTTCCACTTCAGCTTAATGCTTTAGTTACTCTCTTCCTACGGCTATGGTTGTGGTTCAAAATAAAATACCAGGGCAGGGTAGGGCATTCATTGGGGATAATGCTACACTTCTGCTACAGCAGATGGAAGTGTAAGTCTGTTACCTGAATTGTTATTTGACTACAGCTGCTGCTGTGTCTGATTGCCTGTAGTGCAGCCCAGGGCTGCCTCTAAGTCTCTGACTGTCCTAAGGACCGCTGGTCCCACCTTCTGTTAAGCTCCTCTCTCAGCTATAGCAAGAGTTACAATTTGTATCCACATGACAGAACATAACGATGGCAGAACATACCAAAGGCAAACATAATCCCTTATCTTGCCTTTGACAGCGACCAGATTCCTGGGAAGGGAGGCAAAGAGGCAGGACACTGGTTTTGTACAGGATGATTATTTTACCCAATGTGTTCATCTGGCTCCTGACAGATTCTAAACTTCCTAAATTCGTCTGATTGAATGTTGAGTGTAGGTTTGTAGTTAATACAGCACTACAGATCCTCTACAAAAAAACCCAAACCAACCAAAAAAAAAAAAAATAAACCGAAGAAGCAAGAAAATATCTCCTTGTCTCAGAGACAATTAGTGGTTCCTAGAGTATCTTTCTCAAAGTTCTTCTTTTATGCAGGGATATTAATCCAGAAGTTTCCTAAATTTTAGGAAGAAGAAGAATTTAGGAAGAATTTTAGACCTAAAATTTGTATCCAGTCTTTAAAGAATCAGCTATGCATTTGATACCTAATGCATAGTTTCCAACTAATTTATGACAGGTTAATTGTGGAAACAACAAAAAAAGTTTCAGCTATAAACCCCCTGCAATTTGGAAAAATAAAAGCAAAAGTTTTAGTTGTTGCTTCACCAACTAGACCATCAGTAAGGTGGTAGTTACCTGGTTGCCTCCAAGCCTTTGTAAGTGTTCTGGTTTCTGTGCATGTAACTGGACTGGCCTTACTAGATTTAACTTCATGTGACTGGATCTACTCATGGAAGATTAGATGACAAATCCTTTTGGGTAAATCTAAACCAGATTTGATATAATCATCATTGTGACTGTATGTCTTGACGGACTGTAGTGGAGATGATCAGAGTATTGAAGATATGTATGGCAAGCCCAAAAAGACCCAATTAGTTTTAATAGTACTTCATCACTAGAAACAAAAAAAACTTAACTCATGTATCTTTTTCATTGCTATCTCCCAACTCCTGGTTTTGAAATATTCACTCCTGCTCGTAATGAACCTGGGGAAGGGTATTGATTGCAGTGTAAAAACATCTAAAGAACTCCGTGTCCTTAGCTCAATAAAATATAAACATTTGTTAAATTTAGTTTAAAAATGCAGCCCTGCCAAATTTTTTTGGTTGGTTGGTTGGTTGGTTGTTTTTTTGTCATAGATTGGTGATTGGTTAAACACATAGGTACCCCAAGTTTTTGATTCTGTTCATTTTGCTATATGGAAGTTTTGATTTTCAGAAACCTGAAACATTGATGCTCAAACCTGAATCTCTTGCCTGCCAGTTAATGGCTCCTGCCATTGCCAAGCTTTTACATATCTTGTGAAGAAATTTTCCATGAAAGTGAGAAGACCAGATTCTCTTCTCCTTGTGTAATGGTATTTATTATACAATATTTATTTGTAATCCCTGAAGAGGGTCCCACTGTCTTTAGTAGGCCACTGCTCCAAGTCCCCCGGACTCTTTTTGTCCCTGTTTGCAAGGGATACCTTTTGTAAACATAATTCTTCTGATGTGAATATAGAGGCATCCAGCAACTCTGTTCACATGAACTGTGACTGGGAACTGATCTCAGTCTGCAGATCAGGACAAAAGTTAAACCATAGACCAAAAGCTCTCTGTCCTTTCTTCACCACTCACCTACTGCTCTGGGCCTGTGGTGGTGACTTGCAGTCACTTTCAACTCCACCTACAGATGTTTTCTCACCTCATGAAATAAAGAAAAGGAAGGAAAGAAGCTGCAGCTTTGCAAGCATTTTCCTTTTTTTTTTTTTCAGATAACATACAGTTTACATATTTTATGAGATTAATGTCCCTTGTCTCTGATTACAAGAATCTGATCAGCATATTAATAAGTAAAAAATAAAACCCCCTCAAACTATGCAACAGCTGTTATTTTGTTGCTGAATATATTCAGGGTATGTAATTTTTTATGAGATATTTATTGTAATAGAGGGATTTATTTCAGAGTGTGTGTTATGTGACTTTGAGGTAGCATTAATATAATCAGTTATGTTTCTTCTACATAACACACGAGGGCAGGCACAGGAGGATGTCCAAAGCATGTAGAGCAAATTGTATTTATTCTGGTGGGACAGTATGGGTTGAGGCAAGTTTGTCAGGGACTGGATGTGTCAGTGTGTGGCAATAAGGATAAGTGACAGATTAAGTGGTATCCTGTTCTAGAGGATGTAGCATTTTGGTTACTGGTTTTGTGAGAAGCCCATAACTCTTGTTAGACTGTGTGCCAGATTCAGGGTAAATATTGAAAAGATCTGAAGACCACCTCCTCAGTTAGAGTTGGGGGATCAGTTCAGCAGGTCTCAGAAATGCTGTGCTAATGTGCTGATCACTTTATTTGAAATGTGTTTAAGTGACCTGCATATTTATAACAGGTACTTGATATGCCAAAAATTAATTTTAATTCCTGTACATCTAAAAAAGGTGGAAAAGGCCCAGAGTTTTAACTGTGACCTGTAGGCTGCAGTACTGTTGTGACCTGGCTCTTATGGATCTTGATACTGGAGTGGAAGAAGGGTAGTTTCTAATCTAGTAGTAAATACTAGAGTTTGAAGCCAACAGGACTCTGAAGTGCTCAGTATCTCTCAAGCTCATTTCACAGCAGCTGATTCACCTTTACGTGGTAACAGATGTGCTGCTAACACAGTGAAGTGGTCAGTCCATACATATGCACTTCAGCAGCTACATTGTCGAGCTGAATGAACGGTGATGCCTCCTTCATTCTCTTTTTCTCACCTGAAAACAGTCAAGGAGAGCGAGGAGGCTGGAGAGTGGAAGGAATGTGAATTGAATTCCTACGCATAGTAAAAAAAGAAGTCCATTTCATAGTAATTCAAAGTTAATTCCCTGCGTTATTGTAGAAACCCTGGCACAAGCATTAACCTCAATGCCCAACCATTGCGTTCTTATAACAGCTTTTTTTTTAATACCTGTTTACTTAAGAACATGTCTCCACTGTGTTACCATGTATTTTTTGTGCTTCTGCACAAAGAAAGGTATTATTTCTTCTCAGGTCTTACTGCTGCCTGTAACTTCTTTACTTCCTAAGTGGCATATTCCCTGGACGTGCCTGCTGGCTCTGATGTGTGATATAATTACCCAGTCCTGCATGACCTGGGCAAGCATTCTTTTCTCCAGCGTGCAGAGTATAATTAGGCCAGAAATCTGCAAGAATCCTCCTTGGTGGGATTTCCACCTGTCATGGGTTTGCAAAAGTCTCCTCTCCTTGGGGACTGGAAATAGTTTGTCCTGATGAATTTCCAGACAAAAGCCAATCAGGAGCTTAGGTGACGCCCTTGCTAACTACATCTTCAAGAAGAAATGGAAGAGAAGGTGGTGGCGTGGAAGGAATCTTGGCAGCCATGTGAGGAGGACGTGGCAGACCCCCAGGTGGGGGGCCAGGCCTCTCTGCTCCCCTGGCCCTGGGCCGGGGGCAGGAGCAGCACTGAAGCCCCCTGACCAGATGAGTAACAGAATGAAGAAAAAAAACTGTAAAGGAGAGCTTGGACTGTTGCAGAAGGAATTCCAGCCAGAGAGATAACGAAGCCTCCAAGGTCGGAGCTGGCAGCAGCAGGAGAGAGAAGGAAGCGACGAAGGGGGGAGGCAGCTTCTTATCCCCCTTCTCCCTCTCTCTCCTTCAGCAGGGAAAAGGACTGAGATCTAAAAATCCCTGCTGCTTTTGGGACATTGTTGAGAAACAGAGACAACTCCATTTGCAGCTTGAGGAACTCTTGCTAGAACAAAGATGCACATGAGGAAACTGAGATTCTGTGGGAGGCCTGAGATGAAGCAGAGCCTGAAGTGATTTGTGGCCACGGAGAGAAATCTTACGCTGGAGCGAAACGGCCTGGGTAAGATTTGTATGATCCTAGAGAAGGATCGATGCTGGCGCAGCTGAGTTTGTGACCCTAAATGAGCAGCAGAGAATGGAAGAGCTGTTGTCCGAAGGGTGGACTAACGTTGGAGAAGTCTATCAAGGACTATACCCCGTGGGGAGGGACCTCCACAGAAAACAGGGGTGGACTCAAAACCATTATCC